>CM055121.1:673357556-673957556 GCA_029206835.1 Rana muscosa
CCCCTGTAACATTTGTTTTGCTGTCTGTGCCCCTGTTCAGAACATTTCACCTCACTTTCCGTCCCAATGACAACTGTTTTTGAAATGTGGTGTTTTTCTTGAAACAAGGATTGCTGATAAAGCATCAGTACAGAGGAGACACCTTTCTCCCATATTTATTCTTACAGGAGAGAATTTTCCTTCCTAGTGGTAGATTTCCTCTCACTTCCTGTTGTCTTCTTGCGTTTGCAAGTAGGAGTCGTTTGTAAGTTGGATGTTTGAAAGTAGGGACCTGCCGTATATACTCTGCAGAAATAGGCCCCTTAGTTGTTGGTGTTGGCACAACACTGTAAGCACTCACAGTTACTCTTGGTTGGTGCTGGAACGCCCTGCTGTCAACTATTATATCAGGAATTTTAATTACATATAATTGTTGAACAGTGGTAGTAAAAATTGGGCCTTTGATGGTGGTGCTGGTGCCACAACACTGTAAGCCCTGACAGTTACTCTTGGTGGGTGCAGCAATGGGCCCTGCTGTGAATTATTAGATCAAGAATTGTAATTACATGCCCCTGTTGAACAGGGGCTGAAAAATTGGGCCTTAGGCACTGGTGGCACAACACTGCAACCCCTCACAGATACTGTACTTGGAGCACAGCAATGAGCCCTGTTGCAAAGTATTGCTTCAAAAATTGTAATGACACGCCCCTGTTAAACAGGGGCTGAAAAATTGGGCCTTAGGCACTGGTGGCACAACACTGCAACTCCTCACAGATACTGTACTTGGAGTACAGCAATGAGCCCTGTTGCAAAGTATTGCTTCAAAAATTGTAATTACACGCCCCTGTTAAACAGGGGCTGAAAAATTGGGCGTTAGGCACTGGTGGCGGCACCCATAAACAAAAATGATCTTCCAAGCTATCATCATCAATCGTATCATTGAGGACTCGGAGGAGGAGGATAGCCAGTCAACATAACAGCACAGGCACTCAGCATCAGCATCAGTCTTGAAGGGATGTGACATGTTAAAATCAATTAGTCTGTTATATCAGCATCAGGTGTGTGGTAGCTGGTGGTGATCCAAGACTGGTTCATCTTGATGAAAGTCAGTCGATCAACCGAGTCGGTGGACAGGCGCACCCTGTGATCCGTGACAAATCCTCCAGCAGCACTGAATGTGCGTTCCGAAAGAACGCTGGATGCAGGACAGGCCAGTAGCTCAATTGCATACTGTGCAAGCTCTGGCCAGTGATCCATCCTCAAGACCCAGTAAGCCAGAGGATTTTCGGTGGGGAAGGTGTCCAAGTCTGACCTTGCCCCTAGATATTCCTGCACCATGTTTATCAGACGCTGGCGATGGTTGCTGGAACCGATCATACTTTGGGGCTGCGGACTAAAGAATTGTCTGAACGCATCGGTCAGACGGCCACCTTCCCCACCGCTCCTTCTTTGACTGGCCGAAGCCTCAGCAACTCGTTGTCCAGGACCAGGAGTTTGCAACCTCCCAGTCTCTGGGAACGCGTTGCACAGACCTTTCTGCAAGGCCTCCCGGAGTTGTCTCATCCTCTGCTCCCTCTGCGACGGTAACATAAGGTCCGCAACCTTACCCTTGTACCGTGGATCAAGGAGAGTGGCCAGCCAGTAATGGTCCCTCTCCTTGATCCGAAGAATACGAGGATCCTTCCGCAGACTTTGCAGGATCAGGGAGGCCATGCAGCGTAGGTTTGCTGAGGCATTCGCTCCGGAGTCCTCTGGGTCACTAAGGACGACATGATCCGCAGCCACCTCCTCCCAGCCACGTACAAGTCCACTGGTTTCTTGGGACTGTAAATCATCCCTAAAAGACTGCTGCTGATGATGCTGAGTGCCAGCCTCCACCTCCATGCTGACACAATCCTCCTCCTCCTCCTCCTCCTCCTCCTCCTCTTCCTGTGCGATGGGTGGGACAGAAGTAACACTGTCTGGGTAAAGGGGGCCTTGAGAGGCAAGGAAGTCCTCCTCTTCCTGCCTCTGTTCTGCCTCAAGTGCCCTGTCCATTATTCCACGCAGCGTGTGCTCCAACAGGTGGACAAGAGGTACAGTGTCACTGATGCATGCACTGTCACTGCTCACCATCCTCGTGGCCTCCTCAAATGGTGCCAGGACAGTGCATGCATCCCTGATCATGCCCCACTGGCGTGGAGAAAAAAAACCAAGCTCCCCTGACCCTGTCCTGGTGCCGTAGTCGCACAGGTACTCATTGATGGCCCTCTGCTGCGTGTGCAGCCGCTGCAGCATGGCCAACGTTGAGTTCCACCTGGTGGGCATGTCACATATAAGGCGGTTCTTGGGCAGGTTCAACTCCTTTTGCAGCTCAGCCAGGCGAGCACTGGCATTATAAGATCTGCGGAAATGCACACAGACTTTCCTGGCCTGCCTCAGGACATCCTGTAAGCCCGGGTACCTGCCCAAGAAGCGCTGCACCACCAGGTTAAGGACGTGAGCCACACAGGGCACATGGGTCAGTTGTCCCTGTCGGAGGGCGGAGAGGAGGTTGGTGCCATTGTCGCAAACCACCATTCCTGGCTTAAGCTGGCGTGGCGTCAACCACCTCTCGGCCTGGCCCTGCAGAGCAGACAGGACCTCTGCCCCAGTGTGGCTTCTGTCCCCCAAACACACCAGCGCAAGCACGGCATGGCATCTTTTTGCCTGCGTACTTGCGTAGCCCCGTGAACGGCTACGGAGCACCGCTGGTTCATAGGACAAACCACAGGAAGAGGCCATGGAGGAAGAAGAAGAGGAGGGGGTGGAGGAGAGAGGTGTGTCACAACCAGTAGTAGCATTTTGGAGGCGTGGCGGTGGGACAACCTCCAACACTACTGCACCTTGTCCTGAATCCTTCCCAGCTGCCAAAAGAGTGACCCAATGGGCCGTGAAAGAAAGGTAACGTCCCTGTCCATGCCTGCTGGACCATGAGTCAGCGGTAATATGCACCTTACCGCTGACCGCCCTGTCCAGGGAGGCCAAGACATTGCCTTCCACATGCCGGTAGAGAGCCGTAATAGCCTTCCGTGCGAAAAAGTGGCGTTTGGGAACCTGCCACTGAGGAACCGCACATTGCACAAACTCACGGAAGGGGGCCGAGTCTACCAACTGAAAAGGCAGCAGTTGAAGCGCTAGCAATTTAGCCAAGCTAGCATTCAACCGCTGGGCATGTGGATGGCTGGGAGTGAACTTCTTTCGACGGTCCAGCAGCTGGGGCAGGGAAATTTGCCTGCTAGAATCGGACGTCGGTGTACTGCTAGCAGAGTGGGCGCAAGTACTTGGCTGTGACACACCTAATTCTACACCTTCATTCCTCTCAGTGCATGTTTCAGAGAGGACTGAAGTTATAGTGGGGTTGGAGATCCCAGCTGATGCGGTGCAAGGAGAGGTCCGCTTTGTTCTTTGGTGTGGGTCTTTGAGGTAGGCTTGCCAACGAGCTGCATGGCAGGTCAACATATGTCTGGTCAGGCATGTGGTACCCAAGCGGCTGATGTTTTGGCCACGCGATATACGCTTGAGACATATGTTGCAAACAGCAGCTGTGCGATCTGATGCACTAGCCTCAAAAAAGGCCCACACCAAAGAACTTTTTGAATGACGGGCAGAGGCAGCGCCCTGCACAGGCGGAGCTCTGCGGTGTGATTCCGTCGGTGTACTGCCCTTACGCTGGCCACCAAAGGGCATCCTGCCTCGTTGGAGATGTGCCTCCTCCTCATCCTCCTCCTCCTCCTCTCTCCTATTAGGCACCCACGTGGAGTCAGTGACCTCATCATCCCCTCCCTCCTCATCACTGGAGCCAATCTGGCAGTATGCTGCAGCTGCTGGAACATGACTGCCAGATTGGTGTCCTTCTTGAGCATCCCCTCTGTCTGCTCTCACGCTACTGCCTTCCTCTAGCTGGGTTTCATCATCAGACCCTTCGAAACGCTGGGCATCCTCCTGGAGCATGTACCCAACACTGTGCTGAAACAGTTCGGGGGACTCCTCAGGAGGAGGACATGGTGGGTCTAGGGAAGGAGTGACTGATGATTTGTCTGACATTGATACCAGGGAAGACGACGCTTTGGCAGCTGCTTTTCCAGTACCCTGAGCCTGGGTGAGAGAGGATGAGGAGGAGGAGGAGGGCTTGGTCATCCACTCTACCAAGTCTTCGGCATGATGTGGCTCAACATGTCCAGCTGCCGAAAAGAAGGACAAGCGTGTCCCATGGCCATGTGCTGATGACAATGCACCGCGTCCACGACCAGCACTGTTGCCCCCAGACACAGAGCCTGCTTGCCCTCTTTTATTGCCTCCTGACTGTCTGCCTCTCCTTGTTTGCCTTCCAGACATTCTAATAGATGGCCTGCACGGAGATGGGAAAAAAGCAATAAGGGCTACCTTCAGGTGTCCTTCTCTGTCCCTTGAAACAAGGACTTTCACAGTGAAAGAAACTGACACTCTCCCTACCTACAGTTTTCTGTCCCTAGAAAAAATGTTTTTTTTAATCACAATATAGCACAAGAAAAATTCACTCACTGTCCTTACAGGTCCCTGGAAACAAGGACTTGCAGAGTGAAAGAAAAAAAACACTCTCCCTACCTACAGTTTTCTGTCCCTAGAAAAAATGTTTTTTTTAATCACAATATAGCACAAGAAAAATTCACTCACTGTCCTTACAGGTCCCTGGAAACAAGGACTTGCAGAGTGAAAGAAAAAAAACACTCTCCCTACCTACAGTTTTCTGTCCCTAGAAAAAATGTTTTTTTTAATCACAATATAGCACAAGAAAAATTCACTCACTGTCCTTACAGGTCCCTGGAAACAAGGACTTGCAGAGTGAAAGAAAAAAAACACTCTCCCTACCTACAGTTTTCTGTCCCTAGAAAAAATGTTTTTTTTAATCACAATATAGCACAAGAAAAATTCACTCACTGTCCTTACAGGTCCCTGGAAACAAGGACTTGCAGAGTGAAAGAAAAAAAACACTCTCCCTACCTACAGTTTTCTGTCCCTAGAAAAAATGTTTTTTTTAATCACAATATAGCACAAGAACAATTCACTCACTGTCCTTACAGGTCCCTGGAAACAAGGACTTGCAGAGTGAAAGAAAAAAAACACTCTCCCTACCTACAGTTTTCTGTCCCTAGAAAAAATGTTTTTTTTAATCACAATATAGCACAAGAAAAATTCACTCACTGTCCTTACAGGTCCCTGGAAACAAGGACTTGCAGAGTGAAAGGAAAAAAACACTCTCCCTACCTACAGTTTTCTGTCCCTAGAAAAAATGTTTTTTTTAATCACAATATAGCACAAGAAAAATTCACTCACTGTCCTTACAGGTCCCTGGAAACAAGGACTTGCAGAGTGAAAGGAAAAAAACACTCTCCCTACCTACAGTTTTCTGTCCCTAGAAAAAATGTTTTTTTTAATCACAATATAGCACAAGAAAAATTCACTCACTGTCCTTACAGGTCCCTGGAAACAAGGACTTGCAGAGTGAAAGGAAAAAAACACTCTCCCTACCTACAGTTTTCTGTCCCTAGAAAAAATGTTTTTTTTAATCACAATATAGCACAAGGACAATTCACTCACTGTCCTTCCAGGTCCCTGGAAACAAGGACTTGCAGAGTGAAAGAAACTGACACTCTCCCTACCTACAGTTTTCTGTCCCTAGAATAAATGTTTTTTTAAGCACAATATAGCACAAGGACAATTCACTCACTGTCCTTCCAGGTCCCTGGAAACAAGGACTTGCAGAGTGAAAGAAACTGACACTCTCCCTACCTACAGTTTTCTGTCCCTAGAATAAATGTTTTTTTAAGCACAATATAGCACAAGGACAATTCACTCACTGTCCTTCCAGGTCCCTGGAAACAAGGACTTGCAGAGTGAAAGAAACTGACACTGTCCCTACCTACAGTTTTCTGTCCCTAGAATAAATGTTTTTTTTAAGCACACTATAGCACAAGCACAAAACACACTGACACTCTCCCTACCTATCCTTCTCTTTCCCTAAACTAAAGGAATCCAGGTTAAGCAAGAAAGAAATAACAGTCACTGTCCCTGCCTATGCTGCTCTATCCCTGCTCCGGAACACACTACACTAGGCCGCCGTGCTGGCGGCCTTTTATAGTGTGGGGCGTGTACTAAACACCCTCAGCAATAATTGGCCACAGGCATCCTGCCTGTGGCCAATCATTGCTCTCCTCGCTGCCGGCGCTGTGATTGGCCAAGCATGCGGGGTCACAGTGCATGCTTGGCCAATCACAGCGCCTGGATGACACTGCGATGGCGTAGTGCATTGTGGGCCGTTCGCGTCACTCGAATTTGGCGCGAACGGCCCAAATCGTTCGATCTTCGTCGAACGATCGAACAGCCGATGTTCGAGTCGAACGTATGTTCGACTCGAACACGAAGCTCATCCCTACTCAGCATGTGGCACGCTTTTCCTTTTTTTCAGGAGCTGGCCGTGTTGAGCCACAACATGCAGAAGAGTTGGTAGAGTGGATGACAAAGCCGTCCTCATCCTCCTCATCCTCTGTCACCCAGGCTCAGAGTACTTTGGATGCCAATGCAGCTGCCAAAGTGGCCTCTTCCATCGGCTCAATGTCATCAGTCACTCCTTCCCTAGCCCCACCATCGTGCCCTGAGGAGTCCCCCGAACTGTTTGACCACAGTGTTGGGTACATGCTGCAGGAGGATGCGCAGCATTTTAAAGGCTCAGATGATGGTACCCAGGTTGAGGATGAAGGCAGTAACGTGAGCCCAGAGAGAGGGGGTGCCCAAGAAGGACAAGAAACTGGTAGTCATGTTTCCCCAGCTGCAGCATACTGCCAGGTTTGGTCCAGTGGCGAGGAGAGAGGGGATGATGAGGTCACTGACTCTACATGGGTGCCTGATAGAAGAGAGGAGGAGGCACATCTCCAACGAGGCAGGATGCCCTCCAGGGGCCATCTTAAGGGCAGCCAACCGACTGCATCACACCGCAGAGCTCCGCATGTGCAGGGTGCTGCTGACTCCGCGCGTTTTTTCAAAAGTTCTTTGGTGTGGGCCTTTTTTGAGACGTGTGCAGCAGATCGCACCTGTGCTGTTTGCAACATATGTCTGAAGCATATCAAGCGTGGCTAAAACAGCAGCCGCTTGGGGACCCATGCTTGACCAGACATATGTCGAGCTCCCATGCAGTCCGTTGGCAACAGTACCTAAAAGACCCACACCAAAGAACAAGGCGGACCTCTCCCTGCTCCTCATCAGCTGGGATCTCCAACCCCACTATACCTTCAGTCCTCTCAGAGACCTGCACTGAGAGGAATGAAGGTGTAGAATTCGGTGTCCCAAGCACTTGCGGCCAATCTGATAGCGGTACACCTAAATCCGATTGTAGCAGGCAAATTTCCCTACCCCAGTTGCTAAATCGTTGAAATAAATTCGGTCCCATTCATCCACATGTTCAGTGGCTGAATGCTAGCTTGGCTAAATTGCTAGCACTCCAACTGCTGCCTTTTCAGCTGATAGACTCTGCCCCCTTTCGAGAATTTGTGGAATGTGCGGTACCTCAGTGGCAGGTTCCCAAATGCCATTTTTTTTCTCGGAAGGCCATTCCAGCTCTCTACCGGCATGTGGAAGGCAATGTCTTGGCCTCATTGGACAGTGCGGTCAGCGGTAAGGTGCATATTACCGCTGCCTCATGGTCCAGCAGGCATGGACAGGGACGTTACCTTTCTTTCACGGCGCACTGGGTAACTCTGCTGGCAGCTGGGAAAGATGCAGGTCAGGGTTCACTATTGTTGGCGCTTGTTCTGCCACCATGCCTCCAAAATGCTGGTAGTGGTGATTCTGCCAAACCTCTCTCCTCCACCCCCTACTCTTCTTCTTCCTCTAAGGCCTCTTCCTGTGCAGATTTGTCCTCGGAACCAGCGGTGCTCTATAGGCGTTCTAGGGGCTACGCAAGCACTCAAAAAGTCAAAAAGATGCCATGCAGTGCTTGAGTTGGTCTGCTTAGGGGACAGGAGCCACACAGGGGCACACAGGGGCAGAGATTCTGTCAGCTCTGCAGGGGCAGGCTCAGAGGTGGTTGACGCCATGCCAGTTTCAGCCAGGAATGGTGGTTTGCGACAATGGCACCAACTTTCTCTCCGCCCTCCGACAGGGACACTTGACCCATGTTCCCTGTTTGGCTCACGTCCTTAATTTGGTGGTGCAGCGGTTCTTGTGCAGGTACCCGGGCTTACAGGAACTCCTGAGGCAGGCCAGGAAAGTCTGTGGGCATTTCTGCCGATCATATAATGCCAGTACTCGGCTGGCTGACCTTCAAAAGGAATGCAACCTGCCCAAGAACCGCCTCATCTGTAACATGCCCACCAGGTGGAACTCAGCGTTGGCAATGCTGCAGCGCTGCACAAGCAGCAGAGAGCCATCAATGAGTACCTGTGTGAGTATGGCACCAGGACAGGGTCAGGGGAGCTTGGCTTTTTTTGCCACAATAGTGGCTAAAGATCAAGGATGCATGCACCGTCCTGTCACCATTTGAGGAGGCCACGAGGATGGTGAGCAGTGACAGTGCATGCATCAGTGATACTGTCCCTCTTGTCTTCCTGTTGGAGCACATGCTGCGTGGAATAATGGACAGGGCACTTGAGGCAGAACAGAGGGAGGAAGAGGAGGACTTCCTTACCCCTCAAGGCCCCCTTTATCCAGACAGTATTCCTGCAGGCCCGCCTAGCACATGGGAAGAGGAGGAGGAGGAGGATGAGGATTGTGTCAGCATGGAGGTGGAGCCTAGCACTCAGCATCAGCAGCAGTCTTCAAGGGATCGTTTTTAGTCCCCAGAAACCCATGGACTTGTACGTGGCTGGGAGGAGGTGGCTGCGGATTATGTTGTCCTTAGTGACCCAGAGGAATCCGGACCGAATGCCTCAGCAAACCTACGCTGCATGGCCTCCCTGATCCTGCAAAGCCTGCGAAAGGACCCTCGGATTCGTGGTATCAAGGAGAGGGATCAGTACTGGCTGGCAACCCTTCTTGATCCACATTACAAGGGTAAGGTTGCGGAACTTATCCAGCCTTCGCAGAGGGAGCAGAGGATGAAACATCTTCGGGATGCCTTGCAGAAAGGTTTGTGCAATGCGTTTACAGAGCCTGGGAGGTTACAATTTCCTGGTTCTGAACAACGTGTTGCTGAGGCTTCGGTCAGTCACAGAAGAAACGGTGGAGAAGGTGGCCATCTGACCGATGCGTTCAGACAATTTTTTAGTCCACAGCCCCAAGGTCTGATCGGTTCCAGCAACCATTGCCAGCGTCTGATTTACATGGTGCAGGAATACCTAGGGGCAAGATCTGACTTGGAGACCTTTCCAACCGAAAATCCACTGGGTTACTGGGTCTTGAGGATGGATCACTGGCCAGAGCTTGCACAGTATGCAATTGAGCTACTGGCCTGACCTGCATCCAGGATTATTTCAGAATGTACATTCAGTGCTGCTGGAGGCTTTGTAACCGATCACAGAGTGCGCCTGTCCACAGACTCGGTTGATCTGCTCACCTTCATAAAAATTAATCAGTCTTGGATCACCAGCTACCAAGCACCTGATGCTGATGTAACTGATTATTTTTTTTATGAATGTGAGATCCCTTGAAGACTGCCTATGCTGATGCTGAGTGACTATCCTTTTATGCTGAGTGACTGTCCTGTTATGCTGAGTGACTATCCTAGTCCTCCTCAATTTTCATGTCGATAGCTTCTAAGAACATTTTTGGATCTGGGCACCACCACCAGTGGCTAAGACCCAATTTTTATGCCCCTGTTTAACAGGGGCGTGTAATTACTATTTTTGCTGTAATATTTTGCAGCAGGGCTCGTTCCTGCACTACTAGAGTATCTGTGAGGGGTTGTAGTGTTGTGGCACCAGCACCAGTGCCTAAGGCCCAATTTTCTGCCCCTGTTTAACAGGGGCGTGTAAATACAATTTTTTATCTAATATTTCACAGCAGGGCCCGTTCCAGCACCCACCAAGAGTAACTGTGAGGGCTTACAGTGTTCTGGTACCACCAACACCTAATGCCCCATACACACGATCATTTTTCATGCCGTTAAAAATGCCATTTAAAAAAATGGCCATTAAAAATGATCGTGTGTATGCTCCAGAGCATTTTTAACGACGTGAAAAACGGGCATTAAAAATTTCGAACATGCTCTCTTTTTTCACGTCGTTTTTCATGTCGTTTTTTTTAACGACGTGAAAAACGATAGTGTGTATGCTTTAACGACGTGAAAAAAAATGCGCATGCTCAGAATCAAGTATGAGACGGGAGCGCTCGTTCTGGTAAAACTAGCGTTCGTAATGGAGATAGCACATTCGTCATGCTGTAACGGACTGAAAAGCACTAGACTGAAAAGAGCGAATCGTCTCTCAACAAACTTTACTAACATGAAGGGTGGCGCCATTCGAACGGAACTTCCCCTTTATAGTGCCGTCGTACGTGGTGTACGTCACTGCGCTTTTCTTGAACATTTTTTAAAATGATGGTGTGTACGCAAGACAGGCTTGAGAGGAAACAAGAAAAAAAATGACGAGAAAAACGTCAGTTTTAAAAATGACATTAAAAATGATCGTGTGTATGGGGCATAAGGCCCAATTTCTGCAGAGTATATAGGGCAGGCCGTTTAGTATATACAGGCGGTCCCCTACTTTCAAACATCCGACTTACAAACGACTCCTACTTACAAACAGAGGGAGATAACAGGAAGTGAGAGGAAATCTACCCCTAGGAAGGGAAATTCTCTCCTGTAAGAGTTAATATGGAAAAAGGTGTCTCCACTTATGCTTTATCACCAATCTTTGTTTCCCTGAAAAACCCAAATTTTCAAAATCCGATTGTCATTGGGACAGAAAGTGAGGTGAAATCTTCTGAACAGGGGCACAGACAGCAAAACAAATGTTACAGAGGTGATGATAACCCTTCCCATGTTATCCAAAAAGCTTATAAATTGTTTTTTTGGCTGGAGCGACACTTACAAAATGTACCTGTTCCAAATTACAAACAGATTCAACTTAAGAACAAACCTACAGTCCCTGTCTTTCTTGGGACCGCCTGTATACTGCTGTTCAGAATATATAGAGCCTGGGGGCCCCACGCCTTTTCTTTTTTAAATTTGGGTGCGGGGTTCCCCTTAATATACTTAATATCCATACAAGACCCAAAGGGCCTGGTAATGGGCTGGGGGGGGGGGGGGTACCCATGCCATTTTTCTCAATAATTTTCATCTATAATGCTGGGACCCAACATTACATTAAAGCCGCAAGCAGTTTTAAATTACTTTTATTCCTTTAGAAATGTCATTTTGTGCAGGGACTGTTCTAAACACGGGAAACACGGGCCATTTTACAGGCATACCATAGACACCCCCAGGTATGATTTTTAAAGGAATATTTCACTTTTATTTTTACACTTTAAGCATCATTAAAATCACTGCTCCCAAAAAAACGCCAGTTTTTAAAACTTTTTTTGCATTGCTACTTGTCCCCTGGGGCAGGACCCGGGTCCCCAAACCCTTTTTAGGACAATAACTTGCATATTAGCCTTTAAAATTCGCACTTTTGATTTCTCACGTTCGATTCCCATTGACTTTAACAGTGTTTGAATGTTCGCGCAAACTTTCGGTCCGTTCGCATGTTCTGGATGCGAACCGAACCGGGAGGTGTTCGGTTCATCGCTAGTCACTTGTAAATAACTACATACCTGTATTAAAACATGCTCTATATTTACATTTCCAGCAGCCTGTTTCTAGAAATGTTGCTTCTTCAGTGGCTGATGCTGCATGTATTTCACGTTTCCGAGTATTTGGAATACCTGCTCCCCCACCGCACATTATGGTTTCTCCCACTGACTTGTGTGTCATAACAAGACTTATGAGCTGACAGGAGGAACCATTATGTGCAATGGGGGAAACAGGTATTGCGCTCATCCGGTCAGTCAAATACCTGTGGCGACTGGCAAGCACCAAAGCAGCAGCATTTGAAAAAATGGTCTGCTGGAAAGTATAGTGTAGAGCCTCTTATAAATGACCCTGTGCTGATAAGCTCACTTTAACCATCTGCAATGTAGCCACACCTAGAAGGTTACAGTATCTCACAAAAGTGAGTACACCCCTCACATTTTTGTAAATATTTTATTAAATCTTTTCATGTGACAACACTGAAGAAATTACACTTTGCTACAATGTAAAGTAGTGAGTGTACAGCTTGTATAACAGTGTAAATTTGCTGTCCCCTCAAAATAACTCAACACACAGCCATTAATGTCTAAACCACTAGCAACAAAAGTGAGTACACCCCTAAGTTAAAATGTCCAAATTGGGCCCAAATACCCATTTTCCCTCCCTGGTGTCATGTGACTCGTTAGTGTTACAAGGTCTCAGGTGTGAATGGGGAGCAGGTGTGTTAAATTTGGTGTTATGGCTCTCACTCTCTCATACTAGTCACTGAAAGTTCACAATGGCACCTCATGGCAAAGACATCTCTGAGGATCTGAAAAAAAGAATCGTTGCTCTACATAAAGATGACCTAAGCTATAAGAAGATTGCCAAGACCCTGAACCTGAGCTGCAACACAGTGGCCAAGACCATACAGCGGTTTAACCACTTAAGCCCCGGACCATTTGGTAGCTAAAGGACCAGAGGTGAATTCAGAATTTTGCACTGCGCTGCTTTAACTGTAAATTGTGCGGACATGCAATGTTGTACCCAAACGAAATTTGCGTCCTTTTCTTCCCACAAATAGAGCTTTCTTTTAATGGTATTTGATTGCCTCTGCGATTTTTATTTTTTGCGATATAAACGGAAAAAGACCGAAAATTTTGAAAAAAAAAGATATTTTCTACTTTTTGTTATAAGAAAAATCGAATAAACTCAATTTTAGTCATACATTTAGGCCAAAATGTATTCAGCCACATGTTTTTAGTAAAAAAAAATGTCAATAAGCGTATATTTATTGGTTTGCGCAAAAGTTATAGAGTTTACAAACTAGGGTACATTTTCTGAAATTTACACAGCTTTAAATTTATGACTGCCTATCTCATTTCTTGAGGTGCTAAAATGACAGGGCAGTACAAACCCCCCCCCCCCCCAAATGACCCCATTTTGGAAAGTAGACACCCCAAGAAAATTGCTGAGAGGCATGTTGAGCCCATTGAATTTTTTTTTTTTTTGTCTTAAGTGATTGAATAATGACAAATATAATAAAAATAAAATAAAAATTACAAAATGTTGTCACTAAATGATATATTGCTCACACATGCCATGGTTATATGTGGAATTGCACCCCAAAATACATTTTGCTGCTTCTCCTGAGTACGGGGATACCACATGTGTGGGACTTTTTGGGAGCCTAGCCGCGTACGGGACCCCGGAAACCAAGCACCGCCTTCAGGATTTCTAAGGGCGCAAATTTTTGATTTCACTCCTCACTACCTATCACAGTTTCGAAGGCCATAAAATGCCAAAATAGCACAAAACCCCCCCAAATTACCCCATTTTAGAAAGTAGACACCCCAAGGAAATTGCTGAGAGGCCTGTTGAGCCCATTGAATATATTTTTTTTTTGTGCCAAGTGATTGAATAATGACAAAAAAAAAAAAAAAAAAAGTTGTCACTAAATGATATATTGCTCACACATGCCATGGTTATATGTGGAATTACACCCCAAAATACATTTTTCTGCTTCTCCTGAGTACGGGGATACCACATGTGTGGGACTTTTTAGGAGCCTAGCCGCGTACGGGACCCCGGAAACCAATCACCGCCTTCAGGATTTCTAGGCACAAATTTTTGATTTCACTCCTCACTACCTATCACAGTTTCGAAGGCCATAAAATGCCAAAATAGCACAAAAACCCCCCAAATGACCCCATTTTGGAATATAGACACCCCAAGCTATTTGCTGAGAGGCATGGCGAGTATTTTACAGCTCTCATTTGTTTTTGAAAATGAAGAAAGAAAATATATATATATATATATATATATATATTTTTTTTTTTTCAATTTTCAAAACTTTGTGACAAAAAGCGAGATCTGCAAAATACTCACAATACCTCTCAGCAAATAGCTTGGGGTGTCTACTTTCCAAAATGGGGTCATTTGGGGGGGGTTTTGTGCCATCTGGGCATTCCATGGCCTCCGAAACTGTGATAGGCAGTGAGAAGTGAAATCAAAAATTTACACCCTTAGAAAGCCTGAAGGCGGTGCTTGGTTTTTGGGGTCCCGTACGCGGCTAGGCTCCCAAAAAGTCTCACACATGTGGTATCCCCGTACTCAGGAGAAGCAACAGAATGTATTTTGGGGTGTAATTTCACATATGCCCATGGCATGTTTGAGCAATATATCATTTAGTGACAACTTTGTGCAAAAAAAAAAAAAAAAAATGTTGTTTTTCTGCAACTTGTGTCAACATATAAAATATTCCATGGACTCAACATGCCTCTCAGTATATAGCTTGGGGTGTCTACTTTCCAAAATGGGGTCATTTGGGGGGGTTTTGAACTGTTCTGGCATTTTATACACAACATTAGGAAGCTTACATCCACTCTTCTAACCACTTGAAGACAAAGCCCTTTTTGACACTTTTTGTTTACATGAAAACATATTTTTTTTTTGCAAGAAAATTATGTTGAACCCCCAAACATTATATATATTTTTAAAGCAAAGGCCCTACAGAATAAAATGGTGGGTGTTGCATTTTTTTTCTACACAGTATTTGCGCAGCGATTTTTCAAACGCATTTTTTGGGTTAAAAAATACACTTTTTTTTAATTTTAATGCACTAAAACACACTATATTGCCCAAATGTTTGATGAAATAAAAAAGATGATCTTAGGCCGAGTACATAGATACCAAACACGACATGCTTTAAAATTTCGCACAAACGCGCATTGGCGACAAACTACATACATTTTTAAAAGCCTTTACAGGTTACCCCAGTAGATTTACAGAGGAGGTCTACTGCTAAAATGACTGCCCTCGATCTGACCTTCGCGGTGATACCTCACATGCATGGTGCAATTGCTGTTTACATATGACGCCAGACCGACGCTTGCGTTCGCCATTGGGCAAGAGCAGGGCAGGACAGGGGTGCTTTTTTTTTTTTATTATTAATTTTGCTTTTTTATTTTATTTTTAAATTGTTCCTTCCAAGTATTTTTTTTATTATCATTTTTATTGTTATCTCAGGGAATGTAAATATCCCCTATGATAGCAATAGGTAGTGACAGGTACTCTTTTTTTGAAAAAACTGGGGTCTTCTAGACCCTAGATTTTTCCTCTGCCCTCAAAGCATCTGACCACACCAAGATCGGTGTGATAAAATGCTTTCCCAATTTCCCAATGGCGCTTTTTATATCCGGGGGGGGCATTCCCTCCCACTGCTTGTAAAAGCAGTCCAGAGGCTAATTAGCCGCTAGGATTGCTTTTACATGAAAGCCGGCCGCTGGCTGAAAAGAATGATACCAAGATGATACCTAAACCCGCAGGCATCATTCTGGTATAAACATTCAAAGTCCAGCAACATACCAGTACGTTGCTGGTCCTTGTTGGACATGTATTGTAATCTTTTTTTTTCATGCAGCCAGTTGGCTGAACGAAAAAAGAGATTGATCGGTGGGTATGCCCACCATTAGAATACCGCCCTTCATCCACCCACTTCCAATGATGGGCATACACGCACCATTTATATATGCCGAAGCATGGGGGCATCCTCCCGCAAAAAAGTTATGCCGCACACACATGGTCGGACTTTTCCACGGGCAAGCCTCCGTCGGAATTTCGACCGTATGTACGCGGCATTAGGAGCAAAATCGCTCCTCCGCTCCTGCTGCCCCAATGCTTCGGCATATATGCTTTTTTTATTTAACTGTGGTGGTGAAATCACCTCCTACAGCACTGGAGTCGCAGGGATCAGGCCTGTCTCTGCGAACGCTGCAGTTATGTGTGTTTTTGTTTTGTAAGTGACAGTGATCGATCGATACTGCACTTGGGTGGCCTGGGCTGGACGGAGGGGCAAAACGCAGGTGCCAACAGGTATCTGGGCTGATCCCGCTAACACTGCGTTTTTGGGAACCCTAAACTGCTGGGGACGCTAGTATAGATCTGATCAGATCAGATATTGATCTGTTCAGATACTATACCTCTAAGGGGGGTGTATGCTTCACGCGTGGGTGTTAGCGTTACTGTCACTAACCTGACGCTGCTTGGGGTGTGACACAGACCCTCTCTGACGCTAAAACCTAATTGATATCACCCGCCGGGCGATCAGGGGGTTAAACCTTTATTGGGTTATATACGGCGGGTGCCCTGACACTATAAAAAGCAAACTAACTAACCAACGTCACCCGTAACACTTATATGGTGATCACTGGTGAAAGGGTTAACTAGGGGCAATCAGGGGGTTAAAACCTTTATTAGATAATATATGGGGGTACCCGACGCTATAAAAACCTGCGGCGAACCTAAAAAAAATTACTGGCTACCGATCTGCATCACCGACACTAAGACAGCGATCAGAAAAACGATCGCTTAGTGACGGCGGTGATAGGGGGTGAAAGGGTTACCTGGGGGGCGATCAAGGGGGTTAAACCTTTATTAGATAATATATGGGGGTACCTGACGCTATAAAAACCTGCGGCGAACCTAAAAAAAATTACTGGCTACCGATCTGCATCACCGACACTAAGACAGCGTTTAGAAAAACGATCGCTTAGCGACAGTGGTGATGGGGGTGAAAGGGTTACCTGGGGGGCGATCAAGGGGGTTAAACCTTTATTAGATAATATATTGGGGTACCTGACGCTATAAAAACATGCGGCGAACCTAAAAAAAATTACCGGCTACCGATCTGCATCACCGACACTAAGACAGCGTTTAGAAAAACGATCGCTTAGCGACAGTGGTGATAGGGGGTGAAAGGGTTACCTGGGGGGCGATCAAGGGGGTTAAACCTTTATTAGATATTATATTGGAGTACCTGACGCTATAAAAACATGCGGCGAACCTAAAAAAAATTACTGGCTGCCGATCGGCATCACTGACGCTAAGACAGCGAACAGAAAAATGATCGCTTAGCGACAGTGGTGATAGGGGGTGAAAGGGTTATCTAGGGGGTGATCAGGGGGTTAAACCTTTATTAGGGGGGGTTAGGGGGCTACACTGGACCTAAAACTGAATGTACTGACACTTTTACAGTCACAAATGTCACTGATTGCAGTAATCACTAAATAAATGGTCACTGCAATCAGTGACACTGTGACTGGGGGCTGGATCTGGGGGGTGATCTGGGGGTGTCTGGGGGGGCCTGGGGGGGCGATTTATGTCCCTATGTGTCCTGGTGTCAGTGTAGTGTTGTGTGCACTGACCTGATGTCTTCTCTTGTACGGCGCTCGGTATATGTGAGCACCGCACCAGAGATGACATCACTTCCTCCTGCTTCCTCTGCCTGACACAGACAGAGGGGGCATTTCCATTCGCCGGGAGCGATCGCGAGGGGGTGGCCGGAAACGAATGGCTGCCCCCTCATCCCGGAATGCTCCCGGACACTTAGCCACCGCTCACTGTATAGAAGGGGGGTCCGATTGGACCCCCCAACTATACAAAGGCAATCACGTCGGTGCCATTCTGCCGACGTATATATACAGTGAGCGGTCGTTAAGTGGTTAACAGGACAGGTTTCCACTCAGAACAGGCCTCGCTATGGTCGACCAAAGAAGTTGAGTGCACGTGCTCAATGTCATATCCAGAGGTTGTCTTTGGGAAATAGACGTATGAGTGCTGCCAGCATTGCTGCAGAGGTTGAAGGGGTGGTGGGGTCAGCCTGTTAGTGCTTAGACCATACACGGCACACTGCATCAAATTGGTCTGCATGGCTATCGTCCCAGAAGGAAGCCTTTTCTAAAGATGATGCACAAGAAAGATCGCAAACAGTTTACTGAAGACAAGCAGACTAAGGACATGGATTAGTTCAGATGGTGTCAAGCGTGTGGGGCGGCAACCAGGTGAGGAGTACAAAGACAAGTGTATCTTTCCTACGGTCAAGTATGGTCGTGGGAGTGTCATGGTCTGGGATGGCATGAGTGCTGCCGGCACTGGGGAGCTACAGTTCATTGAGGGAACCATGAATGCCAACATGTACTGTGACATACTGAAGCAGAGCATGATCTCCTACCTTCGGAGACTGGGCGGCAGGGCAATATTCCAACATGATAAGGACCCCAAACACACCTCCAAGACAACCACTGCCTTGCTAAAGAAGCTGAGGGTAAAGGTGATGGACTGGCCAAGCATGTCTCCAGACCTAAATACTATTGAACATCCGTGGGGCATCCTCCAACAGAAGGTGGAGGAGCACAAGGTCTCCAACATTCACCAGCTCTTTGATGTTGTCATGGAGGAGTGGAAGAGGATTCCAGTGGCAACCTGTGAAGTTCTGGTGAACTCCATGCCCAAGACGATTAAGGCAGTGCTGGAAAATAATGGTGGCCACACAAAATATTGACACTTTGGGCCCAATTTGGACATTTTCACTTAGGGGTGTACTCACTTTTGTTGCCAGCGGTTTAGACATTAATGTGTTGACTTATTTTTAGGGGACAACAAATTTACACTGTTATACAAGCTGTACACTCACTACTTTACATTGTAGCAAAGTGTAATTTCTTCAGTGTTGTCACATGAAAAGATATAATAAAGTATTTACAAAGATGTGTACTTACTTTTGTGAGATATTATATATATATATCAAGTCATTCACATCAGCACCTCTCCTAGAGGGAAATTACATACATACAGTATGTAATTCAGGAGTGATGGTAGAGGGCAGTATCTGTAAGTGTGTACAGCAGCCTTTTTCAACCAGGGTGCCCAGGCAAATGAGGTTTCTTCAGGAGTGCCTTGGCAAAATGCCTAAAAACTGATCAAAAATTGTACACAAGCCAGCAGGTGGATCAAGCCTGCCTTTTAGTTACACAAAGCCACAGGTTTTCATTTTGCACCATTATGACTTTCTAGACACTAACAACCAATGACATCATTAGTTAATAAGGAGAATGTCGGTCACCTCCACAGTATCCTTGTTTGACCCCCCTCCGCCTCTCTCCCTCAGCACTGGGGTGACATTGAGAGAAACTGAGAGAGAAGAGAAACATTGGTATGCTAGTCAGTACCAGTGTGCAAAAGTGTATTTGCTTTGGAAGAATAAATTAAATCTAACAGTGGGTGTCCTACGTGTGGATGTTGTTGCATTGTGTAAAGCTATTAGAATCGTTTTTTTTCATTTTAGAAGGGGGTGCCTCGTGACTGTCCATAATTTTAAAGTGTGCCTCGACTGAAAAAAGGCTGAGAAACACTAGCGTACAGTATATTACAATTTAGATAGGTTCAATTTTAGATCAGGAGGGTGGACTTTTTCATACCCACACAACACATGTGCGTCTATGGGCAGCTGAGATTTCCGTGCTGAGAGTGCACTCACTGCACACTCCCCACAAAGTGACTGAGCTGTATATGACAGCTCCCAGTCTCTAGTAATGATTGGGCGAGGCAGACTTCCCATCATGTGACCACTGTAACAGCAAATCAGATTGGTCACATGATCCAGCCGTTTTTCCTGTTCCCCGAGCATAAAGACCCTGTTAAAGGGATGCCTGGGCTAGACAGGATTGGTTAAGTAGGAGCGTTTAGTCACACTTTTAAAGCAGTAACCATATTAAATCAGATGTAAACCCTAAACGAATTACATTTAGTTTACTAAAGCATCATGATTGACATTTTTTTTTTAATGTTGTATCTTTAATAAACCCTACTTAAAACCTAGTTTTGAGGTGGTGTCTGTATTGAATATTGTACTTTTGCCCTGCACGACACCCAATTTTATTTAGCCAATATATTTACTAGCACAGGTTAGCCATCTCCAACACTTAGGAATCGTATTTTCTGCTGTCACATACCTGAAAATATATAAATTGTCCTTCATGCCTCCAGAAGTTGGTCACAGGAAATCCACCATGGCCACGACAAGACACGAGTTTCAATGGCCCTTTGCAATTTGGACATTGTTTACCTAGTGAAAAAAAACACTGGTGTTTTTCTGCGTTCACTTATATTTTCAACCATATACAGAGCCTTGAAAAAGTATTCATTCATTCATTGCATTATTGAATAAGCCCATTTACCTAATGTGTGCTGCAGCGAAATTCATTGAGTCACATCTGACCAGGTGGGTTACACGCAGGGCCGGATTAACATAGGGGCTATTGGAGCTACAGCTCCAGGCCCCTTCCTCAAGATAGGCCCATTTGGCCAAAAAAAAATCACAAAAAAAAAAAGATTGACTTCGAGGGTAGTAGCTCGGCGACCAGGGGCCACAGAGACCCCACATTTGGTGGGTAGGTAGACCCACTCCACAACTGGTCAAAATATGGGGTTTCTATCATTTAGGGTTCCGGAGATACGGGGCTGCTTGCGCAGCCTGTCAGAAGCTAAATACAGAGCGGCCATTTTAAATACAAACTGACACTCTGCAGCAGACTGAGAGGATGAGCTCACAGTGCTTATAATAATTATTTGTATATTACTTATGGTAATTAACCCCTTGCCACCCAGGCCAATTCTGACACTTCTCTCCTACATGTAAAAATATTTTTTTTTGCTAGAAAATTACTCAGAACCCCCAAATATTATATACCGTATATTGTTTTAGCAGGCACCCTATGGCACAGGTGTCAAACACAAGGCCCGCGGGCCGAATCCGGCCCTCCAGGCCATTTCATGTGGCCCTCGCACCTCGCCCCCGCACCTCTCCTGCAGCTGCAGGAGAGCTCCAGCCATCCTCTGGTCCTACTCCAGACTCTTACTTTCTGCTTTCAAGCAATGCATCCAGCTTCTTCCCAGCAGCAGCATAAGGAAAGGGGGGTGCACTGTGATGTAAGGGAGAGTGGGGGACTCCACTTCTGATGGTGGGGTGGCTCTTGACATCTAATGTAAAAGGGGAGGGGATGCGCTGGACATCTAATCTTACAGATACAACCGGCCCTTTTGAGGGCAATCATAATGCTGATGCGGCCCACGATGAAATTGAGTTTGACAACCCTGCCCTATGGAATAAAATGGTGGCCTTTGCAACTTTTTATGTTACACGGTATTTGCGCAGCATTTTTTAAACGTGTTTTTTTTTTTGAAAGAAAGTGTTTCATTCATAAAAACAAAAACACAAAAGTTAGCACAATGTTTTTGTATACTAAGCAATGCTTCAATTTTTTTTTACAGGTTACATGTTTAGAGTTAACACGACCGTTTTTAATGTCATTGAAAAAAACCACATTTTTCTCTATGTGATTCTTCTTAACCACTTAACGACCGCCCACTGTAAATATACGTCGGCAGAATGGCACCGACAGGCAGAATCACGTATATCTACGTGACTGCCTTTGTACAGTTGGGGGGTCCGATCGGATCCCCCTTCTTTACAGTGAGCGGCCGTTATTAGTTTGGGAGCGATCAGGGATGAGGGGACAGCCGTTCGATTCCGGCCACCCCCTCTCGATCGCTCCCAACGAATCGAATCCTTTCCCTGCCTGTGTAATGTTTACACAGGCAGGAGGAAGTGATGTCATCTCTCCTGCGGCGCTCACATATACAGAGCGCCGCACAGGAGAAGATGCAGGTTAGTGCACAAAACACTACACTGACACCAGGACACATAGGCACATAAATCGCCCCCCCCCAGGCCCCCCCAGACACCCCCAGATCACCCCCCAGCCCCCAGTCACAGTGTCACTGATTGCAGTGACCATTTATTTACTGATCACTGCAATCAGTGACATTTGTGACTGTAAAAGTGTCACTACATTTAGTTTTAGGTCCAGTGTAGCCCCCTAACCACCCCCTAATAAAGGTTTAACCCCCTGATCGCCCCCCAGATATCCCTTTCACCCCCTAGCACCGCCGTCACTAAGCGATCGTTTTTCTGATCGCTGTCTTAGCGTCGGTGATGCAGATCGGTAGGCAGTAATTTTTTTTAGGTTTGCCGCAGGTTTTTATAGCGTCAGGTACCCCCATATATTACCTAATAAAGGTTTAACCCCCTTGATCGCCCCCCAGGTAACCCTTTCACCCCCTATCACCACTGTCACTAAGCGATCGTTTTTCTGATCGCTGTCTTAGCGTTGGTGATGCCGATCGGTAGCCAGTAATTTTTTTTAGGTTCGCCGCAGGTTTTTATAGCGTCGGGTACCCCCATAAATTATCTAATAAAGGTTTAACCCCTTGATCGCCCCCCAGGTAACCCTTTCACCCCCTATCACCACTGTCACTAAGCGATCGTTTTTCTGATCGCTGTCTTAGCGTTGGTGATGCCGATCGGTAGCCAGTAATTTTTTTTAGGTTCGCCGCAGGTTTTTATAGCGTCGGGTACCCCCATAAATTATCTAATAAAGGTTTAACCCCCTTGATCGCCCCCCCAGGTAACCCTTTCACCCCCTATCACCACTGTCGCTAAGCGATAGTTTTTCTGATCGCTGTCTTAGTGTCGGTGATGCCGATCGGTAGCCAATAATTTTTTTTAGGTTCGCCGCAGGTTTTTATAGCGTCAGGTACCCCCATATATTATCTAATAAAGGTTTAACCCCCTTGATCGCCCCCAGGTAACCCTTTCACCCCCTATCACCACTGTCGCTAAGCGATCGTTTTTCTGATCGCTGTCTTAGTGTTGGTGATGCCGATCGGTAGCCAGTAATTTTTTTTAGGTTCGCCGCAGGTTTTTATATAGCGTCAGGTACCCCCATATATTACCTAATAAAGGTTTTAGCCCCCTAATTGCCCCTAGTTAGCCCTTTCACCAGTGATCACCATATAAGTGTTACGGGTGATGCTGGTTAGTTAGTTTGCTTTTTATAGTGTCAGGGCACCCGCCGTATATAGCCCAATAAAGGTTTAACCCCCAGATCGCCCGGCGGGTGATATCAATTAGGTTTTAGCATCAGAGAGGGTCTGCGTCACACCCCAGGCAGCGTCAGGTTAGTGCCAGTAGCGCTAACACCCACGCGTTAAGCATACATCCCCCTTAGTGGTATAGTATCTGAACAGATCAATATCTGATCTGATCAGATCTATACTATCGTCCCCAGCAGTTTAGGGTTCCCAAAAACGCAGTGTTAGCGGGATCAGCCCAGATACCTGCTAGCACCTGCGTTTTGCCCCTCTGTCCAGCCCAGGCCACCCAAGTGCAGTATCGATCGATCACTGTCACTTACAAAACACAACACACATAACTGCAGCGTTCGCAGAGACAGGCCTGATCCCTGCGACTCCAGTGCTGTAGGAGGTGATTTCACCACCACAGTTAAAAAAAAAAAAGCATATATGCCGAAGCATTGGGGCAGCAGGGGCGGAAGAGCGATTTTGCGGTCGAAATTCCGACGGAGGCTTGCCCGTGGAAAAGTCTGACCATGTGTACGCGGCATAACTTTTGCGGGAAGATGCCCCCATGCTTCGGCATATATAAATGGTGCATGTATGCCTATCATTAGAAGTGGGTGGATGAAGGGCGGTATTCCAATGGTGGGCATACCCACCGATCAATCTTTTTTTTTCGTTCAGCCAACAGGCTGCATGAAAAAAAAGATTACAATACATGTCCAACAAGGACCAGCAACGTACTGGTATGTTGCTGGACTTTGAATGTTTATACCAGAATGATGCCTGCGGGTTTAGGTATCATCTTGGTATCATTCTTTTCAGCCAGCGGCCGGCTTTCATGTAAAAGCAATCCTAGTGGCTAATTAGCCTCTGGACTGCTTTTACAAGCAGTGGGAGGGAATGTCCCCCCCCGGATATAAAAAGCACCATTGGGAAATTGGGAAAGCATTTTATCACACCGATCTTGGTGTGGTCAGATGCTTTGAGGGCAGAGGAAAGATCTAGGGTCCAATAGACCCCAGTTTTTTCAAAAAAGAGTACCTGTCACTACCTATTGCTATCATAAGGGATATTTACATTCCATGAGATAACAATAAAAATGATAAAAAAAAAAATATGGAAGCAACAGTTTAAAAATAAAAGAAAAAAGCAAAATTAATAATAAAAAAAAAAAAAAGAAAAAAAAAAAGCACCCCTGTCCTGCCCTGCTCTAGCCCAATGGTGAACGCAAGCGTCGGTCTGGCGTCATATGTAAACAGCAATTGCACCATGCATGTGAGGTATCACCACGAAGGTCAGATCGAGGGCAGTAATTTTAGCAGTAGACCTCCTCTGTAAATCTAACGGCGTAACCTTTAAAGGCTTTTAAAGGCTTTTAAAAATGTATGTAGTTTGTCGCCAATGCGCGTTTGTGCGAAATTTTTAAGCTTGTCGTGTTTGGTATCTATGTACTTGGCCTAAGATCATCTTTTTTATTTCATCAAACATTTGGGCAATATAGTGTGTTTTAGTGCATTAAAATTAAAAAAAGTGTATTTTTTCCCCAAAAAATGCGTTTGAAAAATCGCTGCGCAAATACTGTGTAGAAAAAAAAATGCAACACCCACCATTTTAATCTGTAGGGCCTTTGCTTTAAAAATATATATAATGTTTGGGGGTTCAACATAATTTTCTTGCAAAAAAAAAAAATGTTTTCATGTAAACAAAAAGTGTCAAAAAGGGCTTTGCCTTCAAGTGGTTAGAAGAGTGGATGTAAGCTTCATAATGTTGTGTATAAAATGCCAGAACAGTTCAAAACCCCCCCAAATGACCCCATTTTGGAAAGTAGACACCCCAAGCTATATACTGAGAGGCATGTCGAGTCCATGGAATATTTTATATGTTGACACAAGTTGCGGAAAAAAGACAATTTATTTTTTTACTTTTTATTTTTTGCACAAAGTTGTCACTAAATGATATATTGCTCAAACATGCCATGGGCATATGTGGAATTACACCCCAAAATACATTCTGTTGCTTCTCCTGAGTACGGGGATACCACATGTGTGAGACTTTTTGGGAGCCTAGCCGCGTACGGGACCCCAAAACCAAGCACCGCCTTCAGGCTTTCTAAGGGTGTAAATTTTTGATTTCACTCCTCACTGCCTATCACAGTTTCGGAGGCCATGGAATGCCCAGATGGCACAAAACCCCCCCAAATGACCCATTTTGGAAAGTAGACACCCCAAGCTATTTGCTGAGAGGTATGGTGAGTATTTTGCAGATCGCGCTTTTTGTCACAAAGTTTTGAAAATTGAAAAAAAAAAAAATATATATATATATATATATATATTTTCTTTCTTCATTTTCAAAAACAAATGAGAGCTGTAAAATACTCACCATGCCTCTCAGCAAATAGCTTTGGGTGTCTACTTTCCAAAATGGGGTCATTTGGGGGGGGTTTCGTGCTATTTTGGCATTTTATGGCCTTCGAAACTGTGATAGGTAGTGAGGAGTGAAATCAAAAATTTGTGCCTAGAAATCCTGAAGGCGGTGCTTGGTTTTCGGGGTCCCGTACGCGGCTAGGCTGCCAAAAAGTCCCACACATGTGGTATCCCCGTACTCAGGAGAAGCAGCAAAATGTATTTTGGGGTGTAATTCCATATATAACCATGGCATGTGTGAGCAATATATCATTTAGTGACAACTTTTTGTAATTTTTTTTTTTTTTGTCATTATTCAATCACTTGGGACAAAAAAAAAATATTCAATGGGCTCAACATGCCTCTCAGCAATTTCCTTGGGGTGTCTACTTTCTGAAATGGGGTCATTTGGGGGGGTTTTGTGCTATTTTGGCATTTTATGGCCTTCGAAACTGTGATAGGTAGTGAGGAGTGAAATCAAAAATTTGCGCCCTTAGAAATCCTGAAGGTGGTGCTTGGTTTTCGGGGCCCCGTACGCGGCTAGGCTCCTAAAAAGTCCCACACATGTGATATCCCCGTACTCAGGAGCAGCAGAAAAATGTATTTTGGGGTGCAATTCCACATATAACCATGGCATGTGTGAGCAATATATCATTTAGTGCCAACTTTTTGTAATTTTTTTTTTTTTTTAGTCATTATTCAATCACTTGAGACAAAAAAAGAAAATATTCAATGGGCTCAACATGCCTCTCAGCAATTTCCTTGGGGTGTCTACTTTCCAAAATTGGGTAATTTGGGGGTGGGGTTTTGTACTGCCCTGCCATTTTAGCACCTCAAGAAATGAGATAGGCAGTCATAAATTATAAGCTGTGTAAATTCCAGAAAATTTACCCTAGTTTGTAAACGCTATAACTTTTGCGCAAACCAATAAATATAGGCTTATTGACATTTTTTTTACTAAAGACATGTGGCTGAATACATTTTGGCCTAAATGTATGACTAAAATTGAGTTTATTCGATTTTTCTTATAACAAAAAGTAGAAAATATAATTTATATCGCAAAAAATAAAAATCGCAGAGGCAATCAAATACCATTAAAAGAAAGCTCTATTTGTGGGAAGAAAAGGACGCAAATTTCGTTTTCTTACAACATTGCATGTCCGCACAATTTACAGTTTAAGCAGCGCAGTGTAAAATTCTGAAAACAGCTCTGGTCCTTTAGCTACAAAATGGTCCGGGGCTTAAGTGGTTAAGCCTGCCTTGCCTACACACTATCGTGAAAAAAAAATGCTCGAGCAAAGCGGGTGACGTACGAAATGTACGACGGCACTATAAAGGGGAAGTTCCATTTGGATGGCGCCACCCTTTGGGCTGCTTTTGCTGATCCTCGTGTTTAGTAAAGTTTGGTGAGAGACGATTCGTGCTTTTCAGCATCGTGCTCTTCAGTCCGTTACAGCGTGACGAATGTGCTATCTCCATTCTGAACGCTAGTTTTACCAGAATGAGCGCTCCCGTCTCATAACTTGCTTCTGAGCATGCGCGTTTTTTTCACGTCGTTAAAGCCTACACACGGCCGTTCTTCATGACGAGAAAAACGACGATGTGAAAAACGACGAGAAAATATAGAGCACGTTCCAAATTTTTAATGCCAATTTTTCACGTCGCGAAAATTGCTCTGGAGCCTACGCACGATCGTTTTTAATGACCAAATAAAAAAATTGCATTTTTCTCGTCATGAAAAACGGTCGTGTGTACGCGGCATTACAGAGGAGGTCTAGTGCTAGAATTATTGCTCTCGCTCTAACGATCGTGGCGTATGTAACCTGTGTGTATCTGGCTCTGATACTAGCCAGTGCCTACCCAGCCACTGACTACTAGTATCTCTCCCCAGCCTGTCCCCACACACCCTCTCACCTGCTGACCTGTGGATAGGGGAATCACTCCTGCAGTGTTATTGTGTTCTGCCAGTGAATACAATGATCAGTGTTGCCAACTATAGCTGGCAGTACTGATTGTTTTGGGAAAAACCTGACAGGCTGGTTGTTCTCAAGTCGGATAAAAGATTGACTTGTGTAAAACCAGCTAGCCCATACATAGATCGACTATGGCTGGTCTCTGCTAAATTGGCGTAATTTCAATCCATGTATGGCCCGCTTAACCACTACGCAGTCCCTAAACATCCTTCCACAAACCTTTACATTTTTCCTTCCCTGATTCCTTTATCCTCCTCACCTGTACATACTCTCCACACTTCTCTCCTGTACATACTGCTCACTGTCATACCCTCCACACTTCTCTCCTATACACACACTTCTCTCCTATACATAGTGCCCACTGTTATACCCTTCACACTTCTCTCCTATACATAGTGCCCACCGTCATAGCCTCCACACTCCTCTCCTGTACATACTGCTCACTGTCCTACTCTCCACACTTCTCTCTTGTACATAGTGCCCACTGTCATACCCTCCACACTCCTCTCCTGTACATACTGCCCACTGTCATACCCTCCACACTCTTCTCCTGTACATACTGCTCACTATCTTACCCTCCACACTCATCTCATGTACATACTGCTCAGTATCATACCGTCCACAATCCTCTCCTGTGCATACTGCCCACTGCCATACCCTCCACACTCATCTCCTGTACATACTGCCCACCGTCATAAACTCCTCTATTGTAGATAGTGCCAGTTGTCATACCCTCCACACTCTTCTCCTGTGCATACTGCCCACTATCATACCATCCACACTCCTCTCCTGTACATACTGCCCACTGTCATACCCTCCACACTCCTTTCCTGTACATACTGTAACCCAACCTTACCCTCCACACTCCTCTCCTGTACATACTGCCAACTATCTTTCTCTCCACATTCCTCTCCTGTACATACTGCCCCATCATACCCTCCACATTCATCTCCTGTACATACTGCCCACTGTCATACCCTCCACACTCCTTTCCTGTACATACTGCCCACTGTCATAACCCTCCACACTCCTCTTTTGTACATACTGCCCACTGTCATACCCTCCACACTCCTCTCCGGTACATACTACCCTTTGTCATACCCTCCACACTCCTCTGCTGTGCATACTGCCCACTGTCATACCCTTCAAACTCCTCTCCTATACATAGTGCCTTCTGCCATACCCTCTGCACTCCTCTCCTGTACATAGTGCCCACTGTTAGACCCTCCACATTCCTCTCCCTCACCTACACATACTTCCCACTTTTATATCATCCATACTCCTCCCCTATGCCTCTTACTCACAAAAACAGTTCTTTAAAATTACACTGAATATGCTCAATGTTACCAGCTCCAGAATGGGCACAATTTTTAGTTTAACTAAAGGAAATCTTCTCAGTCCTCATAAATGTTCTGCCCCATTATTAGTACTCATTTAATTTTGTGATTACTACTTGATGTATAGAGGAACATAGGGGATCTCAGCTACTCTAAATATAGCACTTGTGAAAAAAAAAAGTGTCCCTGTAAATATTTTTCAAATGTTGGCAACTATGCACTTAGGCACTGACCAAGGGCCACTGGGTTAGTAGAGGGCCCCATGAGAGGCTCCTGTGATATTAAAGCGGTAGTAAACTTTGCTAACATTACCACTTTTTAGAGGCCCTGAGGTAGGTTATGCCACCATGTACAAGTATGCACAGCATATTAGCACATTAGGGTACACTTAAATTGTCAGACTGAGCCCTCCAGTGCTGCGCTGTGATCAATCCGGCGGGGCTCGGGCGCTGCCATCTTCACCCTGTCTTCCTTCTGGGCTCTGTGCCTTCGGTCACTTGCCTTGGCCAGGCTGCGTTGATGTCATTTCCACGCATGCTCACGCGCATCCTCTTTCTCTCTCATCCCCCCTTTCTCTCTTATCCTCCCTCCCTTACCCCTCACCCATCCCCCCTCTCTCTCTCTCTCTCTCTCTCTCTCTCCCCCTCTCTTTAGTTTAATTTGTTATAACAAAAAAATGTTTGCATTTTTATTTATTTATTTATTTATTATTTATAAAAGGCCCCACCAAAATCCTCAGCACCAGGCCCATGATGTTCTTAATCTGGCCCTGGTTACACGAGGGATAATGCCTTTAGTAAAACAGCAAAACGGGTGTTTGTTAGGTAGCCCTGGTTATCTTGAGCAACGTTATGAAAATTGAGCTGTTAGACTGCAATGAATACAGTCAAATGTAATAACAGGTAGACAGTATGAACGAGAACAGAAAATGCAGAATTTATTTAATTTAATTTATATCAGGAGTTGACACCCAACGTTATTTGTAACAAAGAGAGTGTTGCATGTATATGGTGTTATGTTTTTTTTTTTCATATACAGTGCCTTGAAAAAGTATTCATACCCCTTGAAATTTTCTGCATTTTGTCATGTTACAACCAAAAACGTAAATGTATTTTATTGGGATTTTATGTGCTAGACCAGGGGTCCTCAAACTACGGCCCGCGCAGGGGCGGATCCAGAGTCTTTTCTCGGAAGGGGCACTGCCAAAAAATATGGTTTTTTTGTGGGAAATTTATCGGGGAAATGGCTGGTGTCGGCGCTTCAATCATCCCGGCACCATGGTTGTTATGGTGTCAGGATGATTAAAGCACATTATTTCTATTATTACATAGTAATATAAAATTAAATAGTTCTATGCAGAATCAGTGGGAGCCCCGAGTGTGTCACTTGCCACCGTCGCCTGCAATTAGTGAGAGCCCTGAGCGTGTCACTTGCCATCCGTTGCGGATTGTCACTTGCCACATCACCTGCCACATCTTATGGATTGTCACTTGCCACACCTTGTGGATTGTCACTTCCCACATCACCTGCCACACCTTGCGGATTGTCACTTGCCACGTCACCTGCCACACCTTGCGGATTGTCACTTGCCACGTCACCTGCCACACCTTGCTGATTGTCACTAGCCACACCTTGCGGATTGTCACTTGCCACATCACCTGCCACACCTTGTGGATTGTCACTTGCCACATCACCTGCCACACCTTGCGGATTGTCACTAGCCACACCTTGCGGATTGTCACTTGCCACACACCTGCCACACCTTGCTGATTGTCACTTACCTGCCACCAGATGCAGATTGTCATTTGTCACGTCACCTGACACAATTTGCGGATTGTCACTAACTTGCCTGCTAAGGTGTCGTTTTGGTTGTCTCTTGCTGTGTCCCAGACTCCCAGAGTCAGGCAGCAGAGAGATAATGTAATCTCTCTGCTGCCTGCACAGTGAGGGCGGAAGTCACTGCAGGAATGCAGGGCAGGCACGGGCGGTGAGAGATGAGCCTGCTCTCTCACTCTCACTTGCGCTGCCAACACACTGAGCAGCACAGTCTGCCCACGAACCGCGCCGCCCACCCACAAACCGTGCCGCAAGCGGAGCCGCCCACTTTCTTATCAGTCTGTGGAGCCGCACGCTATCGCACCTGCCTGCAGAGCGGCCCAACGTGACTCACTGACGTCACTCATTGCTAGACGCCAAGCGGCCCAGGCGTTAGCAACGAGTGCAGGGAAGAGGCTCCACCCACCTCCTCCTCCGCTCCTGGTATCGTGTCAGTGCGCCGCGTAACACTACATTAGACGAGTCTCTCTCTCGGCGCTGCTGATCGGCTGATGTGTGAAACAGAGAGAGACGCAGAGAGGCAGCGGCAGCCGCAGAACAAGTACTGTATATACTCGAGTATAAGCCGACCCGAATATAAGCCAAGGCACCTAATTTTACCCCAAAAAACTGGGGAAAACGTATTGACTCGAGTATAAGCCTAGGGTGTCCATCTGCATGCCTCACTGTGCCTCACTGTGCCCATGCCTCACTGTGCCCATGATTAGACTGATGTTTAACATGGGAGTCTATGGAAGGAGTGCCCGGCTTTGAAAAATCGGTTCTCCCCGGCCGTAGGTCTCCATACCTCCCAACTTGAGCGGGGGGGGTGATGGTTGCCACCGGAACATTTAAAAATTTAAGCGGGGGGGGGGGGGTTTGGGGCGCGGGGGGGGGCACCGATCGGGGGGGGGGGGCATACTAGTGCGCCGATCGCGGGGGGGCTCCTAACTGCTGTTGCTGCTCCTCTTCTTCTCTTCATGTTTCCTGCTGTGCGGGAAACATGATAGTCTCGCGGGAGTGCGGGAAGGAGGAGCCTCTGCGGGTAAAACCCGCACAATCCGTGCCAGTTGGGAGGTATGGGTCTCCCAGACACCAAACTTTGCACACTTGTAAGTGTGTTACATGTGTGCCAATTTTAGGGTCCAGGAAACCTACGACCGGCCGGTACCAAGTCCTCAAAATCACCGGAGAAATTACCGTTTAACATTGGAGTCTATGGAAGGGGTGCCCGGCTTTGAAAAATCGGTTCTCCCCGGCCGTAGGTCTTCCAGACACCAAACTTTGAACACTTATAGATGAGACATGGAGCTACATGTGTGCCAAGTTTGGGGTCCAGGGGACCTATGGCCGGTCAGTACCGGGTCCCCAAAGTCCGGGAGATCAGGCACAAAAAAAAACAAACAGAGCAAGCGAGTGTGACAGATGGTCTCGGGGGGGGGGGGCAATTGCCCTGTTGCCCCCCTGGATCCGCCCCTGGGCCCTAGACCCTAGGAAGAGAGGAGAAGAAATACCATGAGGCTGTCGAGTGGAGGGAGCCAGTGATTTTTTTATTACCCTCCAAGGTAAGAACTTACCTCCCATCTACTTAGCTGCTCCCACTCTGTTCTACCCTCCACCTGGCTGCTCCCACTCTGTTCTACCCTCCACCTGGCTGCTCCCACTCTGTTCTACCCTCCACCTGGCTGCTCCCACTCTGTTCTACCCTCCACCTGGCTGCTCCCACCAGAGGTGTACTAAGGGGGGGGCGAGGGGGGCGGGCCGCCCCCAGGTACCACACACTGGGGGGTGTCAGACCGGCACCCTCCGCGATTGTGAGTACACCCGCCCGCGGTGGCAGAGCCGCGGGTTTAGGCAGCGGCGGCGCCACACTGTGACAGGCAGGGAGAGCTCAGATGCAAGCTAGCTACAGTGGCGAGGGGGAGTGCGGGGGGTGGGGGTGCAGGGTTACACCGCTGCACCTACCATCCCCTCCCCTCCTCTCCTCTCCTCTCGTGGCTGCGGGCTGCCTGTCTGTGCTGCGATCCCAGATGTCACAGCATGTCGAGCAGCAGAGTGAAGCTGCCTCCCCCTCCTCTCTGTTTATGTGTAAACAGGGGGAGGGGACCTGCTGTGCATGTGCCGATGCACTGATCTGAGGTACTGAAGGGGGGGCTGCACTGAACGGGGGGCTACACTGAACGAGGGGGTCTACACTGAACGAGGGGGTCTACACTGAACGAGGGGGTCTACACTGAACGAGGGGGGCTAAACTGAACGAGGGGGCTACACTGAATGAGGGGGGGCTACACTGAACGAGGGGGCTATACTGAACGAGGGGGTGGATACACTGAAGGGGGGCTACACTGAAGGGGGGTCTGTGTAACATGCAGGGGGTCCAGAGATGCAGGGTGCTGTGTAATGTAAAGGGGTCCAGAGATTCAGGGTGATGTGTAATGTAAAGGGGCCCAGAGGTGCAGGGTGCTGTGTAATGTAAAGGGGTGCAGGGTGCTGTGTAATGTAAAGGGGTGCAGGGTGCTGTGTAATGTAAAGGGGTGCAGGGGGCTGTGTAATGTAAAGGGGTCCAGAGATGCAGGGTGCTGTGTAATGTAAAGGGGCCCAGAGGCGCAGGGAACTGTGTAATGTAAAGGGGTCCAGAGATGCAGGGTGCTGTGTAATGTAAAGGGGCCAAGAGGTGCAGGGAACTGTGTAATGTAAAGGGGCCCAGAGATGCAGGGTGCTGTGTAATGTAAAGGGGTCCAGTGATGCAGGGTGCTGTGTAATGTAAAGGGGTCCAGAGATGCAGGGTGCTGTGCAATGTAAAGGGGTCCAGTGATGCAGAGTGCTGTGTAATGTAAAGGGGTCCAGTGATACAGGGTGCTGTGTAATGTAAAGGGGTCCAGAGATGCAGGGTGCTGTGTAATGTAAAGGGGTCCAGAGATGCAGGGTGCTGTGTAATGTAAAGGGGTCCAGTGATGCAGGGTGCTGTGTAATGTAAAGGGGTCCAGTGATGCAGGGTGCTGTGTAATGTAAAGGGGTCCAGAGATGCAGGGTGCTGTGTAATGTAAAGGGGTCCAGAGGTGCAGTTGTGGAGAGGGGGTACACAGTAGTGACAAAGAGATATTGAAGGATGCAGAGGTATGCCAGGGGCACAGTGGGGTGTTTTTACATTTTAATGTGGGGGTGCCAGATATAGGATCCGCCCCGGGTGCCAAATGCTCTAGGTACGCCCCTGGCTCCCACTCTGTTCTACCCTCCACCTGGCTGCTCCAACTCTATTCTACCCTCCACCTGGCTGCTCCCACTCTATTCTACCCTCCACCTGGCTGCTCCCACTCTGTTCTACCCTCCACCTGGCTGCTCCAACTCTATTCTACCCTCCACCAGGCTGCTCACACTCTGTTCTACCCTCCACCTGGCTGCTCCCACTCTGTTCTCCCCTCCACCTGGCTGCTCCCACTCTGTCCTCCCCTCCATCTGGCTGCTCCCACTCTGTCCTCCCCTCCACCTGGCTGCTCCCACTCTGTCCTCCCCTCCACCTGGCTGCATCCACCCTGTCCTCCCCTTCATCTGGCTGCTCCCTCTCTGTCCTACCCTCTACCTGACTGCTCCTTCTCTCCCCACTCCCCTCCCCTCCCTTTGTGTTGGGGGTCTGTGTGATAGGGGGTCTGTTATTGGGGGCTTTGTACACACACGGCCATTCAAAAGAACCGTCGTTCTTTTGAATGGCAAGAACGCGGTGACGTCAACGACTACGACGAGCCGGCGTCTCGTCACATTCGGCTCCCCATGTGAAGTGACGTTCCGACACCGCCATCTTGCTACACCCCACACTAAAGTTACATGCGCATGCGTCAAAGTGTTATCGAGCATGCACGGTTTTCTCCCCTGCAGGTAATCATACAGACGACCGTTTTTCTCGGCAGGAAACACTCTGTTGGGAATCCTGACGGGAAAATAGAGAGCAGGTTCTCTATTTTTTCCGGGCAGTTTTCCTGAAAACTGCTAGGGAGCATACACACGGCCAGGATTCCCAGCCAAATGCTCTCCTGGCAGTTTTCCTGCCGGGTAAACTGGTCGTGTGTACGAGGCTTAACAGGTTTTCTTCTAAGATTGCCCTGTATTTGGCTCCATCCATCTTCCCATCAACTCTGACCAGTTTTCCTGTCCCTGCTGAAGAAAACCATCCCTACAACATGATGCTGCCACCACCATGTTTCACAGTGGGGATGGTGTGTTCAGGGTGATGTGTAGTATTAGTTTTCCGCCACACATAGCGTTTTGCTTTTAATCCAAAAAGTAAAATTTTGGTCTCATCTGACCAGTGCACCTTCTTCCACATGTTTGCTGTGTCCCCCACATGGCTTCTCGCAAACTGCAAATGGGACTTCTTATGGCTTTCTTTCAACAATGGCTTTCTTGTTGCCACTCTTCCATAAAGGCCAGATTTGTGGAGTGTACAACTAATAGTTGTCCTGTGGACAGATTTTCCCACTTGAGCTGTGGATCTCTGCAGTTCCTCCAGAGTTATCATGTGCCACTTGGCTGCTTCTATGATTAATGTTCTCCTTGCCCGGCCTGTCAGTTTAGGTGGACAGCCATGTCTTGGTAGGTCTGCAGTTGTGCCATACTCTTCATTTTCGGATGATGAATTGAACAGTGCTCTGTGAGATGTTCAAAGCTTGGGATATTTTTTTATAACCTAACCCTGCTTTAACTTCTCCACAACTTTATCCCTGACCTGTCTGGTGTGTTCCTTGGCCTTCATGAGGTTGTTTGTTCACTAAGATTCTCTAACAAACCTCTGAGGGCTTCATGCCACACTTACAGATATTTATTTGTAAACAATTTTGAAAAATCACTGGCTCCCTCCACTCGACAGCCTCATGGTATTTCTTCTTCTCTCTTCCTATTCCCCCTCCCGCTCGGCATGTTGGGGGCTGAACTCTTCTCAGGGAATCATCATGGGGCCTGCTGGTATCCAGGACTACAATTCCCATAATGCTCTAGTTTCCTAGCTATTGGCTCTGAATGTAGCCAATAGGAGCAGGCATTGCCAGGTGAATGCTCTGCTCAAGGAGAGGGAGGGGTGGAATTCCCCCACAGCTGCGGCTCTGCCTGTGTCCCTTCACAGAGCCTGTCAGTTTCGGCGCCACTGCCCTGTCCTGATGGGGGGTCGGTATCAGCACAGCCTGCTCACTAGTTTCAGTGCACGGGCTGGGTAAATCACACTGGCGGGCCGGATCCGGCCCGCGGGCCGTAGTTTGAGGACCCCTGGTCTATCACATAAAATCCCAATTAAATACATTTACGTTTTTGGTTGTAGCATGTGTAGCGACTTCACCCTCTCTCTAGCTTTATCGGTTATACAGCTGTTGTCTAGGGGTACCTGGGAGAGAGGGATGAGATACACCACGGCCCATGTCCTCCATAGTGAAGAGGTGAAGGCCAGAAAGATCGGGCTTTGTGTAGGTGTCCTAGAGTCAAATCCTTTCCTCCGTCCTTGACTCCCTCTTTGCTCCTAGTAACCAGAGGTTCCACACACTGAATAGGTCCAACACAGTTTTATTCTTCTCAGCGAATAAACATATAGCACAGTCAAGTTGGGACCTTTGCAACAGTTCAGTATTAATGAGAGTAGGTCGAGGCACAATCCTTTAAAGTATCGCTAACCACTGTGGTGTCACCAATGACGAATAGTCACTGCCACTGACTATATGAGGTAGTATATGAATTACCTTCGCTAGCACAGCCCCTGTCAGGGGAAGGATATCCGCCCAAGGGAGTCACTGGAGGCCTCTCTGTCACCAGCAATGCTGCGCCGGACTCTCCAGAGAAGTTCCGCTCACCAGTCTCCTCGACCTCAGACACGGGCACCCAAGGCGTTTAGGCCCCCTCGGATTCCTCCACCCTCGCGGAACTCAGTCGAAGGTACTGAGCCCCAGGCATCCGCCATAGTACCTCACCCCAGGCTAAGGGTGCCTGAGATGGACTCCATCTCCCGCTCCGGCCAGGTCAAGGGCACCTGGGCCCGGAACACCGGAACGCCAGCACCCAGGCTGAGGGTGCCTGAGTGCGGCCGTGTCCTCCGACTCCGAACTCTGAACCCCGTGGTCAGGGCGTCCGCCCCTTTTATCCCCTCTCCCTTTGCATCACAGCGGGATCCCCGCCCCGCCGTACCAGCGCCAGGGGAGGACAAAAAGGCACAGTCTTGCGGTGTGGGTTCAACTCCGGCCAGGTCCTCCAAGAACCATAAAAGGTAAGGTGACCAGATTTTTAAATTGAAATCCAGGGACATATTTTTATTTATTTTTTACTAGTAATGGCGGCAATCAGCGGCTCTCTGCCGTCGCCGCCGCTCGCTTCGCAGCCTGTCAAGTCTTACTCTCCGGGCCCGGCTACTACTGGGTGGGGAGAGGAGGAAGATCACTCCACCAGGGAAGGCAAGGAGATAAGCAGGCAGGCGGCTGGCCGGGACTTGAGCCAAGGCAGAAGAACATGCGAGCGGAGCTGAATGGGCATGCGCCCGAAACTTAAGAAATATTCACTCCGCTCCGACCAGCACATGATCATCAGAAAGGGGCACAGATAATGGAAAAAAATACACCCCCCTAAGCTAGTAGAAGCGGCAGAGCGGAGGGGGTGTAATTCAGATTTTATTTTTTATTTTTTAATTCTGCACTGACTGTCTTTGAAATTGCCCGAGCCCCTGTTCAAATCCAACCTGGGGACAAAACCAGGGACAGATTTGGTCCAGGGACAGTGTCCTCAATCTGGGGACTGTCCCCTGAAACTGGGGATGTCTGGTCACCCTAATAAAAGGGTCTCGGATTCCCTAGCAATCAGTGCATCTGGGTTACACTATCACCCAGATGCTTCCCTTAAATTCAAATACCCGCTACTCTCTCCCCCTGGTGATTTGACACTGGTCCCCAGTGTCTGGTGCAAAACCATGTCTCCCAAAGAGTGGTAACATAAGTTCAACCCAGAGACAACATTCACATAAATCCAAACTCAACACATTTCGATCAGGAATTGTGCCAGGACCTAAAACAGGAAAGGGAAACAGTAATATAAAACCATAAACTTTTGTAATAAAATACTTTAAATATCTCACATATTTACATTTCTCCCCCCCTGCTGACTATCTAAGGACCACCCCATTCTCAGCAGCCTTGATAGACGAGTCTCCTGCAGAGGGAAGGAAGAGAAAAAAATAAAAAGAAACACACATCCTAACATAATATATGTGTTTGCTTGGAACGAATGGGTCTATCCGAGAAGAAACCCATTCACTCCAATGAGTGTTGCATAATGTACAAAAAAACAAACAACAATCGTTGCGCAACACTGCCACCTGGTGGCAATGCCGTGGTAAAGCCACCTATCAAATCCAGATGAACTTTTCTCTCTTGCTCCTTTTTTTTCTCTGTGGCCCTACACTGACTAAAACCCCAAAGTCACTGATTTCTCTTGATGAGGGGAGGAAAAGGAAACAAACGGCAACAGTTCCCATTCTCCCAAGAACAAACACCCAGAAAAATAGAGGGCACAGTCTCTGTGTTCCAGCACTCGCTTCAGGAAAAGTTAGCAGTAATAAACAGAAAAGAGTCTCTTTCTCTTACAAATAAAACTTTGGATGCGACAGGAACACAGGTTTCAAATGCTTGTCAAAAGCCTCCATGTTATATTCAACATTTCCTCCATCCTTGCGACAAATTACCACTCTGTCCGCATGGATATGCCTTCCCAGCATCCACTTAGCCTTACAGTCCCGAAACTTTTTGGTGACCGTTGGTGAACATGAAAGGTATCAGCGTGCTTGAGGTACCTTAAGTTTGTCCCAAACAAAAGTATCGTACCACCTCTGGCGAAAAACTTCCACCTCGTAGAGCAATTCTCGAGGTAAGTATGGGTACTCCCACCCATACTCTTGGGCAACCTTCTGGCCGAAGAGACGCTGCAGCCTTGATAAAGGTGGCATCGTGACACGGTCTCCTTCTCCAGGCAAAAGAATAGCTTCCGGAGAGCGAGGTGCGTTCACCACCTCGGCAGACTTGGGCATAGGGGCCCGCAGTGATTGGCGTTGCACTCCCGTAACAGGAGCAGGTGAAATGGAAGTTGAATCCAGAAGAGGGATTGCAGACAGTGGACCAGGCTCCTCCCCAGGCTCCGAGGCCTCCAGCCGGGGTGTACTATCCCCAATGGACATAGGTGGGTCCCTTTTGACATGGGACGAGGGTAACTTCATCTTGTCCCATCCCTTCCGGTGGAAGATCTCGTCTATCTCCCCATCATCACCATTGTCAGACAATGAATCCAGGTCGGAGGTGTCATAACACTCAGCGGGTAGATAATTCCCAGTCACGGAATCACCCCCCTTGATGGCCTCCACCGACAGTGGGCTGCCGACACCTCCAACCACACACACAGTCCCAACCCCTGGCTCACCTAGGCCTTCAGAAGAACAGGGATGTCAAGGGCTCTTCCCTCCGGATCCATCCAGGCCAGGCAAGCGACAGGGCGAAGCTCTTCCACGACCACAGGAGGCCTGTACCAGGCCGACTCTCCTCTTCGGCGGTTGGAGCAGGGAGCTGCAGCATCCTCGGATTTCTCTCTCTTGATCTCCGCTTGGGCTGTCACGTCGCCCTGGTCAGCGCGCACGGGAAACACAGGCATCGATCTCTCCCTCCGGAGTGGCAGTCCCTGTGAGGTAGTTGAGGTGGAAGGCGCGCGGCCTTTCTGTGGATGGCTCCACCTCAAAAATAAACTCTTTGCAGACCTCACATCGCCCGAACGGCTTCAGCTGGACCACCAGTCCCGAACAGCCGGGACAGATCTCACGAGAGCCTCTATGTCTCTGCAGGTATACAGAGCCAACCGTCCTCGGGGCCTTAGTCTTATTCCCGTATCCATAATCTGGGCAGCAAAGGAAATCATCTCGGTGACCGAAGAAGCAGGAATCCACGGGGTACTTGAAGTCATCCTGACTGTTTGCTGCTCCAATGCGCACTGACCACTTTGCGCCGGAATCCCCACGTGTGTCCTTCCACATGGCCAGACTCCTCCCACACTCTGCATTTGTTTGCAGGCTTTCTCTTCTCCCCGCCCACGAACTGCGCAGCTATGGTTTGCCTCGTGGCACGTTGGCCAATATGGCCGACCTACTCGCAACTCCTCCGGGCAGCAAAGTTCAAATTCAGACACCATACACATCCCGGACACGATGCCCCCACGTGTAGCGACCTCACCTTCTCTCTAACTTTATCGGTTATACAGCTGTTGTCTAGGGGTACCTGGGAAAGAGGGATGAGATACACCATGGCCCATGTCCTACATAGTGAAGAGGTGAAGGCCAGAAAGATCGGGCTTTGTGTAGGTGTCCTAGAGTCAAATCCTTTCCTCCGTCCTTGACTCCCTCTTTGCTCCTAGTAACCAGAGTTCCACACACTGAATAGGTCCAACACAGTTTTATTCTTCTCAGCGAATAAACATACAGCACAGTCAAGTTGCAACAGTTCAGTATTAATGAGAGTAGGTCGAGGCACAATCCTTTAAAGTATCGCTAACCACTGTGGTGTCACCAATGACGAATAGTCACTGCCACTGACTATATGAGGTAGTATATGAATTACCTTCGCTAGCACAGCCCCTGTCAGGGGAAGGATATCCGCCCAAGGGAGTCACCGGAGGCCTCTCTGTCACCAGCAATGCTGCGCCGGACTCTCCAGAGAAGTTCCGCTCACCAGTCTCCTCGACCTCACACACGGGCACCCAAGGCGTTAAAGCGGTTGTAAAGCCAAATACTTTTTTTCTTTTTATAGTCACCTGCACCGCATAATAGCTCATTATGAAATACTTACCTTAGAACGAGGCATCGTTAACTCACCTGGTCCACGTCGAGGGAGATGACATGTTGCCTCGGCGTGTCTTCCGGGTATCGCGGCTCCAGCGCTGTGAGTGGCTGGAGCCGCGATGAATACTTTTTTAAGGGCACTGTATATGAAAAAAATATATTATAACACCATATACATGCTTTTTGGACTGTTGGCAGCAGATGAGTCACTGGTTGTTAGGACACAAGTGGGTGCTGGATCCTCAACCACTTGCTGTCTGTCCACAGTATATATACATCATTACTTTGACGTTTAATACCTGGGTTATGGCAGCAGCTAGCTGCCATAACCCTGGTATCATTTTATTTTCTGTGGGCGATGCAGCATCTTCTAAAAGTGATCCTGGCAGCAGACTCACCACGGGATCACTTTCATGGGCGGCAGGAGAGCCGTCGGTAAACCAGGAAACAATCAAATCAATCAAAGGGCTCTATGCCCTTGGAGGACTGGAGCGAACTCCAACGTCACTTCCCGTTTGTCAGGCAGATAGACATGATTTAGTTTTTCCTTAAAGTCAAAATGTCTTTTCGAAATTCGACCCATGTATGGCCGGCCTTACACGTCTCCTTGTGCACATACTAATGTAATTTCAAAAGTCGTTCTCAATATATGCCACAAGGTAATAAAGCTCTGTATTTGTCTTCCAATTTTCTCTGATGTTGTCCCCCTGTCACACGGGCTTCCAATGGAGACTACAAGTGGCCATTTCAAAGCACACTTTTTTTTGCTTTTAAAGGTAAATGAGAGATCTGGGGTATTTTTGACCCCAGATCTCTCAATAAAGAGGACCTGTCATGCTTATTTCTATTACAAGGAATGTTTACATTCCTTGTAGTAGGAACAAAAGTGATGTAAAAATAAATAAATAAAGGGACAGTGTAAAAATCAAAAGTAAAATAAATGAGGAAAAAATAAATTAAAACGCCCCATCCCTACGTGCTTATGTGCAGAAAACGAACGCATACGTAAGTCATGCCGTCATATGTAAACGGTGTTCAAACCACACATGTGAGGTATCACCGCAATCATTAGCACGAGAGCAATAATAGTGCTAGACCTCCTCTGTAATGCGCCGTACACACGATCGCTTTTCATGCCATTTTTTAAACCAAAGTTTTTCTCGTTGTTTTTTTTCATGTTTCCTCTCAAGCCTGTCTTGCGTACACACGATCATTTTAAAAAACGTTCAAGCAAAGCGCAGTGACGTACAACACGTACGACGGCACTATAAAGGGGAAGTTCCGTTCGGATGGCGCCACCCTTCATGTTAGTAAAGTTTGTTGAGCGACGATTCGCGCTTTTCAGCCTCGTGCTTTTCAGTCCGTTACAGCGTGACGAATGTGCTATCTCCATTACGAACGCTAGTTTTACCAGAACGTGCGCTCCCGTCTCATACTTGATTCTGAGCATGCGCGGTTTTTTTCACCTCGTAAAAGCATACACACTATCGTTTTTCACGTCGTTAAAAAAAACGACATGAAAAACGACGTGAAAAAATAGAGCATGTTCGAAATTTTTAATGCCCGTTTTTCACGTCGTTAAAAATGCTCTGGAGCATACACACAATCAGTTTTAATGGCCATTTTAAAAAATGGCATTTTTAACGGCATGAAAAACGATCGTGTGTATGGGGTATTACTCTAAACAGGTAAACTGTAAAACATTTTAAAGTGTCGTCTATAGAGATTTTTAAGTACCGTAGATTGTCATAATTCCATGAGCGTGCGCAATTTTAAAGCATGACATATTAGGTATTTATTTACATGGCATAACATTATATTTCACATTATTCAAAAAAATTGGAATAAGTTTTTGGTGTTTTTTTTTTTTTTTTTATTAAAAAAAGTGTATTTTTAAAAAAAATATTGCGTTTGAAAGACAGCTGGGCAAATACAGTGTGACATAAAATATTGCAACGATCGCCATTTTATTCTCTAGGGTCTCTGCTAAAAAATATATATATATATATATATATATATATATATATATAATGTTTGGGGGTTCTAAGTAATTTTTTTAGCAAAAAATCCTGCTTTAAACTTGTAAACAAAAAGTTCCAGAAAAGGCCTGGTCAGCAAGTTTAACAACCATCAACCTTAAAGTGATTGTAAACGACCTTGTAGAACAACACATTCAGTTTAAAATATAAATGAAAAGTAAAACAAACTTTTGTATAGATATAAAAAAAATATATATATATGTAGCGGGTATACACTTTTCTGTGTATTTAAAACTGGCAGACACCAGTGATGTGCAGTTCCCTGCAGCCCAGCGGGTGGCGCTGTCGCCTTGGGCTGGGGTTGAACCATTGCTGTGTGCCGTGCTCCCTTTTTGTCCTCCCTCGGCAGCGGTATGGTGGGGCGGGGAACCCGCCGTGCTTGCTGGGAGAGGGTATAAAGGGGCCGGCCATCTTTGTCACGGGGTCGAGTCCCGGGCACCTTCAGCCTGTGGGCGGTGGTTCGTGTCGGTCCTCTAGGCGGCCTAGGCCTAGAGGACGTTCGGAGGTTGTGTTCCATCCCAGGCACCTTTGGCCTGGGGTGAGGTACTCGGATGGAGGTCTGGAGCTCAGTGCCCAACACTGAGTTCCACGAGGGAAGGAGATCCTAGGGGACCCCGGGAGTGGGTACCCAAATCCGGAGGGCGTAATGGACCGGTGGGAGATACTTGCTTGAAGACCTGGTGCAGCATATTGCCGGTGACAGGTGAGCCTTCCACCGGAGACCGCCTGTAAGGAAATCCCCCTTCGCTCGGAGACCGCAACCCCCTTTCAAGTTGAAGGAAAGTGGAGAGTTCATTGTGCCTGGGCCTACTCGCATCCACACCCCCCCCCCCCTGTCTGTTCTGTTCGTTGAGGGAGTCCAACTGTCTGTGCATTACTCTGTTATCGAAAGAATAAAGGAGTGTTGGACTTTAGTGGTGTGGGGCTCATTTACTGGCAGACACTGTTCGAGAAAACCAGGAGGAGGTCTCCAGATGCAGAACACCGACCCGAAGGTAAAAGAGGATTGTCTCTCACTGCACATACTCTGCAGGGGGACTTGGCGTGGTGACCCCCCAATCTCTCCTTCAGAGTACCCCTAGACAAAAGCCAGAGCAAGAAGAATAGAGAGGAGAGAGTGGAGGCCGCTACATATATATTAATTTTTTTCCCTTTTATGTAAGTAATCACATTCCTTCTGTTCTCAGCAGCAAAAGAGCTGGGGGGAGGAGAAGCAATAGTACACTTATCTTCTCAGTAAATGGCTGTGCAGGGGGGCGTGACATGACAAGTCTAATCATTGGAGGAGGAGAGCAGGCTGGGTTCCCAGCACAGCTAGAGAACTGACCATGGTGTGTTCTCCTGCTTATTGTGGTTAGTTTTTAATAGGAAAGCAGAGGGACTGACGGAAACACCAGGGAATTCACATAAAGGAAGCAATACAAAGAGAACAGGATACTTTGTCATACAAGTACATTGAACAGCAGGAACATATCAGGAATATGAAATGCTGGGGTAACAAACACTTTAAGCTGAACTGTCTCATTCAGCTGTAGTAGGAATACCACTGTCAAATGTTCCAGTTCCTGCTGTAGCTGGTTTGCAGGAAAATAAAATGCAGAAACACATGTTAAATATCACAAAAATAACTCATGCGCTATTTATCGTGAATAAATTGCATGTTCAAAAATGCATGCAGTATGTAACTCTTAGTGAATTGACCACTAGGTCATGCAGAGATACACTATATTACCAAAAGTATTGGTATGCCCACCTTTACACGCACATGAACCTTAATGGCATCCCAGCTTCAACTCTTCTGGGAAGGCTGTCCACAAGGTTTAGGAGTGTGTCTATTGGAATGTTTGAGCATTCATCCAGAAGCGCATTTGTGGGGTCAGGCACTAATGTGGACGAGAAGGCCTTGGCTCGCAGTCTCCGCTCTAAATAATCCTGTTCTATCGAGTTGAGGTCAGGATTCTGTGCAGATCAGTCAATTTCCTCCACGCCAAACTTGCTCATCCATGTCTTTATGGACCTTGCTTTGTTGCACTGGTGCATGTTGGAATAAGAAGGGGCCATCCTTAAACTTTTCCCACAAAGTTGGGAGCATGAACTTGTCCAAAATGTCTTGGTATGCTGAAGCCTTAAGAGTTCCCTTCACTGGAACTAAGGGGCCAAGCCCAACCCCTGAAAAACAACCCCACACCATAATCCTCCCTCCACCAAATGATTTGGACCAGTACACAAAGCAAGACTTATAAAGACATGGATGAGCGAGTTTGGGGTGGAGGAACTTGACTGGCCTGTACTGAGTCCTGACCTCAACCCGATAGAACACCTTTGCTTCTGGAAGAATGGTCAAAGATTCCCATAGACACACTCCTAAACCTTGTGGACAGTCTTACCAGAAGTGTAGAAGCTGTTATAGCTGCAAAGGGTGGGCCAACTCAATATTGAACCCTACCGACTAAGACCGGGATGCCATTAAAGTTCATGTAAAGGCAGGTGTCCCAATACTTTTTGCAATATAGTGTATCTTCCCATCTGTCATTCTTAGAGAGACATATGTCTGGCAAGCTCCAAATGGTTTACCTGCTCAGTGTCGGTGCACCTCATGTATAAGAATTAAAGCAGGCAGTAGTAATCAATCATTCTTTTTATATCATTATTTTTAGTGTAGGCCAGAAAATGAAGCAAACAACTGAACATTTAACTTATTATGAGACCCAATAAACTGTGCTTAAATAAACCTACTATGTCAACTCTTCCTTTGCAATCATAAAGCCATGAAAAGCGTAAACGTATTCACCTACTTTGCTGTTTCTGCCGTGCTTTGTCACAAATGGCAGGTCTCAGGTATATCTTTTTGCCTCCTGGAGTTGTGCAGTCATTGCTGCAGACAAGGACACCAAGGCAAGACTTCTTCAAAATACGAGAATTATGATTGTTGGTATTACGCATAGCCCAGCCACTCAGGTGTCTCTGTGCGTGTTTATCCGAAGAGCTGTAGATGTGTTTTACATAGGAGTCGGGCCACTCCTGGAACCAGTCAGTTTTCTCCAAGTCCTGGAAAAGGGACAGTTATTACTGTCACTGTAACCTATAATTATATTTTTTAAATAAGTCTTCAGTATGTCACTTAACAATAATTGTGGTGTAAATTGTATTAGTACAGTAATATATAACTATAACAGTTGGTAAAACCTCATACACACTACCTGTGTTGGATGTGAACTCTTGTGCATTGGAGTGGTATGTTAAGTGTTGTTGCCAGTTGCATTTATAGGTTGATGTCAGCTGTCATTGCAGCTGTCAGTTTGTGCATTAAGTGTGCATGTTAATATTTCTGCAGACAATTCGAAAATTTCAGCATACGGCATCTGTCACATTAAAAGCATATATTTGTGTTTATACGTGTAGCGGGTATTTAAATTTAAGGGAAGCATCTGGGTGGTAGTGTAACCCAGATAGGCTGATTATTGCTTATGGAGGACTCTGGTGGTGTGAGGTTCCCTGGGGTCCGAGGGTGGCGCTGTTGCCCTGGGCCGGGGGTTGAACCCTCACTGCAAGAATGTACTCTTTTTGTCCCTTTCTGGCGGTTGTACAGCGGGGCGGGGAACCTGCTGTGATGCTGAGGAGAGGAGATAAAGGGGCGGACGCCCGGAGTTCAGGGTTCAGAGTCAGAGGACACCGCCGCGCCCAGGCACCTTCGGCCTGGGTGCGGGCGTTCCGGAGTTCCGGGCACAGGGGCCCTTGGCCTGGCCGGAGCGGGAGATGGAGTCCATCCCAGGCACCTTTAGCCCTGGGGTGAGGTACTATTGAGGAGGCTTGGGACCCAGTACCTTCGACTGGGTTCCCCAAGGGTGGAGGAGTCTGAGGGGCCCTAAGGTGTTGGGCGCCGAAATCTGAGACGAGGAGGCCGGGGAGTGTAACCCTTCCGAACAGCCCAGTGCAGCATTTGCTGGTGACGGAGGGGCCTCCGGTAACTCTCTCGGAAGGATGTCTTCCCTCTGACTGGGGCCACAGCTTAAAGAAGGTAACTCCTATTTCATGTTCGTCAGAGTTGCTGGTAGAGACTCAGAGAAAGAAAGAAGTACATTCACAGCCACTGTGCGCCATAACCATTGGTGATATCTCAATGGTTTAGTTTGATTAAGGGATCCTTGACCTACTCCTCACCTGTACTGAACTGTTCGTTGGTCACAACCTGTCTGTGCTAAGTGACGATTTATTGCTGCTAAAGAATAAATAAGAGTTGGACCTTTTCAGTGGTGTGGAACTCTGGTTACTGGGTGCAAAGTGGGGTCAGTTAGAGGAAAGACTTGACCCCGGGTTATACACACGACCTGATGGTAAAATACGTTCGGGCCTTCACCTCTATCCAGAAGAGGACATGGGCCGTGGTGGATCTCATCCTTCTCCCCAGGTTTCCCCTAGACAAGACAGCAAGCCGAGAATAAGAAGGGGTGAGAGGGGTGGGCCCGCTACATGTGGGGGCTCGTCCGGGATGTGTGTTATACATCTGAATTTGGGCTTTGCTGCCCGGGGGAGTTCCGAGTGGGTCGGCCATGTTGGCCGGTGCGCCACGGGGCACACCATAGCTGCGCAGTCCGTGGGCGGGGAGAAGAGAAAGCCTGCGAACAAATGCAGAGTATGGGAGGAGTCTGGTCATGTGGAAGGACACACGTGGAGATTCCGGCGCGGTTTGGGCAGTGCGCAATGGAGCAGCAGACAGTCAGGATGACCTCAAATACTCAGTGGATTTCTGTTCCTTCTACAGCGGAGATGACTTCCTTTGCTGCTCCGATTATGGACACAGGAATAAGGCTAAGGCCCCGAGGACGTTTGGCTCTGTACACATGCAGAGACATGGAGGCCCTCGGTGTGATCTGTCCCGGTTGTTCGGGACTGGTGGTTCACTTGAAGCCGTTCGGGCGATGTGAGGCCTGCAAGGAATTCCTCTTTGAGGTGGAGCCATCCACAGAAAGGCCTCGCGCCTACCACCTCAACTACCTCACAGGTACTGCCACTCCGGAGGGAGAGATTGAAGCCTATGCGGGCATTCCTGTGCGCACTGACCAGGGCAAAGTGACTGCCCCAGCGGAGACTATAAGAGAGAAATCCGAGGATGCTGCCTCGGTCACCACAAGCTCCCTGCTCCCACCGCCGAAGAGGAAAGTTGGCCAGGCTGCAGCGTCTCTTTTGCTGGGGGGTTGCCTGTGAGTGTGGGTGGGAATGCCCATATTTTCCACGAGAATTGCTCTATGAGGTGGAGGTCCTGCGGCAGCGGTGGTACAATGAGTTTGTCTGGACAAAGCTTAGGGTGCCTCATGCACGCAGATACCTCTCGTGTTCACCTACAGTTACCAGAAAATTCGGGGACTGTAGGGCAGAGTGGATGTGGTGGGGGGCGCATCCATGCTGACAGGGTGGTTATCTGTCGGAAAGATGGAGAGAACATTGAATATAGTGTGGAGACTTTTGACAAGCATTTGGGGCCTTTGTTCCTGCCGCACCCAAAGTTCTACTTATAGGAGAAAAGACTCCTTTATATTCTCTTTTATTGCTGAATACAGGGACTGTGTTCTATTTTTTTTCTTGGGATATTTTACTCTTTGGAGAAATGGGAGCTGTTGCTGTTGTTTGTTCTCCCTCCTTCTCCTCCCACCAAGGAAAATAAATCAGTGACTTTGGGGCATAGCCAGTATAGGGTCACAGCACAGAGAAGTAAAAGTTCATCTGGATCTGACAAGTGTCTTTACCGCGGCATTGCCACCAGGTGGCGGTGTTGCGCAACGATTGTTTGTTTTACACTCTGCACTATACTTATTGGAGTGAATGGGTTTTTTTTTACGGATAGACCCATTCCTTCCAAGAAAACACATACATTGTGTTAGGATGTGTGTTTCTTTTCTTTTTCCCCTCTGCAGGAGACTCATCTATCAAGGCTGCTGAGAATGGGGTGGTTCTTAGATAGCAGAGAGGGGGGGAATGTTAATGTGTAAAATGTCTAAGTTAAAAAAAAAAAAAAAAAAGGGGTTCATTGTTTGTATCCTTGTCTTCCTTTCCCATTCTAGGTCCTGGCACAATTCATGGCTAAGTTGTAGGGCTTGGTTCTACCTGTAGTTTGGTCTCTGGGTTGAACTCATGTTACCACTCTTTGGAAGACATGGGTTTGCACCAGACACTGGGGACCAGTGTCAAATCACCAGGGGGAGAGTGTAGCGGGTATTTAAATTTAAGGGAAGCATCTGGGTGGTAGTGTAACCCAGATGCGCTGATTATTGCTTATGGAGGACTCTGGTGGTGTGAGGTTCCCTGGGGTCCGAGGGTGGCGCTGTTGCCCTGGGCCGGGGTTTGAACCCTCACTGCAAGACTATACTCTTTTTGTCCCTTTCTGGCGGTTGTACAGCGGGGCGGGGAACCTGCTGTGACGCTGGGGAGAAGAGATAACGGGGGCGGACGCCCGGAGTTCAGGGTTCAGAGTCGGAGGACACCGCCGCGTCCAGGCACCTTCGGCCTGGGTGCGGGCGTTCCGGAGTTCCGGGCACAGGGGCCCTTGGCCTGGCCGGAGCGGGAGATGGAGTCCATCCCAGGCACCTTTAGCCCTGGGGTGAGGTACTATTGAGGAGGTCCGGGACCCAGTACCTTCGACTGGGTTCCGCAAGGGTGGGGGAGTCCGAGGGGCCCTAAGGTGTTGGGCGCCCGAATCTGAGACGAGGAGGCCGGGGAGTGTAACCCTTCCGAACAGCCCAGTGCAGCATTTGCTGGTGACGGAGGGGCCTCCGGTAACTCTCTCGGAAGGATGTCTTCCCTCTGACTGGGGCCACAGCTTAAAGAAGGTAACTCCTATTTCATGTTCGTCAGAGTTGCTGGTAGAGTCTCAGAGAAAGAAAGAAGTACATTCACAGCCACTGTGCGCCATAACCGTTGGTGATATCTCAATGGTTTAGTTTGATTAAGGGATTGTGCCTTGACCTACTCCTCACCTATACTGAACTGTTCGTTGGTTACAACCTGTCTGTGCTAAGTGACGATTTATTGCTGCTAAAGAATAAATAAGAGTTGGACCTTTTCAGTGGTGTGGAACTCTGGTTACTGGGAGCAAAGGGGGGTCAGTTAGAGGAAAGACTTGACCCCGGGTTATACACATGACCCGATGGTAAAATACGTTCGGGCCTTCACCTCTATCCAGAAGAGGACATGGGCCGTGGTGGATCTCATCCTTCCCCCCAGGTTTCCCCTAGACAAGACAGCAAGCCGAGAATAAGAAGGGGTGAGAGGGATGGGCCCGCTACATACGCATTTATAATTTTCGTGGCCGGGAATTTTCTTTTGTTGTGCTCATGCGCATTTTTTTTTTCGATTATATTTCTCACATGATTCTCCCATCATTAATTATAAAATCGTTCGTTTTTCAAAATATGTCCAACATATCCGATCACTCAAACTCGATGACCACACGAAAATTGCCCATTGCTGCGGCCCACTAATAGTGCGAAATTCAAATGAAAATTCTTAGATAAGATTTTCGAAATAAATTTATTTTCGAAATTCGACCCATGTATGGCCGGCCTTACACCTCTCCTTGTGCACACACTAATGTCATTTCAAAAGTGGTTCTCAATATATTTTTTTATTTACTGCTCTTATTAATGTCTGGTGATCCTGCCACGAGGTAATAAAGCTCTGTATTTGTCTTTCAATTTTCTCTGATGTTGTCACCCTGTCACACGGGCTTCCAATGGAGACTACAAGTGGCAATTTCAACACACATTAAACAGGCATAATCCACTGTTGTCACTATTAGGAAAACCGCCTTGAGAAATGCCCTGCTGACAGTGCAATGCATGTAGACAGGAAGTGACAAAGAAGCTGCAAAAAATCAGCAATACTGAGATGCAACACAGGCAAAAGGCATTATAATACACAGTGCGTAAGAAAACAAAATCACCATTCAGGTGATCATCCACCTTAAAGCGGAAGTAAACCCATTGATTTAACAGTTTAAAAAAACAGTTACATATCCTGTCACATCCTGTGCTCTCAACCAAACTGTCAAACTATCCAACGGCTGGTGTCATAACTGATCACATGTGCAGCACCATGGCAGTTGAAGATAAAACATCTATCTACGTCGACAGCATGGCACGGACAGGCAGAAGGACGTACCTGCGCGTCCCCTTTAAGATCGCGTCATTGTGGACGCGTGCGCCCGACCGTGGGTCCCGAGGACTCGATCGCCGCGGGGATACTCGCGATCATCTCACGGTGAGGAAGAACGGGGAGATGCTAATGTAAAACAAGCATCTCCCCGTTCTGCCTAGTGACAATGACAGTGTTCACCGCTTCCTGTAATCGGAAGCGGTAATCACTGTCTTGTCACACACAGCCCATCCCCCCTACAGTAAGGCCCCTTTCACACTGGGGCGGGCAGTAGCGGTGGCGGTATAGCAGCGCGATTTTCAGCGCTGCTATACCGCCGTTCTTACCGCAGTATGCGGTCGCTAGGGGGGTAAATTTAACCCCCGCTAGCGGCCGAAAAAGGGTTAATACCGCCCGCAAACAGCGGCTATTGCCGCGGTTTGCGGGCGGTATTACCGCGCTGTCCCATTGATTTCAATGGCAGACCGCGGTAAAGGAGTGGTGAACACACCGCTCCTTCACCGCTGTAAAGAAGCGGCTAGCAGGACTTTTGGAGCGGTCCTGCTAGCGCACCGCTTCAGTGTGAAAGCCTTCGGGCTTTCACATTGAAGGCTAAAGGGCATGATTTTTTCATGCGTTATAATAGCGCTAATATTAGCGCTAAACCGCATGAAAAACACCCCAGTGTGAAAGGGGCCTAAGAATCACTCACTAGGGCACACTTAACCCCTACAGCGCCACCTAGTGGTTAACCTCTTCACTGCCAGTGTAATTTTCACAGTAATCCGTGCATTTTTATAGCACCGATCGCTGTAAAAATGACTGGTCCCAAAAATGTGTCAAAAGTGTCCGATGTGTCTGCCATAATGTCGCAGTCATGATAAAAATCGCTGATCGCCCCCATTACTAGTAAAAAAAAAAAATATTAATAAAAATGCCATAAAACTATCCCCTATTTTGCAGACGCTATAACTTTTGCGCAAACCGATCAATAAACGCTTATTGCAGGTTTTTTTCCCAAAAATATGTAGAAGAATACGTATCGGCCTAAACTGAGGAAAAAAAATGTTTTTTTTATATATTTTTTGGGGATATTTATTATAGCAAAAAGTAAAAAATATTGAATTTTTTTCAAAATGGTTGCTCTATTTTTGTTTATAGCGCAAAAAATAAAAACCGCAGAGGTGATCAAATACTATTTGTGGGGAAAAAAGGATGTCAATTTTGTTTGGGAGCCACGTCGCACGACCGCGCAATTGTCAGTTAAAGCGACGCAGTGCCGAATCGCAAAAAAGTAGCCAGGTCATTTAGAAAGAAAATGGTCCGGGGCTTAAGTGGTTAAGCAGGGCCGGGCCAAGCTAAAATCAGCACCCGCCTTGGGTGTCGCACTGCAGGGGGAGCACAGCTGGGGTGGAAGCCTCTCCTTCCTCTGCATTGCCTGGCTGTCTCCATCACTGTGCACTGACCACTCAGACCTGCAGATTACACTAGGAGATTGTAGCTCTCCCAGAGTAAACAGTGGCACTCCACTCTGATACTATTGTAGCTTTCATACGTAGTTTACTGTCATGTGTACAGTGAAACCTCGGATTGCGAGTAACGCGGTTAACAAGCGTTTTGATATACGAGCATTTGTTTTAGAAAATCCTGCCTCGGTTTGTGAGTCCTGTCTCGCAAAACGAGCAGGATTCAAGCCACAGCGGTGTGCAGCACCGCATTTGGCCAGAGGTGCGGGGGCGCCCGAGCCAAGCAAAACCGATCGGAAATACTGGAAAAAACTCCAAAATACTCAGTTCCCGAGCCTTTCCGAGGTTTGCCGAATTCAGCCAAGCTGTCCCTGAGCCTTTCCAAGTATTTCCTAGCCTCTCCGGCGCCCCCCACCTCTAGCCACATGCGGTATTGCATGCCATAGAAGTCAATGCAGAAAAAATTATTTTCGTTTTCATTGACTTCTATGGGGAAACTCGCTTTGATATGCAAGTGCTTTGGATTACGAGCATTCTCCTGTAACAGATTATGCGCGTAATCCAAGGTATATATAAACAATGTACACACAAAAAAGAAAAAACCCCTAACCATCCTTAGTTTTTTTTACACTTTTTTGTATTTTTTGGTTGTATTTTTATCATTTATATGTAATCTTTTAGCATTAGTTCTTGTTTGTAACGTTAAATTTAAAACAATGCCTTGTACTTGAAAACATGATTTTGGTGCCTTTTTAAAAGGGGAACGTCACAGAATAAAATCTGTTGCTAGCCCTAATTTAGTTTTAAACCCTAAAATTTGTAGTTATATTTTAGTTAGCCCCTTTATATGTATTAACTCTTTGATTCAGAACTGCTTTTTTTTCTGTTTGTATATAAACATTTTAAATTGGTGTTAGTTTTTGTAATACTGAATGAGTTCTGAGGAAAAGGGGTAACACCTGTAATGGGTAAGACAGGTTCCATGCCGAAGACGGTGATTATGTGTTTCTGTTTTTTCTGAACAGGTCAGCAGTTTGACATCTACAGTGGGGCAAAAAAGTATTTAGTTAGCCACCAATTGTGCAAGTTCTCCCACTTAAAAAGATGAGAGAGGCCTGTAATTGTCATCATAGGTTTACCTCAACTATGAGAGACAAAATGTGGAAACAAATCCAGACAATCACATTGTCTGATTTGGAAAGAATTTTATTTTGGAAATTATGGTGGAAAATAAGTATTTGGTCAATATCAAAAGTTCATCTCAATACTTTGTTATATATCCTTTGTTGGCAATGACAGAGGTCAAACGTTTTCTGTAAGTCTTCACAAGGTTGTCACACACTGTTGCTGGTATGTTGGCCCATTCCTCCATGCAGATCTCCTCTAGAGCAGTGATGTTTTGGAGCTGTCGCAGGGCAACACAGACTTTCAACTCCCTCCAAAGGTTTTCTATGGGGTTGAGATCTGGAGACTGGCTAGGACACTCCAGGACCTTGAAATGATTCTTAAGAAGCCACTCCTTCGTTGCCCGGGCGGTGTGTTTGGGATCATTGTCATGCTGAAAGACCCAGCCACGTTTCATCTTTAATGCCCTTGCTGATGGGAGGAGGTTTGCACTCAGTCTCACGATACATGGCCCCATTCATTCTTTCATGTACACACAGATCAGTTATCCTGTTCCCTTTGCAGAGAAACAGCCCCAAAGCATGATGTTGCCACCCCCATGCTTCACAGTAGGTATGGTGTTCTTTGGTTGCAACTCAGCATTCTCTCTCCTTCAAACACAACGAGTTGTGTTTCTACCAAACAGTTCTACTTTGGTTTCATCTGACCATATGACATTCTCCCAATCCTCTTCTGGATCATCCAAATGCTTTCTAGCAAACCTCAGACGGGCCCGGGCATGTACTGGCTTAAGCAGGGGGACACGTCTGGCACTGCAGGATCTGAGTCCCAGGTGGCGTAGTGTGTTACTAATGGTAGCCTTTGTTACGTTGGTCCCAGCTCTCTGCAGGTCATTCACTAGGTCCCCCCATGTGGTTCTGGGATTTTTGCTCACCGTTCTTGTGATAATTTTGACCCCACGGGGTGAGATCTTGCGTGGAGCCCCAGATCGAGGGAGATTATCAGTGGTCTTGTATGTCTTCCATTTTCTAATTATTGCTCCCACAGTTGATTTCTTCACACCAAGCTGCTTGCCTATTGCAGATTCAGTCTTCCCAGCCTGGTGCAGGTCTACAATTTTGTCTCTGGTGTCCTTCAACAGCTCTTTGGTCTTCACCATAGTGGAGTTTGGAGTGTGACTGTTTGAGGTTGTGGACAGGTGTCTTTTATACTGATAACAAGTTCAAACAGGTGCCATTAATACAGGTAATGAGTGGAGAATAGAGGAGCCTCTTAAAGAAGAAGATACAGAAATCTTGCTTGTTTGTAGGTGACCAAATACTTATTTTCCACCATAATTTGCAAATAAATTCTTTCCAAATCAGACAATGTGATTGTCTGGATTTGTTTCCACATTTTGTCTCTCACAGTTGAGGTATACCTATGATGACAATTACAGGCCTCTCTCATCTTTTTAAGTGGGAGAACTTGCACAATTGGTGGCTGACTAAATACTTTTTTACCCCACTGTATATCCAGTGAGTAGAATAGGTCTCTCCCTGGATGGATTTTGTTATATGTGCTTTTGCCAAACACTTTTGTGAGTATAAGTCACTATTTTATAACGTTTCATTGCAGACATCACAAAGTGCTGGGCACACTTTCTGTTTGTTCCATAGCAATCCATTCAAACTTTAATCTGGTTAACACTAGACTAGCATGTGAAAGCAAGTATCTGAATATTAGCTATTACAAACACTTTTCCGAATCTGATAGACAGAATATTTTACTGTTATTTGTACAGGTATAACACAGAGTTGCATAATCATAATAATATTAGGTAAATATTGAGGTAGTAAACCTGCTTATTAGATCCAACCACATAATGCAACAAAGGCACTGCTAACGCGTAATGAGAATATGAAGAACTGGTGTGACCTGTTTATGTGGAATTGAATCGAAGCCAGCAAATGAAGACAGACGGGGTCAAGAATGCTAACCAGAAAGCAAATTACTTGTATAAAGGTACTGATAAGCAAAAACGAACTCTACCACTTTAGTTTCTCTTCATATATGAAATTTTCGATTGAAGGGAACAATTCTCTTATTGTACAAGGTGGAGATCATGATGTCATTGGCCCTCCTATGCACCTCACCTACATTACAACATGGTACAAGAGAAATCAGAGGGCCCTGCTCATTAGAGCTTACAATCTAAAAGGGAGGGTCAATTGATACAAAAGGTAATAGCTGTGGGGGATGAGCTGATGGAGAAAGTAAAACAGTGTATTAGTTAGAAGCAGGATAGGCTTCTTTAAAGAGAAGGGTTTTCAGGGATCGTCTAAAGATAGATAGATTAGGGGACAGTCGGACAGATTGGGGTAGGGAGTTCCAAAAGATGGGAGAAGCCCTGGAGAAATCCTGGTGATGAGCATGGGAGGAGGTGACCAGGGAGCTAGAGAGCAGGAGGAAAGCGCCCCATCGTGGGTGTCCGCGGGAGGAAAAGCGCCCCATCATGGGTGTCCGCTGGTTTCTTACTGCACATGCGTGAGTCGCGTGGCGCTTTTTGAATGGTCCTGACGTCTTCTGGGACACACACTGGTCCCAGATGGCAGCGGGGAAAAGGAGAAGGGCTGGATGCAACCACGGAAGTGATGTACCTTGCCGCAGCGACATAGGGCAACCCCCATCCCTAGCAGTATATAACTAAGCATCTCTTGGGAAAGGCATGTTTGCCAAGGGGTGGCTGGCATGTTTGCAGATGGGGTTCTTTCTCAAAGTGGGGGTATATCTATAAGTGGGAGCACTTCTGACTCTGCACTTCAGTGTATGCACAAAGCGAATTAATAGAAAAGAAAGAAAGAAAATACTTTGCAAAAAAAAAAACCCCACAGACTAGAGGTGACCTTGTTTACACCTTCAGCTCTTTCTCCCCCTTTTAAAATGCACTGTCTACCACTCCTTCTGACAGCTGTGTCCTCTATCCTTAAACTAACTCTCCTGCACACCTCTTCTCCCACCCGCCACACCTTATATATATCACCCTCACTTCTGTCCGCTCCCTATTACTGTACTCACCAACTCCTGCTAATTCTAAATCCACACGCACAAAAAAACTCCAGGACACTGGGGCATGTCCATTTATATAAATCACACTTCCACATTACCTCCCTCACCCTTCTTCTGCTCCTAACCTCTGCTGATGTATCCCCAAACCCTAGGCCTCCTGCATTTAACTGTACTCAACGCATCCATTACTGTACACCATCTGGCTGCACACAATCTAGTTCCCATTTCTGTTCTTCCCAAGACCAGGCTCCCTTTCTCTTGTGCCCTTTGGAATGCTCGCTCTGTCTGTAACAAACTCACCTCTCTCCATGATCTCTTTATCGCTAACTCATTTAATCTACTCGCCATTACCGAAACCTGGCTTCATGAATCCCACACTGCGTCTTCTGCTGCCCTATCCCATGGTGGTCTTCTTTGGACTCACTCCACCAGACCCAGTGGACGCAAAGGAGGGGGTGTTGGAATCCTTTTAGCCCCACATAGCAACTTCCACGTACTTCACCCACCTCCCTCTCTATCACTCTCCTCATTTGAGGCACACTGCATTCATCTCTTCTCCCCAGTTTCTCTGAGGATAGCTGTGAGCTACTGACCCCCTGTATCAGTGTCAACCTTTCTTGATGACTTCTCTGCCTGGCTACCCTACTTTCTCTCTTCTGAAATCCCCACTATCATTCTCGGGGACTTCAACATGCCTACTAATACTAACACTCCTGCTACTTCCAAACTTCTCAGTCTAACCTCCTCCTTTGACCTGAAGCAATGGATACATGCTTCTACTCACTCTGAAGGCAATACCCTTGACCTTGTTTTCTCCCACCTATGCACTCTGTGCAACCTCTCCAAATTTCCTTTTTCTCGCTCTGATCACTATCTTATTAGTTTAACTCTCTCCCTCTCCTCCACTTCTCCCTTCAACCGCCTAACAATTACCCACAGAAACCTACCCCATCCCAACCCTTCTCTTCTCTACTCTGCTACTGACCACCTCTATGACAAAATCGCACCCCTGTCCTGCACCGACCTAACCACTTTTGTCTACAACACTTCACTTATAGCCTCACTGGACACAATGGCCCCTCTCACTACACCCAGAATCAGGCCCCGTTACCTTCAACCTTGGCAAACAGATGACACTAGAAGTCTGAAAAAACACAGCCGTGCTCTTGAGTGCCTGTGGCGTAAGACGAAGTCTCAGAAAGATTTCAACCAGTATAAATCTGCCCTTCAAAAATACAATTCCTGCCTCCTCACTGCCAAGCAGACCTATTTTATCTTTCTCATTAACACTTTATCTTCCCGTCCCCGTCCTCCACTGCCTCCACCCACCCACCAACTCACTCACTGCCCAGGAGATAGCCAATCACTTCAAACAGAAGATTGATACAATTCGCGAGGAGATCTCTACTGTTCAGATACCCTCCACGCTTTACACTTCATGCCCACAGGTACAATCATTACTTCTCTCTTTCAATCCCACCACTATAGACGAGGTTGCTAACATCCATCTTACCACCTGCCCTCTGGATCCTGTTCCCTCGCAAATACTACGGTTACCCTCTGACTCTATTCTACACTCTCTAACCCACATCTTTAATCTCTCCCTCTCTTCTGGCATCTTCCCCAACTCTCTAAAACATGCACTTGTCAGCCCCATACTTAAAAAGCCCTCACTGGACCCATTCAATCTTAACACCCTACGCCCCATTTCCTTGCTCTCTTTTTTTATCCAAACTCCTTGAACGTCTGGTCTACAACCGACTAAGCGACCACCTTGCTGATAATAGCCTTCTTGATCCCTTTCAGTCTGGATTTTGTGCTCAACACTCCACAGAAACTGCTCTCCTAAAACTAACAAGCGATCTACTAATGGCAAAAACCAATGGCCACTATTCTGTACTCCTACTCCTGGACCTCTCTGCGGCCTTTGATACAGTTGACCACCCCCTCCTCCTCAAAAAACTCCATGCCTTTGGTCTCCATGACTGTACTCTTCGCTGGTTCTCTTCCTACTTATCCAACTGCACCTTTAGCGTTACTTACAATTCTACTTCCTCCTCTCCTCTTCCTTTCTCTGTTGGGGTCCCCCAAGGTTCTGTTCTTGGACCTCTCCTATTTTCGATCTACACCTCCTCCCTGGGTCAGCTAATAGCCTCATATCACTTCCAATACCACCTCTACGCTGACGACACCCATATTTATTTCTCTACCCCTCAGCTCACTCCTTCAGTCTCCTCATGTATCACTAATTTACTATCAAATATATAAGTCTGGATGTCACACCACTTCCTCAAACTTAATCTATCCAAAACCGAAATTATAATTTTTCCTCCCCCATGTGTCTTTTCCCCTGATCTCTCTGTCAAAATCGATGGCACAACTATAAACCCATCACCGTATGCCAAGGTTCTAGGTGTAGTCCTGGACTTTGAACTCTAATTTAAGCCCCACGTCCAATCACTGTCCAAATCTTGCCGCCTCAACCTCCGCAACACCTCCAAAATACGCCCCTTTCTAACCAATGACACAACAAAGCCCTTAATTCACTCCCTGGTCATCTCTTGTCTCGACTACTGCAACTCCCTCCTCATTGGCTTACCTCTACATAGCATAGTCTATCCCCACTTCAATCCATCATGACTACTGCTGCCAGACTCATCCACCTTACCAATCGCTCTGTGTCTGCTACTCCTCTCTGTCAATCCCTCCACTGGCTTCCGCTCACTCAACAAATAAAATTCAAAATACTAACAACTACTTACAAAGCCATCCACAACTTTGCCCCCAGCTACATCACTGACCTAGTCTCAAAATACCAACCTAATCGTTCTCTTTGTTTTTCTCAAGAGCTCCTGCTCTCTTACTCCCTCATCACCTCCTCCCATGCTCGCCTCCAGGACATTTCCATAGCCTCTCCAATCCTATGGAACTCCTTACCCCAATCTGTTTGATTATCTCCTACTCTATTAGCTTTTAGACAATCCCTAAAAAAAACTCCTCTTCAGAGAAGCCTATCCTACCCACACCTAACAACTGTAGTTTAATTTTCTCCATCTGATCGTCCCCCACAGCTATTACATTATGTTCCACTTGACCCTCCCTTCTAGATTGTAAGCTCTAATGAGCAGGGCCCTTTGATCCCTCCTGTATTAAATTGTATTGTAATTGTACTGTCTGCCCCCATGTTGTAAAGCAGTGCACAAACTGTTGGCGCTATATAAATCCTGTATAATAATAATAATAATAATAATAATCAGGGCTTTTTTCTCAGAGAATAGGTGCAGGAACTCAACCATGCCCGCCACACATACATACCTGCCAAATGGCATCAAATAGTATCTCTTCCCTCTGCATACAACCCCTCCCTCCACTGCCCTCATCTTCTCCCTCCTTGTTAAAATCTTCACCATTTGCCACGTGTCTTATCTTTGTTGCAATATTGTTGCAATATGAAGCTAAAGCACCCATCCGGCTGTAGTACCTTCCAGCTTACTAGACTATACTACAGACACTTACAAGGGAGATCATGCAGTAGGAGCATCAACAACTGGTCACCAGGGAAAAATGGAGTCCACAGAAGGTGCAGCCTACCATACGCCCCCTACCACCCATGACTGCACTGAACCCTGGGCACCTGTTCTGTATCTCCCTTGTCCCTGTCCTGCACTCAGTGGGATCTGCTCAGGAGATCTGACCTGTGGGAGCTACTAGGAGATAAGCTATCACTTGTAAATGCAGAAGCTGGACTTCTGTGTTACCAAGTGATAGTGATGAGCAGGGAGCAGAAAACCTGAGCCAGAGGTGGTGGAACTGAGTTCCCCCTAGTTCCTGCTGAAAAAAAGCCCTGATAATAATAATAGGACGGAAGTCCCAAAGAAAAAAGGCAAAATATTTTGTGCATCATTTTTCTTACCATTATTACAAAATAAACCGTTAGGCTGAAACTTTGAAATAAATAAAAATGAAACTTTACCTCTGTAAAGAGCTACTGTAGTATAAAACTCTGTAACATTCCTGTCTGGCCAGGGCAGCAAGTGATACAGGCATTTTCTTTAAAAGTCAGGATTGCAACAGTGGAAGCTGTGAACAGCGTACTTCCTTTAAAACATGTGGTGGCTAACGAATGTGTAAGTGTTAACTGCTCAATCCCTGCATAAGGTGTGACTGAGTTCGCATTGTCACATTCTGTGGGCAACAGTAGGATCTGACAGTGTAATCATCACAATACACACTAAAGTATTTACATATCATTAACAAGCAGTAAAAGCAATTTAAAACAAGCCCTCATTCAGCTCTGTATCTATAAGAATTGTGAACAAAAACATTTTTAAATTTACAGCAAAGGCTTAGCTTTTTCCTGGAAGATCAAGTGCATGGCTGTCCCTAATGATCTGAAAGTGCACATAGTGCACTCAAGACTGTGTGTACATGTGTATGTGAAGTAGCATGCACATCCTGTACTGGCTCTTGGCACCTAGAGCCTTGTTTAAAGCAAAGCACAACTAAGGAGAACTGCTGAGTGGTCATCAGCTCCTGTGACTCGTGACCAGACACGCATCTTGCTATTGTGCATTTCACCTGGCTTGCTCCTTGATCCTGCTTTATCCAGATTCCCTGTTTCTGCCCTTGTCTTGTGTCCTAATTTATCTTCCGCCTACTGTTTTGGTACTTTTGCTGTTCTTCTGATCGACCCCAGACTGGCTTTTGACCCTGCTCATGTCTTCTGATTTGGTACCTCTGCTTCTTGGTTGCTGTGCTGACTCTGGCTCTTCTTGACCACGACTTTGCTTGTTTCCCCTGCAAGTTCCTGTGCTCTACCTGTGTGCCACCATTCTACATAAGCTCTGATATGAGCATCCACAGCATCTCAGTGGCATTCTGACTGTTGTCTAATCACTTACCTTGCCAGGACCTAACGCAGACCTCCTGCTACAACCTGTTACCAACTTCAGTAAATATTGGACAGGAGCTGTAAGGGAAACCTTCTTGTCAGCTTATATATAAGAAAATCAATAGATGGTGTTGCGATCCACAATAATTAAAATTAAAATTAAATTAAAATATATAATATAAAGTGCTGATCAAATATGGCTGATAGTAATGTGGATAAAACTAAAAATACTAAGCCTTCAAATACTGATATATAAATAAATAAAATGCATCAATAAAAGACAATGATGGTGAATAAAGTGTGAGAATTGCAGATAAATTGACTGAAGTGTATGAATACTAAATAGTCCAGACTGCAAAAAAAATGTGTTATGAATAAACTAAAGTCCATATACTGTGTAATTGAAAGTGCAGTAGTGCAGATGAGAACACAATCTGGAAGGGCTGCAATCTTCCAACCACGGAATGGTGCAAGGTGCAAAACGACAAGTGCTGATAAGCATCAACAAGTGGCACTGTGACATTCCCTGATGAATGAAGTCACGTGACAGTGACGACACGCGTAGGACATACGGACACCGGAAGTGACGTCCTGGCCGTGAGCTCGCCACTCGTTGGAGACACTGTGCATACTGTTTGTATTAAATGTGAGTACCTGTTTGATTAATGTAAAATAAATACGGTTGATGGTTTAAAACATACTACACCATAGAGGCTCCCTATTTTCCTCCGTATTTCTCTATACATACCTGGGTCCTTGACGCTTTTGAACGGTTCCTGACGTTACATATAACCCTGTAAAAGAGGCATATAGAGGAAGCTCCATCCATGCTCTGCACATTGGAACCCCCCTGGATGAACTGATAGGAGACCCCTCCTCATCTCCCCCTGAGTGATCATCTACCCCTTCTGATTTTCTGAAATGCTGCTTACCTTGCAGCGGTAAGTTAATAAGTTCGCACACCTGCGGGTGTCATTTGCACTGAAGATCCACGACACTTAAAGTCACAGTGCCACTTGTTGATGCTTATCAGCACTTGTCGTTTTGCACCTTGCACCGTTCCGTAGTTGGAAGATTGCAGCCCTTCCAGATTGTGTTCTCATCTGCACTACTGCACTTTCAATTATATATGGACTTTAGTTTATTCATAACACATTTTTTTGCAGTCTGGACTATTTAGTATTTATACACTTCAGTCAATTTATCTGCAATTCTCGCACTTTATTCACCACCATTGTCTTTTATTGATGCATTTTATTTACCGTATTTATCGGCGTATAACACGCGCCGGCGTATAACACGCACCCCAAGTTTAGGAGGGAATTTTAAGGAAAAAAACTTTTAGGAGGGAAGTTCAAGGAAAAAAACTTACATTTAAATGCAGCCTTGTCCATCATTGCAGCCTTGCCCAGTGTCCACCTGCAGCCTTGCCCAGTGTCCATCTGCAGCCTTGCCCAGTGTCCATCTGCAGCCTTGCCCAGTGCCTTTGCAGCAATACCTTTCCCAGTGCCTTTGCAGCCATGCCTTGCCCAGTGCCTTTGCAGTCTTGCCTTGCCCAGTGCCTTTGCAGCCTTGCCTTGCCCTGTGCCAGTCTCTGCATTGTTTGAATTTGGCGCCGATTTCCGCTGTGGAGAGGAGCGAGCGGAGCCGAGTGTACTTTGGCTAGACTCGGCTCCTCTCGCAGCCCCGCCCATCTCCACTGATTGCGCCGCTGACATACAGAAAGCCGAGTGTACTTCGGCTAGACTCAGCTCTGCTCAAAGTCAGGGGCGGGACTGCGAGAGGAGCCGAAGTACACTCGGCTTTCTGTATGTCAGTGGAGGTGGGCGGGACTGCGAGAGGAGCCGAGTAAAGCCGCGTGTACTTCGGCTTTGTGTATCTCGGCTCCTCTCGCTCGTTTCAGCGGGGGATCGGCGTATAACACGCACCCACGATTTTCCCCTGATTTTAGGGGGAAAAAAGTGCGTGTTATACGCCGATAAATACGGTATTTATATATCAGTATTTGAAGGCTTAGTATTGTTTTTATCCACATTACTATCACCCACTTTTGATCAGCACTTTATAATATATATTTTAATTGAATTTTAATTTTAAAGTGGAGTTCCACCCTGAAAAAAAAAATTACACAAAATGCTGCAAAAAAATAGAAAAAAAAAACATTTTTTTACTCACCCGAAATAGCGGTTGCTATGCGGAAGTCCCTAATCTGCCTCTTCCTTATCCGCGGTGGGTCTCCTTCCACATCCTCTTCTAGTGAATGGGGCGCGCTGCCTACTGGGAACTGTGTGTAATCCCAGAGAGCAGCCGCTCATTCACAAATCGGCACGAGACTCGCCCAGTAGGAAACGGGCAGTGAAGCCGTAAGGCTTCACTGCCTGTTTCCCTTAGTGAGGATGGCGGCGCGGGACCTGCAGTGATCGAGGGATTGGCATGGGGGGGCCATCATCGTGGGCGAGTAGGACAGGTAAGTGGCCTTATTAAAAGTCAGCAGCTACAGTGTTTGTAGCTGCTGACTTAAAAAAAATAATAATCGCGGGTGGAACCCCCCTTTAATGATTGTGGAGCGCAACACCATCGAATTTCCTATATATTTTGTTGTGGGCAGCGTTTGAGCCTCACGGTGGTTGCCGCACCACTATATCCCCTGTACCTAATTTCATACTAACGCGGGAATACCCATCTGTTCATTTTTTGTCAGCTCAGCCCCTACCAGGTACAAGACAGCTTTTTCCTAAGCTACGAAACCTACTAAAACCCAACTCTAAGTTGTGTGATTGTTGAGGAATAATTTTATATTAAAAGGAGCAAAATAAATCAGGAATGACTTGTTTATGTGCATTTTTACTGCTGTCTAGCAATTTGTAAATTGTTTAACTACGTCAGCCCCGGAATGACTAGGCCATATTTTGCGATACGGCACTGCGTTATTTTAACCGACAATTGCGCAGACGTACGACACTGTACCCAAATAAAAGTGATGTCCCTTTTTTCCCACAAATAGAGCTTTCTTTTGGTGGTATTTGATCACCTCTGCGGTCTTTATTTTTTGCGCTATAAACAGAAAAAGAGCAACAATTTTGAAAACAAAAACAATATTTTTTACTTTGTGCTATAAGACATATCCCCAAAAAAATGTTCAAAATTTTTTTTCATCAGTTTAGGCCAATATGTATTTTTCTACATATTTTTGGTTAAAAAAATCTCAATAAGCGCATATTGATTGGTTTGCGCAAAAGTTATAGCGTCTGCAAAATAGGGGACAGATTTAGGGACTTTTTATTTATTTTTTATTGTTTTTACTAATAATGGCGGGGATCAGCGATATTTAGCGGGACTGCAACAGGGGGACAGACTGACTGGGAGTAGAGAGAGATTGTTGTTCCTGATTACTAGGAACAGCTGATCTCTCTCTCCTCCCATGTCAGAACGGGGATCCGCCTTATTTACATAGGCAGATCCCCGTTCTGCCTCTGTGAGGAGCTATCGCGGGCGGCACGTGCGTTGGCTCCCAAACCGTGCGCCCTGTATCTATTACACGATACGACGTACAAGTACAGTATATGTGCGGTGGGCAGTCTGAAAGTGGTTAAAGTGATTGTAAAGTCAGAAGGTTTTGCATTAATATAAGAAGCCTTCTGTGTGCAGCAGCCGGCCCAGCACCCCCTAATACTTACCCGAGCCATATCTCTCTCCAGCTATGTCCATGAGTGAGATAGAACTAACTAGGGTGGGATTTTAAGTGAGGCAATCCCTAGGATTAGCCTCCATCCCCGATATTTTGGAAAAAAGAAACAACTAGAATGGTGGGACTTTGAATGAAGCAACACTGCTGAGTTGAATGCATCAATCAATAAAACATGGTTTAATGGATACAAGGAATACATAAATCATGAGATAGCAGAAAACATTACAGGCATACCCCACTTTTAAGTACACAATGGGACCAGAGCATGTATGTAAAACGAAAATGTACTTAAAGTGAAACAATACCTTTTTTCACTTCTAGGGTGTAGTGGGGGGTCAGGAGCTGTAGTTGAGGTCTCAGGGGCTGTAGTGGGGGTGTCAGGGGCACACTGGAACAGGGTGGGCTATACTTTCGGAGCTTCAGCTCCTTCTACTGCGGCTGCAAAATGTCTGTACAGTACTTGTGAGGCACTTTACATACACTTGCAGGTATGTCCTTACTCGCGAGTGTATGTAAAGTGAGTGTACTTAAAGCGGGGTATGCCTGTATACTGAATAGTAGCAACATAATCATATAGTTAATAATGTATAATTATTAAACAGTAGCAATATAATGATTATCTCAACATAATAAATACTGCACATGAGGTAGGCAGACCAAAATTGTAATGATAATAACATATAAACCATGATAGATAGGTGCATATTGGTAAACTATATACCGTATTTATCGGCGTATAACACGCATTTTTTTCCCCTGAAAATCAGGGGAAAATCGTGGGTGCGTGTTATACGCCGATACCCACATCCCCGGGCGGTCTCCGCTGACTGTGAGCGGAACGGAGCGAGATACACATAGCCGAATGTACTCGGCTATACTCGGCTTTTCTTGGCTCCGCTCACAGTCACGCCTAGTCCCGCCATTGGACCTGTGTTATGTCCATCATAGGGCGGGACTCGGCATGACTGTGAGCGGAGCCGAGAAAAGCCGAGTATAGCCGAGTACACTCGGCTATGTGTATCTCAGCTCCGCCCAGTCCCTGCATTCTCAGCGGCGTTCGCCCCGCTGCGCTCAGTCTCGGCGCCAATTTTAAAATCCGGCAAGGCGACACTGGGGCAAGGCTGCACGGCTACACTGGGGCAAGGCTGCAATGGACTATGAGGCAAGGCTGCAATGGACACTGACAAGGCTGCACTGTGACAAGGCTGCAATGGACTCTGGGGCAAGGCTGCAATGGACTCTGGGGCAAGGCTGCAATGGAGACTGACAAGGCTGCACTGTGACAAGGCTGCAATGGACATTGGGGCAAGACTGCACTGTGACAAGGCTGCAATGGACACTGATAAGGCTGCATTTAAATGTAAGTTATTTTTCCTTAAACTTCGCTCCTAAAAGTTTTTTTCCCTAAAATTCCCTCCTAAACTTGGGGTGCGTGTTATACGCCAGCGTGTGTTATACGCCGATAAATACGGTAGGTAAAAAATGTAAAACATAATCACTGTGACATCCCATCATAACAAGCTCAACGCATTTCGTGGTTGTTGTTACCACTCGTCAGGAGCTGATGCTAGATGTATCTATAAACAAATAGAATGGTCAAGTTGGTAAATTGGTAGAAATTATATATATATGTCCATGAGTGCATCGGCTGTCTGGGACACTCCTCATGATTGGCCGAGACACAGCAGCGGTGTCATGGGCTCCCGCTGCTGTCAATCAATGTCAGTAAGCCAATCGGGAGAGAGAGGGGGCCGGGCCGAACCGGGGCTCTGTGTCCGAATGGACACAGGGAGCTGTGACTTGGCTCTGTTGCGCCCATAGCAAGCTGCTTGCTGTGGATGCACTCAACAGGAGGGAGGGGCCAAGAGAGCCATAGAGGGACCCGAGAAGAGGAGGATCCGGGCTGCTCTGTGCAAATCCACTGCACAGGGCAGGTAAGTATAACATGTTTGTTATTTTTAGAGAAAAAAAAAGCTAGACTTTACAATCACTTTAATGTTGATAGTCTGGGCACAGGTGCATTTAATTATTTTTTTTAAATAGAAAATGTAGTAGTAGCTAATGAATTGGAATTAATTGCTTCTGAAATGTTCACAATTGAGCTTTGCATGCAGCTAAACTATGCTTTGCCATTTAGCTATGTACCAACCTGATTTCTTTTCACAATTACTGTATTTTTTTAAAGGATTAAAGAAAGAATGGCAGCTAATATAATTTCCTTTAATATAGTAGTACTGATGCCATTTTTAAAAGTTGTTTGTTTCTCACACCATTAAAAAGAATAGGTAAACATTTACAGCATTTCTAATCTTAACAAATTCTAGGCTGAACTCACAAGAACAGGTTTTCCAGGTAAAGTGTCTTTTTCCCATGCATTACACTAGAATAGACTGTCTCTGTCTTTTTCTGCTGCAATTGTTCTTTCCACCATAAAATGATAACCCCTATCTAAGCATCGCAAGCTAAAAGTACCTGTCTCCCTATGAATATTCTCTTCTGATGAACATTATCTATAGAATAATGAATTGCCTTTATAGTATTAATTGAATACAGCAGTCTCTAAACTTGTTACCAGGTCAGTTACGGTCTACTGATTCCTGTAAACCACCCCCTACAACGAGAAGGTCCTGCATTCAGAACTTTGCCACTGCACATCAGAGGGGGCCACTGTGCAGATTGGCAGCAGGTGTCTGAAGCTGGAACACAAAGCATTCCAGCACCCATCTTTTATAGGCACTTTTAGGTGGAGTAATCTTCTGCCGAATGATGTCTGTAAAGTTCTGTTTTTGATATCACAATAAAGATCGATGTGGGACTAATGCCGCGTACACACGGTAGAAAACTCAGACAAGAAAAGTCCGATGTGAGCTTTTGGTCGGAAATTCCGACCGTGTGTATGCTCCATCGGACTTTTGCTGTCGGAATTTCCGCCAACAAAAGATTGAGAGCAGGTTCTCTATTTTTCCGATGGAAAAAGTTCCTATCGGAAATTCCGATCGTCTGTAGCAATTTCGACGCTCAAAATTCTTACGAATGCTCGGAAACAATTCGACTCATGCTCTGAAGCATTGAACTTCATTTTCTCGGCTCGTCGTAGTGTTGTACGTCACTGTGTTCTTGACGGTCGAAAGTTCCGAGAACTTTTGTGTGACCATGTGTATGCAAGCCAAGCTTGAGCGGAATTCAGTCGGAAAAACCATCCAAGGTTTTTCCGACGTAAATTCAGATCATGTGTATGCGGCATTAGAGCCTGCACAGAGGTAAGACACCAATAGACACCAATGCTGGGGGGGCTGGGATCTTTTATTATTCCCACTGACACCAAAGTTGGGGACCTTTTTCTACTCTGACCTGACACCAATACTAGGGGTGCTTTTACTGCTCCGACTTTACACCAATTCTATGGGGTTTTTTATTACTCCTACTGATACCAGTGCTAGAAGGTTTTTTTAACAGATAAAGAAGGGTTTTTGAAACTCCGACCTGAATCCAAAGCTAGGGTTGGGCTTTAACTACTCCCACTAAGACCTGAGAGACTTTTTGCTACAGTCCCTGACACTAACTTTGGGGGGAGCTTAACTACTCCCATGGACACCAAAAGTGGGGGAGGAGCTTTTACCACTTCACCAATGCTAGTGGGCTTTTAATAATTCCACTGACACCACTAGAGGAAGGAGGGGGGGGGGTTACTACTCCCACCGATGCTGACAGGGTTTTTATTACCCACTGTCACCCAACAAATTAAATTCAAAATACTAACAACTACTTACAAAGTCATCCACAACCCCAGCTACTTCACTGACCTAGTCTCAAAATACCAACCTAATCGTTCTCTTCGTTCTTCTTAAGATCTCCTGCTCTCTAACTCCCTCATCACCTCCTCCCATGCTCGCCTCCAGGACTTTTCCAGAGCTTCTCCAATCCTATGGAACTCCTTACCCCAATCTGTCTGATTATCTCCTACTCTATTAGCTTTTAGACGATCCCTGAAAACCCTCCTCTTCAGAGAAGCCTATCCTACCCACACCTAACAACTTTATTTTCATTTTCTCCATCTGATCATCCCCTGCAGCTGTTACCTTTTTTTCCACTTGACCCTCCCTTCTAGACTAAGCTTTAACGAGCAGGGCCCTGTGATTCCTCCTGTATTGAATTGCATTGTAACTGTACTGTTTGCCCCCATGTTCTAAAGCACTAAGCAAACTGTTGGCGCTATATAAACTCTGTATAATAATATTAATAATGCTTGAGGGGTTTTTACTGCTTCAACTGACACCAAAGCTGGAGAGGGGGAGCTTTACTACTCCCACTGACAATTCTGGGAGTGCTTTAATTACACTTTTAGTATTCAGACGCAGTACATTTTACTTCCACCAAAACCTGGGCATTTATTAATCCTACTAACCACCCTGATTTCACTAATTTTACTCAATAGCTGCTAAAAGCTTAGGATGTCAAAATAACCTGATTTTAATATCTCTAAACAGTTTGAGGTTCAGTTAAGACAATTCAAATATGTTTTGCTCTCCACATATCATTAAGCTTTAACATTCCTGCATAAATTATGGAATTTGCTATTTTAAAAGATACAGGGGGGAATTTAGCAAAACTGGAATAGCCAGAATCTGGAGCATATGTGCATATCAGCCAATCAGTTTCTATCTTAGATAGATAGAAAGTTGAAGACAGAAGCTGACAGGTTACACTGCACAGCTGCTCCAGATTCTGCTCCAGTTTTGATAAATTTTCCCAACAAAGCTTCAATTGAAAGTTGTGTCTCTCTTTTATGAGTTGGTGGAGGAGTTACCAGATCACCTGGTATACAATTGACAATTTTAACATTCCAGATTCTTTTTATTGGAGTCAGGGCTAAAAAAATAACACTTAAAAAATATTTTTTAGTCCGATACATATGAAATATTGCATAGTATTATTTTGTTAGCAGGTAGAGCTTCAGGCCCATTTTCATGTTTTACAGGGACACCGTTGTTCCTCTGTAAAATGCCTGATATTTACTAGGCTCAATAGCTCAAGCTGGCACTTACATTATTAAATAAGTCAGAGCAGTGATTCCTTCTGTTCTTTTCACACTTCTTTGTCCAAGGTTGCAGTGAAAGACTGACAAGTCCTTTGGCCTGGTTCACACTAGTCCGACAAACGCTCCGACATTAGGAGCTCATGTCGCATGACGTGTGAAAATCAATGAATCCCTATGAGAGCCGTCTTAACTGGTCCGACACAAGTCGGTCCGACATTAAAAATGCTCCCTGTACTACTTCTGTCCGACTTTGATCCTACTTCAGCCCATTGAATATCATTGAAGTCGGATCAAAGTAGGATCCTTGTCCTAACCATCCGACATTTGACATCCGACATGGTGATTACAGCAGCAGTAAAAGGAATTTATCTCACCCTGGGATTGTTTTGATTGGTCAAAGGACAAGTCAGAGTAGCACAATGTCGGATCAAAGTAGTATCCTGTTCATGAATGTCGGATGAATGTCGGACCAATGTAGGATCAATGTAGGACTGATGTCGCAGAGCAAAGTAGGATGAAAGTCTGATGAATGTCGTGTGTATCAGTGTGAACCCAGCCTCAAGGACATTGCTTATAGCAGAGGTATAACAAAGTTGTAAAGAGTAATAATAAAGAATGAAAAATAAACTTTTCCTGCTTCTGTCTGGCTTATTGTTGATGTGCTGTGATGGAGGTGAGGTGGCCTCCTAATAAAGAGGTAAAACAATAATTATTAAAATGTGTGGGACTAGGATTAAGTTTGTTTAGGGTAGATAAAAGAAAAATTGAAGAGAGAGTAGGAAAAGGGTGGAAAAGATACGGGAGGGATTCAGGCAGAAAGGGAAAGGTAAGAAAAGGTAGGGATGGCAGGGTAGGGCATTTCTGACAAGAATGGATAACATAAATTAATCTATTAATCTGCAGGTAGTTTAGATTTGAATGCAGTGGCGGCCCGTCCATAGGGGGCGCCCGGGCGCCGCCCCCCCCCCCCAGGCAGTCCCAAAAAAAAAGAAAAAATATATTTTTTTTAAAACTGTCCCTCTAAAAAAATTTTTTTTTTAAAAAAAAGGTCCTTAAGTGGTCTGTTGCCGGGCGCCGGACGCAGTGAGGTGTGGGAAACGCCACGTCTATGCAATCACGAGATTGCAGACGAGGCGCTTCATTTGCAGGCTTTAAACCCGCCCTGGGACGCATTTCATCGCGACGATCTGCATCCGCCCGGCGCCGTATACTACTATTTACTACGGCCGGGTGCTTTGATTGACAGTAATGTCACTTCCGGTTTTCACTGTGCCAGAGCGGAGGAAGCATGAGGAGGGGACTGCACCGCTGCTGCAGCTAAAGGTATGTTCTATTTATCTAGACTATCTGCCTGCCTTCCTGACTGTAATAATGTATGTGGTGATCTGACACCCTGTCCATAGCGTGATCGGAAGGTGGAGGGGGGAGGGGGGAGGGAGGGTGTTCTGCCCCCAGCTATTCACTAGCTATATGCTGGAAGAGTAAGTCAGTGAGACATGTGCCTGGCAGGAGAGGAGAGGGGGGAGGGATGGGGCTGGGGACTGCTGAGTGCTGATCGGAGCAAATGCTTCAGTGCCTGCCTGTAATGTGGTGATCTGACACTTGTCCATCCATAGCACTGTAGTATCCTGTGATCGGAAGCTGAAGGGTGTCCTGCTACATGTGCCTGGCAGGAGAGCATGGGGGTGTGCTGACTGCTGATCGGAGCAAATGCTTCTTTTATTCACTAAATCCCTCTCTCATCTGTCTGTATATTTATCCCTCTCTCTCCCCCTCCCACCCACTATCTATATCTATCTATATCTATCTCTCTCTCTCTATATCTATCTATCTATCTATCTATATATCTATCTCTCTATCTATCTCTCTATCTATCTATATATCTCTCTATATGTATCTATCTATCTATCTATCTATCTATCTATCTATCTATCTATCTATATCTCTCTATCTATCTCTCTATCTATCTATATATCTCTCTATATGTATCTATCTATCTATCTATATATATCTCTATATCTATATATCTCTCTATATATCTCTCTATCTATCTAGCTCTTTATCTATCTATCTATCTGTCTATATCTATATCCATATATCTATCTATCTATCTATCTATCTATCAGTGGCAGCCCGTCCATAGGGGGCGCCCGGGCGCCGCCCCCCCCCCCTCCTGTAGTCACCAAAAAAAAAAAAAACGGGCCCTTTAAGAATTTTTTTTTTTTTTTTAAATGTCCTTTTTTTCACTGCCAGTGGCGGTGCGTCCATAGTGGGGGCAGAAGCGCCGCCCCCTCTCGCTCCTGCACCCGTCACTCACAACAATACATAGGTTCATGCATTGCATGAACCTATGTATTGTCGCCGCTGCTGCCGCCCACTATTTAGATGGCCGGCCCCTTGAGTGCCGGCCATCTGAATAACAGCGTCTGGTTGGTCTTTAGAAGTGCCTATCAGAGCTGCTGGCTCTGATAGGCTTCCCGACTACAGCCTGAGGGCTGTAATCGGCTTCTAAATAGCTAACGAGAGGACGCACGGGGGGTGCGTTCCCTGGTTGCGTTTCAGCCAATCAGGTTCACCGGGTCTGTTTACCGGTAACCTGATTGGCTGAAGCTACATCGAGGGCGGGAGAAGACATCAAAGACAGCGCTGACCCGAGGAAGGTAAGTGCAGGGCTGGGGGGGACAAACTGGCTGCATTTGGGGGACAAACTGGCTGTATATGGGGGACAAACTGGCTGTAAATGGGGGAAAAACTGGCTGTATTTTGGGGGGAAACTGGCTGTATTATGGGGACAAACTGGCTGTATTATGGGGACAAACTGGCTGTATTATGGGGACAAACTGGCTGTATTATGGGGACAAACTGGCTGTATTATGGGGGACAAACTGGCTGTATTATGGGGGACAAACTGGCTGTATTATGGGGGACAAACTGGCTGTATTATGGGGGACAAACTGGCTGTATTATGGGGGACAAACTGGCTGTATTATGGGGGACAAACTGGCTGTATTATGGGACAAACTAGTGGCGTTTGGGCACAGTGGCTGCGTTTAATGGGCACAGTGGCGGCAATTGATGTTTTTTTTTTTTCAGTTTGTTTGCGCCCCCCCAAAAAATTTGAGCACCATCCGCCACTGTTTGAATGGTTAAAAGGAAATATGGCCAAAGCTTGCTTGGTCATACTTCTCATGTGGGTCACAGGAGTGCACTTACTTTTGCACTCCCGTGAACCAGAATCAGCCAACAGTGGCCTAAAGTCCGCTGTTGGATGATGTCACAGAGTTGGTCTGGCCTCTGAGAAGATCCCGACAAAAATGTGTGGGTAAAGCATATTGTAGCCAAGGCTCCCAGATTTTCAGATATTTGAATTGAGTTTCATTCAATACTTTGGAAAGTTTTTGTGCACTAAAATATGTTTCATATGACTCCTTACTTGCTGTTAACCCTACTTTTTTTTTTCCAAGCCTTTGCCAAGTTTTTTTGATGCTAAGAAAATTAAGGTTGCTAGTTAGTACATTACAAGAGCATTTTACTGTTCTGGGCCACATTTTTTTCCAGTCTCTTGGAGGTTGATAAACTGTGTGATAAATTTAGGTCTTGTTCCCAACTGTTGATAGAAGAGGGGCTAACATTAGTGGGATATGAGATTAGTGCAGAGAACAGCATAGATCTTAGCTTCATGGAGTTGGGATAATGCAGGCAGGTATGTTCAAATTAGTTTATGCTTGCAGCATTAGTATGAAGGAGGTTATGTCATCACTTGGAGCTCAGACTAAGCTGGAATTTTTCTTGCAGAGGTGAAGTGGTGTTCCAGCCTAAAGCGGTGCAAAATTCATCAATTAAATGGGTGACTCTGATGAAGCCCCATACACACTATCAGTTTTCTTGCAGGTTTTTCTCTTCAGGTTTACCAAAACCATGTAGTGCAAGGGCCTGCCTGATTGCATACGAATTGAAACTCTTAAGGTTTGACCTCATATTAGATGGTTTTGGTAAACCTGAAGAGAAAAACCTGCAAGAAAACTGATAGTGTGTATGGGGCTCACACTCATAGATGTTCTTGTTCAGGAAAGAAGAGTGGGCCTTTTTTTTTTTTTTTCTAGTTTATATGGTAATTATGCAAGGGGGAGGAGAGCACACGTAAAAAGTAGACCTTACATATACCGCATATCTGCTTTAACCTAAAAGTAAAAAATGTAACCAATGACCTTCCATCATATATCACTTAATAAAAATTTAGTTTAAACTTAAAGTGGATGTAAACCCTCCATACACCCAGTGAAGTGAACAGCCTCAGATGATACACGGGGATGAACCAAATCTCCCTACATAGGTTTTACATGTATATCTGCTGTCTTCACATTTATATACTGCTTAGAAAGTTCATATCGTGTTAGGAAATTTTCTCTTCCTGTTTAACACAGTGTGATGTCTGGGCATACAGCCAAGATAGCTAACATTGCTGATAGGAGGAAAGGCACACAACTCCTCTCCACATAGGCAGAGACTCTCAGAGGTACTTTGTAACAGGGCCAGATGCCTGCTAATCTATTTATAGCAACCTCCCGGACAGAAATTTCAGACTGCTTTTAAGTGATGTGACCGAGAATTTGTCAGGAGTTATCAGGCTGATAACAGAGGAATGGGTCAGGAGAGAGCTATGAGACTTAGCTCTTTGAAGAGAGATAACAAAATACTGCAGATATATGTGCCCAGCTCAAATTCAATGAATTGGGTTTACATCTATCATAAAATCAGGGCCTTACTACAAACAGACATTTGAACACCTTATCCCAGTTATATGTGAAAAAGAAGTATTGGGGAATTGAGCATATACTAGCTCAGGGATTTTTAAACAGTGTTTGTTAGAAATAGCTCATTCGAGAGAATAAATAAAATATAAAAAAGTTTATTGGTAAATACATACAAAAACACAATGATATGCAATTTAACCACCTCGCGCCCGCCGTACGACTATATACGGCCGCGAGGTGGTTGTTACATGCCGGGAGGCCGTGTTTATACGGCCTCCGCTAATTTGGCCACTGGGGGGGCGCGCACCCACGTACCCGGCGCGTCACTGCAATGCCGATGCGCGTGCCTGGCGGCCGCGATGTCCGCCAGGCACCCGCGATCGGCGGTTACACAGACAAGGACATGGATCTGTGTGTGTAAACACACAGATCCATGTCCTGTCAGGGAGAGGGGACCGATGCTGTGTCCCTTGTACATAGGGACACAGATCGGTCACCTCCCCCAGTCAGTCCCCTCCCCCACACAGTAGTAATCACTAATAGGGCACACATTTAACCCCTTCCTCGCCCCCTAGTGTTAACCCCTTCCCTGCCAGTCACATTTATACAGTAATCAGTGGATTTTTATAGCACTAATCGCTGTATAAATGTGAATGGTCCCAAAATAGTGTCAAAAGTGTCCGATGTGTCCGCCATAATGTCGCAGTCACGTAAAAAATCACTGATCGCCGCCCTTACTAGTAAAAAAAAAAAAAGAATTATAAAAATGCCATAAAACTACCCCCTATTTTGTAAACGCTATAACTTCTGCGCAAACCAATCAATAAACGCCGCTTGCAATTTTTTTTACCAAAAATATGTAGAAGAATACGTATCGGCCTAAACTGAGGAAAAAAAAAATTTTTCCCAAAAAATTGGGATATTTATTATAGCAAAAATCAAAAAAATATTGCTTTTTTTTCAAAATTGTCGCTCTATCTTTGTTTATAGCGCAAAAAATAAAAACCGCTGAGGTGATCAAATACCACCAAAAGAAAGCTCTATTTGTGCGAAAAAAGGACGTCAATTTTGTTTGGGAGCCACGTCGCACGACCGTGCAATTGTCATTCAAAGCGTGACAGTGCTGAAAGCTGAAATTTCGCCTGGGCAGGAAGGGGGTATATGTGCCCAGTAAGGAAGTAGTTAAAAAAGGGGACCATTGACATTCATGAGAGACAAAATGGTCACAGCTGATGACAAGCTAACGTTTCTACGTCACTCTACTAGTTTCGCTCTAAGCGAGCTTCTTCAGGAGTATTGACAATACACGTAGGTCATACTGGAAAATAGAATATTGCATATGAATATAAAAACATTCATAAAGGGACATTTCTGTAGTGCACGAGTGCCAGTGAGAAACTGGACATACTAGTGCACTCAGTTAAATAATATCAGACTAATATTCTATGGCTGAGATTGCTATTGGATGGTTCCTTCTTTCCTCGGTGGTCGGTCCTGTCTAAATTGGGGAACCTAAAATGTTCATTGCATCCGTATGACCCTTACATATATTTGCGACTCTGTGGTTTCTGGGTGAGTTCTGCTCTGCAGTTTGGGACTTGTTTACAAAATTATCTGTACATGCATTTTTTCTTCTTTTTTGTTATATTAGTCTGATATTATTTAACTGAGTGCACTAGTATGTCCAGTTTCTCACTGGCACTCGTGCACTACAGAAATGTCCCTTTTATGAATGTTTTTATATTCATATGCAATATTCTATTTTCCAGTATGACCTACGTGTATTGTCAATACTCCTGAGGAAGCTCGCTTAGAGCGAAACTAGTAGAGTGACGTAGAAACGTTAGCTTGTCATCAGCTGTGACCATTTTGTCTCTCATGAATGTCAATGGACCCCTTTTTTAAATTGCATATCATTGTGTTTTTGTATGTATTTACCAATAAACTTTTTTATATTTTATTTATTCTCTCGAATGAGCTATTTCTAACGAGCACCGTTTAAAAATCCCTGAGCTAGTATATGCTCAATTCCTCAATACTTCTTTGGGTTTACATCTACTTCAAACCCAACCTATCACTGAAAGCTACCATTTGCCCCATCCTCCCATAACCTCAACCTCAATTAACACTCAGTTAACCTCATAAGACTTCACCTCCTCTCAACCCCAAACAATAAACCGGTATTCCATGCCCCCCACCGCCACACCTGTAATCTTCTGGTGTGGCAGGGATTAAAGAGATGGTAATGGTTACTTTTATTTCTTAACATAAAAAAGTTGGCATATTTACCCACTCTGTGTGATATTGTGCAAAGCAGTTACCTACCTCCTCTTTCACAGCCCCCCCGCCAGCAATGTCTGCTTCTTTTTCTTTCAAGTGCTTCCTCAGCAAGCCGGTGTTCCGTCAGATATGGCGACCTGTAAGAATTGGTAACGGAAGTGACGTTCTGTCGCCACCATCTTGCTACACCCCGTACTCCTCCATACTAATGATACACCGAGAAGGGGGCAAGCGGACATCTTGTTCCACCCACCGGAGTTTTGCATTCCACAGTTATTTTTAACAGGAAACAAAGCATATATGTTTAAATACAGTATTTGGAAATCCGACGGACTGTTTAGATGTTAAATTTTAAAAGCAGCGGCAAACCTGCTGACCTCCACAGGTTTGCTAATGTGATAGAACACCTCTGATTTAAAAATTCAACATGTAAACAGTCCGTGGGATTTACAAATACTGTATTTAAGCATATAAGCTCCGTTTTGTGTTAAAAATAACTGTGGAATGCAAAACTCCAGTGGGTGTAACAAGATGTCCGCTTGCCCCCTTCTCGGTGTATCATTACTAGTGGAGGAGTGCAGGGTGTAGCAAGATGGCGGCGACGGAACGTCACTTCCATTACCAATTCTGACGGATCGCCTAATCTGACGGAACACCGGCTGCTAAGGTGGTACCTGTGGCTTGGCCACAACATCCTATTCTCCCCTGCTTCTTCCTTACAGGATCTGACTGACAACAGCCACCCATCAGCCACTAAGAGATCGCTTTTCATTCATAGAAGCTGTAGTATGACTTCTGTGAATGGAGCGCTGGGCAGGAAAGGGTGAGCATAGTTGAACACTTTCAATGACAGCTGGTGACAACCCCTTATTTCTATTAACCCCTGTCTCCACTGGAAGATTATGGTGGCAGGGTGAGGATCAAGGACGAAGGAGGATGTAACCTAACAGAAGAGGCATCAGCACAAAGGACATATCCTGTAAGTTAAACTAAGTATATGAACTTTCAAACATCTGATAATACTGTAGATACTTGTTTATACTGTGAAAAACCTTCCAGGCTGTGGCCTTCTTGAGATATTGTTTTATATTCTTGCTTCTGTTGCCATTTGCAAATGCTCACTTTATCACCTATTTAAAGCACACTGGTTGTGCCATGAACTACAGAGTGCCCTGCCTATGGTGATGTAATTCTCTATCTCCAGCAAACTCGCTCTATGGCATTGGTGAGAGGCTCTTCAAACCTACCCACTTTCTGAAACCCCCTTTAGTCTGCACACGCAGGATTTATGGCTTATGTGAATTGAGGACGGAAGCAAAGTTAGGGAAAAGGGTCTTAGGGTGGGCTGGCTGGAGGAGAGAGTGGCTGTCTACGCGGACGACCTCCTGCTTTTCCTGCTTTTTTTGTATGATGCTGGTGACTCTCTGCTGGGCGCTCTTTGGTTCACGGAGGCTTTCTCCGCCTTCACGGGGTTGAAAGTGCACTGGCACAAGTCTCAGTTGTTCCCGGTGGATGGGGGGCTAGGTCATCCTCACCCCCCTCCCTTCCACTTCAGTGGGTTGATCAGTTTACCTACCTGGTCATTGTCATCTCGAAAGAGAGTAGAGACTTTGTGCGGCTCAATCTTGACTCTGTCCTGGTGGCAGTTAGGGCCAAACTGAAGGCATGGAGCAATCTTCCCCTTTCCCTCATTGGCCGTATTAACCTTCTAAAAATGAAAGTCCTTCCTAAATTGACAAATATTTTTCGAAATTCCCCGCAATGGCTGACCAAAACATTCTTTAAGTCTCTTAAACAGCTCTTCCTCTCCTTTATTTGGGGGCCCAAGCTACCTAGATTTAAATACACCACTTTGACCAGGCCTGTGGATAGTGGGGGCTTGGCTCTCCCTGATTGCCATAAGTACTACTTGGCCACTCAGCTCGTGACCGCCCATTGGTGGTTGCAGCCTGACTTGACCAACTCTGCGTGGTGCTGGAGGCGGCTATCGTGGGGTCTCTGGAGGCCCTGTGGGGGCTGCTATTTAGGGGACCTAAGACGCCCCACCATCTCACCCCCTCTATGCGAACCACTATGCGGGCATGGAAGGTGGGTGAGGCGCTGAGGACACCCCAGCCTAACTCCTGGTCTCCTCACACCCCCCTGTGGCTGAACCCTAACCTCTCGCAGTTTAATACCATCCCGGATCTGCAGACCTGGGCCAAATACAAAATTCTCACCATTAAACATGTGATCACTAATGAAGAGCTTTCCCCCTTCCACATTTTACGTGCCGAAATTCATGTTCCTGCACAGATCCATTTTAGGTACCTTCAAATAGCTCATGCCTTCAGGTGTCAGTTCCTGGGCCAACTAGTTGTCTTAGAGTATTCTGAGCTCGAATCCACCCTTCGGGTGAAGGACTTGGAGAAACCGACGTCCCAACTCTATGGGTCCCTGTTGGTTGCTGCCGCCCCCGAGCTGTCCTCCCTCCACAGGAAATAGTTGGGGGACATACCGGGGCTGGACGAGGATGACTGGAGGGAGATTTGGGACTTTCCCTTCTCCCCTCTGGTCTCAGCACGGGACAAACTAGTCCAATACAAAATTGTACATAGAGCTCACTATACGCCCCATAGGCTGCACCAGATGTCGCCGGCACATTCTCCGGCATGCTGGCGTTGCTCGCATCAACTGGGTGACTTTTTTTAAATTTTCTGGGATTGCCCAGCGATAGCACATTATTGGACGGCAATACTCCGGGTAATTGCTAAGGTCACTAAAACTCATGTCCCTTATGACCCTAAATATTGTCTGCTGGGGCTGGTGGAACAAATGTCAGTGCTTCGACCCAGGAAAGTACTCATCTCCCTGCTACTGTATTATGCCCATAAGGCTATTACGATGCATTGGAAAAAAACGTCTCCCCCCTCTGTCGGATTCTGGAAAAACCTAGTGAATGCCAGTTTACCCCTCTATAAGGCCACTTACTCGGGTAGGGGCTGTCCACAAAAATTTGAGAAGGTATGGACTTGTTGGTTAGAGGATGCTTCCACGGCAAATGATGCAGTAACCGCTAACTAGTTTAAAGGATTCATACTAGTTTGTTAATGTAATGACCCAATTTTTTTCTCAGGATGCAGCATCTTCCTGACATTATGTTGAGCACTGTTCACCCTGAACTGACCCTCTCCCCACATTAGGGTTGTAGTTTAAGTAGGATGTTTAATGTTTATGGTTGTGCCCTGCTGCGACCTGTTCCCGCAGCAGGAGATTGGCCCCTGCGTGGGCAAATGTTTGGCCCCTGTGTGGGCTAATTTTGTGTATCTAAAATTTTAATAAAAAAAGATTTTTCAAAAAAAAGTTAGGGAAAAGAAATTAAACTTCCATAATGGTTCTGGCTTTAGTGATAGTGGGGAACAAAATGCCAAAACATAAAAATGCAATAAGCTTTATATAAAGGGTGTATTTAGTGATTCGAGCACACTCTTTCATACTGGTATGTGCCATATCAGCTTGTATAAACCTAAAAGCTACTGGAACAAATTTTAAGGTAACTGACTAGTTCAGGGACCGAATGATACCAGCAAGCATTGATTGCAACCTTAATGTACCTACAAATAGGCACATTATAATCAATTTACAGAAAAATTGGCTTAACTAAATACAAAACAATAACATTGTATATTAAAGGATTCTTCAAATAAAAGGACTCCATTGCTTAGCTTTAAGAAAAATCTAATTTTCTGGCTACCATGCTGATCTTCTTGTTTCAGTATATTGAATCACTAATCTGCATCAAATAAATATTAAGGCCAAAGGATCAGCCAAGCCTACTAGCATTTCTAGAAGGAGATCAGCCTTGCATTTCTTTTATAATAGGTCTACTCTAAAACCAGCCTAGGCTTTAGTAAAATACAAAGTCTATTCGAAATTCCTGAATAACAAGTGAAATCATTATTAAGATTCAGAAGTCAACTGCAGCATGCTCTCTAGGAACAATGGTATTTACCATGTGTTCACAGGAATGAGTGGAAAAAAGGGAGCTACCTATGATGGCTTTTTCTTACAGATACATGATATTGGATTGTCATTCTGATCCTGGCCTCACTACCCAGTAGCTCAGTGATCTGAACAATCATGTAGGATGAAATTAAAACATTTTCAGACTTCTCAGTCTGTATACTTGTTCCAGATCAGTAATTCACAAAGTTGTGAATGTACAATAGGTAAAAACTCCACAGCGTGCACCTTTAAAAAGCAAGTCCATAGATATCCTTATAACTTTCTGCCTGATGACCAGACTAGGAAACTACTAATTCCAAGGCATATATGTAAAATGTTTAATATATAACCCTAAATTGTATATGTACATATTTAAGAACTTACACTATCAGATGGTTAAGGTCCTTACTGTTGGTAATACGCTAAATTAGGAAGCAACATTTAGCCATGTCCACATTACCCTATGGTACAAGACTGATAGCTTGACATCTCAACAGATTCATATAAGGTAACAAGAAAGCAATTCAGTTTGATAACATACCGTACCTGTGGCAGTTTCATATCATTGATATCCCAGTTAAAAGGTTTGGTTTGAGACAGAAGGACTTCTTGTTCCATTTTAGAATCCTTTGTATATTCAAGTGTTATTGAAGGTGGTCTGGACAAGAGCAGCTTGCTTTAAGCTAGATCTGACCACATCCAAGCAGTTGTGACAAGGAAGTCACTTCCTAAAGCGACTGTAATAAATGACACAAACAGCACAGTATAAGGGGAAAAAAACATCTTGCCTTGCCAGAAAAACTTGTTTTAGAAGCTGTTTCACAAAACTTACGATGAACATGTAAGGATACAAATATGGGTGCTGTCGTTGCTCATTAACATTTTAAAGGAGCAGACGGTGGGGCTTCCATTTTTATCTTGCCTTTATAAGTCCCCTGGCTTGGAGCTAGTATGCAGACACTGAAGTCCTGCATGCTTGTTCCGGGTCAGTGACATACTAGGTAGTGAAGCCAGGACATTGATAGCTTGCACCTTTAAATACAAGTTATCATGGACAGTTATCCACATTTCTATCTTCACAGTGTATTGGGCCAAGCAGTGTATATACTCAAATATAATGAATGTCAAAAGTAATGTTGTATTGAATCAGATATAAAAGGAAACAGTACTTTGATTAAAAACACAATTTTGAGTGTCAACCATACCGATAAAAATATACTGTAGTTACATAAAATGTTAAAATAGAATAGTAGTAGCAGTATGTGAGATACAGTGCCTTGAAAAAGTATTCCTACCCCTTGAAATTTTCCACATTTTGTCATGTTACAACCAAAAACGTAAATGTATTTTATTGGGATTTTATGTGATAGACCAACACAAAATGGCACATATTGATGAAGTGGAAGGAAAATGATAAATGGTTTTCAATTTTTTTTTTACAAATAAATATGTGAAACGTGTGGCGTGCATTTGTATTCAGCCCCCCCTGAGTCAATACTTTGTAGAAACACCTTTCTCTGCAATTACAGCTGCAAGTCTTTTTGGGTATGTCCAGGGCTGATCCTAGGCGGGTGCGCAGGGTACAGTGCACCCGGGCGCCACAGAAGTGGGGGCGCTGAAGCGTCAGAGTGCTCCCCTCCCTCCTCCTCCTCTCCTTGTCCGTGTCCAGAGGCAGCTCTCTCCGCCGGTCACCGCCACCACTGCTGTGTTTCCTGCCCAAGCCCGTCCCCCCTCTCTCCTCCTGTCAGAGAAGGAGAACTAAGCAGCCGGAGATCGGAGCGGCTGTCTCTGTGTGGGGAGAGACCAGCCGCGCAGTGACGTCGCTGGGGGTGCGGTCTGTGCCTGACATGTGTTCTTCTCCTCCTCCACCTCTCTGTGTCTAACTCCTGACTGCTGCGATCTGTTCTCCAACCGTATGGCGTGGCTGCACACTGTCCTCTCTTTTCCAGCTGCCGCCGGGTGTTTTATGTACTCTAATGGAAGGAGGGTTTGTCCTGGGAAGTCTGTACTAATGGAGGGGTGTGGCTTTTCCTGGGGGGGTCTGTACTAATGGAGTAGGGTTTGTCCTGGGGAGTCTGTACTTATGGAAGGTCTGTACTAATGGAGGGGATGTGGCTTTTCCTGGGGGGTCTGTACTAATGGAGGGGGGGGTGGTTGTCCTGGGGGTCTGTACTAATGGAGGGGGGTGGTCTGTCCTGAGGGGGGTCTGTACTATTGGAGGGGGTGGTTTGTCCTGGGGGGTCTGTGCTAATGGAGGGGGTGGTTTGTCCTGGGGGGGTCTGTAGCATGCCCAGCTAAATGGGAGAGAGAGAGAGAGCCAGAAGCCCAGGAAAGCTTTCAGGGAAGTGCACCCAGGGCTCCAGAGGGAGAGGACAGTGCTGAGAGAACGCCATCAGAGAGAGAACCTCGCTGCCCTGCGCCACCAGAGGGAAAGGCACACAGCCTAGTGCCTTTCCTGGTGGGGAGAAAGGAATGGAGTCATTGCCAGAATACAGATCTGGGCTCTACCCAGCGAAGTCGCCACAGGCAATTCAGAGTGAGCTGACTCCTGATCAGAGGAACCGTTGTTGCTGTATCGCTGGGTCAGTTGAGAGGGCCGATTGGCCATTATCTACTAAGGTCCATAGGAACTGTATTATATCTGCAGTCTCTGACCATCTCCTGTGCTATGTCTGCAGTCTCTGACCATCTCCTGTACTATGTCTGCAGTCTATGACCATCTCTTGTATCATGCCTGCAGTCTCTGACCATCTCCTGTACTATGATTGCAGTCTCTGACCATCTCCTGTACTATGTCTGCAGTCTTTGACTGTCTCCTGTAGTATGGGTGCAGTCTCTAACCGTCTCCTGTATTATATCTCCAGTCTCTGACCATCTCTTGTATCATGTCTGCATTCTCTGACCATCTCCTGTACTATGATAGCAGTCTCTGACCTTCTCTTGTATCATGCCTGCAGTCTCTGACCATCTCCTGTACAATCACTGCAGTCTCTGACTGTCTCTTGTATCATGTCTGCAGTCTCTGACCATCTTCCGTATTATGTCTGCTGTCTTTAACCATCTCATGTTCTATGCCTGCACTCTCTTACCATCTCCTGTAGTATGTCTGCAGTCTCTGATCCTCTCCTGTATCATGTCTGCAGTCTCTGACTATCTTCTGTATTATGTCTTCAGTCTCTGACCATCTCCTGTACTATGTATGCAGTCTTTGACTGTCTCCTGTAGTATGTGTGCAGTCTCTGAATGTCTCCTGTATTATATCTCCAGTCCCTGACCATCTCTTGTATCATGTCGGCATTCTCTGACCATCTCCTGTACAATGATTGCAGTCTCTGACCGTCTCTTGTATCATGTCTACAGTCTGTGACCATCTCTTGTATCATGCCTGCAGTCTCTGACCATCTTCTGTATTATGTCTGCAGTCTCTGGCCATCTTCTGTACTATGTCTGCAGTCTCTGACCATCTCCTGTACTATGACTGCAGTCTATGACTGTCTCTTGTATCATGTCTGAAGTCTCTGACCATCTTCTGTATTATGTCTGCAGTCTATGACCATCTCTTGTATCATGCCTGCAGTCTCTGACCATCTCCTGTACTATGATTGCAGTCTTTGACTATCCCCTGTACTATGTCTGCAGTCTTTGACTGTCTCCTGTAGTATGGGTGCAGTCTCTGACCGTCTCCTGTATTATATCTCCAGTCTCTGACCATCTCTTGTATCATGTCTGCATTCTCTGATCATCTCCTGTACTATGATAGCAGTCTCTGACCTTCTCTTGTATCATGCCTGCAGTCTCTGACCATCTCCTGTGCAATCACTGCAGTCTCTGACTGTCTCTTGTATCATGTCTGCAGTCTCTGACCATCTTTTGTATTATGTCTGCTGTCTCTAACCATCTTATGTTCTATGCCTGCACTCTCTGACCATCTCCTGTAGTATGTCTGCAGTCTCTGATCCTCTCCTGTATCATGTCTGCAGTCTCTGACTATCTCCTGTACTATGATTGCAGTCTATGACTGTCTCTTGTATCATGTCTGCAGTCTCTGACTATCTTCTGTATTATGTCTTCAGTCTCTGACCATCTCCTGTACTAGGTCTGCAGTCTTTGACTGTCTCCTGTAGTATGTGTGCAGTCTCTGACTGTCTCCTGTATTATATCTCCAGTCCCTGACCATTTCTTGTATCATGTCGGCATTCTCTGACCATCTCCTGTACAATGATTGCAGTCTCTGACCGTCTCTTGTATCATGTCTGCAGTCTCTGATCATCTCCTGTATCATGTCTGCAGTGTCTGACCATCTCCTGTACTATGATGCAGTCTATGACTGTCTCTTGTATCATGTCTGAAGTCTCTGACCATCTTCTGTATTATGTCTGCAGTCTATGACCATCTCTTGTATCATGCCTGCAGTCTCTGACCATCTCCTGTACTATGATTGCAGTCTCTGACTGTCTCTTGTAGTATGGGTGCAGTCTCTGACCGTCTCCTGTATTATATCTCCAGTCTCTGACCATCTCTTGTATCATGTCTACAGTCTTTGACCATCTCTTGTATCATACCTGCAGTCTCTGACCATCTCCTGTACAATCACTGCAGTCTCTGACCGTCTCTTGTATCATGTCTGCAGTCTCTGACCATCTTCTGTATTATGTCTGCTGTCTCTAACCCTCTCATGTTCTATGCCTGCACTCTCTGACCATCTCCTGTAGTATGTCTGCAGTCTCTGATCCTCTCCTGTATCATGTCTGCAGTCTCTGACCATCTCCTGTACTATGATTGCAGTCTATGACTGTCTCTTGTATCATGTCTGCAGTCTCTGACTATCTTCTGTATTATGTCTTCAGTCTCTGACCATCTCCTGTACTATGTCTGCAGTCTTTGACTGTCTCCTGTAGTATGTGTGCAGTCTCTAACTGTCTCCTGTATTATATCTCCAGTCCCTGACCATCTCTTGTATCATGTCTGAAGTCTCTGACCATCTTCTGTATTATGTCTGCAGTCTATGACCATCTCTTGTATCATGCCTGCAGTCTCTGACCATCTCCTGTACTATGATTGCAGTCTCTGACTGTCTCTTGTATCATGTCTACAGTCTCTGACCATCTCCTGTACTATGTCTGCAGTCTTTGACTATCCCCTGTACTATGTCTGCAGTCTTTGACTGTCTCCTGTAGTATGGGTGCAGTCTCTGACCATCTCCAAGATTATATCTCCAGTCTCTGACCATCTCTTGTATCATGTCTGCATTCTCTGACCATCTCCTGTACTATGATAGCAGTCTCTGACCGTCTCTTGTATCATGTCTACAGTCTCTGACCATCTCTTGTATCATGCCTGCAGTCTCTGACCATCTCCTGTACAATCACTGCAGTCTCTGACTGTCTCTTGTATCATGGCTGCAGTCTCTGACCATCTTCTGTATTATGTCTGCAGTCTCTGACCATCTCCTGTACTATGTCTGCAGTCTCTGACCATCTCCTGTACTATGATTGCAGTCTCTGACTGTCTCTTGTATCATGTCTGCAGTCTCCGACCATCTCTTGTATCATGTCTGCAGTCTCTGACCATCTTCTGTATTATGTCTGCAGTCTCTGACCATCTCCTGTACTATGTCTGCAGTCTTTGACTATCCCCTGTACTATGTCTGCAGTCTTTGACTGTCTCTTGTAACAAGTCTGCAGTCTCTGACCATCTCCTATTCTATGTCTGGGGGCTCTTTCTAACAGACTCTCTAACAGAAGCCCTCTCTGTGTGCATCAGGGCGACTCCCCTTCATGTCTCATTAGTGTACGCTCTTCCTATATTTTCTTTATTGTTAAAAGATCATGGGAGGAACCCAGGGTAATGAAGACTTCTTAGGGGAGCATTTCGGTGTTTCAGTCATTGCCATAGAAACATTTGTAAAGGGGAGTAGTTGGTAAGATGACCATGCCCATGTGGGGGCGCCAGAAATATTTCTGCAACCTGGCGTCTGTGACCCTAGGATCGGCCCTGGGTATGTCTCTACCAGCTTTGCACAACTAGAGTGAAATTTTTGCCCATTCTTCTTTGCAAAATAGCTCAAGCTCTGTCAGATTGGATGGAGAGCGTCCATGAACAGCAATTTTCAAGTCTTGCCACAGATTCTCAATTGTATTTAGTTCTGGACTTTGACTGGACCATTCTAACACATGAATATGCTTTGATCTAAACCCTTCCATTGTAGATCTGGCTGTATGTTTAACCACTTGCTTACTGGGCACTTAAACCCCCCTCCTGCCCAGACCAATTTTCAGATTTCAGCGCTGTCGCACTTTGAATGACAATTGTGCGGTCATACAACACTGTACCCAAATTAAATTTTTATAATTTTTTCCCAGAAATAGAGCTTTCTTTTGGTGGTATTTGATCACCTCTGCCGTTTTTATTTTTTGTTAAAAAAATTTGAAAAGACCGATTTAAAAAAAAAAATGATATATTTTTATATTTTGTTATAAAATTTTGCAAACAGGTAATTTTTCTCCTTCATTGATGTACGCTGATGAGGGTGCACTAATGGGCTGCATTGATGGGCACCGATAAGGTGGCACTGATAGGCGGCATTGGTGGGCACTGATAGGTGGCCCTGGTGGGCACTAAGAGATGACACTGAGAGGTGGCACTGAAGGGCATTGATAGGTGGCACTGGTGGGCACTGAGAAGTGGCACTAATATGTAGCATTGATAGGTGGCACTGATAGGTGGCAGTGATGGGCACTGATGGGTGGCAATAATGGGCACTGATCAGCACTGGTAGGTTACACTGATAGGAAGCATTACTAGGTGGCACTGATGAGGCACTGATTGGCACCACTGGTGGGCATTGATAGGTGGCACTTGTGGGCATTGATAGGTGGCACTCGTGGGCATTGATAGCTGGCACTTTGGGCACTGGCAGGTCGCATTGGCAGGTGGGCACAGATGAGGCAGAATTGCCTCTTCCTCTTCGGGACCGATGTCCCTTGTACACAAGCCGGCGATCGGCTTTTTTTTCTCCTCACGCTGTCAGCGTGGGGAGAAAAAAAAAGCGATTACCGGTCCTTTGTTTACATTATGTGATCAGCTGTCATTGGCTGACAGCTGATCACATGGTAAGGGACCGGGACCGGCCCCTTACACAGATCTGTGATCACCCGAGTCTCTGTGACTCGGTGATCACAGGGGGCACGCGTTGCGCGTGCAAAGGGGAGGACGTCTATTGATGGCCTCACGGATTTTTAGGTCCGCGCTGTGGCCGTCATTCGGCTATAGCGCGGGCCTCTAGTGGTTAAGGTCATTGTCCTGCTGAAAGGTGAACCTCCAACCCAGTCTCAAGACTTTTGCAGACTCAGGTTTTCTTCTAAGATTTCCCTGTATTTGGCTCCATCCATCTTCCCATCAACCAGCTTCCCTGTCCCTGCTGAATATAAGCATCCCATTCCCCACAACATGATTCTGCCACCACCATGTTTCCCGGTGGGGATGGTGTGTTCAGAGTGATGTGCAGTGTTAGTTTTCTGCCACACATAGTGTTTTGCTTTTAGGCCAAAAAGTTCAATTTTGGTCTCATCTGACCAGAGCACCTTCTTCCACATGTTTGCTGTGTCCCCCACATGGCTTCTCACAAACTGCAAACGGGACTTCTTATGACTTTTATTCAACAATGGCTTTCTTCTTTCCACTCTTCCATAAAGGCCAGATTTGTGGAGTGTACAACTAATAGTTGTCCTGTGGACAGATTCTCCCACCTGAGCTGTGGATCTCTGCAGCTCCTCCAGAGTTATCACGCACCTCTTGGCTGCTTCTCTGATTAATGCTCTTCTTGTCTGGCCTGTCAGTTTAGTTGGACGGCCATGTCTTTGGTAGGTTTGCAATTGTGTCATACTCTTTCCATTTTAGGATGATGGATTGAACCGTGCTCTGTGAGATGTTCAAAGCTTGGGATATTTTTTTATAACCCTGCTTTAATCTTCTTCACAACTTTATCCCTGATCTGTCTGGTTTGTTCCTTGGCCATCATGATGCTGTTTGTTAACTAAAGTTCTTTACCAGCTGTATTTATAATGAGATTAAATTACACACAGGTGGACTCTATTTACTATGTAGGTGACTTCTAAAGGCAATTGATTCCACTAGATTTTACTTAGGGTTATCAGGGGCTGAATACAAATGCACGCCACACTTTTCACATATTTATTTGTAAAAAATGTTGAAAACCATTTATCATTTTCCTTTCACTTTGTGTTGGTCTATCACATATACATTTATATTTTTGGTTGTAACATGACAAAATGTGAAAAATTTCAAGGAGTATGAATACTTTTTCAAGGCACTGTTTATAGGAATGAGTTTTGAAGGCACCGATGTTGCAATGCTGTAGTATATGTGAACCAAGTTGAGTAAAATCCTGAAACTTTTGGAGATGTTAGGTTTTAGGGATAACACTAGGAATATGGGTTAATAGTGTTTTTGAGGGTAAACTTGTCTTGTAGTTTTGCAGCTTTTTTAGTATTGGAATAGGGAAAGAGCCTATCTCAGGCTTATATAGTTGTCACTATCTTTGCTGGGAAGATTTCCCCTAATTTCCTATTTTATGACTACACAAGGGAGTAAAGGGGGGGGGGGGGTCCTCAAAACAGACACAGATAGCAACGAAACCTGACAGATGTTTTAAGCCTACCCCATTTTACCCAAAATAGTGCTTCTATTGCTGCTGGCTGTATTGCTTCCTGCTGTATAAAAAGTGTGTTCACTACTGTCAGTATACAATTTTATACAATTTTTTTCGGTAGAGTACGAAAAAGGTTAACCCCCGTCGGTCTATTTTTTCCTGTCTGTATACCATTGGGGGGGATTTCTGTTCAGTTTCTGTCCCTGAGTCACAACAAGAAGTGAGATAAAATCTCTATAATAAGAATTCCCCCTTTGGACAGCTGTCACCAAAACATGTGTCTCCGTTGGAAGATTTATATTTACCTACCTCTCTGGTGACAGCTATAACATTTCAGGTTTTCCATCATGTGAAAATGGTCACCAGACCAAATACAAAAGGGTGAATCTACCTAGTGGAGACACAGATGGCAATAAACACTTGACAGGAGTTCTACCACCTCACCACTCAATTTTGAGTTATACATACACCCAGGGGCCCGGATGGCAACCCCCCTTTTTTTTGTTTTTTTGTAAGGGGCCCAGAGGTCCCCAGGGCCCCGGATTGCAACCCCCCTTTTTTTCATAAAAATTTCCTTTTTTTAAAAAAAACAAAAAAACAAACACATTTTGTAAGGGGGCCAGAGGTCCCCAGGGCCCCGGATGGCAACCCCCCCTTTTTTTTTTTTCGCTCTTTTTTTTTTTTGTTCGTCAGCACCCAAAGCCCCCCCGACCTCAACAATTCTTAGCGACAGCACCCCCCGCTTCTCTCTCAATTCGCGGCAGCCCCCCCGCTTCTCAATTTACGGCGGCAGCACCCCCCAGGTTCTCCTTTGCTCCAGGGGGCCCATGCCTGAAGCTGTGTAAGGGGCCCCAAAATTCCTGATGGCGGCCCTGCATACACCTAAAACAAAACTGTACTTTTGTACAATTGTCCTTTAATAAATTCCCCTACATTCCTGAGTGCATCCAGCTAGGACAAATACTTTCAACCCCAATCCAACAATCTTCACTGTGCTGTCCTGCTCAGAGCCACATAGCCTTTCTCCTGAAAATGGACACTCTGTACTGTGTATGTGTACATGCTGCAGCCCATTCATTCCTATGTGAAGACCCTACTCATGGGGGCCACCAGGCACTGTTTGATATATGGCCTTCCCAAAGAAAGGAATGGGGCCGATACATGCCTGCACAGTATGAGATGGCTGTTTTTGGAAGAAAGGCAGCCTGGTTCTGAGCGAGACCACATGGTGATTACTGGAGCTGAAGGGAAGAATTTGTACAAGTTGGATGCACTCACAGGGATGGAGGGGATTTATTTAAGGACAATTGTATAAAGGTACATTTTAAAGGACTGTATACCAATATATACTTATCTACAAAATGTGGTCAAAGAATACAAATGGAAGAGAAAATCATGTAATGCATCCAGATTATAATAGTGTACACAATCAGGTGAAAACAGTCTCTCTTTTGCCTTCTTGAGCACCCAAGCCCAGGAGAGCTTAGTTTACAAATGGCAGCATCTAGCTTTGAAGTCAGAGCTCTGCTGTATCATCCCATGTCCTTCCATGTAATGTTCCAAGCCTCAAAACCAATAGAGTGGCTTGTATTGCAAGGGCTGAAAGTTGAGGTTTACATACTGAGTGCCATGGGTTCACCAAAGATAAAAGGTTTACCAGTGTCTACGCATTAGGATCAACTTATTAAAGAAGTATATTGTTCCTCGACCCCAGCAATTTCGTGTTTACCTCACATACCCAATCATGTGCAAGAGAAATGCCTACTTTTATTTTTTATAATTACCCCACATGGTTTGCGAGACTAGACCGCATTTACACTTTCATGTTTTAATGTGCACAAGGCAAGTGTCCAAAGAAATGTCATTAAATGAGACTGTTCAGATCTATGCAGTGCAGTTTGAAAAAAATAGGCATGTCAGTTTTTTGTGCATTTTCATGCACTGTGATTCCAATTAGAATAATGAAAATGCGTGAAAACACGTTACAACACGTTAAAAAAGATGGGAGAAAAAAGATCACCGCTCCAGGCGAGTGCAAGTAGATGGTCAGTGTCTTCCTAGGAACCAGGGTGCTGGCGATGCAATTGATGCAGAAAAAGGGCGTGTACACAGTTCTCATTTACCCTCAGGCAGAAAACCAGTCCTTGAACTTTTTTGTATTTTTATTGAGGGGAATAAACTTGGATGGGGATTGGATATTGATGAGATGCCCAAACTGATTGCAGAAAAATATACATGGGACTGACTATATACTCCTCTGGTATATACAACCCTAATCTTCAACTCCAGCACATCACTTGCTCGCAGACTATCATTCCCCAACCTCTCCAGCACATCACTTACTTGCACTTCCCGGACCAGCTAGCACTGATTTGTAGGCTGGACACTGACTCAGCCAAGCCTAAGGTGAATGCCCTATTGCAGGCAGGGACAGCCTTTAGTGTTGCAAAAATATGGAAATCCTTAGTGCTAGCTGTCCACATGGCTACTCAAGCCCAGTACCACATCTTCAGGCCCTGCCAGACCTCATGGCTACAGCTGCCTCTCTCCACTGCCCATGACACCCCAGTCCACTCCTCTGGCTCTGCACCCATCTCAGACTGCAATCTCCCAGTCCTCTCAGGCATGCCTCCCCAGTCCTCTCCTGACTGTGTGTCACTCACCAGCCCTCTTGGCTGAGACCCGTTGTTCCTCTCCTGGAGACTTTGCCTGGCAGTGCTCTCTCACTGTCCTCTCTTGCTCCCATGCCACCTGTCTAGGACACATCCTTGTGTTGTGAAAAGGGTCGTGTCCACACCCGGGCCCCAGGCCCATGGTCACCACCCCCCCCCCAGACTGGGGAGCTCCCTCAAAGGCCCCAACAGCCTAGCACTCTATCTACAGCTTCCACCGAACAACTCCTCCCCAGCTGGGCTCACTTTGGGTATTTAAGGAGGCCTTCCCCCTGCCAATCAGATTGGGTCCTCAGAATACCCAAAGTGGCTCCACCTCCCCTCTCCACCTCTCTTTCTAGAAAGCACTAGAAGATTCTGGAAAGAAGTGGGAGGTCCCAGTGAAACCACCTGTGAGTCACCCAGCTCTATTCTAGGTCACTCCCAACCCGGATCACAAAGACACACCCAGGCTTGGCTGCCAGCCAAGCCTGGAAATTTACCTGTTCTCAAAAATATAATGTACTACTCTTCTAGCACACTAGAGGGTGCTACAATAATAATTTAAAAAAATAGTAAGGAAGGGTAGAAATTAAGAAATAAGAAGGAAAGAGTGGAGACCTATTCAATTTTAATAAATCAAATAACCAATAAAAGACAGTATTTATCTGCATTCATATTCTGTAATAATAAAAATGTTTACTGAAACGTAAAAGTCATCTAAGCCACTGACAGCCATACACAGTCTTGATAAAGCACAGTACAGAAAATAAATTTTCTAAAAAACGATTTTTTTCCTGCTCAGAATATTTTAAGCAGGAAATACTTGTCCCCTAAAAAGCCATGCCAGACCCTTAATTTAAGCATGCTGTCTAGCTGGCATCCACCTCCTCCTGAACGATATCAAGCCACATGCCCATTACCATTAGCGTAGGGGTTGCCTAGAAAAGCACTTTGTCCCCATGTTGATAAGGACAAAGGCCTCTTCCCCACAACCCTAGTTTAATGGTTGTGGAGGTCTGTGGGAAGGGTAGCTTATCAGAATCTCAAAGCCACCTTTAAACATAGGGGACTCCCAGATATCCATTACTCCCTATGTGAATGATTAAGGGGTATCTAGTACACCTGCTCTTCACCCCAAAAAATTAAAGACACTCAAACATTTGACAAATCTTTTATTTAAAAAAAATGTAATTCCCATAAAATGTTTCTTGTTATAAATCCATCACAATGCCCACTGCTCACCAATGTACCTGTAATAGCTGCGGCTGCTAGGGATGCAGCATGTGTCAGCAGTGGCACCTACTGCTTCCTTGACCTTGACAATGGCTTTTCTAAGCCCTATCTCTATGGCATAAAAATAGCCTGGCAAGGATTTTTACCCTCCCATACAGCCCAAAGCTAACAAAAAGTTTTGGCTATACATACACTTTATATTAAACTATTAATGACACTGGACATTATATATATTATTAAGAATTCCAACTGATTATATGTTAACCTATTCCAGACACCTTCCAGACTGTTAGATTGTACATGATAGCTAATGTGGTAGCAAGACCCTACATCCAATATAAAGAAGAGAGAACGGAAGAAGTCTGCCAGCAGAATTATTGCTTCTCTGCTTTCATTTCAAACATGGCTCAATTCATGAAGAATTGGAAAAATTTAAAAATAATCTTCAACATAGCGTAACAGCTTAAAAGGGAGTCTATTTAGAAGAAAAGCTTCTGGTTAATCTGCAATATAAGAAGGTAAGTGCAATACTTGACAATACAAATGGTACAAGATGTGCGGTATTAAAATAGCAGAGGAAAATAACTGCTGAAAAGAGGCTACATTGCAAGTGAGAAGTCAAGGATGCTCCTATCACCTGCAATCAATGTGGCATTTCTGCACGCTGGAAGAAATAATTTGATAAACTCCTGAATAGAAGCAAATGTCAGGACAGACTGGAACAGACACCTGTTCTGAATAGTCAAAAAAAGGAGTCAGAATGCAGCTATCATAAAAATAAAACATTGCCAGGTATAGATATTATCACTGCAGAACTATTGGCGGTTGATCACACACCCTAGGACACAGTTAACCCCTTCCCCATCCCCTACTGGTTAACCCCTTGCCTGCCAGTCACATTTATACAGTAATCAGTGCATTTTTATAGCACTGATTGCTGTATAAATGTGAATGGTCCCAAAATAGCGTCAAAAGTGTCCGATGTGTCCGCCATAAGGTCGCAGTCACAATAAAAATCACAGATCACCGCTATAACTAGTAAAAAAAAGAATAATAAAAATGCCATAAAACAACCCCCTATTTTGTAGACGCTATAACTTTTGCGCAAACCAATCAATATACCCTTATTGCGATTTTTTTTTTTTACCAAAAATATGTAGAAGAATACGTATCGGCCTAAACTGAGGAAAAAATTTTTTTTTCAGATATTTTTTGGGGATATTTATTATAGCAAAAAGTAAAAAATATTGCTTTTTTTTTCAAAATTGTCGCTCTATTTTTGTTTATAGCGCAAGAAATAAAAACCGCAGAGATGATCAAATACCACCAAAAGAAAGATCTATTTGTGGGAAAAAAAAGGACATCCATTTTGTTAGGGAGACATTTCGCACGACAGCGCAATTGTCAGTTAAAGCGGCGCAGTGCCGAATCGCAAAAAGTGGCCCGGTCATTTGGCAGCCAAATGGTCCGGGGCTGAAGTGGTTAAAAGCGGATACCATCAGATAATTCACAACATCAGGATCAACGAGTGAAACTATGCAGTAATTTTTCCCACATAAAAAGGAAAGCCAATGGCATGTGGAAATTATAGAGGTAAATATGCGTTTTATATGCTTTCAAAAACCTCTCCAATATGCTTTAACCCCACCTCTTAGAATATTCTAATAAAAATCTTAATTACCAGTGTAAATACCACCCTGGAAGATGAATCTGAAATGTACTTTTAACCAAATCAGGGAGAAACATAGCAACCAAGTGGTACAAGACCAAGACCAAAATCAAGTGACCCATCAAGTCTGCCCCTTTGTTCATTTTTTTATTCTTTTTGAATATAGATTTCTGTTACACAAAACAAAAATACTAAAAGTGTACCACAAAGTCACCTGATCTCCTAATGTGACCACCATATAACCTTAAAGAGGGAGGAGCCACCAGTATAACTCACTTTGGAAATCCAAAAAAATCCAAAAAAATGAAAAAAAAATCCTGGCTGAGGCTCAATTCCCTTGCTGTACTACAAAAATACAACATAGCAAAAGATTTTTTACCACACAAGGCATGCATCTATAATTAAAACCATAAATGGCCAATTTTTAAAACAAAAAGCATTTGCAACTTGTTCCCTCTTTACCACTCTCATATATCACGAAAAAAAAAGAAGAATAATGAAGTGAGACCCAGAAATCTACACTTATACAGGTAATGATCTTGGAAAACTTAAGCAACAATGTCCAGATCCTCCATATTGGGTTGCTCCATCCAGAATGTTCATGGCTACCTACAATTACAGTCCTCTGTGTTCATCATAGTAGAAAAATTAACATTGCTATGTTCTCCAGAGTAGTAACCCTATGGGAGTTGAAAAAAATTATAACAAGTCCCACCAATTTAAGCATAAATAAAAGAATATCACTTTAAACATAGGACTTTGTAAAAGGGCTGGTCACCCCCTCAAACAACAGATCCAAGGGAAAGGCCATGAGGGGCATTATGGTGGAAGACTCTGTTACAGGGATAAGGGAAGCATCTTGTTCATCATACGTAAAGTGCTGCGCAAACTGTGGGAGCTATATAAATCCTGTATAATAATAATAATAATACATACATTTTGGTATCGCCAGAGTTCATACAATAATATGGTGCAACCATGGCCTCCTACTCAAGGGCACTCCACCACTACTCATATCATAATGTCCATCACCAATCAGCCCAAAAGATGGTGCAAATAACTAAACATGAATATACCACAAAAACAGAAACACCAGCTCCAGCCCAACTCCATAAAACCTCTTTTAGAGGGGTGTTACCAGACCCTCTGTGTTCTCCTGATTAATTCTCAGTCCTGTGCATTCATTCCAGGTGGGGAGAGGGTGGTCCAGATAGTAAAGGGTAAGCAGCTGCAGCTGGCGTGACCAGCAAAACCAGTCAGGCTACCCATTACTGCATGGAATGAGAATTGTTCAGGAGGACACACAGGGTCCCTTAGACAATTACTTTTCTAAGTCCTGTCTCTGTGAATAAATAACACTTACTGAGGGAACATGGAAGAAGTTGGAGTCCCTATTTAGACATAAAGAGGGAATATGGTGTAATGACAAGGCATAAAGGCCTGGGTGTTCTGTCCTCTGATGTGGGGGATATTGGATATTCCTGGGCCCTGCCACTGTATTAGTAAGATCAAAGACTACACAGACTATAGCATAATGTAACTAGGTACTAACATTTATATGTAAAGTTGATCTAGGAAATATCCGATTGCCTCTCGGGGGATCAGGAAATTATTTTTCACCTGTTGTAGCAAATTGAATCACGCTTTGCTGGGCTTTTTCGCCTTCCTTTGGATCAACTGTTGGGTATAAGATTGGGTGAGTGAGTGAGTGAGAAACTTGTATAGCGCTACAAATGCGAACTAAATCGCCTCAAGGCTTTTTCCATTCAGTGTCGTCCTGATCCTTCAGAAGAGATGGGTCTTAAGTTTTTTCCTGAAGGCCCGATGGTTTTCTTCCATGCGGATGTCCATGGGTAGAGCGTTCTATAGCCAGGGTCCTTGGACTGCAAATCTTCGTTCTCCCTTCTATTTGTAGCAGGACTTGGGGATGTGGAGGAGGTTTTGGTTAGTTGATCGGAGAATGCGATTGGGTGAGTAGTGTTTTATTTTCTCGCATAAATATTTTCGGAGCGTTTTATTGTGTGCATTTGTGGGTGAGGCAGAGGGTCTTGAAAGTGACCCGATCCTTTACGGTTAGCCAATGAAGGGTCCTCAGGGATGGGGTGATGGATTCCCAGGGTTTTTGTTCCCGTTACCAGTCTGGCTGCCGTGTTCTGGATGACTTGTAGGCGCGCCATCTGGTATTTAGGTAGTCCTACGTAGAGGGAGTTTGCGTAGTCCAGTCGGGAATTGATGATTTTTCCAACTACTACTGCTATCTCCTCTTCTGGGATGAAGGGGATGAGTCTACGCAGCAGGCGGAGAAGGTGGTGAGATCCGCTGACTACTGATCCTATTTGTGCGTCCATCGACATTTCCGAGTCAAAAATGACTCAGAGACTTTTGACTTTGGTGCTTGGGGTGATGGCCTGTCCAAGGATGGAGGGTGGTGTCCATGAAGTCTTAGCTTTTGTCTTTCGGTTTGCGTGGAGAAGAAGAAGTTCTGTTTTGGATCCATTGAGTTTGAGGGAGCTCTCAGTCATTCAATCATCGATCAGTGTGAGGCATTTTTCTAGTCCGTGATATTGGTCTTTTTTTCCGGTGATGCGAAAGTAGAGTTGGGTGTCGTCAGCGTATGAGTGGTAGCACAGGTCCTTATTTTGAAGAGTGGGTGGAGGTAGATTTTTAAGAGCACGGGTGACAGGGGTGATCCTTGCGGGACTCTGCAAGAAATTGCGCGAGTTTCCGAGGTGAAGGCTCCTAGTTTCACTGTCTGGGAACGATTATCTAGAAAGGATGCGAACCAGGGTAGATCTGAGTCTGTGATTCCTGCTACTTCTTTAAGGCGAATGAGTAGAGTTTTGTGATCTACTGTGTCGAACACTGCACTGAGGTCCAGCAGCACCAGGAGACAATGATTCTCCGTCATCTGCTGCTTCGTGTGCGTCATCCCATATTTTGAGAAGTGCTGTTTCTGTGCCATGGCCCGGGCGGAAGCCTGATTGTAGTGGGTCCAAGAGTTTGTGAGTGTCCAAATGGAGTTGTAGCTGTTGTGCTACTGCTTTCTCCATAATCTTGGAGATGGTGTTGAGGCTTGTTACCGGTCTGCCGTAGTTGGGGTCGAGGTTGGGTTTCTTTAGGAGGGGTTTGATTATGCCTTGCTTGAGGGAAATCGGAACCATACCTTCTTTGAATGATTTATTTACGAGATGTGTTATGGTAGGTGCTAAAATGTCGGTACATTCTTTCAGGAGTTTTGTAGAAATTATGTCATTTGGTGATGTGCTGTCTCGGAGGCTTCTGATGATGTTTTTGGTGGTGTCGATGGTGATCGGGACCAACGAAAATTTCGTCGACTGTATAATGTTGGTATTGATTTCCTCTGTTTGCTTTGGCTGAGTGAGGTTGGTTGTTTTTTTCTGTTGAATTATTTCACTAATGTTTTTGATTTTGTCGTTAAAAAAATCCGATAGCTCATTACAGAACTCTTGGGTTTCGTTTCCTGGAGGCTCTAGGCAGGTAGGGTTCATAGTCTGAGTGACTAGTTTGAAGAGTTCACAAGGTCGGTTTAGGCCTTTTTATATGGTGTTTGAGTAATGTTCCTTTTTGGCTGTGAAAATTGCTTTGTGATATTTCTTAGTGAGTGCTTTGTAGCTTATGTGGTTTTCCTTAGTTGGGTTTCTTCTCCAGGCTCCTTCAGCTCTTCTGTGTTCTTGCTTCAGTAGAGTAAGAGTGTCATTAAACCAGCCCGAGTTGTTTTTGCGAATGAGTGCTCTACGTTTCGGAGCGACTGTGTCTGCTGTTTGTAGTAATGCTTTGTTTAAGGAGTTGAGTGTTTGTTCCGTTGAGTGGTTTTGATTTAGCGTTCCTATTTTTTTTGATAGTGTGGTTTTGAAGATTTCCGAGTGTAGTTTCTTCTGAGATCTTGACCAGTATGTTGTTATTGAGTGTTTTGGTTTTTGGGAGATGGTGTTGGTGGTGATTTTAAATTTGATAGCGTGGTGGTCTGTCCATGGTAACGGCATGTTGTCCAGTGCGTTCACGTCCATATTTTGTTTGAAGATGAAGTCAAGAATGTGACCCGACCCATGCGTGGGGGCATTGTATGATTTTTTTTTATGGGTTGAAATAGATGAACTTGTGTCTTTTTTCAACCTGACTAGCTATGTACACTGGGTTCTCACAGATGCCGAGTGAAGGGCTCCAAAGGGTTGGCTGTGAGCAGAATTTTTTTTTTTTTTTCTCCTTGGTTTTGTATTTCCCGAATTGGGGTCTAGAGTCCAGAGACTTTAAAGAGGTTTCGGCGGAAAGAAACCTCTACCCCTGTGTCCGGGTTTTACCAGCAGCCTGAGTTTCCAAGTGTGTTAAAATCTATATATAATATAAGTTGTCAGCAGTTCAGCGCTGCATCTTTCCCAGGAGTCTGTGAAGCTGCAAGGGAGCAGCCATAGGAGTGCATGTCTGCCCAGTCCATGGGAAGTATGTAAAAGAATAGACAGATGGCCTTAGCCTGACAGCCAGAGAAGCAGCACTGCAAGAGAGAGAGAGTGGGTGAGCTGAAAAAGGTACAGTTGTTGGACGAGAGTACCAGGGTGCTGTTTGTTGGTCTGCAGGACCAAAATAAAAGGCCAATACTTAATTTAGTTTTTTCCTTTTTTTGAAGCAATGATGGAAAATACTGCAAGAGCAACTGTTTAGTTTGAACTTTTCTTTTTTTTTGTAATAAAACTGGTTAATCTCCCTAAACATCACAGTATGAACATGAGTCAAATGAGTTAAATATGTCAGTTGGTGACCAAGTCTTCTCTAAGGCCCCTTTTACACTGAGGCGTATTTCAGGCGTTTTTGGGCTAAAAATAGCGCATAAATAACGCCTGAAATAGACAAAAAAATCTCCTGCAAGCCGTATCTTTGGAGCGTTGTGTATACCGCTCCTTGCCATTGAAATCAATGGGACACCGCGGTAATACCGCCCACAAACCGCGGCTGTAACCGCGGTTTGCGGGCGGTATTAACCCTTTTTCGCCCGCTAGCGGGGGTTAAAACAGCACCGCTAGCGGCCGAATATCGCTGTAAACACGACGGTATAGGGCGCTGAAAATCGCGCCGCTATACCACCACCGCATATGCCCGCCCCAGTGTGAAAGGGGCCTAAACTTGAAAGTAGAACTTAAACTAGTGTATACAATTTTATTTAAGGCTGACAGTGCTGCGCTGGAGGGCACATTATGACAAGTCAGTCTGTCACAGGGCCATCTTGAAGGCAGGGCAAAAGGGGCCTGCCCTTTAGCAAAAGGGGTCTCTGTCCTGGGCCCCATCATTGTTGTGGGGCCCAAAGCAGCTGCCTCATACTTGCCAACTATTCCAGTTCAAATTCCCTTGTCCCTTGAAGTTTTAGTCCCTAGCGGGGTCCCGATATCTCAGTGTAAAGTTCTGTTACTAAAGCTGCTCAACTTTGCCTATTGCCGTATACAGATGACTCACCTGCAGACCCTCTGTTTACGTGTAAATAACCTGCATTGATATGCAAATAGTGGTGGCATTAATATGTAAATAGCCGCAGAGTGGCTGCATTGATATGTAAATATTAAATATAATGTAAATATGTATATCATGCCCCCCCCCCCCAAGGTCATATCTACCATCACTTCTGCTGAATGCTGACCACCAGGGAGGTAAAGTGGCATGCTTGAAAGTCCTGCCTACAACTGGGGTCATTAAGTCTAACATCAGCCTGTTCTGCAAAGGTAAGCAAATTGGAGGTGGAACCCTTTTTCAAAATAACATGGTATCACAGCACCGTGAATTGTGGTGCATGCGAATACGCACACCTCAGCAGATACGTGAGGGTGTCATTAACAATTAATGGCACTGCTGTGTATCTGCTAAAGGGCAGCACATTTCTGTGGTGTCAGGAAAGCGATTTTGCATGCATTCCTGACACACACAAATGTGAAAGCAGGCTAACTGTCTCAATTACATTGGTGGTCAGTGTAAATCTTCTCATTACATTGAGGCTTGGTGTACAATCCTTTCATTCACACTAGTGGCCAGTGTGAAGGTCCCCCTTACATTGGCGGTCAGTGTAAATCCCTCCTTACATTAGTGGTTCCTGTGAATGCTGCTATTGCATTAGTGGTCAATGCAAATCCCCATTACATTAGTGGTCAGTGTAAATCACTGTTACATTAGTGGTCAATGTGAATACCCCTTACATTGGTGGCCAGTGTAGAAACTCCTCTTTATATTGATAATAGGTATAAAAAAAAAACTTTCATTTGTGGTCAGTTTCGAATCCTCGCTTACATTGTTAGTCCATGTAGAAGCCCTCCTTAAATTAGTGGTGAGTGCAAATCCCCCCTTACATTGGCGAACAGTGTAGAAACCCCTCTTTATTGGTAGTTGATGTAAAATTCCCAATTACATCGGTTGTTGATGTAAAATCCCCCATTACATTGGTTGTCAGTATAAATTCTTCATTAGATTGTGTACATTTCCTTTTAAATTGGTGGTAAGCGCAGAATTGCCCTTACACCGGTGGTCAGTGTAAATCCCCTTTACATTGGTGGTCAGTACAAATCTTCTCGACCATGGTTGTCAGTGTAAATTCCCCCTTAAATGGAAGTAATTGTATATTCCCCCTTACACTGGTGGTTGCTGTAAATACTCTTATTATATTGGTGTCAGTGTAGAAATACCTCTTTATTTTGGTGGGTGACGTAGAATCCTGTTACATGGTGGTTAGTGCAAATTCCCCCTCACATTGGTGATTATTGTAAATTCCCCATTACATTGGTGATCACTGTAGAATACCCCACTATATACTTGCCAAAGATTTCCAGCTTTGCCCTACATGATTAAGCCATATAATTTGCCACAGTGTACTGCCTCCTAGCCAATCCCACCCCCCACCACTGATCCAAAAAAAAAACAGCATTGCCACTGATCACACACCCCCCTTCCCCAGCATTGCTACTGATCCCAGAAGTCCTAAAATCCCTAAGAGTTGTCTGTCCATTGATGGGTCCCTTCACCTCCCCAGTCCATGGTGTGCAGGCAGTGAGGAGATGATGTGCTGTAATCTTTGACAACCAATCAGTGAGCAGTAATAATATGCACTAACCTCTTGCAAACAATCATTGAGCGGTAATGATATGCAGTTACCTCTAGCAACCAATCAGTAAGCAGTAATAATGTGCAGTAACCTCTAGCAACCAATTGATGAGTGGTAAGGATGTCTAGTAACCTCCAGCAACCAATCAGTGAGCAGTATTGATGTACAGTAATCTCTAGCAACCAATCAACAAGCAGAAGTCATGTGCTGTAATCTCTAGCAAATAATAAGTGAGCCATAATGTGTGCTGTAACCTCCAGCAGCCAGTCAGTGAGTGGTAATGATACACTAACTTCTGGCAACCAATCACAATCGCCACCTGATCTGATTCAGTAAACTGATTTTGAGTCCAGCTGCTATTTATTGTAGACTCAGAGCAGGTGGAGAGCGAAATTGCATGGGGGGCCCAAGAAAATGTTTGCTCAGGGTGCAATCAATATTAAAGACAGCCCTGGTCTGTCATAATGTACTAATACGTGGTGCATACTAGCAAATTATCGCATAACCCACCATGTAGTTAAAAAAATTGTAGGTCCATGTAGTTAAAAAATTACTTTCAGCTAGCCATACACTGATTAAATTTCGATTAGTGTGTCGCTGTCCCTGCTTGACAGCAGTTGATCGTTTGATTGAATTCTGTTGAAGAAACAGGCTGGAAGATTTTTCTTAGTCGGCGGCTACAGCTGCTGAGTGCTGATCAGGGTACTCTGACAGTGCCGGATGCCACTGTCAGAATACAATATCTCATTGAGAGGGATTCCTCTATCAACCTTGTTTCTGTGGATAGAGGAATCTGTTAGCTCTTTATTCTTTTATCAGCCCTGTACTGTTCTATGCACAACATAACACCTCTCCCTATGTTATGGTGATAATAAGTGAGGGAAGTGTTCTGCAGTCCTAATACTCTTCCTCTGCAAGGGTGACAACCGTGTGTCCCCCGCCCCATAAATACAGTACAGTGAATGAGTGTTGTCACCCAATGACAGAAAGCGTGTAATTGGAAGGATCACCAAAAAAAAAAAAAAAAATTGAAAAAAAGAAAACTAATAGGACAATCACATTTTAGGACTGCTAAGCTGCATTATATAACATTTTCGTTCTTGAGTTTAAGCTTTAAGTCAGACTTTGCCTTTACTAATGGTATATGAAACGTATAAGGAAGATACATTTGTTTTATGTTAAGACACACAGCAGAGAGAAAAAAAGTGTTCAAAATAAGTCAAAATGACATCAAATTCTGCTTGTTGCATTCACATATAGCATGAAAGAATGTTTCACCATACAGGATGTTGTTATTTCTGATCTCTACCTGTTCTTATCTTTAACCTTTAAGAGAAAATGCTAACATGTACTAAACTCTAAAACAACATTTTTATTGTTATTGAAATACTGACGTCTAACCTTAATACTTTCACCTACCGGTACTTTATTTACAGAGTAATATTTTCCTTGATTTCAGCTTGTCACACTCTGAAAGAATCACAAGAATAACGTCATCCACGAGGAGGAGACAAGTCTTCTATATATTGGTGACCAACCTTCTAGATAAGTGTTTCTCAACTCCAGTCCTCAAGGCCCCAACAGATTATGTTTTCAGGATTTCCCTCAGATGAAACGGCTGTGGTAATTACTAAGGCAGTGAAACTGATCAAATCACCAGTGCAAAATAATGGAAAGCCTGGAAAACATGACCTGTTGGGGCACCTTGAGGACTGGAGTTGAGAAACACTGTTCTAGAGGTAGGATGTACAGTATATACCCAGGAGTTCCTGAATAAACGCTGAGAGAAATATGCTCTGGTTGAACTGATGTTCTAATGTCTGTGCACAAATGGTCTTTCACAACACATGATACAGGCAAAGTAAACTCTTTACTGCTGTCCTGTCTGGTGTATGCATGAAAAGCCATCTGTCGCCCTCCTCAATGCTCGTATCCCTAACATCTCCAAACCCTCTCAGTGGCTGATCCATTTTATGCTCACCGGGGCTAAACTCACCATTGCTAGGGCTTGGAGGCAGCCCAGGGTTTCCATTCTGGCGGTACAAAGTAAGATCTTTTGGATTATGGCGCAAGAGAAGTTGGCTAGTATTTTCTCAAGTACAATGCCAAAATTTGTGGCTGTGTGGGAACCTTGGGCTGCTTACCCTGGTATTTCCCTGGCGGTCGGGATTACCTCTGATCACCCCATTTCCTCGACCTCAAATTAGGCACGTGATTTCTTCCCACTTCTCATCTCTTTCTTCCTTTTTCTCTTTTTATGTATTATTATTTATTTTTCTCCTCCCCTTTTTTTATCTTAGGTTGATTGATGTGACTTAGGATTTATGCATAATTAATTGTTATGCAGTCGTTTCAGCAACACTTTAAACTGAATTCAATATGTGTTTCAGAGCTAGAGACTAATTGATGTTTACCTTAGAATTTCTAATAACCTGGTGGTTGGTTTTATGTGAGGGAGGCAGGCTGGGGGGGGGGGGGCTAGCCGGGGCACAGTATAATCGCACTTGGGGTGCCCAGGATGGGTAGGACTTCCCAGACCGTCTGGCTCTCTGGTTCATTTTTATGTCTTTCTTCTCTCTTCTAACCAGGGGTTCATTTATAATTTCAGTTCCTCAACCCACAGTTCTTCTCTGAAGCACCTTAGGAGGACTTGTTGCTGAGTCTATGTTCCGTGTAAAAAATGCATTTATTTTATTTTCTAAGTATGTGATATTGCCCTTTGTCATGCTGTACTTATGTGCTTTCTTTACTTGATTTGAAAAATAAAAAATCTATTGAATGAGTATGCATGGAAAGCAAGAAATCAGATATACAGGTGCATCTCAAAAATCAGAATATCATCAAAAAGTTAATTTGTTTTAGTAGTTCAATTCAAAAAGTGAAACTCATATATTTTATATAATAGATTCATTACACACAGAGTGATATATTTCAAGCATTTCTTTTCATTTTGATGACTATGGCTTACAGCTAGTGAAAACCCCAAATTCTGTATCTCAGAAAATTTGAATATTGTGAAAAAGTTCAATATTGTAGACTCATGGTGTCTAATCAGCTAATTAACTCAAAACATCTGTAAAGGTTTCCTGAGTCTCTCGGTTTGGTTCAGTAGGTTACACAATAATGGGGAAGACTGCTGACTTGACAGTTGTCCAGAAGACAGTCATTGACACCCTCCACAAGGAGGGTAAGTCACAAAAGGTCATTGCTAAAGAAGCTGGCTATTCACAGAGTTCTGTATCCAAGCCTATAATGAAAAGTATCGGTGCATCGCATGGGTTTCTTGGTGCCAAAACTGATATCGAAAATGAAAAATACACTAGGCCGAAAACCCGAAACCGATACCGAAAAGGACTGTTTTTAAAAAAATATTTTTATTTTTATATATTTTAAATAAAAATGTATTTTTATATTTTAAATAAAACGTATACACCACTTTTTTTAAGACAGAGTACAAGTACTGATAGTTATTTTCAAGTACTCGCCGATACCGATACTTTTCTTTTTATGTCATGTGACAGTGGCACATGTGTGAGTTTTTTTTTATATTTTTTACAATTTATTTTTTGTTATATATTTTTTTACAATGCGCTCTTTTTTCTTTTTTTGGGGGGGGTGGTGTGGTTTTTTTTTTTGTAGCCCTGTTGGGGGCTTTGGTGAGAAATCAGGGGTCTTAACTTAACTGTTCATTCGTAAAAGAAAGGAGCCGGGTTTACCGGCTCCTACCTCCGCTCCCCACCCTGACAGATCGAGAAGAGGGAGCGGAGGGGGACGGCAGAACGGAGGGGGACATGGAGCACGGAGGAGGAGACGGAGCGGGACAGCAGAACGAAGGGGGACATGGAGCACAGAGGGGGACACGGAGCGGGATACAGAGGGGGACTGGAGGAGGATAAGGGGACAGTCAGCGGTGATCGGTGCAGTTACAAGCAAGCACCGATCACCCTGTATAGATTTCACTAAAGCAGCTGAGGGGCAGAAAGATCACAGCGAGGAGGGCAGGAGGAGGTAGTGGAGGACTGGGGCACACCAGGGTGACACTCCCACAATGGGCGGCACCCGGGGCGGACCCTGCCCCCTTTTGGTATCGGCTGCACCTCAAATGAAAAGTTGAGTTGAAGGAACAAATGTGGTAGAAAAAAGTGCACAAGCAACAGGAATAACCGCACCCTTGAGAGGATTGTGCAGCAAAGGCCATTCATGAATTTGGGGGAGATTCACAAGGAGTGGACTACGGTTGGTACTTCAAGAGCCACCACAAATAGATGTATCCAGGACATAGGCTACAACTGTCGCATTCCTTGTGTCAAGCCACTCCTGAACCAGAGAAAACGTCAGAAGCGTCTTACCTGGGCTATAGAGAAAAAGGACTGGACTGCTGTTCACTGGTCCAAAGTCCTCTTTTCGGATGAATGTAAATTTAGATTTTTTTTTGGAAATCAAGGTCCCAGAGTCTGGACGAAGAGTGCAGAGGCACAGAATCCACTTTTTGAATTAAATTACTGAAATAAATAAACTTTTTGATGATATAATTTTTTTTTTGAGATGCACCTGTAGTCCTTTATGGAGGACAGACAGCAGTACTTGGTTGCTTGGAGTCTACAGGTTAGGATGAATACTATCTATACTTTTAGATGTGTCCTCTGAGGGTGCCTATTTCTGGATGCAAAGTGTTGCCAATTTTATCATCTGTTGACAAGAGTCCTAAAGAAGGTATTGCCCTCTAGCAAACTAAATCCAATCTTCACTTTCCTCTTCAAGAAAGCAATACGCCAAGTGTTTTATCACTGTGTACAGTTTTCACTTAGATAATAAAGTGTATATATAGCCAAAACATTTTTGTTTCAGTTTTAGATACAGAAGGGAAGGGTTAAAAACCCTAACAAGATATTTTTTGCTTCCTGTAAACATTTGGAGGAATTTCCCTTCAATTCCTGTCTTTGAGATGCAAAGAAAAGTGAGATAAAATCTCTTCTAAGTGAAAAGAATTCTTGAATCTCTACAGTGGGGGCACAGACAGCACTACAGACTTGGAAGAGGATCTTAGCATTCCCTACTCTATTGAAAACTAGGAAAAAAAGGTTTTGCCTCTACAGTACATACACCAAAACGGGAAATTCCACTTTTCCTCCTCCCCCCCCATCATATTTGGTAGAGGAAATCAACCTAGGTGATCTGAGCAGAAGTTGCCCCCGCCCTTCCCTGCCTGCAACCTTCTGGGACATGTCCCACGGGGCGGCTAATGCATATGCAGTGTGAAGCTGCAAGGAGTAACAATCAGCTTCCCACAGTTAACATACTGGAGACCCGAAGACTGGCGAAGACCGGTGAAGAACTAGCCTAGGTGAGAATAGCGCTGGATTCCTGGACAGGTGGATGTCTGTTATTTGAAGCCAGCAGCTGGATTTTTTAGACAACACGCAATTAAATTACCTGTGTTAAATGATCTATGGCAAAAAAAACATTACAACTTTTAAGGTGGTGAATACTTTTCATTTTTACTTTGTTACTGGGGCTTGACTTTCCTTGACTTCATGGATAAATCCTGCCAACTGGCATTCCAATGTCCAATGAGACTGCCTCAGTGGCCTGGTGGATCTTATCAGCAAAGTCAGGGAAATTTATCTACAGGCCTTGTCTACAATTGCAAACAAAGGGGGGGGGGCACGTTTTACAGCACCCTTACCACTCCCCTTTAAAGTGTTTGTAAACCTCAGACATAAATTTGAACAAAGCATATCCCTCTACAGCAGGGGGTCTTCAAACTATGACCCTTCAGTTGTTCGGGAACTACAATTCCCATCATGCCTAGTCATGTTTGTGAATGTCAGAGTTTTACAATGCCTCATGGGATATGTAGTTCTGCAACAGCTGGAGGGCTGTATTTTGAGGATCCTTTCTCTATAGTGTGTACTTGTCTCAACTTAGAGCACTAAGTGTCATTTCTGTCTGCTGCTTCCTTCCTCTGCTATCAGCATGAGTCACTTCTGATAAGTTTTCCAGACACCAAGAAAAAAAGGTGATAGGGGAGGGACATCCAGTTAATTGACAGCCTTGGCTCTGTTTCTGTGTGTGTGTGTGTGTGTAGGGGGGGGGGGGGTGTCCCTTCCCTTCCCTCCAATCAGCTATCAGAGCTCTCCTCACTGAATGCATTTTCAGCTCTCTGCCCCCTTTTTCTGACAGCTCAAACAAGTTTTATAAATTCTGGACTTCGAACAGATATAGAGAAGAGAAGACTGCAGATAAACAGATACAACGTATGTAGGAAGATTTGTTCATTTCTGTGTATCACCCGAGGCTAGTCACTCTACTGGGTATATGAAAGGGTTTACAACCAACCACTTTAAGCTGCAATGCCATTGGATGGGGTGCACATATTCCATGTCAAGGCAAAATGTATCCCCAGTCCTGCCAACTGAACATGACCCATTCAACTGAAGTAAAGTAATGCCTCCTCACCACCTATCAAATGCCCTTTGAAGTGCAACCCACTACATACTGCTCTTTAGAGGGTCAACACACGTGTAAAAGGAGCCCTTACAACGAAAAAATTAATTAGTGAACAGAACAGAGAAAGCCTTTTTCACTAATAAAGGTAATAGGCAAGTATATTTTAGTTTCTGTTTTCTCAGGACTTCCTTTTAAAAGTATAAGAATTGAATATTGGTTTACTTTATTAAGGGAACCACATCATAATGTTAAAGCAGAAGTACCTCTGTTGCAGCATTGCAATATGGCTCTTGTACTGGAAGGCAGACCCAGAAACATTAGGTATGCTTTTGATGGCCTTCCAACAACAAATCGCCTCTCTATGCAAGCTGTAGTGAGTAGAAGTCACATTTTTATGGCTTGTTATTTTGCCTTAAATTTAAACTCCAACCAAAATACTTTTTATTTTGTTAGAGTGGGGAGAGGTCAGATCCTCAATCAGCTTTTGTTGTTAGGGGAATTCCTACTGCCTTTCTGTTTTATCCTAGAGGGTCAATCCCAGGACATGAACACAAGGCCAGAAGGAAGGGTTTTCATGGAGACTAGCCACCCCCCCCCCCCCCCCACAGCATTTGAAAAAAAATTGTGTGCAGTTGTGAAGCAACTCCAAGCACTGGACACTCTGGGGAAAAGTTTAAAGGGATTCACCTCCCCACTGTATATCTTTAAAAAAAAAAAAAAGTTAGGCAATTTTTTTTACATTAACCACTTAAGACCTGGACCAATATGCAGCATAAGGACCAGGCCCCTTTTTGCGATTCGGCACTGCATCGCTTTAACTGACAATTGTGCGACGTGGCTCCCAAACAAAATTGGCGTCCTTTTTTTTCCCCACAAATAGAGCTTTCTTTTGGTGGTATTTGATCACCTCTGCGGTTTTATATTTTTTGCGCTATAAACAAAAAAAGAGCGACAATTTTGAAAAAAATTCAATATTTTTTACTTTTTGCTATAATAAATATCCCCAAAAAATATATAAAAAAACATTTTTTCCTCAGTTTAGGCCGATACGTTTTCTCCTACATATTTTTGATTAAAAAAAAAAAAGCGCAATAAGCGTTTATTGATTGGTTTGCGCAAAAGTTATAGTGTTTATAAAATAGGGGGTAATTTTATGGCCTTTTTTTTTTTTTACTAGTAATGGCGGCGATCAGTGATTTTTTTCGTGACTGCGACATTATGGCGGACGCATCGGACACTTTTGACACTATTTTGGGACCATTGTCATTTTACAGCGACCCACTGACTTCCAGATGGTGTTGTAACAAGATGACTCACCTAAAGTATAACTAAAGGCGAAACTTACTTTTTTAAATTTTGGATAGCGGGGAGGGGAATCAGAATTCCTGTCAGGCTTTTATTGGTGTCAGTACTCCCATTACGGAGGTTCAACCTCTCTATCAGCGCTGATTACCATTATCAACAAATACCAAAGTAAAAGAAAATTGTCCTTAGAACAGGAATAGTGGGGATATCTTCCAATGCGGATACTAGTTCAGGTGACAACCAAGGATTCCCTCACTTTGGAAGGATTTTCTTTCTCTTCCTGTTTTGGCTATGGGACAGGAAGTAAAAGTAAATCTCCCCAAAGGGACACAGAAAGCAAAAAAAAAAAAAAAAAAGACCCACCCCCTCTCTCTCCCAAAATGAAAAAAAAAAAAAAGTTTTGCCTATTCTGCTTCAAGGCTCTTATTGCTGTCTGTGACTACATTTGGGAGACTAAAGCCTCGTACACATGATACGATTGTTGGCAGGGGATTGTCTGTTGACAGACTGTTGTCCTAAAATCTTACCGTTAGTACGCTCCTTTTGACAAAAAATGACAACTTTTGGCCAACAAATGTTGGATGACAGGCTAGTAAATTTTTGGTGGAAAACAGCTGCACGTCTGATTTTCGTATGGTCAGTATACAAATCCATCACACAAAAGTCGAAAGTACAAACACGCATGCTCGGAATCAATGCTCAAACACAAAATTAGCAGAAGGGGCCCAAAGGGTGGCGCTCAAGAGCTGAAACACCTCGTAGTATGTCACTACGTTCGAGTTTGTGGCACGACAATTGTGTACCGTTAGTATGCAAGACAATATCCTGGCACACGCCCTTTTGGCAAAAATCAGACGCTCGGTTGGCCAACAGTCGTATCGTGAGTACGAGGCTTAACTCCTGACTGCATAAAATAACTGATTTTACACTTGTATCGACGGAACACACATTTACCAGTAAAGACAATTGTCACACTGAAATTACAGGGGACCTGGTGACTTTACTAGTTCATATGTTTGTAGGCTGGAATTCTGGTATAGCTGGATCTGCACAAAAAAAGAATAATTTTCTCTAATTAACAAGAGTTGAAACCTTCTAGTGAAGCCTGAGATGATACAATGACCTAAAACGTCCTAAAAAGGTCAAACATTTACATGTTGTAGCATTTAAAAGGCCTCATTCACATTGGGGATATACAGTGTGCATCCATGCAAAGACTGTGCAAAGGCACAGTCACATTCAGGTCAATTGGGATGCATGCGGCTGCACAGACACAGCTGCTGCTTCGAATTTGACAGCTGTGTGGGTACATGGCCCTGAACGCACACTGTCTGCGTTTGGGGCTGCGTACCTGCATGGCTGTCAAACTGGAAGCATCGGCTGTTTGTCCAGTCGCTGAGTCCCAATTAACATGAATAGGACTGCCTGCACAGAACACCTATGCCTCCCTATGTGGGCAAAAATGGCTCTTGCATGAGTGTACGCTGTTGTAGGCCTGTGTGAATAAGGCCTAAAAGTGGCTTTGGTTAAATTTGGTTTTGTCTTCTTTCACATGATGGCTTTAACCCTTTCGCTGCCAGGTCCGGCTGGTCCAGCTGGCCAGGTCCGTACACCATACAGACCTGTATTCCTCCACTGCTCTAAGCTCATGGCCACTTCAGTGAACATGAACTTATAGCAGAATTGTTTAGCAGACGCGGCTGAACAAACTGATAAGCCACCGATCAGAGCTATTTACCTGAAATGTCCCCCCCCCTCTTTCCCCCTCACTGCCGCTTCACTGTGTTGTGTCACCAGCTGCTCCACCTGCCTTTGCTGTGATCTAAATTGCCCTTCATCCCCCCACCTATAACTCTCCCATTTCCTGCCGCTTCACTCCCCCACCTACTCTGATTTCCCCCCCAGGACCGATGCCCCCCCTCGCAAACCCGATCCCCTTGTGACTGCCCTGCAGCTGTCAGCTTCCCTCCTCTGCCCTCCTGCCGACTTTGGATACTGCAGGGCAGCCACAGAGGGATCTGCTTGTCAAAATAGATTCCTACCTCCTGCTGCTTTGAACCCCCCTTCAGTCCCCCCCCCACCTCCCTGATGTCTGGGCGCCCCCTCCCTGATCCTGCTGGTTGGCTCTCCCTCCTCCCCCTCCCACTGGATGCTTCTACTGACAGATCTGTCAGGATAGAGAGTGGGGTAGGTGGAGCTGGTAAACATGTGTTTACCCGCCCCCTTGCTTTCCTGAAGGAATACAGTCAGCGATCAGTAAATCACTCCTGTATTCTTTCATCACTGACATATAGTAAACTCTGTTTACTATGTCAGTTTGTGAATGAAACAAGTCAGTTTGTAAATTAAACAATGTTTCATTTTATGAATGAATAGGAGTCTATACAGACTCTTATATATTCATCTACAATGCAGTTTAGGCTGCAGAGAAAGGGACTGTCTTCAGTCTCTTTCTCGGTTTAAAAAAAAAAAAAAAAAAAGAGACATTTGAGGTCTATTTACCCCCTTGATGTCTCTCCAAAGCCTCCCTTCCCCCCCAAAAAATAAAAAAAAATCTGTGTTGGTATCTGCTAAAAATGATTATAGTGTATTTTTAGCGAAAATTTCTAAAATTCAGTAGCACCTTCTTTTTATCCTACTGGTCACGTGCTTTGAGAAAATATATGGTTTGCGGGGTCTTTTACAAACTCTGAAAGTTGTAAGTGAAAAATGAAAACCTCCAGATGTTTAGAGAATTGTGTTTATTTAAAGTTTTGCGTAAATTACATTTTTACCATTTCTCAAAAAGGCGCAATTTAAAATGTACAAATATTTGTTATTTATTAACTCAATACAGGTCAAGCTTTTATATTAAGTAGGAATTTTGTAAAAGTTTGTATCAGCTTAAAATGATTTTAGTGCATTTTTAATGAAAAATAGGATTTTTGTACTCACCGTAAAATCCGTTTCTCTGACGTCCATGGACTGACACTGCTCTAATAGTGAAACACGTGGGTATATGTCCTTGCTCGCAGGAGAAGATCTAGGCAGAATGTTAGATTTTAGAAACATACATTCTAGAACAAACTAGAGCTGAACAGCCCCGCCCAGGGGGGCGGTCCCTCCGGACATAACCCTCCTACCTGCAGCCAGCAGCCTCAGATCGTAACAAAGCAGTACAAACCTTAAAAGAAGAGTGGCTGCTGTGTCAGTCCATGGACGTCAGAGAAACGGATTTTACGGTGAGTACAAAAATCCTATTTTCTCTGATCGTCCATGGACTGACAGCTCTAATACTAAAACACGTGGGACGTCCCAAAGCAGTATCAGAAGAGGGTGGGAGCAGTAGTAAAGGAAAAACTAAAACTTCACTCCAAACAAGCAGAGCTCCTCAATGGAGGAGTTGCAACATTAAACAGCGGCCTGCAACACTTTGCGGCCGAAGGAAGCATCCGAAGATGCAGCCACATCAACCTTATAGAACTTAGAAAAGATATGAACGGACGACCAGGTCGCCGCCCTGCACACTTGTGCAACCGACGCTTGATGTCGGAAAGCCCAGGAAGCACCAATTTCCCTGGTGGCATGCGCCATAACCGGAAAGGGAGGCACCCGCCCCTTAAGGGCATAGGCCTGTATAACGGTCTGGCTGATCCACCTAAAAATGGTGGCAGACGACACCGCTTGGCCCCGTTTTGGACCAGAGACAGACACAAATAGTGAGTCAGGCTTCCGAATAGAAGCAGTAGCCACCAGGTACACCAGTAAGGCTCGCACCACATCCAAAGTGTGAAGCGCAAACTCTCTGGAATGCGATAGGTGAGGGCACAAGGACGGAAGGACAATGTCCTCATTAAGGTGAAAAGCCGAAACCACCTTTGGAAGGAAAGACGGTCGCGGGCGCAACACTGCCTTATCCTTATGGAGGACCAGGTAAGGCGACTTGCATGACAGAGCCGCCAACTCAGACAACAGAAGTAATGGCCACTAAGAAAACCACCTTCTGAGACAAAGTCAAGAGAGGAATATCACTGATATTTTCAAAGGGATGTTCTTGGAGAACCGAGATGCACCAAATTGAGATCCCGAGGAGGGAGAGGAGGCTTGACGGGGGGGGGGGGGGGGGGGTCGCATGGCGAACCCCCTGCACAAAGGTGCTAATCAAGGAATGGCTCACTAGCGGTCATTAAAAAAGACAGCCCGGGCTGAAATCCGACCCTCGATGGTACGAAAGGCCAGCTTTTGGGTCACACCACGCTGTAAGAACAGCAAAATCCTGGGAATGGAACACGTCCGTGGACGACAATCAAGCTCCTCGCACATAGCGATGTAAGCCTTCCAGGTACGGTGATAGATCTTTCTGGAGGAAGATTTCCGTGCCCACAACATAGATGAGATGACCGAATCCGAGAGACCTCGGTCCCTCAGCACCTGGCTGTCAACAGCCATGCCATTAAAGCCAAGGACTGTAAAGCAGGATGAAGTATGGGACCATGAGACAGAAGGTCCACCGAATTAGGCAGTCGCTAAGGAACGTCTGGGAATAGCCGAACTAGATCGGCGTACCAATGTTCGCAATGAGGATCACTGGAATGGCCTCGGCCCCTACACTGCGAAGTAGGTGAGGCAACAACAGTAGCAGAGGGTAAGCAAACATTAGGCGATACTGCCCCCACAGGCCACCAACGCGTCTGACGCGTCTGCACAGGGATCCCTGGACCTGGCCACGAATCTCGACACCTTGCGAGTGAGTCGTGAGGCCAGAAGGTCCACATCCGGTGCCCCACCTCCAGTAAAGGAGGCGAAAACACCTCCGGATGTAAGGACCCTTCCCCTGGAATGCACACGGCCGACAGGACCGTCCTGCAGCGGAATGGGTATGATAATCCCAAAGAGACCCCGCTATGTATCGGAGAAGGGAGGCCCCGGCTTACGGGGTGCCTCAATTGTTGGCCAAGAAAGGCAACCTGACAGAGCTTCCCAAGAAACTCGGTCAGTGGACCAGTAACTCAGCCTCTACAGGTGGCGCAAACCCACCCCGGGCACAGAGACCCTAGAGGCTAGAGCGGTTGCAGTACACCTGGTGGTCGACTGATAGATGAAGCAGAGGCTTTTGCCCAGTCATTGAGCTTCAGAAACGCCAGAGATGCAGCCACTAACGGGCGTAACGCTAACCCCAGCATGGCGAACACAGTCCAAGCCAGCGCTTCTGATCACCACCGAAGGGCAGGTGGAAGGTGGTACCAGGGATCCTTATGACAATGCTCCATCCAGCAGCTACTCCATTGATAAGTGCTGATTGTACAAACGTATCGCTAATGCTGTGTATTGCGTCAAAACGCGCAATTAGAGCATGGGAGGAACCCACTCAGCCACAAAGAGCATAGTACAACCACATACGGCGTATGTAGTTTAGTATGTGTGGATAAACATATTAGACACGTTTATACTGTGCCAGCGTCGTAGGCGCGCACATCATTGGGGCGTGGGCGGAAACCAGCCACACAGACTACGTACACAACCGTGTAGGGATGTTAGCATGCGAAAAAACTAATTGCACATGTTTATGCTGTGCATAGCGCTGAAAATGCGCACACCATTGGAGCGCGGGGGAAAAACCGAAGCACCCGGATGAAACCCACGCAGACTGCATACGCATACCGTGTAGGTACTATAGTATGCGTGATAAACATTTTGAACATGTCTACATGTGCATAGCGCCGAAGGCGCGCACACCGTTGGCGCGTGGGAGGAGACCGGAGTACCCGGAGGAACCCCACGCAGACCCAGAGAATACAATACATACATTACTGTGAATGTATTTAGAGTTGTGTATAAACATGATGTGTATGTTTATACTGTGTATGGCACCAAAGGCACGCATGTCATGTAGTGTGGGCAGAAACCGGAGGACCCTGAGGAGACGCAGACTGCACACACATACCCCATAGGTATGTTAGCATGTGAATAATCAAATCGCACAAGTTTAGGCTGTGCATAGCGCCGAAAGCGCCCATACCATTGGAGTGTGGGAGGGAACCGGAGTACCCGGAGGAAACCCACACAGACTGCATACACATACCGCGTAGGTATTATAGTATGCGTGATAAACATATGGAACATGTTTAAACTGTGCAGAGAGCCAAAGGCGCACATACCGTCAGAGCGTGGGAGGAAACCCACGCAGACAGCACACAGATACCGTGTAGGAATGATAGCATGTGAATAAACATATTGCACATGTTTATGCTGTGCATTACCATTGGAGAGTGGGAGGAAACCGGAGTACCCGGAGGAAACCCACGCAGACAGCATACACCTACTGTAGGTATTTATAGTATGTATAATAAACATATTGAACATGCTTGTACTGTGCAGAGAGCTGAAGCGCACATACCGTGAGAGTGTAGGAGGAAACCGGAGCACCCGGAGGAAACCCACGCCGACCCAGAGAGTATAATACATACATATACTGTGAATGTATTTAGAGTCGTGTATAAACATATTGTGTATGTTTATACCATGTATGGCACTGAAGACACAGCATTGGAACGTGGGAGGAAACCCACGCAGACACAGAGACCAATAACACATACATACACTGTAAATGTATTCAGTGTAGAGTTATAAGATAAGTTTAAATTATGGCGCTGAGGCGCATAAACTTCTCTGTATCGTTCCAACCTGCTTAAATGTGCTGCCGAAGCAGCATGCAGGTAAAAGGAAACCTCCGACACCTCAGACCGTGGTCCTGTCAGAGCTCAGAGCGTTCCCCAGGAAATGGTGGCAAACCACAGGTGCAGAGACCCTGTTGTTGCCTCAGAGACATCACACAGAAAGCTCACAGGGATTAGAGAAATAAATGAATAAAGTCCCCCCCCCATGCTGCACCGACCAGGTGGGGGGGGGGCACTGTGTACCACTGTATCATCCATGCTGCTCTTGACACAGCGTGTAAGGAAACAGTGAGGAAGCTGTGTAAAAGAAAAGCTTGAAAAGAACCAAAGGAGACAGCGTTCGCCTGAGGTACTGTCATGGATCTGCCACCTAAGGGTTAATAGTGCAGACTGATTTCAGTGATTGGCAACAGGCTGCCTTATTTAAACACCTCAGCAGCACTGTGTCTTCGCTGCCTGATCTGCAGTTCATACCTGTTCCAGTGACTTCCTGTGATCTGATCTGTTTCCTGTGTTTGACCCGGCTTGTTTGACTACGATTGATCTCTGTTATCCTGATCCTGGCCTGCCTTGTAACCACGCTCAGCTCTACACTGCTTGATTTCCTGTTGCCGAACTTTGCCTGTATCCTGACCATTCTCTGCCTGTCGTCTATACCTACATCTGATCATCTGTTACCAAACCCGGCTTGTCTGACTACGTATTCAGTGTCTCCCCAGCCAGTGCACCTACCAGCCTGCTTCCTGTTCCCTGCTGCACCAGCTGAACTGACAAGACAAAAGACGAACCAGGCACCCATACACCGCCAGGCTCTTGCGGCCACTGTTGCAACATCGGTGGCCCTTGAGCCGGGGTTGTACGAGAGGCCTGCCCACTGCACGACAAGTACCTCAGCCACAGCATCCAGCTTGAGAGTGTCCCTCACAGCATCAATGAGTTCACTTACAAGCGCCCTGTCATTTACTGACTCAGAACTGGAGTCTTCCTCACAAGGAATGTCCTGTTCAACAACATTAAAATATTCAGAGCTAGGGTCCTGAGCAGCAGCAGCTAGGCCCAAATCTGAATCAGAGCACTCCCCATGTGGAGATTGTGTGGGGAGAGGGCGCTTATAGCTCCCTTGTGCTTGTACACCGCTTCCATCCTGACAAGGAATGATTCCAGGACTGCCGACAACTGGTCCATAGGGACCGCAGGTTCAGGAGCACTGCCTGTTGCCTCTGACAAGAGTGGGGAAGCAGGTGAACCAGACTCCATACTCGCCACCCTCTGAGACTTTATACACAATAAAGTGAATAAACAGTCCACCCACTGGCTGTGCTGACTGAGGAGGGGATACCCAGAGGACTCACCAACCCTTTAGAGGACCGCTCAGCTCCGCTGTATGCACCGCACTGCCAGCGCGAGTGAAGCCTGAGGAGAGTGTGAGGAGATTCGATAGAGGCCAAAAACGAAAGTGAAAGCGCAGCAGCTTCAAGAAAATGGCCGCCGGCCGCATGTAATACTGCGCCATTTTTCCGCGTCAAGATGGCTGCCGAGCACAGCAAAATTACAGCCAAAGTGCTTATTGGCGTCTCCAAACACCCCACCTTTTCTCAGCCCCAGCACACAGACATGAGTGCCCCCCCCCGCCAGGCCAGAGTGACCCCCAGGTACCCCCACACAGCTCAGCGCCTGATTAGGGTGCAGAGAGCAGCATACGGGGGGGAGACAGGGAAAAACCCCCCCATACAGAGAAACACAGCCAGCATGTACTCACCTGATGCAGGAGAGACTACTTACCCGTCCCAGAGGGACCCACTGGCGTGTTTCAGACAGACCTATCACAGAGTAGTGCTGAGTAGCTTTTGGCACGGTCCACCGCGAAAGATACAGCACTGTTCAATCTTGTGAGGACCGCGGGAGCATAAAAGCCCACCGGCCACCCCTGGAGTCATGGGGCATGTCGTGAACTGAGTCTCACGCACACAAGGCGAGGATCAGCATGCTCGATGGTCGGACAGGGAAGACTATGAGGATACTAGTGTACCCAACCTGTTGCCCAGCCGACAGTTGATTGAAGGTCTCAAAAATAAAATAATACAATTCTCAAAGGAATAAAAATAAAATCTTCCAGGAGACTGGCTCCTGAGAGAGCCACATCTTCTCCTTCTGCTAGGCAGAAAAAAACTGAGGCTGCAGGTAGGAGGGTTATATCCGGAGGGACCGCCCCTCTGGGCAGGGCTGTTCAGCTCTGGTTTGTTCTAGAATGTATGTTTCTAACATCTAACATTCTGCCTAGATCTTCTACTGTGAGCAGGGACATATACCCACGTGTTTCAGTATTAGAGCTGTGTCAGTCCATGGACGATAAGAGAAATATTATTTTGATAAACATTTGCGCAAATATCATGGGTCCCTAAAAATCAGTAGCACCTTTATTTTATTCTACTGGTCATGTGCTTTCAGAAAATATATGGTTTGGGGGGTCTTTTACAAACTATAAAAGCTATAATGGAAAAATAATAAAACAAGTGGAGCGCAGGGCCTGGCATCGAAAGAGTTAAAGCCATTCTTCATCCTATTATTATTTAACATTAAATGTGATAATTTACACCATAATAGTAGCAAAAAACCTCCATCCATTGCTTATGTACCTTTTGAACAGAGTGTATAAAAGGGTTTGGTTCTCTACAAGATGTTTAAGGCCTGACAGGTAAATATCCCCTTAGCCTCCAGCCCTGCCTGTGGCAGCAATGGCTTGGGCTTGGCTTATAGCTGAACTTTTTGGATCCCTTTCTCTGTAATAACACTTTATTCCTATACTAAGCTCAGACACCAGACATATTGAGTAATACAAGGACTGGATAAGGAAAATGAAATGATTGCTCCAATGTAGTCAAAGGCAGCAGGAAAGAACTGGTAGGGTAGTAGATCCATTTCCTACTCTTGAGTAGGGGGATACTTTAAAGTTGAAGGATGTGTTATTTGTAGTACTCATCACTAATTACTTTTTCAATTACTTTGTTGCAAGATATTGAACAGTTTTGGAGCATAAACTGCTGATCCCTGCTTTTCATGTTTTATTTATATTTAGGGCATATAGCTAGAATGAATATTTATACTGCTAGCATTTGCATGTGCTTTTTAGCCATTCCAGTATGAAATAAACTCTGCAGAATACCACCTGATTTGGTTCAATATACTGAAACTGTTGAATAAAAGGACCAATACCATGACATTAGCATTTTATGTTTTTAATATATTAACAGACATTACTGTATAAATGACTTTGCCAGTGGTGGACGTTAGGCAACTAAAGGAAATAAAACATACAAACGTGTTCATACAACTTCCTTGGCATCATTATTACTAACTTGCTCACTGCAGGGAATATCACAACAAATGTGTTGGCATCCCTTATTGCATTGAATTAAAATAGAAACAATAAAACACAGGATTTAAAGACACTGCCACTATAAAAAGACAAACCATCAATGGTAATTCAGCAGCAGACCATATGGGAATTACAAGTGCACCTGTCACGTACACAGGGGAGGTGCAGCCATTTTCTGAGTGGAACCAGAATTTGTAAGGACATAACTAAGCATTTGCAGCACTGCAAAAGGATGTTATGTGCTGGTGTTTGTCATGTCCGTTTAATGTAGTTCTCTCATGGTAAAGTTCCACAAAATATCTACCACTTATATGTGCAAGACACAGGTACTCTACAAGCAAACTGAGCAGAACATAGGATATTATGCAGTGCCTTCAAAAGCCTACAGGAGGCAGCAGTGCCATGGATTCAATTGCTTTACATTAGGCCAAAGACAGGCAGCAATATTCTGTATTTTAGTTTTAAACGAGTCTGTCCATGTACATGTCAATTTTAACAACTCTAGTTTAGGTACCTATTCCACTGTGGCCCGGATTATTCGAGCACCTCAGTTATACCTGTATGCTTTAGGCCATAGGCTTCCCTTAAGTGCAATATCGTTACACGAGTTACAAACAAGTAACTTAAAAACAAATTAAACACCACACAACCATGTGATAGAATAAAAAAAAAGGCAGAAAGCTTTTTCTTCAGGGACGTCGACACACTCCACAGATGGATTTAAATAACAGAAAACTAAAGTTGACTTTACTTTGCAGTCATCTTTCATTTATTAAAGTGTACCTGTCACTAACTAATATGGAGGCAGCCATTTTGATTGCCAAACCAATTTTAAAAGGAACTTGCTGTATTTTAGACAACATTTGTTCACACTACAAAATGGCTGCTTTCAATGTGCGTGTGAGGCGAGGGTTACATTTTAAATAATTGTAAAATACACTGTCTAAAAAAAAAAAAGAAACAACAAAAAAAAACTGCTAAAATGATGCATGTGTATATCTAAACTGTAGGAAGCTAAAGGCCCTGTTAACTAAATGCTGTTTTGTTAAGGCATGTTTATTCAAACTACACAATACAAATGACACCTACAAATACAAGGGTATCCTGTCATAGAAAATGAATTAGAATTCTTGGTAACTGAATATTGCTAGTCAGCACCTATTATATGAAACTAGTAAGGCAACAGCAGTGGTATATACTACAGTAATACTTTGTGTATCCATGGTCTATAACAAGGTCACATGAGCACACAATAACTGAATCTCTGCCCTCCTTCGCTTTCAGAGCACTGAAGAGGCACTAAGCAGCAGTTACTGTTCAGGGCTCTCTCTGCAAACAACATACATAAATACATTAGGAAGAAAATGATCTGGAGGATTTCCAATGTATTTCTCTATGAACAGGGTGTCAGTGTGTACACACACTTGTGTTGATCATAGATGACAATTATCTCTATAGTAAACATGTGGGTATAGGAGCTGGGAAATTCAGCCACACTCAGATGAAGGAGGATGCATCATAAGAGTTATGAGTAGGAGCCCTTACTGCTGCCTTGTTCCATTACATAAAAGGCATTTTCATACATATTCATGAATCTGTAATATTCTACCTATAGAATGGGAGTCACAATATCATCTATGGACTGAAAAATGTACTAAAATTGTGAAATAACTACAAGGGTGCTTTGGGACAAATATATAGCTCTAAATATCTAAGGCAAAGTAGCCAATATTTGTGAGTGCACCAACACATTAGAGAAACAAACCCCTTGGGTAATCGAATGGAGACCGAGCAGTGGCTGCAGCTTACAGGTCTGTGATTAAGATAAAGCTGGGACTTTGGATATGCATGGTACATTTGCAGAGGAACCTATTCCAGCACACTGTTACACTTAGGCCCACTAACTGTTCTGAGAAAAATATAGCTGCCAGATTTCTAATCAGGGTCAGGCTCTATTGCTATTGGTAAAGCTACCTATCTAAACTGGAAGAACATTGTTCATGTAAAAGCCATATAGTCTAGAGTGAACAGAATGTGCATATAGTTCTCCAGCAGCCCATTCTCACTATCAAAGTTGTCTGAAGTTAAAACTGTTCTCATTAACTAAAGCTGCCAATCAAGGACTATGTCCAATGTCCCCAAATGCTCCATACGGCGAAAGAATCGGGTTGCTATAGGCAAGAAGAATTCTTCTTTCAGACATTTCAGATAAGAATACCCAGTATTACCTACCAGAGGTTTGCAGAAACAGCTGGGAAGTCAATGCTCACAGAGGAACATCTACAACACAAACAGCTGGTCAGGTGTGAATGAAAACTGCAGGAAAATCACAAGCTGTAGAAAGCTAAGAGGGCAGGACTAAACTAACTGCTGCTAGTTTTGTGAGCAATTTCCATGTCTTCTACAGCATAGTTAAGATGGCTGAAATTTGTTAAGACCTACGTTAATCACATTATATTGACTAGGAATCGTTACAGTAGCTGTAAGGGTGTCACTGCACAGAATCTGCTGTGCTTTCAATCTGATGTTGTATCTTCTGGCATATCGAAATGGCCGTTGGGTTTACTGTTCAATCCCTTCTTTGTTTACGCTGCTTGACATTGTCCTCCAGCGATGAAATGCCATTTGTGTGACCGTTTACTGCACTCACAGATCCGTTCTGGTAATCTTTCCTCTTAGAAGAGGCTTTCTTGCTGTAAGTCTGGGAAGAAAACAACAAAACTTTATTTCACTTCTCTTGGTGGTTTTTAGGTCTGTTAATAAAAAGACCATGTTATTCGGAAAAATACAAAATAATGAAAACACACATTTACCCAAGCACTTTAAAGGATGTACATTTAATAGATTAGACCTATTTGCTGTGTAAGCTTAACAGGTTACTATGTATTGTTGCTGCGATTCATATTCCTCCGCCATTTTCGGAGGCACCTCTTAGAAAGTTGGCGCAACTTATGGCATTATTCCCAGAGGTCCCGTTGCTAGCGTTGGGGGATTATAATAATACCCTAGATCCAGGACTGGATAGAATGCAACTGGTTTCTAGAGGGGCAAGGTCCACAGTCAGTAGGACAGCCTTTGCCTCCTTGCTCTCTGAATTGGGACTACACGATGTCTGGCGGGAGAGCCATGATGGGGAGAGATGCTATTCGTGCCATTCTGCTTCACATGGTGGACTCTCCCGGATTGACATGGGTCTAGGAAACAAGGTTTTAATGCAGAGGGTAAGGGACTCCGTCTATGAGCCAAGATTATTGTCAGATCACTCTCCATTTGGGGTACAGCTAGATATTACTGCTACATCGGGCCACCCATTGTGGAAAGTGAACCCTTTTTGGCTGACCCTGTTCCCGTCCCCAGATGAGATCGTGGGGGCATTGCAGGAATTCTTATATTTTAACAGGGGATCGGCTAGTGCAGCGGTTGTATGGGACTCACTTAAAGCTTTCTTGAGGGGACGTCTCATTAGAGAAATTACAGGTATTAAAAAAGGCTCTAGGAAATGGGAGAACAAAGTACGAAATGAAATGAAAGCTAGAGAACAGGCACTGGTAGCAGACCCCTCCCAAGCTAATCATGACTCCTGGAATGAGGCGCAATCTTTATACAACTCTGTTTTGTTAACAGCAGCAGAGAAGAGGAGATATTTCCATCAGCAGAGTTATTTTGAGGAAGGGGAAAAAACGGGTCATCTTCTTGCCTTGGTGGCTAGGGAACAGCGGGACTCTTCTGGCATTCAGGCTATAAGAGTGGGGTCTGGGGAAACACACACTCTTGGCTCTGAAATCTTAGATGACTTCCATCAGTTTTATAGGGATTTATATTCCTCTAAAACTAATTATACGGAGTCAGAACTGGCCCGGTTTTTGCAAACTTGCCCGTTCCCCCAACTGTCAGAGGTAGTTAGGGAGATGTTAAACCTCCCTATTACATTGACAGAATTGAAAGATTCCCTAGATGAAGCCCCGCACCATAAGTCCCCAGGCTCGGATGGATTACCGGTGGAGGTGTACTCCCAGTATGGAGAGATTCTTCTTCCACCCTTACTGGAGGCCATATCAGAGGCAGCGGAGACAGGTAGCCTGCCAGAAAGTATGCAAGAAGCTATAATAATAGTACTCCCCAAGCCAGGCAAAGACAAGCTCCAGCTAGACTCTTATTGCCCGATCTCTTTATTGAATACGGATGTCAAGCTTTTGGCTAGAGTTCTGGCTACGAGACTATCCAAGGTGATTAATAAGCTGATCCATAGAGATCAATCTGGATTTATACCAACACGTTCAACGGCAGATAATATACGACGGCTGTACTTAAATTTACAGGTGCCGGTGGATAACCCGGGGGGTAGGGCCATTCTGTCGCTGGATGCTGGTAAAGCATTCGATAGTGTGGAGTGGCCCTACCTCCTGGAAATCCTGACAAGATTTGGATTGGGGAAGAAATTCATAACATGGGTGAAGGTGCTTTACTCCAAACCGAGAGCCAGACTCCGTATCAATAACAATCTTTCTTCCTCATTTGAGGTACATAGAGGTACCAGGCAGGGGTGTCAGTTATCCCCACTGCTGTCTGCTTTGGCGGTCGAACCCCTGGCTATCTTGATTCGTACTGCGTCGGAGGTGGTCGGATTTCGTAGGGGTCAAAGGGAGGAAAAAACCTCCTTATATGCGGATGATGCACTTATTTATCTGGGGGATACGGCCGCATCATTGCAAACAGTGATGGGTATCATAGGAGATTTCGGAGGTTTTTCAGGTTTCACTATAAACTGGTCTAGATCAAAAATAATGCCCATAGATCCGTTGACAGAACCACTACCAGCTGGTGCGGAGCAGATCGCCATAACCAAGAACTTTAAATATTTGGGGGTAGTGGTATCCCCGGATCCAGCGGAATATCTTCAGCTGAATCTGGGCCCACTACTGGAAAGACAGAGAGGGAAATGCAATAGCTGGTGCAAGCTCCCTCTGTCAGTGGTGGAACGGGCGAATTTAATAAAAATGGTATGGGCCCCACAGTTATTATATGTTTTTCACAACTCCCCTATGTGGATCCCAAATAAATGGTTCAAACGAATAGATACCCTGATGCAGGATTTGATATGGAAAAAAAAAAGATAGCCAGGATAAGCTTAACCACCCTGCAATATAGTAAGGACAGGGGGGGATTGGCAGTACCCCACCCAAAAATGTATTTTCTGGCCTCACAGTTCCAGCAGTTGGCGGGATGGGGCAGGGAAGAAAAAGAGGATCCTACAAGTATCCTGGTGACTACGGTGGCTCCTACACTAAAGGCAGCATCTCATTTGGAGATGGACTTGCCTAGTATACCACACTCTGCACCTACGGGTATTCTCCTTAAAAAGGTCTGGGGGGAGATCCGGAAGGCTTTGAGGTTAAGGGGCCCACTGCCCTTTACCCCGATATGGCAAAACCCTAGATACCCAGAGTTACAGGACCTAGAGGGCTTTACTTCCTGGAAAGAGAGAGGGATTTTTTTTTTTCGCAACTGTACGAGGGAGAAGTGTTGAAAACATACGAACAGATGTGCCAGGAATTCCAGTTAGCCCCAAGGGGCTTTTATCAATATCTTCAGCTTCGGCATGCTCTGCAGGCACAGCAAATGACACAATCCTTAGTAATATCATCGTCACGTCTGCTGATGGAGGTCCTCCAGGCGGATACCCGGAAAGGACTAATATCAAAAACATATGCGGAATTACTATCCTCAATACAGGACTATGCCTCCCTTGGATGTCATAGTAAATGGGCAGAAGACATCGGAGATATAGATGGGGACCAGTGGGATATGGCGTTGGACTCTATTCCGGCGGTATCTGTATCAGCGTCCCACAAATTATCACAATTATTTATTCTGCATAGGGCCTATAGAACACTAGTACAGCTTTACAAGTGGGGAGGAAGGGACTCCCCCTTGTGCCCAAAGTGCAAAGTACAGCAAGGGGACTTTATATATCTAATTTGGAGGTGCCCAAAATTCCACAGATACTGGGAGGAGGTTTCCCAGAACATCACAAGAGTGGCCCAGGTACCAATACCCTTGGACCCTTTGGTGTACCTGCTTGGGGCGATTGAAGCTGAAAAGTTCCCACAAGGAAGGTACTATATGGTAATAAGATTGATGTACCTGGCTAGAAAGCTAATAGCGCGATATTGGATGGCAGAGACGGTTCCCACAGGGAAGCAGTGGATTGCGTATGTCAATTCCTTGCTTTTCAGAGAACGGCTCGCCTACAGACGTAGAAAGGCAGTGGATAAATTCAATCTTATATGGCAACCATGGCTGGAGGATCCTAGCCTTGTGCCATTGCATCTGGTAAAGGATAGGCTCCTGAGGTAGAAACCTATGGGGCGGTTGGGGGGGGGGGGAATTATAAGTTAAATGCGCTAATGACAATGCATTTGATTTGGGAGAGTTTGCGAACAGGAGAAAAGACCCAGGTTGTTAAGATTCAAAGGGTTGGGCGGGGGGAGTAAAAGGGAAAAATTAAAACGTCACTGTTGTACTGTAAATTGATTAGGTTTTTTTTTTTTTTTTGTATGGACAGGAACTTTAATATGTTTTTGTTTATATATCAATGTGTAAGACTAAATGCACAAATCACATGTATGGATTGAGCAAATGAAAAATAAAAGGATTTAAAAAAAAGATTAGACCTATTTGCATCTATTTATTTTACAAAAGTATACTTTGAATTGCAATAAAACTGTATTCTTTGAATACTGTATTTAAAATGTGGGAGAAATGATAAAATCCCAGCCAAAAGAATACAGGAACATGTATATAATATTTATTTAGGTTTCAGGAAACAATCTCTCCAAGCACTAGGGAATTGAAAAATTCCAAAAACACTGGTGGGGGAATAATAGAGTCAGGACCCTCAGTCAAAAGAATCTAAATACTGTATATATAATTTGCAAAGGGTTGAACATTGATTTTGACATTGACTATTTTATTGAAGATTTCTGATTAATATATTTTAGATTAAAGAAAAAGTGCCTGTGCGCCTGCCGCTAGGTGTTGCTGCACTAGCAAAGTGCAACGTGCTGGACAAAATAAATAAAACACACAGCAGCTAGCTTCTAAAATGTAACCAACGTCAACAGATAAAAATAAAAATTGAAGCAGCGCTAAGTGTCAGTGAATACAATAACCGTGCTATATCTGATAAAAAACCAGCAAAAAACTAATATACGTGCTAATTATACTAAACAAAAAGTATAACTATAATTAATAAAGTGCAAAACATGCAATACAAAGTCTTAATACGTCCCCAAAGGGATAAAAGTGCAAAAAGTCCAAAAACACTGAAAAAAATATTATAAAAATATTTAAGTGCTATTGTAAAAAAGTAATCGGCAGCCAAAAGCAGGCAGGGAGTGAAAAAACAGGTGTAGAAATCCAGCTAATTACAGGTGTAGACATCCAGCTAATTACATCAGGGATATCAGGGATCAGTAGGGAATCACTCACCATACACAATCCTCCACTGTAGACACCAGCCTCTCACCTTACTGATGGACCCCAAGGGGTCAGATACAGCCTCAAACGATCTCCACTGCACCAGATAGTTGCATCCAACCCTTTTGTATGGTTTAAACCGTGGAGCAAGATTGAACCCAAGGAACAACTACAGGAAGTGGTGGAGAGCCTTGCAGTGATCCCTATCCATACAAAAGGGTTAGATGCAACTATCTGGTGCAGTGGAGATCGTTTGAGGCTGTATCTGACCCCTTGGGGTCCATCAGTAAGGTGAGAGGCTGGTGTTTACAGTGGAGGATTGTGTATGCTGAGTGATTCCCTACTGATCCCTGATATAATTAGCTGGATGTCTACACCTGTTTTTTCCCTCCCTGCCTGCTTTTGGCTGCCGATGACTTTTTTTACAATAGCACTTAAATATTTTTATAATATTTTTTTTCAGTGTTTTTGGACTTTTTGCACTTTTATCCCTTTGGGGACGTATTAAGACTTTGTATTGCACGTTTTGCACTTTATTAATTATAGTTATACTTTTTGTTTAGTATAATTAGCACGTATATTATTTTTTTGCTGTTTTTTTATCAGATATAGCACGGTTATTGTATTCACTGACACTTAGCGCTGCTTAAATTTTTATTTTAATATATTTTAGATGCTTACAGTTGGGATTTTTAACCTATTGTGACAAGTTGGTGATTTTGTAGCTCATTGGTAGTTCCAAATAGTGAGTTTGCCCCACGCCAGAAGTATGTTTTCAGGGCATTTCCTGTCCATTTTTTTGTAACCACTAGCCGACCTGCTCACGCAGATATACTGTGGCAGGTCGGCTCTCCTGTGTAAATCGTCATACCTGTACAGCGGCTTGCGCAGGCGCAGTTGCTGCAGTTGTGTGCCCGCGGCTCGGGCGGAATCGATGTCTGCAGGCGGGCCGCGATCGCCTATTACAGAGGCAGAACGGGGAACTGTCTTTGTAAACAAGGCAATTCCCAGTTCTGACAGGGGACATGTCAGAGATCTACTGTACCCGGTGATCGGGAACAGTGATCTCTGTCATGTCCCTGGCAGCCCACAGTTAAAACACAGATGAGGGAACACAGTTAACCCCTTGATCGCCCCCTAGTGTTAACCCCTTCCCTGCCCGTGTAATTTTTCCAGTAATCAGTGGCTATTTTTAGCTCTGATCGCTGTATAAATGTCAATGGTCCCAAAAAAGTGTCAAAGGTGACCTATCTGTGCCAGCTGCAATCCCGCTAAAAATCGCAGATCACTGCCATTACTAGTAAAAAAATTAAATAATCTAGAGGAAAAAAGATTTTATCTCCAAATACAGAAAGGTTTTTTCACAGTAAGAGCTGTGAAAATGTGGAATAGACTCCCTCCAGAGGTGGTTCTGGCAAGCTCAGTAGATTGTTTTAAAAAAGGCCTGGATTCTTTCCTAAATGTAAACAATATAACTGGGTACTAACATTTATTATAGATAAAGTTGATCTAGGGAAAATTCGATTGCCTCTCGGGGGATCAGGAAGGAATTTTTTTCCCCTGCTGTAGCAAATTGACTCATGCTCTGCTGGGGATTTTCACTTTCCTCTGGATCAACTGTTGGTATAGGTTTGTGTATATGGGATTGTATTTTTATTTATTTTTGTTGAACTTGATGGACTTGTGTCTTTTTTCAACCTGACTAACTATGCAATGCCATAAATCTATCCCCTATTTTGAAGACGCTGTAACTTTTTGCGCAAACCTTTCAATATACGTCTATTGCGGGTTTTTTTAAACCAAAAATATGTAGAAGAATATACAGTATATTGGCCTAAACTGATGAAAAAATGTGTTTTTTATATATTTTTTTGGATATGTATTAGACCCCTTTCACACCAGGTCGTTTTGCAGGTGCTATTGCGCTAAAAATAGCGTCTGCAAACCGACCTGAAAGAGCCGTTGCTGTGTCTCCAGTGTGAAAGCCCCAAGGGCTTTCACACTGGAGTGGTGCACTAGCAGGACGGTTAAAAAAAGTCCTGCTAGCAGCATCTTTGGAGCGGTGTGTATACCACCGCTCCTGCCCATTGAAATCAATGGGACACCGCGGCTATACCGCCGGCATAGCGCCTCTGCAGAGGTGCTTTGCGGTGGTTTTTAACCCTTTCTCGGCCGCTAGCGGGGGTAAAACCACCCCGCTAGCGGCCGAATAGTGCCGCGAAATTGACGGTAAAGCACCGCTAAAAATAGCGGCGCTTTACCGTCGACGCACCTCCTGCCCCAGTGTGAAAGGGGCCTTATAGCAAAAATTGTCGCTCTCTTTGTTTATAGCGCAAAAGTACGACCAAAAGAAAGCTTTATTTGTGGGGAAAAAAGGACATCACTTTTATCTGGGTACAGCGTCGTACGTCCGCGCAATTGTAAGTTAAAATGACGCAGTGCCATATCGCAAAAAATGGCCTGGTCATTAAAGCGGAGTTCCACCCAAAATTGGAACTTCTGCTTAAACCACTCCTCGCACCCTTACATGCCACATTTGGCATGTAATTTTTTTGGGGGGGGGGGGGAGTGGGGGTTTCAGTAGGAGTGGGACTTCCTGTTAACATTTTTGAGCAGCATAATTTTAAGCAGCCAATGTTTATTTACTGTGCTACCCCCAACTCCCTGTTCTGTTGCAGGAGCCTCCAGAACTGCCTGATACATCCTGGGATTGGGGATGCATCCAACAATTCCCTGCCTTCCCACAATTTAGTTGCATGTGTGACCAATCTCCAGGCCTAAGCATTGTCATATATCAGAAAGGAATTATGCAATTTTTGATTTTCACAAACTTGAAACTGGCACAGGAATTCAAGGACGCTCTGGCAGACGTATTGTTCAGAGAAGAACCAAAGCAAGTGTAGGTACCTGCTTGCTAATAATACTGCTGCTTACATATTAAAATCGACAGCACATAATTATGGGTATGTGATTAGTGCTGGCAGCTGGTCTGTAATACTTTTGATTAGTTTTACTAATTGGGGAACACACTAAGGCCCCTTTCACACGGGACGGATCCGTGATGTTTCATCCGCTGACACCTGCGATCTCATAGGGACCAATGTATGTCCCTTTTTTATCCGTAAACGGACGGATGAAAAAGCGGACATACGGTCCGTAAGTGTGAAAGGGGCCTTAGGAGCTCGCAAGATTTCTCTTAGGAATACCTTAAAGCGGAGCTCCACCCTAAAGTGGAACTTCCGCTCATCGGATTCCCCCTCCGGTGCCACAATTGGCACTTTCAGGGGGGAGGGGGGTGCAGATACCTGTCTGAGACAGGTATTTGCACCCACTTCCGGGAATACACACTGCGGGTAGACTGCGGGCAGTGCATCACTTCCCGGTCCCCCCCCCCCCCCATTGTGTTCTGGGAAACACACGGCTCCCAGGACACAGCGGGGACCAGTGAAAGATGCGCAGCTCTGCTCGCGCATGCGCAGTAGGGAACCGGGAAGTGAAGCCCAATTCCCTCACCCATGATGGCGGTGGGGGCAGCCGAGAGACGAGCGATTGCTGGACTCCAGGACAGGTAAGTGTCCTAATATTAAAAGTCAGCAGCTGCAGTATTTGTAACTGCTGGCTTTTAATATTTTTTTTTAAGGCGGAGCTCCGCTTTAATATATTTTTGTTTGCAAACTGACCATTTTAAAAATAAAACTGTCCTAAGGTAAAATACAAAACAGAGTTAGAAATGGCTTAACAGTGAATTGACCTTACTGTCATATAATAGCTCTGTACATTATTGCAGCACTAGGTTTACCTGAATGTAGAAGTTGCCGAAGAGGATGATCAGAGAGATCATATAGCAGTTCTGGAAATATAGCCAACCCATTGGGAAATCACAGCGCCAAATCATCGCACAGCTGGTCTGAGTCATTGTCAGGACAAATTGAGTCTGCAGAAAAATAACAAAATTGCAGGGGGTCACATACAAAACACTGGTCTTCCACTGGACCGTGGGCAAAGAAGAACTAAAAATAATAATAATATCAAAGGTGTATGCAACCTATACTTCCAAACCGGAACTCAGTACCTTATTGCAAAGTGAATGCTGGTGAATACGGTAAATCTGTGTTTACAATAAATACCCAATCATGAGCAAGGGATTAACAAAATACATGTTTTTGCTAGCACATGTTTGGGTATGGAAACACAGCTTTATCTTATCTGTGATACTCCTTTAAAGTGTAACTAAAAGCAAAACTTTTTTTTTTCCATTTTAAATACAGTAAGGGAGGGTTATAACACCTGTCAATTTTTTTTTCTATCTGTGCCCCATATAGGAGATTTCTCTTCATTTCCTGTCCCATAGCTAATCAGGAAGTCAGAAGAAATCCCTCCAAAGTGAGGGAATCTTGGTGTGTCACCAGAACTAGTGTTCCCATTGGAAGATTCCCCCTCTATTACTATTCTGGTATTAACCCAAATTTTGGGATTTCCTTTTACTTTCACTTTCAATGATAATGGTAAACAAGACAAAAAAAGAGAGCAAATCTCCAAAATGGGGGCATAGATGGCAAAAAAAAAAAAAACTGACAGGTGTTCTAATCCCTCTCCATTCTAGCCAAAACTAAAAGAAAAAAGTTTTACCTTTAGTTGCACTTTAAGTTATATAAATTATTGCCAACACAGAAAAATTAAATGCTGTGAGAATTACTAAAAACTCATTTTTCAAAATGTCAACTGATGATAATTCTATGGAGGGGTAGAATTTGTGATGGTAATAAGAAGATATAGGACTATGAAAATGTAATTTGGCAGTGGAGAGACACGGTTAGGTGGTGTTTTCCCAGACAGCCAGGACACAGGAAGAAAAACACAGAAGACAAGTAACAGCTTACCAATTGGCACTGAGTGATGTACTTCTTCCACCACAGATATGGGCGCATGGCTGGAATAGCGGACAGCCCATAGTAGGAATACATGAGAACATGAATAAAGCTGTTAAGTGTAGCACCAAAGAAAGCTGGAAAAGAGAAATATAGCTGTGAGTGATATAAATAGATGACAGCCTATCCACAGTATAAGCCTTTCATTTTTACACAAAAATTCAGAATTTTGTCATTGCTCGCAATTTAAAATGCATATGGTTGAGTATTCTTCTCAGGTTCGAATTTTAAAAAGCTAAGTGAAAACTCATTTTTTAAAGTGAACATACATGACACCTTTAGTAAATAAACTGCACGGTCTCATTCATAAAAGAAATCTTTGCAGCAGGGAGGCTGCACGACACAGAATGAATGGCAAGCCCTGCCCTGCTCTGAAAGCACTGTTCAATGAGGGTGGTACAGCCATAGGAAATTCAAATGAAGGTAAATTCACAGGACTTTCTGACTTTAGCACAACTGCAATATTTCCCAGATACTATAAGCAAGCTACCAAATATCACTAAAAAGTATGGACTACGGCTGCTTTTTATCCAGTCACGCGTCTTCTTTCTTTCTCAGTAATACAATAATCAACAAAATAAAAAATACTAATACCACCCTAATTCCAAAAGAGTTGGAATGCCATGTAAAATCTACACAAAAAACTAAATGCACTGATTTGCAAATCTCACGTACCCATATTTATTCACAATAGAAAATAAAAAACATATCAAATGTTTAAACTGAGAAAAAGTACTATTTTATGAAAAAAAAATAAATAAATAAGGTAATTATGATGGCAGTAACACGTCTCAAAATACGAGGTGACAGGGCGACAAAAAGCTAGCAAAGTAAGTCGTTCTTACAAGTAAGAGCTGGAAGAACATTTTGCCACTAATCAGGTTAATAGGCAACAGGTCAGTAACATGATTGACTCTCTAAGATGCTCTTTTTATACCCAGAGCGTCTCAGAAGTAAGATGGGCAGAGGTTCACTAATCTGTGAAACACTGCATCTAAAAATTGCCCAAAATTTCAGAATAATGTTCCTCAAACTAAACTTGGAAAGACTTTAAATATATCATCTACAGCAGGGTTGGACAAACCCCGGGCGCCTGGTTGCAATTGGAACTAGAATTAGCAACCTGGATTCTGGGGTACCCTGCGTCTCTGTGCGCCCCCCCCCCGCGATCGCGTCGGGCGGCTGCGGCCTTCTGCAGGCATATGCTTCCTTCTGTGATCTGGCGCCATCTTGTGGTGGCCGTTGGTATGACAAGACAACCAGCAATGTTAATGGAGCTTCCCCTGTCTGTTTTCACTGCCATCTCCTTCCCTCTAATTAGAACCCCCAAACATTATATATATTTTTTATTCTAACACCCTAGAGAATAAAATGGCGGTCGTTGCAATACTTTCTGTCACACCGTATTTGCGCAGCGGTCTTACAATCGCACTTTTTTGGGAAAAAATACACTTTTTTTTATTAAAAAATAAGACAACAGTAAAGTTAGTCCAATTTTTTTTAATATTGTGAAAGATAATGTTACACCGAGTAAATTGATACCCAACATGTCACACTTCAAAATTGCGTCCGCTCGTGGAATGGCGACAAACTTTTACCCTTTGAAATCTCCATAGGCGACGTTTAAAAAATTCTACAGGGTGCATGTTTTGAGTTACAGAGGAGGTCTAGGGCTAGAATTATTGCTCTCGCTCTACCAATCGTGGCGATACCTCACATGTGTGGTTTAAACACCGCTTTCAAATGCGGGCGCTACTCACGTATGCGTTCGCTTCTGCGCTCGAGCTCGGCGGGACGGGGCGCGTTCCTGGCTCCTAACTTTTTTAGCTGGCTCCTAGATTCCAAGCAAATTTGTCAAGCCCTGATCTGCAGAACAATATATCATAAGATTCCGAGACTCAGGAGATTCTCAGCTTGCTGTGGGGGCACTCTGAGAACAGAAAGAGCCAAGATTGCCAGCAGGGGACCCCATAAGAATAGGTTCAGCGTCATTCTGTGCAAAACCATTGCACAGAGCAGGAAGGTATAACATGTTTATTATTTTCAGAAAAAAAAAAGAAGAAGCTTTACAACTGCTTTGCTTACTTTTTCCAAAAACCTTCCTATGCATTACAGGGTCCTTAATACATTAACATGCTGTGCTCTGTTTTACAAATAAATGCTTACTTGCTCATATAATTGTCCTACCCTCTCCCTCCTGCAGATGGCAGGACATATCCAGAATGTGCGGTCCTGGAGACTCATGAACAAGCACTTTTGGCACTCCCAAACGAATGCCTTAAGGCTAATGACTATTTGTAATGCTTGAGTCCATTTAATATCTTAAGTGAAGCGTTTAGAACAGTATTTCTCAACCAGTGTTCTGTGGGACCCTAAGGCTCCTCCTGAGGTTGCTAGGGGTTCCTTGAGTTTTGCTAAATTGATCTCCCACCTTCACTGATCACCAATGCAAGGAGGTAATTTTCCGCTACTTCTAAATGGACTACTAATGAGTGGACACTAAGTACACCACATTACTTATTCTTATATTTAAAATGGTAGTAAACTAGTTTCTGGTATTTTTACCTACAGGTAAGCTTTATTAGAGTCTTAAAATAAATAACCACTAAAACATGCACCGTTTAGTTTCACATGGCCCCGGAGCATGTGACGTCATGGGAACATGTGACTGTGACGTCATGAGAAGCCTATATTAATGCGGAGCGGAGAGCCAGTATTACAGTGGGAGGAAGCGACGCGTCAACATCGAGGAGGAGAAGAGGGAAGAAGACGCCGACGACGGGAAGACCGGCTCCTCCACTAGCAAAAGAGCTAAAGAAGTTAGTGGAGGGGCCGGCAGAAGGACAACGGAGAGCCGGACGAGACGACGGAGAAGACCGGGCCTCCGTTAGCAAAAGAGCTAAAAAGAAGTTAGCGGAGGCCCGGCAGAAGAAAGAACCGGAGAGCGCGGCGACGACACCGGAGACCCCCGAAGTCGGAAGAAGACCCCCGGAGCTGTGCAATAAAATACTTTAAAAATCTGTGTGGTTTTTTTATTGCAATTTTTTTTCCACCAGGTGAATGGGTAGGGGTACGATGTACCCCATACTCATTCACATAGGGTGGGGGGGCCGGGATCCAGGGGCCCCTTTATTAAAGGGGGCTCCCGGATTCCGATAAGCCCCTCACCCGCAGACCCCGACAACCAACGGCCAGGGTTGTCAGGAAGAGGCCCTGTCCTCATCAACATGGGGGCAGGGTGCTCTGGGGTGGGGGGGCCGCAGGTCACCCCCCTACCCCAGAGCACCAAACCCCCCATGTTGAGGGCATGTGGCCTGGTACGGTTCAGGAGGGAGGGGGGGCGCTCCATCGTCTTCCCCTGCGGCCGGCCAGGTTGTGTGCTCGGATAAGGGTCTGGTTTGGATTTTGGGGGGGGGGGACCCCCACGCCGTTTTTTCGGCGTAGGGGCGCCCCTTCAAATCCAGACCAGACCCAAGGGCCTGGTATGCCTCTGGAGGGGGAACCCATGCCGGTTTTTTATTTAAAATTTGGCCTGGCGTTCCCCCTCAAGATTCATACCAAACACAGTGCCTGATATTGGCGGGGATCCAAGTCGGATCCCCGTTCATTGAAAGTCGGACATATGTCAGCTTCATGTCGCAGGGCAAAGTCGGATCCAAAGTAGGACAGATGTCGTGTCGCACTAGTGTGAACCCGGCCTAAAGGGGGCTGAATGACAAATGCACACCACACCTTTCATATATTTATTTGTAAAAAAAAAATGAAAACCATTTATCATTTTCCTTCCACTTCACAATGTCCTAACATGACAAAATGTGGAAAATTTCAAGGGGTGTGAATACTTTTTCAAGACACTGTATTTTAGATGCATATTTAGTGATTTGTCTGAAGCTCAGCTTTACATATTCTATAACTTTCTAGTGTGATCTAAACAAGTCTGGAAAAGACCAGAATCATATCAGATTATCAAGGCATATTTTATGGCTAACAGTAGCTAATCTTGTATTGTAAGTAGCTAGATGATAATGTGGAATGATTTATTTCAGAAATGTTTTTAAAAGAAATTGAGATGGCCTCATGATGTAGGTGGTGTTTCCAGTTTAGCTAGTGGTCAAAGAACTATGTTCCTCCTACAAGAGATTATTTGTATGATAAGGGAAATTGCTTGTAAATGTGTAGGAAATCAAGAACAAGTATTTTTGTAAAAAGTAAAGCCTACACTTTAACATTGCACATTAGCTTTATAATCCTGTAAAAAACAGAAATAGTAGAGGGTAGACTATAATATTCAGCAGATAAAACCTCTTAAAGTAGAGCTATATTTTAATATTAAAATACTGCAAGCAGGCAGACACATTATTACAGAAGAGACATGCTATGTCTACTACCTGCCTACTCAGTCTTCTGTAGAATGTACACTGAGCTGTGCATGTGCAGTTCAGTGTACATTCCAGCATAGTGCCCCTGTGCACCAGGATGACTGCACACCTGTGTATGTGTGGGAGTGATGTCATCCTGCACTGGCCAATCATGATGGCTGAAGACCGGCAACCGGAAGAAGATGCTGGCGTGGGACCTTGTGGATGTCAGATCGTTGAAGAAATCATAAGTTTTACTGAGTTTAGTTCCGCTTTAAAGTGGTTGTAAACCCTCAGGGAGAACTTACACCTACAGGTAAGCCTAGATTAAAGCTTACCTGTAGGTGCTTGCAATATCTCCGAGACCTACACAGTCTCGGAGATATTTGCAATTTCCCCGAGCGACGCCTTCAATGGCGTATGCGTCGTCTTGAAAGGGCATGCTGTGCCGTTTCAAGCCGGGGTCATGCCGTTAAAGGCGGCTCCCGCGCGCATGACGTCACGTGACTCCGGCCAGTCACAGACCTGGAGTTCGCGGCCCCCGGAAGAAGAGGGGTGAAGAATTAAGTGTCATATAATGGGCTACTATGCGATGCATAGTAGCCCATTATGAATTACCTTTGCAGGGAGACATAGAGGAAGTAAACCCCATCAGGGTTTACTTCCTCTTTAATGCTATTGTGCAGCATGTGCAGTTTATCTCAGAGAAATGCACAGAGGGAAACCTGCTGTATTTTCCTTTGAATGAACAGTAGGTGGTACGATGGCATGTCAGTTGGCATAGAGTTATCTTCTGTAATATACCATTACTGTGTATTTATGTTTAAGCAAACCTTTTTTATTTTTATTTTTGGATAGAGCAGGGTAGGGTTAAAACCCCAAGTTTTTATTCTCTACTGTGTACAGTAGGGGAGATTTTCTTCCACTTCCTGTTCCAGAGAGGCAAATGGGAGTGAAAGGAAATCTCTAATAAATTAGGAGAATTTCCCTCATAAACAGTTGTCAGGCAGGAGATCCATCTCAGATACCACGGGAAAGGGGGTTGGGCTGGGACAAAGCTTGGTTAAAGTGGTTGTAAACCCCAGACATGAAATATGAACAAAGCATCTCCCTCTATAGTGTGCACTTGTCTGCTGCTTCCTTTCTCTGCTATCAACATGAATCACTTCTGACAAATTTTCCTGACACCAAGAAAAAATAGGTGACAGGGGAGGGACATCCAGCAGATTGACAGCCTCAGCTCTGTTCTTGTGTGAAGGGGGTGTGTCCCTTTCCTCCAAGCAGCTGTCAGACCTCTCCTCACTGAACTCTGCAGTGTAATTTCAGCTCTCTGCCTTTTTTTTTAATGAACTCTAAAACAAGCATTACAATTCAGCACTTTGAATGGATGTAGAGAAGAGTAGAATGCAGATAAACAGGTACAACTTTTGTAGGAGCATTTATTTTATCTCTGTGTATCACCTGAGGCCAGTCTCTTCACTGGGTATATGTAAGGGGTTACAACCAATTTAAACTCTTTATTTATAAAAATGACATACACCAAGGGCTTGTTGCTCACTAATATTTTAGAAGGTAGTATTTGCCATCTCATTGACAATGCCTGAAGCTGAAAACTGAAGCAAAGAAAACTAGGACAGACCTTAGTCTTTACTGCCACCTCCTGTCAATTTTGCCTCCTTTTCTCACTTAGTTATAAAACAAAAATACGTAACCAAGTTTCTTACCAGAAAACAAGCACATTTAGGTTGAAACATTTTTATAGGACAGCACTGATCTTGCACGGTCATGTTTTGTGGGGAAAGTATCCATTTGTACTACAATCGCCTTGGGCCAACACTTCACGTGCATAATTTGATACTGCAAAGCTTTTAGTATCAATTATGAGGAAACTTGTGACAAATAGTTGGAAGACAAAAAGCAAGTAGTGTTCAGTACTACAACACTAATGTCAAGGTACTTACAGTGTCCGCAAGGTACCCAGTTCATGACAAACCACCAAATGCTCAGCATAGAGGCGTGATGGTAAACATGCAGGACGGTAATTTGGTGGTTATTTTTGCGGAGGATAAAGAAAAAAGTATCCATAAATTCAATGAGTTTGGAGAAGTAGTACCACCACAGGACTCGGATTATCTGTGAAACAAACAAGTGTATTGGTGTTTATATAATAATTAAATACCAGTAGAATGTGACAACATAGCAAAAAATACATGAAACCTACAGAGCTAAGCAAGAGTAAAAAAGAGTGTTTAAAGAGGAACTGCAGTCTGCTCACATAATTTGTAATAAAAACTTCTTTGCCGTTCTCCAACCACTTTGCATATTATGTTATATATACTGCGATTCTGTACTTGCCAAATATGCTGCAGAAATCTCCCTCCACTGAGTCTGGCTGCATCCATTTTAACTGTGGGCAGCTGAAGCTGCTGCCTGTTCACTTCCTGGATTTATACAGACACACCTCCAGCTCTGCAGCTCTCATTGGCCCTCTTATGACTTATCCCCCCTCCCTCCTGGCAAACTCTCACGAGAGTGAAGCCTAGTACACACGACCGAGAATCCCGTCAGGAAAAAATATGTAGTTTTTCCTGACGAGATTCTTGACAAGAATCTTGTCCCGGCCGAGTGTTCACACACTCCATTCAAAAGAACCGCTGTTCTTTTGAATGGAACGAATGCGGTGACGTCATCGACTACGACGAGCATGCGCTCATCACCTTCAATGCCGTCGCCGCCATCTTGCTACACCCTACCTATGCCTAGGAAGCTACCGCGCATGCGTCAAAGTCATTTCGAGCATGCACGGGTTTCCACGGCGACAGGTAAGTATACACACTCTCGGGTTTCTCGTCGGGAAACAGGCCGACAAGAATCCCGACGAGAAAATAGAGAGCAGGATCTCTATTTTTCTCGTCGAGAATCTGGGCAGTTTTCTTGACTAGAAACCTGAAAGTCTCGTACACGCGCACGGTTTTCTTGGCAAGAAAGCTCTCCCGGCAGTTTTCTTGTCGTTTCTTGCCGAGAAAACTGGTCGTGTGTACGAGGCCTGAGAGAGAGTTGTGCATGATGTCATACGCCTAGGCTTTTTACCAGACAAGAAACAGAAAGTGGGCTGTATAAGGTATTTACTGGCAGAAAAAAAATGTTTTACTATCCAAAGTTAAAACAAGGGCATAGGATTTAATAGATGGAAAGATGAAAAAATTACTGAAGTTCCGCTTTAAATTTTCATGCTCAGATTGACAATACAGCTTTAGGGCCTATTTTCACCTACATTGCTGTTTGAAGAGCAATTTGAGGTGGATCGCTTTTCACAGAGCCATGCAGGCCTGGCGGACAGGCGATACTGCCACCTCCTGTTTTTTTGACAGCCGAAGGGCTTTTTAAATGGGAATACTGTGTCACAGCTGCCAGCCTAGCATTTGGCTCGAGGCTGGGGCATGGAACTATTCACTTGTATGGCTTGCATTTGGTGGCCGTACTGCTTGCTGAATGTGATGCAGGGGATCATTTTTGCTGAAACATGAAACAAAGCATCGTGACCATGGCATGTGTACAACCCCGTTTGCCTGTCTCTGCAGCTTAAGGGGGTAGTAAAAACACAGCTCAACCACCTATTTTGAACGGCAAGTGTAGTATCAAATTCACACATATATATTACCACAATTGCTGCATACAATCTCATGGGCCTGTACATATCTGTACACAGTAGAGGATGGATCCAGGTTAAACCTGTCATTTTGACATGTGGTTTTCAGGCATGCATTTTTCATCATATGCTCAGTTTAAACTACCCAGGTTTGTGATGGTTTACAAAGCGTTGCTCAACTAGGGTCCTAAAATCAAGGGTACTTTAAACCTTAGCTTGTAAATGATAGAGGAACTTCAGAATTAGTAAGCCTTTACCAAAGTAAAACTAAATGCAAATCTTGTTTTCATTTTGAATAGAGTAAGGGAGGGTTATAACCCCTTCTCTTCCTGTCCCATTGCCAAAGCAGGAAATGAGAGGAAATCCCTGTAAATGAGGCCCCCTGGTCACCAGAACTAGTGTCCCAATTGGAAGATTTCCCTTCTATTACTGCTCTGGGGGCACAGACAATAATAAAAACTTACAGGGGTTCCAATCCCTCTCTCCACTCAATTCAAAATTAAAAAATATATATTTTACCTTAACGTATACTTAAAAACTTTAAAGAAACTCTGTCACTATAAAGAAAAGAAAGCTGATAGAAGGTATAACATGAAGGCACATAGAGGCAGATACTTGCAGCAGCTTCACTGTCCTCTCTACACTACCCTGTAGGCATCTGCACTTTATATCTTCCAGCAGCCCTTTTTATAGTAACCAATCAGCTTATAACTTCAGCTTGTTCAATTAAGCTCTGCCAATAAAATCTAGAAGCTGACTGGTTACTATGCACAGATGTACCAGGTCCTGTGTGCAACAGTTTTAGTAAATCTCCCCCTTAGTGTCCTCTCTTTGTAGACGTTTTAATGCCATTATTCAGGATGTGGTGCTTGACATACTGATCTTTCTGTTTACTAGATATTTAAAAAAATAAAGGATGACGGCTTAAACCCTTCCCTACTCTATCCAAAGTGGAAAAAAATGGCTTTAAGAAATCCTGTCCGTCACTCGTCATCAACAGGAGTCTGGATAAATCTGCAAGCAAATATTCAGAAACAAATAGATTAACAGTTGCTGGATAACCTAATCTGTGAAAGGAACCCTTGTCACCATTTGAAAAGCTTTGAGCACCTTTCCAATACACAGATATTAGCTGGAGAGCGGATTGGAGCTTTAACCACTTGCCAACAGCCACACGCCGATTTACATTGGCAGAACGGCACTGGCAGGCAAATGGGCGTACCTGTACATCCCTTTGAATTTGCCGCCTAGCCCACGAACTCTATGTTCGCCGGCAGCTCGCGATTGCGGCGAGGAGAGGCAGAATGGGGAGATGGAAAACAAGGCTTTTCCCTGTTCTGCCTAGCAACATGACAGGGATCTACTGCTCCCTGTCCTCGGGAGCAGTGATCTCTCTGTTGTAGTGAGACCATCCCCCCTACAGTTAGAACACAGTGAGGGAACACATTTAACCCCTTGATCGCCCCCTAGTGTTTAACCCCTTCTCTGCCAGTGTCATTTATACAGTAATCAGTGGCTATTTGTAGCTCTGATCGCTATATAAATGTCAATGGTCCCAAAATAGTGTCAAAAGTGTCCAATGTGTCAGCTATAATGTCGCAGTCCCAATAAACATCGCAGATCGCCACCATTACTAGTAAAAAAAAATAATAATAAAAATTACATAAATCTATCCCCTATTTTGTAGACGCAATAACTTTTGCGCAAACCAATCAATATAAACTTATTGCAATTTTTGTTTACCAAAAATATGTAGAAGAATACATATTGGCCTAAACTGTGGAAGAAATTCTTTTTTTTAATATATTTTTTGGGGATATTTATTATAGCAAAAAGTAAAAAATATTGCTTTTTTTTTTCAAAATTGACGTTTTTTTTGTCTATAGCGCAAAAAATGAAAACCACAGAGGCGATTAAATACCACCAAAAGAAAGCTCTATAATTGGGAAAAAAGGGCGTCAATTTTGTTTGGGTACAACGTCGCACCACTGCACAATTGTCAGCTAAAGCGATGCAGTGCCGTATCGCAAAAAATGCTCTGGTCAGGAAGGGGGTAAATCCTTCCGGGGCTGAAGTGGTTAAGGACCACTGAGAGTCCATGCACACTAGGCATCCGAAAAAATTCCAGAACCTTTGGCAGAAAAAAAAGCACCATAAAAATCACTCAAAGGCTTGTATTGCACACGCATTTATGTGCATTTGCTTTTATAAGCGTTTTTTCCCCCCAAAACATTCCCCTAATTTTTCTCTATAATCACTATAAACGCTGCGTTTATGTAAGTCAAGGGTTTTTTCTGCCCGAAAGCCATCTCAAAAAGGTGCTTGTGATGGGGGTTTTTTCAGCCTGTAAACGCTCCTCTACAAATATGTCTATAAATGACCACATGTGCATGGACATACGGGCTAACAGAGTTGCTTCAATACGCTGAAAGAAGGAAAATGCCAAATGCCTGTATAAGCAGCATTTTTTATGCCCAGTGTGCAGGAGGCCTTAAAATGTTTTAGGACCTCAGTGCATATTTTATAGTTGCCTTTACAGGATCAAAAGGTGAGATAATTTGAGTTCTTTTACATACTATGATTTATTGCTGCTGTAGCCCTGGATTTTTGGCTTACCTATAAAATCAATTTCTCGGAGTACATCAGGGACATTGGGCAGCTTCATTAAAACTTACGAATAGGTTTATGAGCCACCTAAAGGTGATTGGACACTGGCAAAAAAAAAAAAAAAAAGACAGAAAGTCCTTACTCAGGCATAACCCCTCCCCTGTGGGAAGGGTTTCAGTTTTGTAGCAAGCCATAAACGACAACACAGAGGGGAGGGATCTCTGTGTCCTGGAATGTGCTCCAAGAAAATTGAAAATTGTATACTCACCTTTCCGTAATTTTCCTTTTCTGACGCATCTCCATGGCAGCGCACACACTGGGTTGTGACTCCGCCCCCACAACCTGACAGGATAGGTTAACTATAAAAGTTGGAGAGGCACCCCACCTCATTCTCTGTAACTATCACCTAATGAAGGGTGGGATGCTGTGCGCTGCCATGGAGATGCGTCAGAAAAGGAAAATTACGGAAAGGTGAGTATACAATTTTCCATTTTCCTGACTCATCATGGCAGCCCACACACTGGGAAATAACTCACCAGTCGGGAGGGTGCAAGTAAAGTAACAGAATTTATTCATCATATGGCAGTAGAATTGGCCCGAATAACTGATCTACCAAACACTACTGTTGATAACTGAGCCGAATCTACCCTGTAGTGGGACATGAATGTATGCCTGGAGGACCAGGTTGCTGCCCTGCAGATTGTCTCTGGTGACACCCTGCAATATGCTGCCCAGGAAGTTGCCACTGCCCTTGTTGAATGAGCCCTAATGTCTCCGTATCGGCAGATTCTGAATATTGTAGGCTTTCTTGATGACCTTGACCAACCAAGATGCAATGGTTCGAGATGAAGCCATTTGGCCTCTTCTGCCTCCTTGAGGAATCACCAATGAAAGAAACAGTAGCTGTCAGGTAGTTCCTAATAGTGGTCATAATGTCCAAGGCACGTGGTTGCCCTTGATCATCAGTAAATGAAGGAAGGTTGAGTTCCTGATTGTAGTGGAAAGATGATGACACCTTTGGAGTAAAGCGGTCTGAGGGTTTCAGAACCACCCTGTCCGGGAAAAAGATCAAATAAGGTTCTGAAATCATTAAAGCTTGTATCTCCGAGACTCTTTTCGCTGACGTGATGGCTATAAGAAATGTTAATTTCAGTGTTAAATTCCATAATGTAATCGAATCAGCTGGGTGAAAGGGTGAACCTGACAGTATTCAGGACTACTGATAAATCCCATGATGGAATTGTTGGTCTTCTTGGAGGCCTGATCTTAACACAAGCTTTAATAAACTGGATTAGGAGAGGGTGTGAGGCCCATCTAAACCCTGTTTTTGCGGATAATGCTGAAATCTGAACTTTTATGGTACTTGAACTGAGTCCCTTAGATAAGCCTGTTTGAAGAAACTCCAAGATTTGCGAAGCTTGTGGATGTAGAGGCTCCCATCCATTCTGCTGGGCCATGAACGTGAATCTCTCCCATATCCTACCGTAAGTAACGTTGGTTGAACACTTCCTTGCTTGGAGTAGCGTTGAAACAACTTCCTGGGAACAGCCTTGTTCTAGGAACCGATTCCTCTCAACATCCCCGCCATTAGATGGAGTCTCTCCGGATCCGGGTGGAGGAATTGACCCTGGTGAAGCAGATCCTGAGACAGTGGAAGAGGTAGTGGATCTCCCACACTGAGCTGCAGTAGAGTCGTGAACCAAGGCCTCCTGGGTCAGAAAGGGATCACCGCTATTACTGAGGATGACGACCTCCTGAGTCTGGACAGGAACCTCGCAATTAGAGGTGTTGGTGGGAGTATGTACCCCAGACGAAAGTTCCATGGATGGACAAGACAGTCCACGCCCTCCGCAGATGGATATGCTGCCCTCGACAGGAACCTCTGACAGTTGGTGTTTGTAGGAGTCACGGCCAGATCGATTTCTGGAGTCCCCGAAGTTTGAGTCAAAAGATCGAATGCTTGATGGTTCAGGGACCATTCGTTGTTTGACAGGAACTCTCTACTCAACCGATTGGCTAGAAAGTTCTGTGCTGCTGGAACATACACTGCCTGTAGATCCGTTAGGAATAACTGGGCCCATTCCAGGATGGGGCAAACCTCCTATAGTAAAGGTACTGCTCCTGGTACCGACCTGTCTATGTTACCGCCACTTTGTTGTCCATCCGTATTAGGACACTTTTCCCCCCTCACAGACGGGCCAAACGCTAGTAGGGCTTGAAAGACTGCTCTGAGTTCGAGAACATTTGAAACCATGCCCACCGCGTGAAATTTCCATTGACCCTGAACCGCCTGGTCCCGATAGTGGGCTCCCCATCCTGTTTGACTGGCGTCTGATGTGATTACCTCTGGTTCTGGGTGAACTATAGGTCTGTGCCTTTTGAGGTTGTCTGTATTCATCCACCACCAAACCGACTGTTTCACTCTGTGGTGAATGGCAATCGGCTGGAGCATTGATGTGCCGTTCCATTGATTGAGGATTGCATCTCCCTCATGTGCCACTGTGACCACTGGATCATCAGGAAAGTGGCCGACATCGAGCCTAATGTGCTCAGACAGACTATTTCTGGAAGAAATGTTGTTGTCATTAACCTTTTTAACTTCCGAAGCAACGGATCTATCTTTTCATGAGGTAGAATGACTTTGTTTGACAGAGTGTTAATTTCCGCCCCTAGAAAGATGTTCTGTGTAGGTTGAAGATTTATTTTTTCCCAGTTAATCAGCCACCCGAAACTCTGAAGTGTGTTGATCAGTATCTCCCGGTGATGAATCAGAGTATCTTGACTGTCTGCTAGAAGCAAAATGTCGTCCAAATAGTGATGAAATCTCCGGCTTTTCTCCCTTAGAAATGCAATCACTGGAAGATGAGTCTTTGTAAAAATTCTTGGAGCGGAGGAGATGCCGAATGGAAGGCACTGGAATTGAAAATGTAGATGATAAACGGAAAATCGCAGATATTTTTGAAATGCGTGGTGTATAGGCACATGTAGATAGGCGTCCAATCTACTGACAGCATCCAGTCTCCTAAGTTTATGCCTAATAGGATTGACTGGAGGCTCTCCATTTTGAAGGCTTCAATCTGAATTCTTTTGTTGATCTCTTTTAAGTCCATCACAGGGCGTAAATCTCCTGTTTTCTTCTTTATTAAAAATAGAGGAGAGTAGTACCCCCTTCCTCTTTGAGAGGTTGGAACTTCGAGAAATGCCCCTTTCTTTCCAGAACAGCCACATACTTGAGAAGTAGCTTCCTCTTGACTGGCGAAGAAGGAATTCTGGTTGGCTGGAAATGGCCCTCGGGCACTCTGTCTAAGAACCTCCATTTGTGCCCATGTTTTATTGTGGACAGTGTCCAAGCATCCTTTATGTGATCCATACAGACCTGTTCGAATTTTCTGAGCCTTGCTCCCACTTCCCAGGCAGGACTTGCGTACCCTCAAAAGACTTCTGGTCATCCCCTGATGGGGTGGTCTTGGGTTTTTGAAGCCTCAAAAAAAAGGATTGTGGATTCTTCCAGGTTCTCTTGAACTCTTACTGGCCTATACGATCTCGCTTCCCTATACCTTTCCGTAAGGTTGCGTTTGAAAGCAAGACCCTTCTGAGGTTTAGGCCTTCTATCTGTCACTTTGGAAATCGCTGAGTCCAGTTTTGAACCAAAAAGATTACCTTCATCGTAAGGAATCTTGCACCAATTGGCCTTTGATGCTGGATTCGCCACCCACGGCTTTAACCAAAGAGCTCTTCTGGCCATGATTGAAGCCAGCATAGCCCTCTCAGAAGTACGAATGACATCTACTGAAGTCTCCACATAAAATCGCCTGCTAGTTTCAGTTCTTGCAGAGAACTAATTATTTTCTCTTGGTCAGCTCCCTCCTATATTGGCAGACCATCCAGAGATCGCTTTCCCGACTGCAGCCTCTATTGGGAGGGTTACATGTCTTGCAAGTCGCATTACGGAAGCGTCTACCACCGGTGGATGAATTAGCAAATTCACCTTCAGCTCCTCCAGTAGATATAGCTTGGCTAACCTATTATTCAGGTTAGATCTCTTATCTGATCTTTCCCATTCATCCTTAATGAGGTCTTCCAGCTCCTATAAATTAGGGAAGTACTTCCGTATTTTAGGAGGAGCCACTTCCGCTTCTTCCCATGCTATGGCCTACTTAACTAACCTTATAAAGGGTTCCACTAAGGTGAAATTGAATCCTGTGGGCATCTCTGATTCATCATTGTTAGAAGCTGCATCCGAATCAATGGTAGTATTATAAGTTACAGTAGATGTGCTTGGGCCCGCCTTGCCTGGTTCAGGAGCTGATGATTCCAGAATAGATTTCCACACAGATTCTCTGATGAGGTCAGATACCTCACTTGCGTCCGACTCCTTCTCCCTGGTTGCTTCATTAAAGCATGCGCGGCACGCTAACTTGTCTGGCAAAGCTGGAGCTCCGCACACCCAGTAAGCGTTTGCTGCAGGGCGGGTGTGATAGCTCTTTTCGGGGAGGAGACCTCCTGCGTGAGCGGCTATGCCACGAACGGCTATGGCGAGAATGCCCGTGACCAGAGTGGCGATGGCGAGATGAAGATTTTGAACGACTTCTCCCAGCTCTCCTATGGCTTGAGGTATGGCTTGAACGGCCTTGATGCCTGGAGGAGATTGACGAACTTAACCTGGAAGGGCTGCCAGAAATCGCAGTATTAGAAAGGTCACGCACTCTTTTTTCTCTTCCATACTTACCAAACATGCTGAGCACCTCTTACCTTATATGTTGAGGGTGGTCTGCTTGGGCAGTGATCTCCATGAAAATAGTGCACAGAAAAGGTAATACCTGATGAGAAACAACAGTATAGCAAATGCAATGCAAGAAAAACATACAGAGTTGCAAATAACCAGGTAAAAACAAGAAAGCAGCCTACCAGAGACTGAGGGCAGAAATAAACAAAAGAAACTATCCTTCTGAGTAGTCTGCAGCAATCAGTAAAATTCAAACAAGCTGTGGGCCTTTAAAATGGAAATTACATCACTGCACATGTGCAGAAGCACTCCGCCGGCACCCGCGCCATATTGGAAAAGGGCAGAATGACCTGCTGCTCTACCTCACTTCCTCCAGCCCTTTGTAGAGCCCAGAGAAGGATACAATAGCCATAATGGAACGAACTCTGAGCTGTGGAACTACAGAGCTCAGCCAAGCCCTTGTAAACAAAAAGAGAGGAAAAAACAAAGTCGAAAGCAATACCTTGGAATAGAAGAAAGGTAGGAGGTCACTGCAGTAACTTTAAGCTTCTTTAAAGCTTGTAATATGCCAGAATGTGCCCCCGAGACCACCAGATTGGGTTTCTCCATAGAGGCTGTACAGGAGAGACTTCCAGCCAGTAGGGGCTTAAGCTGGTGAGGCGAATGCTGTAAGGGTGCTGAATCCGTTCTCCATCTTGTCAGGTGAGGATAAAAAAAAGAGAATGAGGCGGGGTGCCTCTCCTTCAACTTTTATATTTAACCTATCCTGTCAGGTTGTGGGGGCGGAGTCACAACCCAGTGTGTGTGCTGCCATGGAGATGCGTCAGGAAAATGGATTTTACAGGTAAGCCAAAAGTCCAGTTTTTTATTGTACAGAGCAGCTATATTAGTCCTTTTGAACAGGGATATTCTAATGCACTGTTGGCTTGGGGGTCCAGGACTTCTTATAAAACTGTGACTGTGGTTTTGGCCTAGAAGTTGAGGCCTGAGAGCAACGAAAGAAAAGTATAGAGGAAGAAGTGGTGGAATAAACACCTTGTCAGGTCCGCATACCAATCATCCTAAGCTGAGGATGTATAGGAAACCATTGAGGATCTTCTGGTGACTGACAACAATCTTCCCTGGGAGAAAAGACCTGCTGGCCGGAGGAGCCCAGCAAGAGAGCGAGGCAAAGCCTTAGACCTAATACACACTTTTAGATTTTTGTCTTCAGATTTACCAAAACCATGTAGTGCAATGGCCTGCCTGATTGCATACAAATTGAAACTCTTAGGGCCCTTTCACACTGAGGCGTTTTTACCGTGTTTTCGCGGTAAAAATAGCGCTGTAATAACGCCCTGAAATAATCCTGCCCCAGCATTCTCAATGTGAAATCTCTGAGGGCTTTCACATTGAGGCGTTTTGCTGGCTGGGCGTTGAAAAAAATCCTGCAAACAGCTTTTTTAGAGCAACTTTAGGGCGCATAAAATAGCGCTGTAAAAACGCCTATCTCCATTGAAATGAATGGGATTCGCGGTAAAAACGCGGTAAAAAACGCATAGGCATAAGCGTTATGTTAAAAAATAGCGCTAACGCCTATGCGTTTTTGCCGCGTTCGCACAAATTTTAGCGCGAACGCAGTAAAATCGCGGTAAAAACGCATACGCGTTAGCGCTATTTTTCCAGCGATCGCGGTAAAAACGCGGTAAAATAGAGGTACAAAATCCTATAATTTTTGAGCGTTTTTTCAACGCCTCAGTGTGAAAGGGGCCTTAAGGTTTGACCTCATATTAAATGGATACAGAGAAAACAAAGAAAACAAACTAGAACCCACAGTATAGACTGCTACAATACAGCTGTTCCCAACTATAAAGTAAACAACTCTAACCAAGTCATTTTCCCTAATCAAACTGCCCAAGAGAAGGAGGGGGGGGGGGGGCTGGGGGTTGGGCGCAAGAGGCGAGGAGGGCAACTAGCTAGCCTGGTACTCTCTGTCCGGTGTGGGGTCCGAATACAAATCTTATCAGCGATGACAGCTGAAGGATTGAATCCAGATAGAACCTGTTTCCTGAATCCTGATGCTTTGAGAATCTGGTAGAGAATCTAGTAAAGTTGATCATCACTTTCAAACGCTACAAGAAAATGTAAGCCCTTCAGCCTTTATGGGCAAGGGGTTATGCCTGGACGGAGACTCATCAAGCAGAATGTTGAGACTATACAAGTAAGGTGTTGATGGGTGCAGCCCATTTTCCCCAGGTCAATCTTTCTAAAGATATCAAGTGGAGAAGACATGCTTTGTTAAGATTTGACTACCGTACTTTGTTGTAACTCAAAACCAAAAGTATTTTGCCAGTAAAGTCGTTTTTCGTATAAAGCCATCAACTTGTACCCCCTGCTTTTTATTGCTCATTGTGCCAACATGCACTCTGGCAGAAAATCTTTTCTTATACTCGCCTAGCAACCCCTCTAGGCTCCTTCTGAGTGCAAATTCTGGCTCTTTGCCGAACCAACCTACGCAATAACTCTTCCTGCCTGGAATAATGACAGAAGACACATGAACCTGATACCTGCAGCTTGAGGGAGTTATGAGAGTTAGGTCTGCTTTATTAACAGATTTCATTTCATTATTCTCAGCCTAAGCAGCCAATAGCATGTCTCTGCCTGAGCTGAAACATGCAGATGGAAGGAGCCTTGAGCAGTTGTTAGGTGAGGATACAAAATGTTTTATTGCAAAATACAGGTTAATATGGCAAAAAAAGCTGGTTTTACATATGCTTTAACAGATCTATCAATTTCATCTCCTACTTTTGCCATTTCTTTCTTGTTCACTGCATTTATTTTTCTTGCATTCTTATCTGATGATTAAAGGAATGGCAGTTGCTAAACAACAAGGTAATTTGCTTTTGGCAGGGTTTCCGCTTCATCTGTCCTGAAGGAAGCTGCATGCTGACAGATGAATAACTGAATTCAGTTGGCTCAATTTGCCTTTGACCATAATATGCAGTTTGTAAATATATACAGGCAGTCCCTTAGTTACAAACATCCGACTTACAAATGACTCCTACTTACAAATGGAGGGAGACAACGGGAAGTGAGAGGAAATCTACATCTGATGCCGCGTACACACAGCCGTTTTTCTCGTCGAAAAAAAAGAAATTTTTCCCATTCGACGAGAAAAACGATAGTCTGTGGGCTTTCTGACGTTTTTTTTGACGAGAAAAACGGCATTAAAAACGACGAGAAAAATTAGAACATGTTCTAATTTTTCTCGTCGTTTTTTTCGACATGGGGAAACACTGCCGTGGAGCCCACAGACAGTCGTTTTTCTCGACAAGAGAAAAAACGACGTGAAAAACGACCGTGTGTGGGGAACAAGCCGTTCCTTCGTTTTTAATGACATTATTCACGGCGGTTTTTTAACCGCTGTGAATAATGATCGTGTGTACGCGGCATAAGAGTTATTATGGGAAAAAGGTGTCTTCACTGAAGCTTTATCACCAATCCTTGTTTCCACGACAACCCAAAATTTTCAAAATCCAATTGTCCCAGGGACAGAAAGTGAGGTGAAATGTTCTGAACAGGGGCAGAGACAGCAAAACAAATGTTACAGGGGGGTGTTAACCCTTCCCTGTGCTATCTAAAAAACATAAGAATTATATTTTTGGCTGGAGTTACACTTAAAAAATGTACCTGTTCCGACTTACAAATTCAACTTAAAGCGGAGCTCCACCCAAAAGGGAAGCTCCACTTATTTGTCTCCTCCCCCCTTCCGGTGCCACATTTGGCACATTTCAGGGGGGAGCGGTTACCTGGTTTTGACACCCTTCTCCTTTCCTTTACTGCCAGTATTCTGCAAAAAAAATGTTTGCTTACTGTCCTAAGCTATGAGTTTGTCACCCAATTCTTGTGGCCAGGTATGGCCAAGTAAATAAGGAAATCTCTTTCAGGCGTATTGGAAGCTGTCTAATGGTCTCTTTGCCAATAAACCCCTCCAGATCTGCATGCATCATGCGCTCCCTAAACTGGGCCTGTGGCACTCATGCCTTTGGCAGGCAAAACCCTGCATGAATCCTGCTTTGTTTAAGCAGCCAGGGATAAAGATAATATTGACGACCAACAGGTTGTCACACCAATCACGCAAGTGATCAAGACACGCTAAAGTCACCTGGTGCCGCACAGCCCTAAAATTCTTAGGGGTTCACCTCCCAGCCCACTGCAACCAACTATATACTTGCAATTATGCCCCACTGCTCTCAACCATTAAAACTGACCTACACGGTTGGGACCGTACAATCTTCTCTTGAATGGGCCGAGTCAGTGTTTTGAAAATTAATGTGTTACCCCATATTCTTTACTTGCAAATGGTGCCCATTTCAATACCCAGGTCTTTCTTCTCGACCCTCAACGGCTTGTTTTTAGCCCTTTTTGGCCCTTCACACCCTGCAGCGCCCTAAACAGATGGGAGGCCTGGGTGTACCCGATCTTCGTAAATACTACAAAGCAGTTGCCCTTTAATGGATATTGGACTGGTACCACAGTGTATCCACTAAATTATGGGTCCCCACTGAAAAGTTTTTAGCTTGTCGTAACCTTTCCCATGCCCGCCTGGCTCCCTAGGGAAAGCCGAGGCCTGTCCGAGTATACCTCTCCCACAGCCATCCATGCCTTGAAACGGTGGGATGCTCTTAACAGTCAGGGACAGCTCGCCCCCCCAATTCTCCAGTTTTCTGCCAGCTGCTTCATTCATAGAAGCCGCACTACAGCTTCTATAAAAGAAACAGTATCCAAGAATGAAAGATAGGCGGACGATTGATAGGTCTGCCCACTCCATTCATAGGGAGGGGGTGATGAAGGGATGGACAGAAGAGGATTATACCTAACAGAAGAGATATCCTACTGACTGTGCCTTGTACTGACTGTGTTTATTGTTACTATATTTCTACAGTAAATGAATATTAGAATCATATTTGAATAAAGTGTTGTCATTAGTTAAAGCAGAACTTCAGTCATTTTTCATCTTTACATCTATTAAATCCTCTGCCCTTGTTGTTTTAACTGTGCATAGTAAAACATTATTCTTCCGTCAGTAAATACCTTATACAGCCCACTTCCTGTTTCTTGTCTGGTAAAAAACCTAGGCTTATGACATCATGCACAGCTCTCTCTCTCTCTTGTGAGTTTGCCAGGAAGGGAGGGGGATGAGTCATAAGAGGGCCAATGAGAGCTGCAGAGCTGGAGGTGTGTGTCTTTGTAAATCCAAGTGAACAGGCAGCAGCTTCAGCTGCAGCATATTTGGCAAGTACATAATCACAGTATATATAAAATAATATGCAAAGTGGTTGGAGGGAAGCTTCAGAATGGCAAAGATGTTCTTATTACAAATTATGTGAGCAGACTGCAGTTCCTCTTTAAATTAATTAATCATCCAACATATGGTAACTGGAAATTATGACTTTTCTAAAATCTCCTGCATCGGTATCTATAATAAACCGGAGTGAAACCTAGTAGAACAAGTGAGCATGCATGCAAACCGCACATGTATGTCAGGTAAGTGGCTCCAAATTACATGTTCTGTGCTGTGAAATGGTATACAGTTTCTAAAGCCCACCTCCAGGATTTTAACCACCCCCTCCTACATCCCTCTAACTAACCTCAAGTATGGAGAGAGAAAAAAAAAAACACCTCTCCAAATACCCATTTTATGTAACTGAAGCAACCATCATACGATGACCTATGAAGATCTTTCTTTCTTCCTCTGTTTACTTCCTGGGCTCCTTCTTCAGGTATTCACATCACTGCCTGCATGATTCGACACCTCCTATTGGTGGGGGTGACACTTCTGTGGCCAGACCCTCTCTCATAGGCTCCAGAGGCAGGAGAACTCATGGGGGCAGTGGGGGGACCAGTAACCAAGAAGATAACCGGTTGGAGAAATTGTCTGGTTACCAGGGAAGGACATTAGCTTTGCTCATACAGGAAACTATGAATTTGATGCATTACACTGCAGGATGGCTTAAAGTACATCTTCTTAGGCTTCATACACTAGCCTACACTGGCAGCTCCTAAACTTGAGTTTAGAGGCTTTTGGTGTTTTTTTTCCAAAGCTACTAAACAACTCCATAAAAGCCTATGTTTCAATGTACACATAGGCTATTAGCAGAGTTTAGGAGCTACGGCGTTTAGGTGAGCTTTAACCTCCCTCTCCTGAACACGGAAGAATCGCTGTGCCGCGATTTTGCAGCGTTATGAGTTTTCCTAGTAAATGTAGAATAGTGTACATGAAGCCTTACACATGGTAGTCAGCATAGATGTTAGGAGAAGGAAGGGAGAATTTTTAAGACTAGCTAGGTTTGGCCTGGAATTCTACTTTAGCAAAAGGTGCTTTGGAATCAAGACTGAGGTGCACGGTAATTGATGCACAATGCACTATTTAAATTTCCTTGAGTTGGGTTTTAATGGATTGCTTTTAGTGATTTTAACTGCTCCTCACTTTAATGTACTTAAAGTGGTGTTCCGGCCTGTGACGGGAAAAAATAGAATTTTTATAACAGCTTACCTGTAAAATCCTTTTCTTGGAGTACATCACGGGACACAGAGCGACATAGTCATTACTATGTGGGTTATATAGATACCTTCAGGTGCTGGCACTGGCAACTTCCAAAACCGGAAGTACCCTCCCCTATATAAGCCCCTCCCATCCGGGAGTACCTCAGTTTTGTAGCAAAGCAATAAGTGTCCCCAAAAGAGGGGTGGGAGCTCTGTGTCCCGTGATGTACTCCAAGAAAAGGATTTTACAGGTAAGCTGTTATAAAAATCCTATTTTCTTTCTTGTACATCACGGGACACAGAGCGACATAGTCATTACTATGTGGGATGTCCTAAAGCAATGCCCAATGAGGGGGGGGATACACCATACATAAGCTGAGCGCTATCAGACATGAGGATCTTTTGCGGCCTGCAACACACTGCGCCCAAAGGCGACATCCTCCTGACTTCTAACGTCCACCTGGTAGAACCTAGTAAACGTGTGTACTGAAGACCATGTTGCGGCCTTACAGATTTGAGCCAGGGAGGCCTGGTGATGCACTGCCCATGAAGTTCCAACTGCTCTCGTGGAGTGCGCCCTAACTTTGAACGGAGGCGGTCTCCTTCTCAAGCCATAGGCTTGCATTATGACCTGTCGAATCCACTTGGCTAAAGTAGATTTTGACGCTGCCTGACCCTTTCTGGGGCCTTCCGGCAGAATAAACAAAGTATCCGTTCTGCGAATCTGAGCAGTGGCTTTTAGATAAGCTTTAACTGCTCTTACTACATCCAAAGAATGTAATAACTTTTCCTCTACCGAACTAGGTTTGGGAAAAAACGAAGGAAGAACCACATCTTGGTTCAAATGAAACCTCAAAACCACCTTAGGAAGAAAGGCTGGATGAGGACGTAACACTACTCTGTCCTTATGGATAACCAGATATGGCTCCTTACAGGACATAGCTGCTAATTCCGACACTCTTTTAGCTGAACAAATGGCTACTAGAAAAATCAATTTCCTGGTGAGAAGAACCAGGGAAATATGCTGTAATGGTTCAAATGGTTGTTTCTGTAGAACCGACAGAACCAGGTTTAAGTCCCATGGACATATGGGAATATTAACCGGAGGGCTAATACACATCACTCCTTGTATAAAGGCTTTGACTAGTGAATGCGAAGCCAAGGGCCTCTGAAAAAATATTGACAAGGCCGAAATCTGACCCTTGATAGTACTCAAGGCAAGCTTCCTATCTACAGCCCACTGTAGGAAGTCCAGAATCCTACCTATTACGTACTTACGTGGATGCCATTTCTTGGCCTCACACCAGGCGATGTACGCCTTCCAGATTCTATAGTAGATCTGCCTGGATACCGGCTTCCTGGCATTGATCATGGTAGATACCACAGGATTAGAGAGCCCTCTCTTTTTTAGAATGTGGGCTTCAATAGCCAGGCCGTCAAACCTAGGGCTGGTAAGGAAGGGTGGTATATCGGTCCTTGCGAAAGCAGGTCCGGACGATGTGGGAGAGTCCAAGGACTCCCCACTGACATTTTTACAATCTCCGCGTACCATGCTCTTCGGGGCCACGCTGGAGCCACCAGAATCACTGGTTTCTTTTCTACCCTGATTCTGCGGAGTAATCGAGGTAACAATTGTGGCGGTGGGAATGCATATATCAGCTTGAACTGATCCCAAGGGAACACTAGGGCATCCGAGCCGCAAGCTAGGGGATCCCTTGTCCAAGAGACAAACCTGTCCACCTTTGCGTTGAATCTGGATGCTAGCAGATCTACATCCGGTGTTCCCCACCGCTGACATATTGTCCGAAAAACCTCGGGGTGAAGGGACCATTCCCCTGGGCATAATTGTTGGCGACTTAGAAAGTCCGCCTTCCAATTCTCCACTCCTGGAATGAATACCGCGGATATGGCTGGGACATATCTTTCTGCCCATTTCAGGATGCAATTTACTTCCCTCTGGGCTGCACGACTCCTGGTGCCACCCTGATGATTGATATATGCCACTGCCGTGGCATTGTCTGATTGAATTCTGACAGGGGACCCTTGGAGTTTGGATGTCCATGCTACTAGGGCATACCGGGCTGCTCGTATCTCTAAGAGATTGATGGGCAGGGCCTTTTCCGCATCCGACCATCTGCCCTGGAGAGACCATTGCTCCAGTACTGCTCCCCAGCCTATAAGGCTGCCATCTGTAGTGACCACCTTCCAAGAAATCGGACTGAAGGATTTCCCTTTTTCCAGATTCTGGGGAACCAACCACCAACGGAGGCTCTTGCGAACGGAAGGGGACAAGGACATTGGTAAGTCTAGGGCCTGAACTTTCTTGTTCCAGGCTGACAGTATGGCCCTTTGCAAATTCCTTGAATGGAATTGACCGTAGGGTACTGCTTCGAATGATGCCACCATTTTTCCCAGCAGCCTCATGCACAGGCGTATGGACGGCTGTCTTTTTGTACCCACTAAGTGGATCAATTCTCTCAAAGACAACACATTTTTTCGAGGCAAGAATATTTTACTCTGGCCTGAATCTAGCCTTAGCCCCAAGTATTCCAGACTTTTGACTGGTTTTAGGGCTGACTTGTCTCGGTTGATAATCCAACCGTGAGATTCCAGATACTTGATTGTCTTGTGAACGACCACTTCTAGTTTTTTCACTGAGTGGTCTATCAGCAACAAGTCGTCTAGATATGCCATTATCGTTACACCTTGCGTTCTTAGATTGGCCAATAATGGGGCCAGAATTTTTGTGAACACTCGTGGTGCTGTGGCCAGACCGAAGGGTAAGGCTCTGAACTGAAAATGGCGCCCTTCTACTGCAAAGCGTAGAAATTTTTGGTGGACTGGAAAGATGGGAATGTGCAAATAAGCATCTTTGATGTCGATCGAGGCTAACCATTCCTCCCCTTGTAGGGCAGTGGCCACCGATCGGATCGACTCCATCCGGAAAGTCCTGATATGCAGGAATTTGTTTAGCCCTTTTGATTTAATATGGGCCTCACGTCCCCGTTTGGTTTCGGGACTGTAAAGAGGTTTGAGTAAAACCCGAACCCCCATTCTTCCAGGGGAACCTCCATAATTACTCCTTGGAGCAATAGTTGTTCTAGTGCCAACAGGAGGGACTCTCTCTTCCGAGGATCCCTTGGCACGTTTGACCTCATAAAATGGGAAGGAGGAGAGTCTTTTAACTCCAATCTGTATCCCAGACTTACTGCGGAGAGCACCCATCTGTCTCTGATCGTGTCCCGCCAGGTCTCTGCGAACAACTGGAGTCTTCCCCCCACCCGATTGAGTGGGGGCAACCCTTCATGCATTTGACTTTGGGGGAGGTTTTGTACCTCTCCTGACCCAGGGTTTTTTATTACCCTGCGATTGTCCCTGATTTTTACCCCCGGGATTTGACCGAGGAGGCCGTCGGAACTGTTTCACAGCCGATGCCCCAGGGACTGGAGAAGCAGGCCTCTTAAAAGAGGGACCTCTAACTCTGTTTTTAACCGGCAAGAGTGTACTTTTACCGTTGGAAATTTTCTGGATATATTTGTCCAGGTCTTCCCCAAATAAGCGTTCACCATGAAATGGGAAGCTAACCAGCAATTTTTTACAGGGAGCTTCAGCAGACCAGTTTTTGAGCCATAGAAGCCTGCGCATATGTACTACAGACAGCGTAAGGCGGGAGGCCTGATGGATTGAATCCTTTATGGCGTCAACCGCAAAGCATAAGGCTCTAGGTAGATCAGCTAGGGCAAGGGCCTGCTGATCTGGCAAGTCCCTTAAGACTTGTTTCAACTGATCCTTCACTGCTTGGCAGACCCCAATAGCTGCCACTGCTGGTTGTGTCACCAAGCCTGCTGTAGAAAAAGCAGATTTTAATAAGGACTCCAATTTTTTATCTATTGGGTCCTTGAACATTTGGACATTATCCACTGGACATGTCAGTGATTTATTCACACAAGAGATGGCTGCGTCCACTGTAGGGACCCTACATTTTTTGATGAACTTATCCTCCATGGGATAGACCACCGGAAATCTCTTGGGGGGAGTAAATATTTTATCAGGATGTTCCCAATCCTGGTACATGAGCCCTTCCAATAAAGGGTGAAGTGGAAAAGAACAGACAGTCTGGGGAGCTTTTAGCGACCCCAGCGAGGAGACAGTAGTGGTTGATGGTTCCGCAAGGTGCATTTTAAATGCTGATCGGACCATGTTAGTCAAAGACTGAACCCATAATCTTTCAGCTTGAGATGCTGAGAAAGGTTCCTCCACTGTTGATTCCTCTATAACAGAATCAACCTCCTCCAGATCCCCTTCAGGCAGGTCGATCCCTGTATGGGACTGTTGCTCCGCTAACAGGTACTCTGAAGGAGGAGACAGAGATCGGGCGTGCTTTCCCTGTGACAGGGAGGCAGCGATTAATGTTGACAATCTCTCTTCTAATCCTCCCAGAGCTGAGGAAAAAACCTCCTCTGTTACATACACAGGAGCAGGTGAACTGAGGACAGCCACAGTACCAGGTACTCCTGTAGGGTCTCTACGGTCACTAACCTCTGAATTTTCAGGGGAGACTGGTGCAGCAGAAGCATGCCCAAGATCCTCAGAGCCCGATGGAGACCCCTTTCGCTTCCTGGAAGATTTAGTTCCGGAGCTTCTGGACGGCATATTCCTAAGCCCAAAGCTGAGGTATTCCAGCTGTAATACACCCCTTTTACTGAGAATAGTCTAGCACAATTGCTGCTATATATCAGTTGGTGTCTACTAAAGTGCCTTTCTAGGGGATGCCTGCATCAACCGCCTCTGTGTGCCTTTTTACTGTTGCTAGCTCTGTTTGTGCACTTCAATAGCCAGCTTGATTGTTTTTAAACATGCTGGACGCCCGCACATGCGCAGTAGCGCCGCGGCGCACACCGAGCGTCATCCACCCGCTCCGCCCCTTTTTCCAGATCGCCTCTATATAGAGAGGCGTGTGCACGCGCACGGGCACGTGCGCCTTCGGCGCCTTTTTTGAAAAAACAAGGAGCTAGATGGGAGCCAGGGTCCCTGCCGCAGGGCCCGGGGATGGATGAGCGCAGCAACAGGGCAGAGGAGACAGCTTCCCAGCAGAGAACTTACCAACTGCCTGGATTTGACTTCAGAAGAAAAAAATCCACATTACAAGAAAAAAGAACCATAGCGGCCTCTAGTGTTTAACACAGGTACCGCGGTCTTACACTTTTTTTTTTTTTTTTTCTTGCCTACTATAAAAAAAATTACATTTTCTCAGTAGTAACAGGCATGCACAGAATATTTAGCGGGAATACCTTAGGTAACAGGCAGAGACAAAATAGGCTTGGGGGTCCCCCAATAGAACCAAGTTCCTGAGGGCCCCCACTTACCTTTTCCTCGCCGCAGGACTCTGTTTGGTCCACAGAAGCCCAAACTTCACCTATCACGGCAGGCATTGTAATCAAACCTTCAGGGACCGGGTTCCCAAGGATTCCACTCCCCTGGACCTGTATAGCACCCTGCACAGAAAACATCTTGGTCGTGGGTATGACCAGAGCTCTGGATCCCAGGGTCCAGCCCTCCTAAGAGAGGCATTACAGGCAAAACCTTGCTCTTCTCTTGCAAGGCCCGGGTACCGACCGTTTAGCTATGAAGCTTTTTTGGTCGGATCCGGAATAGCTTACTGAGGCCCAAAAGAACCTGTACGCAAGCTCAGTGAAACACATGTTACTTCTTGGCCAACACCTTAGACACTGGCAAAAAACTGAGGTACTCCCGGATGGGAGGGGCTTATATAGGGGAGGGTACTTCCGGTTTTGGAAGTTGCCAGTGCCAGCACCTGAAGGTATCTATATAACCCACATAGTAATGACTATGTCGCTCTGTGTCCCGTGATGTACGAGAAAGAAAATAAAAATTTAAAAGCCAACAGCTACACATACTGCAGCTACTGGCTTTTAATAAATGGAGACTTACCTGTCCTGCAATACCTCGATGTCTGCACCGCAGCTGATGTTTCCCATCAGCTGATGGGTGCTTCCGTCGCCATTGTGGGTAAGGGAACCCGGCAGTGTAGCCTTTGGGATGCGCGAGGCCCGCTCCTCTCTCCTATTAGCCCGGCGGCCAGGGGAGGAGGAGGAGGGAGCCCTGCGGTGACGTCACGGCCGCGGCCGGACTCCAGACAGTGGGAAAGGATACCTGTCGGAGGGGGGGGGGGAGGAATCCGATGAGCGGAAGTTCCACTTTTGGGTGGAACTCCGCTTTAATCAGCCCAGCCTCCTTTTAGTCTTCTGAAAAATTATAAACCTGATCCTACCTTCATGTCTGCTTCTCCTCCACTCCGAGTGTCTTGACAGAAGAAGTTGTATCCTCCTTGCCATACTCCCGTTACAAGCTACAAAAGATAAGCACATTTCAATTAGAAGAATACAGACATACATATACTGTATGTAGTGCCCTTAGGAAACACTGTATATCTTCTACATAAAGATTCAGAAAGTGTCCCATTTATTGCATCGATAGAAGATAACAGCATGTATCTAATATAAGAAAGGTATATTAAAAGAGAGCAGTATCAGTCCCAGCAACCAATTATCATCATCTTTACTATACAGAATTATGGAAATGAGTATGTGATTGCTAGCAACTTTATAGGCAACGTATACCGTATAATTGACTGTTACAAGGAAGCCACGATTTCACAACATGCATGTGGCCTAATACAACAATGTCTATATAAGTGCAACAGAGATGTATGCAATGGCATAACGCCTTGGAATTATGCAATATGTACATTATGGTGGCTAGTATATGTAAAAAAATTGAATAAAAATCTGACTACAAGAACAATTCTTTAGTTACTAACAATTCACAACATTTTGTGTAATCTCCTGTATCCAGGCCGTGGTAAAGCTACTCCCAGCACAAGTACAAGGCAGCAGGATTGAACTTTCTGTAGCCTGCGCTGAATGAACTTCTCTTTCTGCATCATCAATAACATTCAAATTTACAAGGCTGGTTTGGATTTGATTGGTGGTTGTTAGAAACATCTAGTACTGACATTTTTTTACATCAGACAGACAAGGAACCTCCAGCGATTGTTCCTACACCACTTGCAAGCAAGAAAACCTAAAAAATGGTGAGTGAGGTGGATTTGTGCAGTACCAAAAAGCGGATAAATAAGCTAGGCCATGCCCTGACATTACTCCATATACGGTAAGTGCTAAATAGCAGACCTTAGTTTTTAAATACAGGCATACCCCACTTTTAAGTACACAATGGGTTTTATTTACTAAAGCTGGAAAGCCCAAAACCAGGCTCACTTCTACATAGAAACCAATGAGCTTCTAACCCCAGCTTGTTCAATTAAGCCTGGTAATAAAACCTGGAAGCTCATTGGTTTTTATGCAGAAGTGAGACAGATTTTGAACTTTCCAGCTTTAGTAAATAAAACCCATTGTGTACTTAAAAGTGGGGTATGCCTGTATTAGGTCCCGCATATGACCTGTACTAAGCCATGCAACATTTACTTTTCATTTAGAATATGAAAGGTTATACTGCCAGCCTTCTTCTGCACACAAATTTACTTCCACCGACAAACTGCTGTACCACACTTGATGGCTGGGTGCCTCTGCTAACTCAGCACAATGAGATTCAGAGGTCAGCTAGCTGTTGTGCCAAGTAGGCTAAAGTACTACATTAGTTTAAGGTCAACTTCACCTGTTTTTTACACTTGTAGGGTCAGTTTTTCTAATAAAATACTTAACTGACCTGCAAAGTGTAAATGTTCTCTTGATAAAGAGGAGAATACCAATCACATCCAAATCCCAAACCTTACCACATCATTGCAAGAGATGGCTTAGTCATCATAAAAGTAATTCCAGTATTAAAAACTAAGTGTACTGGCCCTGTCAGCTTGGATTCCGATCTCAAGTACAACTTTAACCACTTCCCATTCGCGCTATAGCCGAATGATGGCTACAGCGTGGACCTGCTTTGCCGGGAGACCATCAATAGACGTCCTCCCCTTTACATGCTTCCCGCGTGCCCCCTGCAGGGCGCGCGCTGTAATCACTGAGTCACGGAGACTCGGGGGATCACAGATCCGATCACGTGATGTAAACAAAAGCTCGGTAATCGGTTTTTGTGTAAGGGACATCGGTCCCGAATGGAAGAGGTACATCTGCCTCATCAGTGCCCACCAGTACCGCCTGCCAGTGATCACAGTGACCACCGGTGCAAAACAGTGCCACCTATCAATGCCTACAAGTGCCACCTATCAATGCCACCTATTAGTGCCAATTCTCAGTGCCCACCAGTGCCACCTATCAATGCCCTTCAGTGCCACTCATCAGTGCCACCTCTCAGTGCCCACCAATGCCAGCTCTCAGTGCTCACCAGTGCCGCCAATCAGTTCCCACCAGTGCAGCCCATCGGTGCCCATCAGTGCAGCCTATCGGTGCCCATCAGTGCAGCCTCATCAGCGTACATCAATAAAGGAGAAAAATTACCTGTTTGCAAAATTTTATAACAAAATATAAAACGGTTTTGTATTTATTTTTTTTACTTCGATCTTTTTAAAGTTTTTTAACAAAAAATAAAAACCGGAGAGGTGATCAAATACCACCAAAAGAAAGCTCTATTTGTGGAAAAAAATGATAAAAATTTAATTTGGGAACAGCGTTGTATGACTGCGCAATTGTCATTTAAAGAGTGGAAGCGCTGAAAATTGGTCTGGGCAGGAGGGCGGTTTAAGTGCCCAGTAAGCAAGTGGTTAATGTTGATGCTGGAAGCTATTAGTATTACATCTTTTGGATGCCTTTTCTTTAATTACAAATCCATAGGGGGAGATTTACTAAAACGAATGCATTCTGAATCTGGTGCATCTCTGCATGGTGACCAATCAGCTTCTAACCTCAGCTTGTTCAATTAAGCTTTGACAATAAAACCTGGAAGCTGATTGGTTGCTATTCAGTGCTGAAACAAATTCTATGTGTGCACCAGTTTTACCAAATCCCCCATAGTGTGCTAATCTCAAACCACAAAAAAAAAAAGCCTTCTACAGAGTTCTAAGATGTAATAACAATGCCCGGAGAATGGTACTTGCCACAAGACATCTAATCATGAGTATACTGTACAGTAAAGGTAAAAACTGTAATTACATGTTTAACCACTTCAGCCCCCTTAATGACCAGGCCATTTTTTTGCGATACAGCACTGCATTATTATAGCTGACAATTGCACGGTCATGCGACACTGTACCCAAATTAAATTGTTGTCCTTTTTTCCCACAAATAGAGCTTTCGTTTGGTGGTATTTGATCACCTCTGCGATTGTTATTTTTTGCGCTATAAACCAAAAAACAATATTTTTTATTTTCTGCTTTAAAACACACCCATTATGGCAGTTTTAGTTAATTTTTTTTTTTTTTACTAGTAAAGACGGTGAGCAGCGATTTTTAGCGGGACTGCGACATTGTGGCGGACACTTTTTTGGGAACCAGCGACATTATTACAGTTATCAGTGCTAAAAAATATGCACTGACAATGTACTACTGGCACTGGCAGGGAAGGGGTTAACATCAGGGGCAATCAAGGGGTTAACTGTGTTCCCTCGGTGTGTTTCTAACTGTGTGGGGTGACGGGCTGCCTGGAACAACACACATATCCATCTTCCTGCATAGCACAAAGACAGGATCTATGTGTGATCCCCTGTCAGAACGGAGATCTGCCTTGTTTACTATGGCAGATCCCTGTTCTGTCACTGCAGGGAATGATCGCGGGTGGCCGGTGGACATCGAGTCCGCCTGGCTCACAGATCGCCATGTACGAGCAGGTGTACTCCTATGGCGATTCGTAGTATAACTGCAGCGGCTGGTCGGCAAGCGTTTAAGGAGTTTGTAAAAGGTTTCATTTTTTTGTTTGTTTAATAACAAAAAAAGGGATTTTTATAACAGCTTACCTGTAAAATCCTTTTCTTGGAGTACATCACGGGACACAGAGCGACTTAGTCATTACTAATGGGTTATATAGATTACCTTCAGGTGTTGGCACTGGCCAATTCCAAACCGGAAGTACCCTCCCCTATATAAGCCCCTCCCACCCGGGAGCACCTCAGTTTTGTAGCCAAGCAATAAGTGTCCCAAAAAAGAGGGGTGGGAGCTCTGTGTCCCGTGATGTACTCCAAGAAAAGGATTTTACAGGTAAGCTGTTATAAAAATCCCTTTTTCTTTTTCGTACATCACGGGACACAGAGCGACTTAGTCATTACTAATGGGACGTCCCAAAGCAATGCCAAATGAGGGGAGGGATACATAAGCTGGGCGCCATCAGGCATGAGGCTCTTTTGCGGCCTGCAACACACTGCGCCCAAAGGCGACATCCTCCTGACTTCTGACGTCTACCTGGTAGAATCTAGTAAACGTGTGTACTAAGGACCATGTTGTGGCCTTACAGTACTTGAGCCAGGGAGGCTTGGTGATGCACTGCCCATGAAGTTCCAACTGCTCTTGTGGAGTGCGCCCTAACTTTGAACGGAGGCGGTCTCCTTTTCAAGCCATAGGCTTGTATTATGACCTGTCGAATCCACTTGGCTAAAGTAGATTTTTGATGCTGCCTGACCCTTTCTGGGGCCTTCCGGCAGAACAAACAAAGTATCCGTTCTACGAATCTGAGCAGTGGCTTTTAGATAAGCTTTAACTGCTCTTACTACATCCAAAGAATGCAATAACTTTTCCTCTACCGAACTAGGTTTGGGGAAAAAGGAAGGAAGAACCACACCTTGGTTCAAATGGAACCTCGATACCACCTTAGGAAGAAAGGCTGGATGAGGACGTAATACTACTCTGTCCTTATGGACAACCAGATATGGCTCCTTACAGGACAAGGCGGCTAATTCCGATACTCTTTTAGCCGAACAAATGGCTACTAAGAAAATCAATTTCCTGGTGAAAAGAACCAAGAAAATGTGCCGCAATGGTTCAAATGGTTGTTTCTGTAGAACCGACAGAACCAGGTTTAAGTCCCATGGACATATGGGAATACTAACCGGAGGGCTAATACGCATCACTCCTTGTATGAAAACTTTGACTAATGAATGCAAAGCCAAGGGCCCTTGGCAAAAAAAAAATATTGACAAGGCCGTCTGACCCTTGATAGTACTCAAGGCAAGCTTCCTATGTACAGCCCACTGTAGGAAGTCCAGAATCCTACCTATTACGTACTTACGTGGATGCCATTTCCTGGCCTCACCCCACGTGATGTACGCCTTCTAGATCCTATAATAGATCTGCCTGGATACCGGCTTCCTGGCATTGATCATGGTAGATACCACAGGATTAGAGAGCCCTCTCTTTTTTAGAATGTGGGCTTCTATAGCCAGGCCGTCAAACCTAGGGCTGGTAAGGAAGGGTAGTATATCGGTCCTTGCGAAAGCAGGTCCGGACGATGTGGGAGGGTCCAAGGACTTCCCACTGACATTTTTACAATCTCCGCGTACCATGCCCTTCGGGGCCACGCTGGAGCCACCAGAATCACTGGTTTCTTTTCTACCCTGATTCTGCGGATTAATCGCGATGGGAATGCATATATCAGCTTGAACTGATTCCAAGGGAACACTAGGGCATCCGAACCGCAAGCTAGGAGATCCTTTGTGCGAGACACAAATCTGTCCACCTTTGCGTTGAATCTGGATGCTAGCAGATCTACATCCGGTGTTCCCCACCGCTGGCATATTGCCTGGAAAACCTCGGGGTGAAGAGACCATTCCCCCGGGCATAATTGCTGGCGACTTAAAAAAGTCCGCTCTCCAATTTTCCACTCCTGGGATGAAAACCGCGGATATGGCTGTGACATACCTTTCTGCCCACTCCAGGATGCATTTCGCTGCCCTCTGGGCTGCACGACTCCTGGTGCCACCCTGGTGATTGATATATGCCACTGCTGTGGCATTGTCTGATTGAATTCTGACAGGTGACCCTTGGAGTTTGGATGTCCATGCTACTAGGGCATACCGGGCTGCTCGTATCTCTAAGAGATTGGTGGGCAGGGCCTTCTCTGCTTCTGACCACTTGCCCTGGAGAGACCATTGCTCCAGTACTGCCCCCCAGCCTATGAGGCTGGCAACTGTAGTGACCACCTTCCAAGAAACCGAACTGAAGGGTTTCCCTTCCCAGATTCTGGGGCACCAACCACCAATGGAGGCTCTTGCGAACGGAAGGGGACAGGGACATTGGTAAGTCTAAAGCCTGAACTTTTTTGTTCCAGGCTGACAGTATGGCCCTCTGCAAGTTCCTTGAATGGAATTGACCGTAGGGTACCGCTTCGAATGAAGCCACCATTTTTCCCAGCAGCCTTATACACAGGCGTATGGATGGTTTTTCTTTTTTGTACCCACTAAGTGGGTCAAATCTTTCAAAGACGACATCTTCTCTGGAGGTAAGAAAATCTTTCTCTGCTTTGAATCCAGTCTTAGCCCCCAAGTATTCCAGGCTTTTGACTGGTTTTAGGGCTGACTTGTCTCGGTTGATAATGCAACCGTGAGATTCCAGATACTTGATTATCTTGTGAACGACCACTTCTAGTTTTTTCCACTGAGTGGTCTATCAGCAACAAGTCGTCTAGATATGCCATTATCGTTACACCTTGTGTTCCTAGTTTGGCCAATCGTAGGGCCAGAATTTTTGTGAACACTCGTGGTGCCGTGGCCAGACCGAAAGGTAAGGCTCTGAACTGAAAATGGCGCCCTTCTACTGCAAAGCGTAGAAAATTCTGATGGGCCGGAAAGATGGGAACAAGCAAATAAGCATCCCTTATGTCGATCGAGGCTAACCATTCCTGCCCTTGTAGGGCGGTGGCCACCGATCGGATCGACTCCATCCGAAAAAAGTCCTGATATGTAGGAACTTGTTTAGCCCTTTTATATTCAATATGGGCCTCATGTCCCCATTTGGTTTGGGGACTGTGACAAGGTTCGAGTAAAACCCGAACCCGTTTTCTTTCAAGGGAACCTTCATGATTACCCTTGGGGCAATAGTTGCTCTAGTGCCAGAAGGAGGGATCCACTCTTCTGGGGATCGCTTGGCACGTTTGACCTTATAAAATGGGCAGGAGGAATGTCTTTTAACTCCAGCCTGTATCCCAGACTTACTGCGGGGATCACCCATCTCTGATGGTGTCCCGCCAGGTCTCTGTGAACAACTGAAGTCTTCCCCTCACCCGACTGAGTGGGGGCAACCCTTCATGACTTAGGGGGAGGTTTTGTACCTCTCTTGACCCAGGGTTTCTTGATACCCTGTGATTGTCCCTGATTTCTGCCCCCTGGATTTGACCGCGGAGGCCGTCGGAACTGTTTCACAGCCGATGTGCCAGGGACTGGAGAAGTAGGCCTCTTAAAAGAAGGACTTCTACCCTTGTTCTTAACCGGTAAGAGTGAACTTTTACCGGCAGAAATTTTCTGGATATATTTGTCCAGATCTTCTCCAAATAAGCGTTCTCCATGAAATGGGAAGCTAACCAGCAGTTTTTTACAGGGAGCTTCAGCAGACCAGTTTTTGAGCCACAGAAGCCTACGCATATGTCTATAGACAGCGTAAAGCGGGAGGCCTGTTGGATTGTATCCTTTATGGCGTCCACCGCAAAACACAAGGCTCTAGGCAGGTCAGCTAGGGCAAGAGCCTGCTGATCTGGTAAGTCCCTTAAGACTTGTTTCAACTGATCTTTCACTGCTTGGCAGACTCCAATCGCTGCTACCGCAGGTTGTGTCACCATGCTTGCTGTAGAGAAAGCAGATTTTAGTAAAGACTCCAATTTTTTATCTATTGGGTCTTTGAACATTGGAACATTATCTACTGGACATGTCAGTGATTTGTTAACAGAAGAGATGGCTGCGTCCACTATAGGGACCCTCCATTTTCTTATGAACTTATCCTCCATGGGATAGATCACCGGAAATCTCTTGGGGGGAGCAAATATTTTATCAGGATGCTCCCAATCCTGGTAAATAAGCCCTTCTAATAAAGGGTGGATTGGGAAGGAACAGACCGCCTGGGGAGCTTTTAGCGACCCCAGCGAGGAAACCGTAGTGGATGGTGGTTCCGCCAGAGGCATTTTAAATGCTGATCGGACCATGTTAGTCAGAGACTGAACCCATAATCTTTCAGCCTGAGAAGCTGAGAAAGGTTCTTCCACTGTTGATTCCTCTATAAGTGAATCAACCTCATCCTGATCCCCTTCAGGTAGGTCGATCTCTGTGTGGGGCTGTTCCTCCACTAACAGGCACTCTGAAGGAGGAGACGGAGATCGGACGCGCTTTTCCTGTGACAGGGAAGCAGCGAACAATGCTGTTAATCTCTCTTCCAATCCTCCCAGAGTTGAGGATAAAACCTCCTCTGTTATATATACAGGAGCTGGTGGACTGGGGACAGCCGCAGCACCAAGCATTCCTGCGGGGTTTCTACGGCTACTGACCTCTGCATTCTCAGGGGAGATTGGTGCAGTGCAAGCATGCCCAATATCCTCAGAGCCCGATGGAGACCCCTTTGGCTTCCTGGAAGATTATTTCCGGAGCGTCTGGACGACATATCCTTTAAGCACAAAGCTGAGGTATTCCCGTCGTCATACACCAATTTTTGCTGGTAATAGTCTAACACAGGTGCTGCTATATACCAGCTGGTGTCCACTAAAGTGCCTTTCTATGGGGATGCCTGCATCAACCGCCTCTGTGTGCCACTGTTTGTTGCTAGCTCTGTTTGCATGCAGCTGACACTTGTACTGTGTCTTTTAACCATGCTGGGACGCCCGCACATGCGCAGAAGCGCCGCGGCGCGCATCGAGCGTCATCCACCCGCCCCGCCCCTTTTTTTTCATAGGAGGCGCGTGCACGCGCCCGCGCGCGCGCCCGTGCGCCAATGGCGCCCTTTTCGAAAACCAACAGAGGACTAGGAGCCAGGGCCCTTTTTGCCGGAGGGCCTGTGCGGTGGATGAACGCAGCAACAGGGCAGAGAAAGTGGATTCCCTCAGAGAAACTTACCAGCTGCCTGGATCTTTTGAGTTGAGAAAACCAAAGATCCACATTTACAAGAAAAATGGACTACAGCGGCCTCTAGTGGTTTAACACAGGTACCGCGGTCCCTGTTTTTTTTTTTTTTTTTTCTTGACTACTATTAAAATTTTACATTTTCAGTAGTTATAGGCAAACACAGATATTTAGCGGGAATACCGTTAGGTAACAGACAGAAAGACAAATTAGGCTTGGGGGTCCCCCAATAGAACCAAGTTCCTGAGGGCCCCCACTTACCTGATCCCCGCCGCAGGACTTTGTTTGGTCCACAAAAGTCCAAACTTCACCTATCACGGCAGGCATTGTAATTAAACCTTCAGGGACCGGGTTCCCAAGGATTCCACTCCCCTGGACCTGTATAGCACCCTGCACAGACAGCGTCTTGGTCGTGGGTATGACCAGAGCTCTGGATCCCAGGGTCCAGCCCTCCTAAGAGAAGCATTACAGGCAAAACCTTGCTCTTCTGCTGCAAGGCCCGGGTACCGACCGTTTAGCTATGAAGCTTTTTTGGTGGGATCCGGAACAGCTTACTAAGGCCCAAAAGAACCTGTACGCAAGCCCAGTGAAAACACATGTTACTCTTTGGCCAACACCTTAGACACTGGCAAAAAACTGAGGTGCTCCCGGGTGGGAGGGGCTTATATAGGGGAGGGTACTTCCGGTTTGGAATTGGCCAGTGCCAACACCTGAAGGTAATCTATATAACCCATTAGTAATGACTAAGTCGCTCTGTGTCCCGTGATGTACGAAAAAGAAAGGTCTGTCTATACAGTGCCTTGAAAAAGTATTCACACCCCTTGAAGTTTTCCACATTTTGTCATGTTACAACCAAAAACGTAAATGTATTTTATTGGGATTTTATGTGATAGACCAACACAAAGTGGTACATAATTGTGAAGTGGAAGGAAAATGATACCGTATATACTCGAGTATAAGCCGAGTTTTTCAGCACATTTTTTTGGTGCTGAAAATGCCCCCCTCGGCTTATACTCGAGTCACCTTTTTGCGCCTGATCTCCCGGATTTTGGGGACCCGGTACCGGCCGGCCGTAGGGCCCCTGGACCCCAAACATGGCACACATGTAGCCCCACTCTTCCTCTACAAGTGTGCAAAGTTTGTTGTCCGGGGGAACCAACGGCCGGAGAGCACCGATTTTTTAAAGCCGGGCACCCCTTCCATAGACTCCCATGTTAAACGGTCATTTCTCCAGTGAATTCGGGGACCCGGTACCGGCCAGTCGTAGGTCCCCTGGACCCCAAACTTGGCATGTAGCCCCATTTCTCCTCTATAAAAGTGTGCAAAGTTTTTTGTCTGGGGGACCTACAGCCGGGGAGCACCGATTTTTCAATGCCGGGCACCCCTTCCATAGACTCCCATGTTAAACGTCAGTCTAGTCATGGACACAGTGAGGCATGGACACAGTGAGCCATGGACACAGTGAGGCATGCAGATGGACACCCTAGGCTTATACTCGAGTCAATGAGTTTTCCCAGTTTTTTGTGGTAAAATTGGGTGCCTCGGCTTATATTTGGGTCGGCTTATACTCGAGTATATACGGTAAATGATTTTCATTTTTTTTTACAACTAAATATGTGAAAAGTGTGGCGTGCATTTGTATTCAGCCCCCTTGAGTCAATACTTTGTAGAACCACCTTTCTCTGCAATCCACCAGAGCTGTGGATCACTGCAGCTCTTCCAGAGTTACCATGGGCCTCTTGGCTTCTTCTCTGATTAATGCTCTCCTTGCCCGGCCTGTCAGTTTAGGTGGATGGCCGTGTCTTGTTAAGTTTGCAGTTGTGTCATACTCTTTGATGATGGATTGAACAGTGCTCCGTGAGATGTTCAAAGCTTGGGATATTTTTTTATAACCTAAGCCTGCTTTAACTTCAATACAACTTTATCCCTGACCTGTCTGGTGTGTTCCTTGGTCTTCCTGATGCTGTTTGTTCACTAAGGTTCTCTAACAAATTTCTGAGGGCTTCACAGAACAGCTGTATTTATACTGAGATTAAATAAACACACATGTGCAATTTACCAATTAGGTGACCTCTGAAGGCAATTGGTTCTACTAGATTTTAGTTAGGCGTATCAGAGCAAAGGGGACTGAATACAAATGCATGCCACACTTTTCACATATTATTTGTAAAAAAAATTGAAAACAATTTATCTTGTTCCTTCTACTTCACAATTATGTGCCACTTTGTGTTGGTTTATCACATAAAATCCCAATAAACTACATTTTTGTTTTTGGTTGTAACATGTCAAAATGTGGAAAATTTCAAGGGGTATGAACACTTTTTCAAGGCACTGTTGTTACCTGCTCTGTGAAATGGAGTTGCAGAGGGCGAACCTGAACCTATTCTTCTCGGGTCCGTCGCCAACGCTCCTGGCACCTCCCCTCCTTCCAAGTGCCCCCATAGAAAGCCACTTTCTACAGGGGCACTTATGCAGGCTTGCTCCTGAGCCTCCCTGTCTGCGTCTATTGACACAGACAGCAGGACTTAGCCCTGCTCCCCGCTCCTTTGTCAGAGGCTTTGATTGACAGCAGTGGGAACCTCCATAAAGCTAGTGAGACCAGGAAGTGAGGGGAGAGATCTGCTGCAGACAGACAGCTGGATCAAATGAGTGCTCAGATAAGTGAAAGGAAGGGGAGGGGGGATACTAATGCCTAAACATTTTTTACCTTAATGGAAAGAATGCATTAAAGTAAAGAAACATGTTTAGGCTTCATGACCACTTTACAGTTTTGTACAAATGTCAGTGCAGGCAGTTTGACTTAATGAATGAGATGAAGCTCTGATTACATCAATCATTAGCAAGCAGGGCCGATCCGCCCTATAGGCTTGCTAGGCAAGCTGCATAGGGCCCCGAGTAATTACTAGGGGCCCCCGAATCTTCGCCGCCGCCGCAACCGCCGCCGCCGCCACTAGAGGTCCGCAGGCCGGGCGGAGACAATTTTCATTTTCTTGTAGACCAAGAGGAGGGTCAGGGTGGCTGCCAATAGGAATTTAGCTGCGGCACCGCCCACCTCCCGCCCCGCTAATGTCTGTCTGTGTGTGAGTGAAATGTGGGAAGGGGCGGGGGTGGGCGGCGGCGCCGCAGCTTAATTCCTATTGCCAGCCACCTGGCCGACTCCTCCACTGTCCCCTCTGCGTAATGGCGGCGGAGAGAGTCTCTGCTGCTGGGGCATCACACCTGGTGTAAGGGGGGCCTCTGCTGGGAATGCCTGGTGTAAGGGGGGCCTCCGCTGGGAATGCCTGGTGTAAGGGGGGCCTACCCTGGTGTAAGGCCTCCGCTGGGAATGCCTGGTGTAAGGCAGGCCTCCACTGGGAATGCCTGGTGTAAGGGGGGCCTCCACTGGGGAGGCCTGGTGTATAGGGGGGCCTCCACTGGGAATGCCTGGTGTAAAGGGGGCCTCCGCTGGGAATGCCTGGTGTAAGGGGGGCCTCCGCCGGGGAGGCCTGGTGTAAGGGGGGCCTCCGCCGGGGAGGCCTGGTGTAAGGGGGGCCTCCGCCGGGGAGGCCTGGTGTAAGGGGGGCCTCCGCTGGGGAGGCCTGGTGTAAGGGGGGCCTCCGCTGGGAAGGCCTGGTGTAAGGGGGGGACTCCGCTGGGAAGGCCTGGTGTAAGGGGGGGACTCCGCTGGGAAGGCCTGGTGTAAGGGGGGGACTCCGCTGGGAAGGCCTGGTGTAAGGGGGGGACTCCGCTGGGGAGGCCTGGTGTAAGGGGGGGGGGCTCCACTGGGGAGGCCTGGTGTAAGGGGGGGGACTCCGCTGGGGAGGCCTGGTGTAAGGGGGGGGACTCCGCTGGGGAGGCCTGGTGTAAGGGGGGGGACTCCGCTGGGGAGGCCTGGTGTAAGGGGGGGGACTCCGCTGGGGAGGCCTGGTGTAAGGGGGGGGACTCCGCTGGGGAGGCCTGGTGTAAGGGGGGGGGACTCCGCGGGGAATGCCTGGTGTAAGGGGGGACTCCGCTGGGGAGGCCTGGTGTAAGGGGGGACTCCGCTGGGGAGGCCTGGTGTAAGGGGGGACTCCGCTGGGGAGGCCTGGTGTAAGGGGGGCCTCCACTGGGAATGCCTGGTGTAAAGGGGGCCTCCGCTGGGAATGCCTGGTGTAAGGGGGGCCTCCGCCGGGGAGGCCTGGTGTAAGGGGGGCCTCCGCCGGGGAGGCCTGGTGTAAGGGGGGCCTCCGCTGGGGAGGCCTGGTGTAAGGGGGGCCTCCGCTGGGGAGGCCTGGTGTAAGGGGGGCCTCCGCTGGGAATGCCTGGTGTAAGGGGGGGACTCCGCTGGGAAGGCCTGGTGTAAGGGGGGGACTCCGCTGGGAAGGCCTGGTGTAAGGGGGGGACTCCGCTGGGAAGGCCTGGTGTAAGGGGGGGACTCCGCTGGGAAGGCCTGGTGTAAGGGGGGGACTCCGCTGGGGAGGCCTGGTGTAAGGGGGGGGACTCCACTGGGGAGGCCTGGTGTAAGGGGGGGGACTCCGCTGGGGAGGCCTGGTGTAAGGGGGGGGACTCCGCTGGGGAGGCCTGGTGTAAGGGGGGGGACTCCGCTGGGGAGGCCTGGTGTAAGGGGGGGGACTCCGCTGGGGAGGCCTGGTGTAAGGGGGGGGACTCCGCTGGGAATGCCTGGTGTAAGGGGGGGGGACTCCGCGGGGAATGCCTGGTGTAAGGGGGGACTCCGCTGGGGAGGCCTGGTGTAAGGGGGGACTCCGCTGGGGAGGCCTGGTGTAAGGGGGGACTCCGCTGGGGAGGCCTGGTGTAAGGGGGGCCTCCGCTGGGGAGGCCTGGTGTAAGGGGGGACTCCGCTGGGAATGCCTGGTGTAAGGGGGGCCTCCGCTGGGAATGCCTGGTGTAAGGGGGGGACTCCGCTGGGAAGGCCTGGTGTAAGGGGGGGACTCCGCTGGGAAGGCCTGGTGTAAGGGGGGGACTCCGCTGGGGAGGCCTGGTGTAAGGGGGGGGACTCCACTGGGGAGGCCTGGTGTAAGGGGGGGGACTCCGCTGGGGAGGCCTGGTGTAAGGGGGGGGACTCCGCTGGGGAGGCCTGGTGTAAGGGGGGGGACTCCGCTGGGGAGGCCTGGTGTAAGGGGGGGGACTCCGCTGGGGAGGCCTGGTGTAAGGGGGGGGGACTCCGCTGGGAATGCCTGGTGTAAGGGGGGGGGACTCCGCGGGGAATGCCTGGTGTAAGGGGGGACTCCGCTGGGGAGGCCTGGTGTAAGGGGGGACTCCGCTGGGGAGGCCTGGTGTAAGGGGGGACTCCGCTGGGGAGGCCTGGTGTAAGGGGGGCCTCCGCTGGGGAGGCCTGGTGTAAGGGGGGACTCCGCTGGGAATGCCTGGTGTAAGGGGGGCCTCCGCTGGGAATGCCTGGTGTAAGGGGGGCCTCCGCTGGGGAGGCCTGGTGTAAGGCGGGACTCGCTGGGAATGCCTGGTGTAAGGGGGGCCTTCGCTGGGAATGCCTGGTGTAGGGGGGGCCTCCGCTGCGGAGGCCTGGTGTAAGGGGGGCCTCCGCTGGGAGGCCTGGTGTAAGGGGGGCCTCCTCTGGGGAGGCCTGGTGTAAGGGGGGCCTCCGCTGGGAATGCCTGGTGTAAGGGGGGCCTCCGCTGGGAATGCCTGGTGTAAGGAGGGACTCTACTGGGAATGCCTGGTGTAAGGAGGGACTCTACTGGGAATGCCTGGTGTAAGGAGGGACTCTACTGGGAATGCCTGATATAAGGAGGAACTCTACTGGGAATGCCTGGTGTAAGGGGGACTCCGCTGGGAATGCCTGGTGTAAGGAGGGACTCGGGGCTTCCACTAATTCTGCATTATGGTGAGTTGAATAATTTCATTCTATATTACAATGTAATAATAGAAATAATGCGCTTCAGTCATCCTGACACCATAACAACCATGGTGCCGGGATGATTGAAGCGCTAACACCAGGTGTTTGGAGTATCTTTATCTGCTGATTTGTTAAACTTTCTGGAATACACATATTTCTATTGTGGTGTAGGATCTGGGCCTGCTGTCCCTCCACCCCTCTTTCTTTCTATCTCTCCCTCTTTCTTTCTCTCTTTCTTCCTCCATCCCTCATTCATCTCAGACTCTAACCACACCCCTCCGAGCCACGCCCACGTAAGCCACACCCACAATTCCACGTAAACCACACCCATTTTTTGCCACCGTAAAGGGCCCCTTAGCAGAATTTTGCTTAGGGCCCCAGGGAGGTCAGGATCGGCACTGTGTGCAAGCAATAATGTATGTTACGTGATTCTATGCAAACTGAATTTTCACCACATTCACAAAGTCAAAATTCTCTTGGGAAGAGAAAATTCCCTTTGCAGTGTAAATATTTTCAAATCCTTTATTAAATCAGGGTCACTGCCATTACATGTGGTACAAAGCATTAAAGGGTGCATTACTATTTAAAGTGGTTGTAAAGCTCTGAAATAAAATACGAACAATGCACATTAATCTATAGCGTGCACTAGCCTCAATCCAAAGTACCTAGTGTGATTTCTGTCTTCTCTGTCATTCCTCTGCTATCTGCATCAGTCACTTCAGACAGTCTATGTGGACACCAGACAATCTGGGGAGACGGCCCCACCATATAACAATGCTCTTATTTGGAGATGCTGCTTGCAGTCAGTCTAGCAATGCTATTAATAGGAGATGTTCATTTTAATAAAAAGGGCATAAGTGTCAGCATGACCCCACAAAATATCCAATAGAAAAACTGTCATTACAGATAACTGACATCTCACAAGCTAAACCCCTCTGCTCTAGTCTGTTCTATTTCATATGATTGCAACTAATTACACTGTCCAACTATTCTTGGACCCAAATGTAAAGTTTGTATAAGCTGCACTCTTATTTTATCTGTGGTACTGCTGAAAACACACAAGTATAACTAAAAGACAAATCAAAATAAATTGAAAACCTGAATTGTCAGAACTCTATTCCAAAGAAGGGTAGAAAACCCTCATAAATGATGGTCCAGATTGCTTCAACAAGGACAAAAATTGTTCCTTATCCCCTAAAGCAGTGGTCTCCAAATGCGGTCCTTTTCTTACCTTTATCCGGCCCTCGGATCACTATTCCTCCCACTGACACCAACATGGAGGCACCATTCTCTTCACTGACACCAACATGGAGGCACCATTCCCTCCACTGACACCAACATGGAGGCACCATTCCCTCCACTGACACCAACATGGAGGCACCATTCCCTCCACTGACACCAACATGGAGGCACCATTCCCTCCACTGACACCAACATGGAGGCACCATTCCCTCCACTGACACCAACATGGAGGCACAATTCCCACCACTGACACCAACATGGAGGCACCATTCCCACCACTGACACCAACATGGAGGCACCATTCCCTCCACTGACACCAACATGGAGGCACCATTCCCTCCACTGACACCAACATGGAGGCACCATTCCCTCCACTGACACCAACATGGAGGCACCATTCCCTCCACTGACACCAACATGGAGGCACCATTCCCTCCACTGACACCAACATGGAGGCACCATTCCCTCCACTGACACCAACATGGAGGCACCATTCTCTCCACTGACACCAACACGGAGGTACCATTCCCTCCACTTGACACCAACAGTGGGGAACTATTTCTCTTACTTGCACCAACAATGGGGCATTTTTCCTACCACTGACTCCAATGATGGGACACTATTCCTCCTACCGACACCAGCAATGGGGCACACGGTATCTCACAAAAGCGAGTACACCCCTCAAATTTTTGTAAATATTTTATTATATCTTTTCATGTGACAACACTGAAGAAAGGACACTTTACTACAATGTAAAGTAGTGAGTGTACAGCTTGTATAACAGTGTAAATTTTCTGTCCCCTCAAAATAACTCAACACACGGCCATTAATGTCTAAACCTCTGGCATCAAACGTGAGTACACCCCTAAGTGAAAATGTCCAAATTGGGCCCAAAGTGTCAATAGTTTGTGTGGCTACCATTATTTTCCAGCACTGCCTTAACCCTCTTGGGCATGGAGTTCACCAGAGCTACACAGGTTGCCACTGGAGTCCTCTTCCACTCCTGCATGACGACATCACGGAGCTGGTGAATGTTAGAGACCTTGTGCTCCTCCATTTTCCGTTTGAGGGTGCCCCACAGATGCTCAATAGGGTTTAGCTCTGGAGACATGCTTGGCCAGTCCATCAACTTTACCCTCAGCTTCTTTAGCAAGGAAGTGATCATCTTGGAGGTGTGTTTGAGGTTGTTATCATGTTGGAATACTGCCCTGTGGCCCAGTCTCCGAGGGGGAGGGAATCATGCTCTGCTTCAGTATGTCACAGTTCATGTTGGCATTCATGGTTCCCTCAATGAACTGTAGCTCCCCAGTGCCGGTGTTCCGTCAGATTAGGTGACCCATCAGAATTGGTAACGGAAGTGACGTTCTGTAGCCACCATCTTGCTACAGCCCGCACTCCTCCACAGTAATGATACACCGAGAAGGGACAAGGGGACATCTTGTTACACCCACTGGAGTTTTGCATTTCACAGTTATTTTTAACAGGAAACGGAGCATATATGGTGAAATACAGTATTTATAAATCTGACGGACTGTTTTGATGTTGAATTATAAAAGCCAGTAGCTTTGCAGTGAGTTTTTCAACTTTTTTCAACGTTTCTGCATTAGCGTTTTTTAATGGATCAAAAACGTTAAAAACCGCTGGTGAGCTGACGTTTTTGAGCGTTTGTCGAGGTTTATCAGTGTATATCAGCGTTAGAGCGTTTTTACAGCTGAAAAAGTCTCTCGGAACCCACTCGTTTTAGGTTTGTTTTACTGCTCAAAACCGTCACTGCCCAAAACTGCTAACAGCCTATGTGTGCATGGACACATAGGATAACATGATTGAGAGTTTAATGACTGTAGAAAAAAATGTCTACAGCCAAAAACAGCTGCTGTAAAAACATCAAAAAACCTCCAGTGTGCATGAGGCCTTAAAGCTCGGTTCACACTGGATGTCGATGCGGCTCCCAGCAGGGGTCCTGTGCATCTCCGTTCACCGTTTCAGGTCCGATTTCAGTCCGAATTTTGGGCTGAATTCAGACCTGAAACGGACCAAAAGACGCACAGGGCTCCTGTGCAAATTCGCACCAGAGCCGCATCGGAGATATGTGAACTGGCTCCATAGAGAGCCATTCACATTCGCCTGCTATTGCGAATTGGATGCAGTGATCCCACATCCAATTCACAATAGTGTGAACCCAGCCTAAAGTCACTAAATTGCAGCTTCTGTCTGAGGCTGCTCACACTGGCAGTTTGCTTGATAAAAGATTCCCTTTAATTTGATTGTGTATAGTTTTGTAACAAATAGTTGGCCGCTTTCTGGTGCAAAGGATAAAGCAAGATACAGTCAGGTCCATAAATATTGGGACATCGACACAATTCTAATCTTTTTGGCTCTATACACCACCACAATGGATTTGAAATGAAACGAACAACATGTGCTTTAACCGCAGACTTTCAGCTTTAATTTTAGGGTATTTACATCCAAATCAGATGAACGGTGTAGGAATTACAACAGTTTGTATATGAGCCTCCCACTTTTTAAGGGACCAAAAGTAATGGGACAATTGGCTGCTCAGCTGTACCATGACCAGGTGTGTGTTATTCCCTCATTATCCCATTTACAAGGAGCAGATAAAAGGTCCAGAGTTCATTTCAAGTGTGCTATTTGCATTTGGAATCTGTTGCTGTCAACTCTCAATATGAGATCCAAAGAGCTGTCACTATCAGTGAAACAAGCCATCATTAGGCTGAAAAAACAAAACAAACCCATCAGAGAGATAGCAAAAACATTAGGTGTGGCCAAATCAACTGTTTGGAACATCCTTAAAAAGAAAGAACGCACTAGTGAGCTCAGCAACACCAAAAGACCCGGAAGACCACGGAAAACAACTGTGGTGGATGACCGAAGAATTCTTTCCCTGGTGAAAAAAACACCCTTCACAACAGTTGGCCAGATCAAGAGCAATCTCCAGGAGGTAGGTGTATGTGTGTCAAAGTCAACAATCAAGAGAAGACTTCATCAGAGTGAATACAAAGGGATCACCACAAGATGTAAACCATTGGTGAGCCTCAAAAACAGGAAGGCCAGATTAGAGTTTGCCAAACAACATCTAAAAAAGCCTTCAAAGTTCTGGAACAACATCCTATGGACAAATGAGACCAAGATCAACTTGTACCAGAGTGATGGGAAGAGAAGAGTATGGAGAAGGAAAAGAACTGCTCATGATCCAAAGCATAACTCCTCATCAGTGAAGCATGGTGGTGGTAGTGTCATGGCGTGGGCATGTATGGCTGCCAATGGAACTGGTTCTCTTGTATTTATTGATGATGTGACTGCTGACAAAAGCAGCAGGATGAATTCTGAAGTGTTTCGGGCAATATTATTTGCTCATATTCAGCCAAATGCTTCAGAACTCATTGGACGGCGCTTCACAGTGCAGATGGACAATGACCCGAAGCATACTGCGAAAGCAACCAAAAAGTTTTTTAAGGGAAAGAAGTGGAATGCTATGCAATGGCCAATCAATCACATGACCTGAATCCGATTGAGCATGCATTTCACTTGCTGAAGACAAAACTGAAGGGAAAATACCCCAAGAACAAGCAGGAACTGAAGACAGTTGCAGTAGAGGCCTGGCAGAGCATCACCAGGGATGAAACCCAGCGTCTGGTGATGTCTATGGGTTCCATACTTCAGGCTGTAATTGACTGCAAAGGATTTGCAACCAAGTATTAAAAAGTGAAAGTTTGATTTATGATTGTTAATCTGTCCCATTACTTTTGGTCCCTTAAAAAGTGGAAGGCACATATACAAACTGTTGTAATTCCTACACTGTTCACCTGATTTGGATGTAAATACCCTCAAATTAAAGCTGAACGTCTGCAGTTAAAGCACATCTTGTTCGTTTCATTTCATTTCAATCCATTGTGGTGGTGTATAGAGCCAAAAAGATTAGAATTATGTCAATGTCCCAATATTTATGGACCTGACTGTATATGGAATTAGGTATGGAATGAGTTTAAAGGCCCCTGTCACACAGACGGACCATTCAGGTCCGCCTGTCAGTTTTTTAGGCGGACCTGAACGGACGCTCCGTGCACCTCTATGGAGCCACGGATGTCAGTGGTGACATGCCCGCTGACATCCGACCCGCTCCGATCCGCCAAAGTGTGACGGAGGAAAACCCTACTTTTCCATCCATCTGCGGATCGGATGACGACGGACTCTACAGTCCGTCGTCATCCGATCCCCCATAGGGGAGAGCGACGCTCTGACAGGTCGGTCCCTGCACAGTGTGCACAGCTGTGTGCACAGCTGAGCAAAGCGGAGCCCACACACGTCCGTGTCCATGTGAAAGAGCCCTTAAGGTTATTATATATAGCAGAGTTCTTTTCTGGACAAAGCAACTAAAGAGATGAAAATGTTATAAACTTAATCTAATGCCAAATCTACTCTGAAAGCCTGCATTGAGTTCAACCCTGTATAACTGTTCATCCTAACAAGTGCAATTTGTATCATTTCTATTTCTACAGGGAAATCTGTTCTGTCAAAGTCCTTTAAAGATAAAAATGACTTGACTTCTAAGGGAAAAACCGCACAGCATACAAAATTCACCGAAAAGGATGATCTGAGCAGATCAAATAAAAATATTTTATTCTGTACTGTAGGAGGATAGGCACAAGAAACATTCCATTATACATTAGTCTTGGAATGCATATCTTATATTTGCTGTAGGCGTAGGCAGCATGAATTAATAACTTAATGCCTTTGGATATAGGCATACTATACTGTATGTAGCTCAAGCATATTAACATTTCACATTAGCTTCAAGGCAGTATTTGAAAACCTGCAGGACCAGATATCACAGCTTCCATCATTCTTGTCCAAATAATAAAACTAAAAAATAAAATTAATAATAAAAACTGATGTTTGAAACTAACTCTAAATATTTATCCTTCGAGTATAATTTTATTTTTCAGTACCAGTAGTTGTATATGTTTATGTCAATAACTATACAGAAATCATTGCAAAAAACCTTGTTAGATACAAAAACAACAAAACCCAAGACTAATGAACCAAAGTGAGCAGAGTGGTGGCTCATCAGTGTGCTGCTGCTCTTGCATTGCCCAATGAACAGGCTTCAAGTGTGTTCTTTAAAGCAGTTCTTTAGCCTTTTTTAAACAAATTAAAAGTCAGCAGCTATAAATACTCCCTGCAGGGAGAAAGACGACAAATGCTCGGCAGGAGGAATTCCCCTGTCAGCACTGTTTGTGTTGATGGAGGAATTGTGCAACTTTTTTTCCTGCAACCTGTGGTTACAGGAAAGAAATTCACACCGCCTTAAAACAAACCACACTGGCCTCTGTAGCTGCAGGCTGCATGGAGCAAAAAGTAATTTCAGTTTCCTTTTAGTAACTTGGCTCCTTCTGCTACCATTCATCTCCAGTAGTGACCTGACAACCTGCCAGGCTTTTAATCTTACATGAAAAACACAGCAGGTACATCAGAAGAAAGGAGAACATGGAATGCCAAGAACTGACGTGAACAAACTAAGGCCTCATTTACACGGGTACTGAGGCTCATACAGCATGAATAAGGTGTTTGTTTATATGTTTGGAGAAGCCTAGAACTGTGTCCAGGCAGTCTATACTAATGAATAGGGATGAATAGAGATGCAGCGGCTGCATGGACACATCCAAGTTAGTGCAGGGATGGGTACGGTGTCCAGAACACAGACAGTGTGTGTTCAGGGCAGGGCACTCTCCCTTACATGCATGTCAAACTCAGATGTGTGGCTGTGTCCGTCTGTACAGCTGCTGTAATCACTAAGGCCGGCTATAGATTGAGCGATTGGTTCACCCATCAGCACAGTCAGTGATGATAGGGGAATGCATCCCGCAGAGCTATTGTGTTCTCCTGGCAGGGGCGGGAAAGCTATCCCTGCCAGAATACAGTGATTATTGTTAGCAGCTATAGCAATAATCGCATGTAAAATTCAACAGGCTGGTTGAACCCAAGTTGACTGATTGATCAACTTGGGTACAATCAGCCTGCCCATACATGGTTTGAATCTCGGCCAATTCCTGCTGAACCGTCCGAGATTCTAACCGTCTATTGCATGGAGCTGCAGGCATATAAACAAATACCTCATTCATGCTGTATGGTTCTTACTGTCTGTCTAAATGAGGCCTAATTGCATCTCTTGTGCACTTTGAGGATGATCTGCCAGTGTCTACAGGTACAGGGGTCAGTGAGGACTTTGAGAACTACTGTAAAGTCACAATACTTACCTCTCTCCAGTGGTCTAACAACCATGAGGGGTCCCTTCTCCCTTGCCTTTTTTAGGTGCCGGTTTTGGTTGTATTGAATAGCTGGTTATAGATGATGTAACTCATATGCATATGCAGGAGTCTGTCAGCGACCACGCTGACAATGTATACTGACCCACGCATGGGCAGCTCAGTTTATATGCCATAAAAGACTGCAAGCGGGTATGTCTCTTCTATGATAAATGGCCTGTTTGTAACTTTTGTCATGTTGCATTAACAGATTATTTAGCCCTGATTCACACCAATGCAATTTGTCATGTGATTTGACAGTTCAAAACCGCATGACAAGTCACACCCTATTGCCGGCAATGAAACCATTCAAATTGTTGCGACTCAAGTCGCTGTGACTTTGAAAAAGGTCCCTGCACTGCTTTTTTTGCCATTTCATTGCGACTTGCATTGACTTCTGTTAAATGAAGTTGCAAGCCCCAATAAAATCAGAGATCCAAATCGTACTAATCAGGCGGCTTTGAAATTGTGCTGAAGTAGCACGATTTTAACCACTTGCCGCCCGCCCTATAGCGGATTGACGTCGGCAAAGTGGTTGCAAAATCCTGACAGGACGTCATATGACGGCCTCAGGATTTTGAGCTGCTGCGCGCCCCTGGGGGGCGCGCATCGCGGCGATCGTTGCTGCGGGGTGTCAGTCTGACACCCCGCAACTCCGATCTAGGTAAAGAGTCTCCGACGGAGACTCTTTACCACGTGATCAGCCATGTCCAATCACGGCTGATCAGAGTGTAAACAGGAAAAGCCGGTCATCGGCTTTTCCTCACTCGCGTCTGTCAGACGCGAGTAGAGGAGAGCCGATCGGCTGCTCCTATGACAGGGGGGGGGGGGGTTTGTGCTGATCGATTATCAGCACAGCCCCCCCGAGGATGCCCCCACTGGACCACCAGGGATGCCACTAGACCACCAGGGATGCCAGCACCAGGTATGCCACCCTAGACCACCAGGGATGCCAGTTAGTGCTCCCTAATGGATGCCAATCAGTGCCCACAATGGATGCCAATCAGTGCCCACAATGGGCATCACTGATTGGCATCCATTACAGTACATCAGTGCCGCCTATCAGTGCCCACCCGTGCCACCTATCAGTGCCCACCCGTGCCACCTATCAGTGCCCATCCATGCCACCTATCAGTGCCCATCCATGCCACCTATCAGTGCCCATCCATGCCCATCCGTGTCGCCTATCAGTACCCATCCGTGCCGCCTATCAGTGCCCATTCGTGCCGCCTATCCGTGCCCATACGTGCCGCCTATCCGTGCCCATCTGTGCCGCCTATCCGTGCCCATCTGTGCCGCCTATCCGTTCCACCTATCAGTGCCGCATATTAGTGCCCATCATCAGTGCCCATCAATGCCACCTCATCGGTGCCCGTCAGTGCAGCCCCATCAGTGAAGGAGAAAACTTACTTATTTAAAAAGTTTTGTAACTGAAACAAAAAAAAAAAAAATTTTTTCAACATTTTTGGTCTTTTTTTATTTTTTTTAGCAGAAAATAAAAATCCCAGAGGTGATCAAATACCACCAAAAGAAAGCTCTATTTGTGGGGAAAAAATTATAAAAATTTAGTTTGGGTACAGTGTAGCATGACCGCGCAATTGTCATTCAAAGTGCAACAGCGCAGAAAGCTGAAAATTGGTCTGGGCAGGAAGGTGTTTAAGTGCCCGGTATGGAAGTGGTTAAAGCCACACTAGTTGTGAACCAAAGCTTAGTGCTTGCTAAGAATATATAAATATTTATTTATTTAACGAACATAGCAGCCATCAGCACCATGAACTCTTTTGATTCATTGTAAGTACCATCCTAGTGCTGATGTAAAAGTAAATTCACTAAAAACTTAAAGAGGATGTTAAAAAATAGTAAAATCATGTACAATCTGGTAAAATTTTATATAAATTTAATTATGAATTTTCTTTTGCTTCTTTGATGTATGTAGGATTGCTTCCTCTTCCTTATTCCCTGATAAAAAAATGTATATAAGTTGAAACACATTGGATTAACTTGGTGGATATGCAATTTATTTTAAAAATTTCATGTATCCCTGCAGTACATGTATATTGTAGGATTGGCATAAAATCAGGACGTGAAGTGTCTAGACCAGCCAATTTTAAATCTGTAATTGTGTGATTTGTATTGCTGCAACAAAGTTCCATGGGAGATATCTTTTGTTTAGTGTATTAGGGATGGTGCAGCCTTCTTCCCATGATAGAATTGCTACTCTCTGCTTTTAAAGTAGTTGTTAAGCCACTTTCACATCTTCATACTATCAGTGCTGTGTCCTAATCCTGTGTCCCCGTGTGAGTGATTAATAAAGAAAAAGCCAATTATACCTCATTTCAGAGCGCCTCTCAGCAAACACGTGACCAGCTTGCTCTCTCCTTTCCCCGTCTGACAGCTACAGCGGGCGGGGCCGAGATTCCCCACTGACGTCACCCGGGAGGGGAAGAGGAGAGAGAGAGCCAGCCGGTCACATGATCGCTGAGAGGCGCTGTGAAATTAAGTATAATCTGCTTTTTTTTACCACTTAAGCCCAGAACCATTTTGTTGCTAAAGGACCAGGCCCCTTTTTGCGATTTGGCACTGCGTCGCTTTAACTGACAATTGCGCGGTCGTGCCACGTGGCTCCCAAACAAAATTGACGTCCTTTTTTTCCCGCAAATAAAGCTTTCTTTTGGTGGTATTTGATCACCTCTGCAGGTTTTATTTTTTGCGCTATAAACAAAAATAGAGCGACAATTTTGAAAAAAATTAAATATTTGCTATAATAAATATCCCCAAAAAATATATTAAAAAAACATTTTTTTTCCTCAGTTTAGGCGATACGTATTCTTCTACATATTTTTGGTATTAAAAAAAAAGCGCTTATTGATTGGTTTGCGCAAAAGTTATAGCGTCTACAAAATAGGGGGTAGTTTTATGGCATTTTTATTCATATTTTTTTTTTACTAGTAATGGTGGCGATCAGCAATTTTTATCGTGACTGCGACATTATGGCAGACACATCGGACACTTTTGACACATTTTTGGTACCATTGTCATTTTTACAGTGATCAGTGCTATAAATATGCACTGGTTACTGTGAAAATTACACTGGCAGTGAAGGGTTTAACCTGTAGGTGGTGCTGTAGGGGTTAAGTGTGACCTAATGAGTGATTCTTACTGTAGGGGGGCGTGGCTTGGCGTGTGACGTCACTGATCGTTGTTCCCTGTGACAGGGAACAGACGATCACTGACATGCCACTAGGAAGAACGGGGAAAGGTTTGTTTACACTTACCTCTCCCTGTTCTTCAGCTCTGTGACCCGATCGCGAGACGCCGGCGGCGATCGGGTCCACAGGTCCCACGGGCGCGGTCATGGAGCTTCGGATCGGGTCGCGAGCGCGCCGTTGGCGGATCGCTTGCGCGGCGGCGCGCGCGCAACCCACGGATGGGTTCCTAAAGAGGACGTACCTGTATGCCCTTGTGCCAGTCCATGCCATTCTGTCGACATACATCGTTGTGCGGCGGTCCTTAAATGGTTAAAATAAATAACTTACACAGGATTAGGACACAGCGCTGATAGTATGACAATATAAGTGTTATATGAGCAGCAGGAGTTGTGGGGGCGGGCACTGTCACGAGCTGACATACAGGGAGGGGGGAGAAAACAGAGGAGGATGCGGGAGAGCAGAGAGCAGGGCTGCGGATGACAGAGGCATATAAACTGACCACGGTGTCAGGGCTCAGCAGTCATGATGAACCATGGTCAGTTTACAAAGGGGAGGGCAGAAACTGGCAGGATTAGCCAGGTATTTCAGGTGTTACAGGGGGCTAAATGACACAGCACAAGCACTGTACTGTATAACATGCTTTAAAGGAACAGGATTATTTTTTTATGGGTTAACAAATGCTTTAAGCTTTAACCACTTGCCGACCAGCCACAGTAAATATATTGCGGCAGGTTGGCTCTATTGTGCAAAACGACGTACCTGTATGTCGTTTCATGTAATAGATACTGTGTGCGCGCCACCCGCGATCGCTCCACAGAGAGGCAGAATGGGGATCTGCCTATGTAAACAAGGCGGATCCCCTTTCTTACAGGGGACAACATGGTTATCTGCTGTTCCTAGTGATCAGGAACAGCAATCTCTGTGTTGTCCCAGTGAGCTCATCCCCCACAGTTAGAACACACCCAGGGAACACAGGTAAACCCTTGATCGCCCCCTAGTGTTAATACCTTGCCTGCCAGTGTCATTTATACATTGATCAGTGTATTTTTTTTTTAGCACTGATTACTGTAAAAATGTCACTGGTCCCCAAAAAGTGTCACTTGGGGTCAGATTTGTCCGCCGAAATCCCACTAAAAATCGCAGATCGCCGCCATTACCAGTAAAAACATAGAAAACAAAATAAAAGGTCCATAAATCTATCCCCAATTTTGTAGACATGATAACTTTTGTGCAAACCAAACAACATACGTTTAAATATGTAGAAGAATACATATTGGCCTAAACTGATGAATACATTTGTTTTTTATATATTTTTTTTTCGGATATGTATTATAGCAGAAAGGAAAAAAAAATTTTTGGTTTATAGCGCAAAAAATTAAAGCCGCAGAGGTAATCAAATACCACCAAAAGATAGCTCTATTTGTGGGCGAAAAAAAACATCACGTTTGTTTAGGTACAACATCGCACGACCGCGCAATTGTCAGTTAAAGTGACGCAGTGCCGTATTGCAAAAAATGGCCTGCTAATTAAGGGGGTAAATCCTTCCAGGGGTGAAGTGGTTAAAGTCTATTTTCAGCCTGTTTAAAAATGTAATCTCGTGATTTTAATCAATAAGAGGATAATTAGAGCATTTCCTGGCTCAAGTGTTAAAGTGGAGCTCCACCCTAAATAGCAACTTTTGCTATTTGGAACCCTCCCCCCCTCCGGTGTCACAATTGACACCTTTCAGGGGGGAGGAGGGTGAAGATACCTGTCTAAGACAGGTATTTTCACCCACATCCGGGAGTCCTGTCTCCGGGAATCTGCGGGAGTTACGTCACTTCCCGCAGACTTCCCTTGGTGTTCTGGGAGACACTCGGCTCCCAGAACACAGGAGCACCAATCAGAACGGCGCAGCGCGACTCGCGCATGCGCCGTAGGGAACCGGGCATGAAGCCGCAGGGCTTCACTTCCTGGTTCCCTCAGCGAGGATGGCGGAGGGAGCAGCAGAGCGACGAGCGGTCGCTCGTCCTCTGCTGCGGACGTCGCTGGACTCCAGGACAGGTAAGTGTCCAAATATTAAAAGCCAGCAGCTGCTGTAGCTGCTGGCTTTTAATTTTTTTTTTCCGGTGGAGCAACCCCTTTAAGTGTACAACTACTTGAACTTGTAGCAATCTTCCAGAGTTCTAGAAAAGTAAATGCCAGAGCCAGATAAAAATGTATAAAGATATTCCGCTGTGCAATGTGCTAGATGGAGGGAGCTCAGCAGCTAGAATACAACATAAATAGGACCACCCTAGCAATAATAAACTATTTAAAAAAGGTATATACGTCTGCATCCAGGGCCTAACATCCACAGGTAATTGCTGCATGCTGGACTAAATACAAACAGCTGCAAATGGCTGTGTGCGCTGTTAGCCTTCTTTGGTTTTGAATATGTGCAAATTTACACTTTTATACAAGCTGTACACTCACTACTTTACATTGTAGCAAAGTGTCATTTCTTCAGTGTTGTCACATGAGAAGATATAATAAAATGTTTACAAAAATGGGAGGGGTGTACTCACTTTTGTGAGATAGTATGTATAGATATTTGGAATCACTGGGGGTCTGTGTTGTAAACTAAGCTAGGTGTGCATATACTTACGGGAAAGTATTACCTGCTTCCAGATGCATTTAGGAAACAGCTCCGAATGCTGCCTGAATGCATGAGGCCTAGATGTGTTAGATATGAACAAGGCTGAATAAAGCGGTTGCAAACCGCTGGACTTTTTTTTTTGTACCCTGCAAGGTAAAGTTATAATTATGTTAAACTTATCTTAAAATGAAGCCCTTCAAGTGGCGAGATGTCAAGAGCTACAGGCGCTCCCATCTTCAGCCGTCTTGCTTCCGGGTTCGTGGACTCTCTGGCTCTGTGACTGGCCAGAGCCGCAATGACGTCACTCCCCTGCATGTGCGCATGCGCCAGTGATGTCACTGGCTGCATGTACAGTATATATCCCCTAAACAATGCACCTTTAGGAGATATTTACACTACCTATAGGTAAGCCTTATAATAGGCTTGCCTATAGGTAAAATTCAGTGATGGAAATTTACTTCCACTTTAACATGTATTACATGTACACAAACATTTGTGGGTTTGCCCATTTAGGAACATAAATAAATGCAGACAACTGCTTTACAACCTTTTTACAGATATGAAATACTATGTTAGCTGAAATAGGGGCTGATGAATGTCTTCATAAGCAAGTCAAATAACAAACGTAATGTTATGGTAACAAGCTTTAATTGCTGATTGCAACAGAAAACACTGCATGGCTTTCAAGGCACAACAAGGCCTCTTTATAACCTGACAGACAGTAGTGCTTCAAAAGAGAACCTGCAAGGATAAAAACATGGCAGTCTCCGCTGCGGACCTGTCTTTAATAGTACAGGCTTCAGGGCTGTTTCTGATCTTGTTTTCAGTATCTACCAAAACATGTATGCAGGACTGGGATCAGACGTTCAGTATTTCCTGGTTTAGTTCAGTGACTCACTGGGTGGTGAAGACAGGAACAGAATTACAGTGCATGTCCAAAGAATTTTTTTGTTTTGTTTAGGATTCCATTAGAGAGTTCTTCCTTCATTTCTTGTTCCACTGACAATGATTTCACCAGACAGGAAGTGAAGGAAAATCTGTAACAGCGACACAGACAGCAAAAAAATGCTGATGGGTTCTGGCCATCCCCTACAACAGAAAAAAAAAAAAAAGATTTTATTTATGCTTGTGTTGCCATTCGTGCATTTGCCTTCACTTCATGTCAGGTGGAACCACTGTCGGCAAATAGGAAATGAGGGGCAATCTCTCGAATGGAGTCCCAAATAGCAGTAAATCCCCCCAACCCTTTCCCACGCTATTATATAAAAAAAAGCATTGGCTGGACATTACAGCTGCACGATTCTGCCCAAAATGAGAATGACGATTTTTTTGCTCAGAATAAAGATCACGATTCTCTCAAGATTCTCGCGGCGTAAAATCTTTCACATTATACAAAATATTTTGCCCTAATTTTACTGGTTAGTTTTTTTTTTGTTTTTTTTTATTCATTAAAGTAATTTTTTCCAGAAAAAAACTGCATTTGAAAGACCGCTGCGCAAATACAGTGACATAAAATATTGCAACAACCACCATTTTATTCTCTAGGGTCTCTACTAAAAAATATATATATATATATTGTTTGGGGGTTCTAAGCTAAGAAACCTCCAGGTAGCCATATTGCATTGCATTTTCACAAAAATACAGAGCTGCAGACTGAAAAGGAAAGGTAATTTTTAGAACATTTAATTACAACATGACTTGTGCCGTAATTGTATACGCTATTTTTATTTTCCATTTTATTCCCTCCATGAAAGTGGAGTTACCCGTTAACCACTTGCCGGCCAGCAGTTTAACATATATATGCACAAACAAGGTTCATAAAGACATGTATGAGAGAGTTTGGGGGGGGGGGGGGAAACTTGACTGGCCTGCACAGAGTTTTGACCTCAACCCAATAGAACACCTTTGGGATGAATTAGAGCAGAGACTGCGAGCCAGGCCTTCTCATCCACATCAGTGCCTGACCTCACAAATGGGCTTCTGGAAGAATGGTCATACATTCCCATCGACACACTCCTAAACCTTGTGGACAGCCTTCCCAGAAGAGTTGAATCTGTTATAGCTGCAAAGGGTGGACTAGCGTAATATTGAACCCACGGAATAAGATTGGGATACCATTAAAGTTCATGTTCGTGTAAAGGCAGGTGTCCCAATATTTTTGGTAATAATGTGTATGTCTGGTGAGTGCAATCCCTGAGTATGCTAGAGGGAGCACTTGGGTGTAATTCTAGGAGTGCTTTTTGAAGAGGCTTTTGGTGGAGAAAAATTTTGGGATCACATTGATTTATATTGAAGTGGTGGGGGAACATTTTAGACTATACATCATTGAACGTCTTTACATTAATCTGTATTGGACTGGGTATGGTCTGGTGGAGGAAAATTTTGGACTTCACACCATTGAACTTTGTCAAGTTTTCACAATGATCTGTATTGAACGGAGTGTGGTCTGATATTGATTTACATTGTATTTTTATTTTTTTTGTGATTTGTTTTATTCATTATCCTATTGATATTTGGGGGTTTCAAGGTTTTTTGGGGTAAATGTATAAATTTTCAGCGCTGTACAAAACTCTTGGAGTTGAGAGAAGCACTTTGTGTTTGGGATTTTTATATAGGATTTGTTGTAACCATAGTGCAAAGGGGTATAATCATGAGTTCAATTTTGTATGGCAGTTAACTGTGATTAGGTCCATTCATGGCTGAATCTTCGTAGTGTACTGTTTTCTATTGGGCTGCATCTCTTTGGATTATAAAAAGGTTGAGGAATCGGAGCCTTGTCCAGCACTTTCATTACTTATTGCACTGTGTAGTGGAAAATGAAAGATTTGCCTCTGTTAGCCGACAGTGCTGTCTGCTGCGTTGGCTGATAACAGGAGTCACGTCTAGTCTATCCAGGAGCAAGATCATTAAAGATCCAGCAGTTGAGGATATACCCTCTCCTCTTCTGGGTCCCGTCCAACTACTAGACTAAATTAGGATATGGACAGTAGATCGTGCTAAATTTTTGGCTGATCTTCTACGGATCTGTGTTGGCAGACTAGTGCTAAAAACTTCTGAAAATATTAACTCTTATGCCTTGTACACACGATCGGAATTTCCGATGGAAAAAGTCAGACAGAATTATTTCAACAGATATTCCGACCGTATGTATGCCCCATCAGACTTTTTCCATCGGAAATTCCGAGGAATTCTGTCGGAGTTTAGATACAGAACATGTTCTCTTTTACTCCGATGGAATTCCGTCAGAATTTCGATGTGATTTTGGCCGGTCAAAAGTCCAACCGTGTGTACGGGGCATTAGACTTTTCTCACTACGGCATCTACATAGGGAAGAATCCCCCTTGGGTGTGTGGCAACTTAACCTACCAACTTTCAGCTTTGAAAATAAGCCTGGTGTAATCCCTGAAGAAGATATAAACTATGAGTGTTTTTCGAAACGCGTTTGTTGGTCTGTCATCGTGACAGCTTCTGGGCTTTGGTTCTTAGTTGGTTTTTAACTCTGTTTTTCAGTCATACGTTTTGGTTTTATCCAATGTTTTGTATCATGCCTTTCATCGTGATGTGTCCATTCATGTAATAAAATTCAATACATTTTTTTTCCATACACTTTCTGTCTGTGATCCATTTAAAGTCCCACTTCTTTGAGGAAAACTTTTTGGTACAATTGCACTGTGTATGGGTTGACAGGAACTTTAACTGTTCACTGGCATTTCCATATGGCTGAAGTGGATTAAGGAGGTAGAGCAACTAACTATACTTAGGTATATTTAGAATGAAAGGCATGGCACTGCACCAATGTGTGTTACTGTGCATTGTGGTAATGCCCACATTATCACACTGCAACATTGTGAATAAGCCCTCAATACTGTAATGTTAGCAAAGAATTTAGTGGTGCAAATCAGATACTACCTATGCAGCCCTGGCCTAAAGATTTTATCAACTGCAACTGAGCCACTCCTGCAGTGTGCAAGAGTAAACACGTAGCTTCTCTGCCTGAAGCAGTAAAAAAATCTAAATCAAAATAAGTTTAGGAGTCTGGAATGACTGGTAATAAATTACTGGGGGCCGGTTCACCCCAGGGTCGTGTGCGATGCATTTTGACAGCCCATTAATTTGCACTGGACAGTGGAAAAAGTAGTGTTTGCACTACAACAAACTGCATGGCAGTGCGGTATCATGCAACTTGGTTCCCGCAAACACACTGCGTTTGCAATGTGCATTTGGGGTGCCAATAACAATACATTTGCACCTGCATGCAGATCACAATGGCAGCTCCTTCACCTGCATTCTGGTGTAAACTGGCCCTAAGTGTAATGATTTTACAGCCTTGAGATATTCATGTGAAAGGCAAGATTGCATTTTTAATTTGACTATGGAAACGGTTCTACATTAAAATTTTCCAAAACCATAAACAAATGTTCTTTCATGTTTGTATGCCATTCCTGACAACTATATCAAACTAAAATGAACTATTTTCCACACAGTTAACTTGCTCCCTTTTTCTGTAGCCATCAGCTTATGGACAAAGCACGTAACTTTCCTAAATATACCTTTTGTTCATTAGCATGCTGGAGCTATATATTCATATATTTTTTAAACTCACCAACCATTCTGCTAATTTGCAAAGCTGTATTTATCTGAACTTAAGGTACTACATGCTGCACCTTTAATTACAGTGTCTTTATGTCATAATTACAGTCTACTCATACAAAGCAAATCATAGTAATTTTACAATACTTGCAATTTGATGCAAGAATAGAGTATACGATGCAAATATTCCTGACCCCATCACACATATTGCCAAATGGCAAAAGGAGCCAGGGAAAGTACATTAAAGTTATATTAAAACGTAGATTTAAAAAAAAAAATATATATATCAAGCATGTTATATTTATGGTCGTGGCCCTCTGACCGAGAGAGATGTGGATCACATAAACACGCAACAAGACTTACAACATAAATAGACCTGTGTGCCTTGGTGGTCTGGTCAGTATGCCAAGAAAAGGGGGCATACCCAAGGTAAGTAATGGGTAGTTAATGAAGAAGGATAAGCGGAGAAGTGCCCTGAAAAAGGGAAGGGTGGGAGGGTATCGAATGCGCAGACTCACGAACATGAGGTGAGCTGGGAAGAGTCGGCCCAGTGACGTGCAGTATCACACACTGAACCGACAAAGAGAATGGGTGAGTGGGCTGCTTAAATACCCTCCGGGCTCCTCCCATAAATTCAGGCCAGCATACTGGCCTTCTTAGTTATGGTCGTGGCCCTCTGACCGAGAGAGATGTGGATCACATAAACACGCGACAAGACTTACAACATAAATAGACCTGAAGTGTGCCTTGGTGGTCTGGTCGGTATACCAAGAAAAAGGGGCAAAAGACTCAGATAGGGGAAGAACTCTTAATTGATTCTTGTGGTTTATTGAGCCAGCTTGGTGAAGGATTGTGCCATTTCTTCCTGAGGATTTGGGATGTATGTGGCAAAACAAGCGGACTTCCATCGGCCTAGTTTCTTGATTACGTGGTCTGGTACTCCCTGTTGGGAGGCAGCTGAGGCTGCTCTAATTCCAAAGGAATGTCCATAGAACTGGCTGGCATTTGAAGCCCATATTGCTTAGGAGGATCCTGACATGCTTGACAAACTGGCTGCCACTCAGGGGGCTGGTTAGAAAGGGTAGCAAACAGCTACCATCAGATTGGCTGGGTAGATGGGACAGTAGTCAGTCGAACACCGTCACTGGGCATCAGGCGTTGTTAGTCTGAATCAGGTTGATGTCAACCCCTTGGGCCGGTTTGTTGCGTTTGCAGACTGTGAGAGTGTAGTGGTTCGAAAGTGAGTCGGATGGCGTTGTGACTGCCGGAGCCACTGACGGTAAGTCCACTAGGTCGTAGGGAACCGTAGAAGGCCTGGTAGATGGCTGTCTGGATGACTAGGCTGGGCAAAGCCCCAAACGGAGAACGAGTAAGGATTTCAGACATGTCCCTAAAGAGGGCACTCTTGAAAGGTAGGCGTTTGCCACTGACTACGGGTTGGTGCTTCTTTATGCCCTATAGGAGGGACTTGACTGCATGGGCCGAGAATACTGACGGTTTACTGGGGTCCTGAAAGGACAGGAAATGCTGGACGCCGTCTAGGTATAGCGTGATAGTATTGTGAGAAAGGGCCAGCTGCATGTGGTATTACAATATGAAGGCTAGGACGTGTCTAACGTCGCCTATCGCTGCTCCGGGGCAAGAGGCCAAAAATTTGCGGTTAGTGTTTCAAGCAGTGTGATAGGCCTTCAGTGTGTTGCGTGCCAAGGAGTGGTTAATAAGCTGGATTGCGTTGGCGAGATGCGACTTCAGTCCATCGTCAGCAACGACCAGGGTGGGACAGGAATAGTTGTTGGGTCGGCTCCAGGCTCTTGCTGGAAAATCACAGTAAGGTTGAAACGGGACTGTAACGTACCTTAGGTGTGAGCCTGACGTGCAGAGAGGGACCTCCCGTACAACCCTGGCTCGGAGACCACTGGAGTGGGTACAGTGGTGGTAAGAGCACACTGAGGTAAGGGTGCCTGTCTGATCCTCACTGCTTGGAGTGGTGGAGCCGAGTGGAGACTGGAACGGCTGGTTCCGGAAACAGCGGATGCAGGTCAGCAGGTGCAGCTTGCAGAGCAGAGGATGCAGGTCAGCAGGTGCCGGTTTGCAGAGCAGGGATGCAGGTCAGCAGGTGCCGGTTTGCAGAGCAGGGATGCAGGTCAGCAGGTGCAGGTTTGCATTGCAAAGGATGCAGGTCAGCGTGTGTGTGCAGCTCGCAGAGCAGAGGATGCAGGTAAGCTGGTGCAGGTTTGCAGAGTCAGACAAGCCGGGTCATACACATCAAGGTAAACATCATAAGTGGCAGGCAGAGAGTAGTCAAAGTCCAGGCTGAATCTTGGCAACAGGCAGACTGGCAGATAACTGAGCAGGGTCAAACGAGCCAAGGTCAGGACTGGAGACAGAAGCGTGGTCAGGAAGCCGGGTCAAACACAGGAACAGGATACAAGCACAGAATCAGGAACTCAGGGAACAGAAGCAGATCAAACCGCAAGGGGCAACATCTCTGGAATGCCTTTTATAGGAAGTACATGGGAGAAGCAAGGGGTTCAGAGTTCAAACAGTAATCAAGACACCAAGCAGAGTAGTCTAATGGATCAGATAGGTTATCCAGCAGATCAGGCAGGGAACTGTCCAGCATCTCAAATAGCTCCGTTGGAAGAGTCAATGCCAGACACAGAAGAGGTCCCAGGTTCAAGCCCAGCACGTCCCTGACAGTGCCCCCCCCCCCCTTAAGGGCAACCTCCGGGTGCCCAATAGAGCTCTTTTCTGGGGGTGACTGCAAAACAAGGCCTGGATTAACTCTCGGGAGTGGATGTTCTGTTGGGGTTCCCAGGAGTTCTCCTCCAGACCGTACCCCTTCCACTTGATCAGGAATTGAAGCTGGTTCCCTCTTCTCCGGCAGTCCAAGACGGCCTCCACCTCGAACTCCTCATCACCGTCAATGATTACAGGCTCGGGTGGTCCTGATCCCCTGTCTGGGAACGGGTCGGGCACTGCGGGTTTCAGCAAGGAAACGTGAAAGACTGGGTGAATCTTCAACGACTCCGGTAAGGCAAGTTCATAGGAGACCTTGTTTAATTTCCGTTTTACTGGGAAAGGACCGATGAACTTGGGTGCCAGTTTCCTTGCAGGGCAAGCCATCTTAAGGTTGGTGGTCGATAACCATACTTGGTCACCCTGTTGCAGGCATAATTCCCCTCTCCTTTTCCTGTCAAAGATCCTTTTATTGGCTGCTTGTGCCTTAGTCATGGCTTCCTGCAATATCCTGCTGTTACGGGTCAGGAAATCAACGATACTCTGGACCGCCGGGACTGTTGAATCAGGGATGAGATCAGGTAAGAAGGTCGGGTGAAACCCGTAGTTGGCAAAAAATGGCGATTGACCTGTAGCCGAATGATTGGCGTTGTTAAAGGCAAACTCTGCCAAGGGTAGTAAAGCTACCCAGTCGTCTTGAACGAAGGTGGTGAAGCATCTGAGGTACTGTTCGAGCGTCCGATTCGTTCTTTCGGTTTGCCCGTTAGTTTGGGGGTGATAGGCCGAGGACATGGACAACTCAATCTTCAGGACCTTGCACAAAGCCTTCCAAAAGCGAGAGGTGAACTGCACCCCTCTATCCAAAACAATGTCTGCAGGGACCCCATGTAGCCTTACTACGTCCCTAATGAAGACCTGGGCAGTTTCCATGGCAGAGGGCGTGCCTTTGAGAGGCACGAAGTGGGCCATCTTGGATAGACGGTCAACCACTACAAAGATGGCTGTGCAACCTTCAGACGGGGGGAGTTCCACTATGAAGTCCATGGCAATCATTTTCCAGGGACGGTCAGGGACTGGTAAGGGTCTGAGCAGACCCCAGGCCTTGCTTCTAGTGGTCTTGCTACGGATACAGGTGGCACATGAACCTACATATTCCCTGCAGTCTTTTTCAAGATCCGGCCACCAAAACGTGCGTTGAATCAGTTCAAGGGTTTTATGCATTCCGAAATGGCCTGCCAGGGGATGATCATGACACAGTTTAACACTGTGACTCGAACTTCTTCTGGCACAAAGATTTTGTCATTCTTCCAAAGTAACCCGTCCTTGGGTACCAGAGTGATTCCAGAGGGACCAGACACACCTGTAGAAGCTTGCTTCAAGCCAGACATCAGGCTAGTTTGTAAAAGTAAGAAGTTGCCTTCCGATAGAATGGTATCTGGAGCTGACACCTCTTTTGGATCATCAAACATGCGGGAAAGAGCGTCTGGTTTGGTGTTCTTGGAGCCTGGTCGGTAAGTTATGTGGAACAAGAACCTAGAGAAAAATAGTGCCCAACGTGCCTGGCGTGGTCTCAGACGTTTGGCAGCTCTCAGATACTCTAGGTTCTTGTGGTCTGTGTAAATGAGTATAGGATGCGCTGCTCCCTCCAACAAGTACCTCCACTCCTCAAGGGCAGATTTAATGGCCAGGAGCTCCCGGTCTCCAACATCATAATTCCTCTCGAATGGGGTAAGCTTACGGGAGAAGAAGGCTACCGGGTGCATCAAGTCCTTGAGACCTTGGCGCTGGGAGATAACAGCTCCAACCGCTGTCTCTGAGGCATCTACCTCAAGTAGATACGGTAGGGCAGGATCGGGATGAATTAGGATAGGAGCAGACGTAAAAAGTCTTTTTAGGTTTGTGAAAGCAGCCTGTGCTTCAGCTGTCCACTGGAATCGAGCATTTTGCTTGGTTAGCTGCGTAATCGGGAAAATAATAGCAGAGAATCCCTTGATAAACCTCCGATAAAAATTGGCAAAGCCAATGAAGCGCTGCACCCCCTTTTTGTCTGAAGGTGCAGGCCAATCCAGAATGGCTGAAACCTTCTGTGGGTCCATCTTGAATCCCTCTGTAGAGATCACTAGGCCAAGGAACTGGATACTCTGTCGCTCAAATTCACACTTTTCTGGTTTTGCGTACAGTCCATGCTTGCGGAGACGACAGAGTACACTCTTGACGTGTTTCCAGTGCTGCTCGAGAGAGAGGAGGAAAAAATCTAAATATCATCAACATAGACAACTACATAAATGTCCAGACAGTCTCGGAAAACATCATTGACTAGATGCTGAAAGGTGGCAGGGGCGTTACATAGGCCGAAGGGCATTACTAGGTATTCGTAATGGCCGAACCTGGTACGAAAGGCAGTCTTCCATTCATCCCCTCCTCGGATGCGTACCAGGTTGTACGCCCCCCGCAGGTCTAAATTTGGTAAACACAGAGGAAGTCCTGAGTCTTTGAAAAAGTTCAGGTACCAGAGGCAGAGGGTACCGGTTCTTGACCGTGATTTTATTTAATTCCCGGTAATCTACACAGGGCCGAAGAGAATGGTCTTTTTTCTCCACAAAGAAGATTCCTGCCCCTGCTGGAGAAGTGGAAGGACGGATGAAACCCCTCTTAAGGTTCTCATCAACGTATTCTTTCAGTACCTCAAGCTCCCGTTCAGATAAGGGAAAGATCCGTCCGAAAGGAATCTCAGCACCGGGAAGAAGCTCGATTGGACAATCGTAAGGACGATGAGGCGGGAGGACTTCGGCCCCTCGCTTGCTGAAGACGTCCAGGAACTCATGATATTGTTTGGGTACAGAAGCTCGTATCTCTGGATCTGAATCTAAGCATAACAGAGGCCCCGAGGTGCTGGAACGTGGAAGCATGCAGTGGCGTTGACAGTATGGTGACTGGAACTTAATACTTCCGGTTCCCCAATCAATCTGTGGATTGTGTGCCTGAAGCCAGGGTAGACCCAGGATAACTGGAAACATGGGAGATGCAATAGCATCCAAAGTCAATAGTTCCTTTTGGTCCATGGAGGTGATCACAGGCAAAGGAGGGGTCTCCTGGGTCACTACTCCAGACTTGATGCGAGACCCATCTGCCAGGAAAATGGAAAGTCCCTGAGTCTTAGGTTGGAGTGGGATGTGTTGTTGTGCGGCAAAGTCTAGATCGACAAAAACAACTACATGCCCCTGAGTCGATTATTGCAGTTACTGGTATTGTCCTCCCTGGTAGTTGAAAGGAGATAGAAAGAGCCAGGTGAGTAGCATTGGTAGATGGAGGTGAGTAGTTGGGAGAAGAGGTAGCCAGGACCTTGCGCAGCTTAGCGGGACAAGAAGAGACATAATGACCGGGTTCCCCGCAATACAGGCATAGATAATTCTGCAGCCGACGAAGTTGTTCCTTGGCCGATAGGGAATGTTTCATTAGTCCAAGCTGCCCTGGCTTGACGGTCTGGTTGAGAGATGAGGGTTCAGTTGGAACTGTACTGGCACTGGCAGGGTAAACAGGGGCTCGTATCTGGGGTAGCATCCAAGCTGGGCGGAGCTGCTGGGTAGACCTTTCTGCTCTGCGCTCCCGGAGTCGTCGGTCTATCTGGATAGACAAAGTAATTAAAGTCTCTAAAACATCAGGAACACCGAAACCCGTGCTAACTCGTCCTTCAGGCTTTCAGAGAGACCAAGATGGAACTGATGCCGCAGAGCCGCCTCATTCCACTGGGTATCCGCGCTCCAGCGTCTGAAATCAGTCACATAGTCCTCGACCGCTCAGCGGCCTTGCTGGAGCGCATGGAGAGCAGCCTCGGCAGTAGAAGTCCGCTGTGGATCGCCATAAAGTCGGGCCATGGCATCAAGAAAAGAGGGCAGAGAGTCTAGAACTACATGGCGGACTTCAAGTAGGTGATGGGCCCAAGCTTGAGGTTCCCCCTGCAGCAAAGCGATAACGAAGCCCACCTTGGTGGCTTCAGATGAAAAAGTCTGAGGTAGCAACGAAAAGTAAAGTTCACATACGTTGCGAAACGCACGGAATTTACTCCGATCTCCAAAAAACTTCTCAGGAACAGGGACCCTGGGCTCAGGAGATGGTATCATTCCAATAGAAGAAGTTGGGGTTGGAGGTGAATCTGCAGAGGTGGCTTGAGTTTGTGTCTGCTTATCCATTCGGACGTGGCTGCCCTGCAGAGACTTCACGATCTGAGTGAGAGCTGTAAGGTGTTGATAGACATTGTCCATAGGCAAGGTATCTCCTGCAGGCTCAGGCATGGCGGTTTGATACTGTAACGTACCTTAGGTGTGAGCCTGACGTGCGGAGAGGGACCTCCCGTACAACCCCGGCTCGGAGACCACTGGAGTGGGGACAGTGGTGGTAAGAGCACGGTGAGGTAAGGGTGCCTGTCTGATCCTCACTGCTTGGAGTGGTGGAGCCGAGTGGAGACTGGAACGGCTGGTTCCGGAAGCAGCGGATGCAGGTCAGCAGGTGCAGCTTGCAGAGCAGAGGATGCAGGTCAGCAGGTGCCGGTTTGCAGAGCAGGGATGCAGGTCAGCAGGTGCAGGTTTGCATTGCAAAGGATGCAGGTCAGCGTGTGCAGCTCGCAGCGCAGAGGATGCAGGTAAGCTGGTGCAGGTTTGCAGAGTCAGACAAGCCGGGTCATACACATCAAGGTAAACATCATAAGTGGCAGGCAGAGAGTAGTCAAAGTCCAGGCCAAATCTTGGCAACAGGCAGACTGGCAGATAACTGAGCAGGGTCAAACGAGCCGAGGTCAAGACTGGAGACAGAAGCGTGGTCAGGAAGCCGGGTCAAACACAGGAACAGGATACAAGCACAGAATCAGGAACTCAGGGAACAGAAGCAGATCAAACCGCAAGGGGCAACATCTCTGGAATGCCTTTTATAGGAAGTACATGGGAGGAGCAAGGGGTTCAGAGTTCAAACAGTAATCAAGACACCAAGCAGAGTAGTCTAATGGATCAGATAGGTTATCCAGCAGATCAGGCAGGGAACTGTCCAGCATCTCAAATACCTCCGTTGGAAGAGTCAATGCCAGACACAGAAGAGGTCCCAGGTTCAAGCCCAGCACGTCCCTGACATGGACAGCCTGGAATATGTCTACAGACGATATTAAACTGGTGACTGAGTGACAGCTGCGCGAGCCTGCGCAGGAAGGACATGATGGGGAGTGACTTGGATCTACCTTTATTGATGATGTTGGCTGTGGCCTGATTGTCCATGGTGAAGAACACTGTCTGTCCTGTTCAAGTGTAGCCCCAGACCTGGGCAGCTGCCACGATCGGATACAGCTCGAAAGAGTGATGAAGACTGGGCGAAGCAGAAATTTAAGAGAATTTCTGGGGCCAAGGTTCGGCGAACCAGTGGTGGCCGAAAAATGGCTGCGAAGCCCGTGGAGGCTGCTGCATCAGTGACCACCAGTGGTAGTTCGGCTGACACTGCTGGGATGAACATTGAAATGCCGTTCTGGCAAGGGAGGAACTTGTCCCACAGCTAAGTCTGCTACTGCTGCTTGGACTAGTTTGAGAACTTGGTCTGGATCTTGCACTGGTGTGAGAAAATCAAGACAATACACAGGTACTTAACAAGACAATCCACGTGCACTCGCTGACCAACGTGCACTCGCTGACCAACGTGCACTCGCTGGTGCTGGATGGAAACCTGAACTAACCTCAGGGAAAAAGACAGAAAAGATGAGTGGCACGTGGGCCACTGGAGATGAATGGCCAACTGGGTGCCGCTGCATGTTTGTGTGGCTGATTGTTTGTCACTGAGATGTGTTTGCAAGATTAGTTTGTATGCGGGTTTGCACGTAGGTGCGTGCCGCAGTGTTTTATACTACTGGAGACAATATTGTGTGGTTGCAAGGGTGTCAGTGAGTGTCAGGTTGCTGGTACGATATTGCCTGGTTGCAGGGGCCTCGTGAGTATGAAGGTTTGTTTTGAGACGGCATTGCGTGGTTGCAAGGGTCTCAGATTGGTTTGCTGAGACGATATTGCGTGGTTGCAAAGGTCTCAATGATTATGAGGTTTGTTTTGAGACGGCATTGCGTGGCTGCAAGGGTCTCAGTCAGGTTTGCTGAGACAATATTGCATGGTTCCAAGGGTCTCGATGAGTATGACGGTTTTTTTTGTTTTGTTTTTTGTATGAGGGGTTGCTGAGACGACATTGCGTTTTGCAATGGTCTCAAATGAGTGTCAGGCTGCTGAGACAATTTTGTATGGCTGTAAGGGTCTGAATGGGTGTCAGGTTGCTGAGACGAGATTGTGTGGTTGCAAAGGTCTAGAGCAGTGGTCCTCAACCCTGTCCTCAGGGCCCACTAACAGGCCAGGTTTTATGTATTACCTTGGGGAGATGCAGACTAGAATACTGCAATCACAGAGCAGCAAATTATATCACCTGTGATGTATTTGAGTTATCTTGCAAACCTGGCCTGTTGGCGGGCCCTCAGGACAGGGTTGATGACCACTGGTCTAGAGGAGTGTGAGGTTGCCGAGATGATATTACATTTTGCAAGGGTCTCAAATGAGTATCAAGCTGCTGAGACAATATTCCCTGACGTTTTTTTTTTGTTAAAATGAAAACGACTGTAAACGAAACGCGGGTAAACGCGAGTTATCGTGTCTGGCAGCGTTTACAAGCGGTTACAGGCATTGGCGTTTTGAATGCCTCTGAACATCCGTCTGAACCCATTTATTTTTTATTTCTGGAAAGGTTTCTAAACTCAACTGCCTAGAAACGACTATAAACGATCCTGTGTACATGTACTGATAAGATAACAGAGGAGAGATCAGGGGCAGCTGAAAACGCCCAACTGTTCCTAAACGTCCGTTTACCAACAGCAGTGTACATGAGGCCTAAGAGGATTTGTCTGGCTGCAAGGGTCTCAATGAATGTCAGGGACTGGGGCGAGACTGCATGGTCACAAAGGTCTTGACGAGTGGGAGGTTGCTCGAGACGGTATTGCGTGGTTGCAAGGGTCTCGATGAGTGTGGGGCTCCTGAGACAGTATTGCGTTTGCAAGGGTCTCAACAAGGGTGTCAGGCTGCTGAGATGATTTGCATGGTTGCAAGCTCTCAACAGGTGTCAGGTTGCTTGGCCTAGATTGAGTGGTGACAAAGGGGGTATTTATTTATTTTTATTTATTTTCTTTATTTTTTTTTTGTCTTTGACAAGTGAGAGGTTGCTGAGACGATGTTGCATTTTTGCAAGGGTCTCAGGCTGCTGAGACGATTTGCATGGTTGCAAGCTTTCAACAGGTGTCAGGTTGCTGGGCCGAGATTGCGTGGTGACAAAGGGGGTATTTATTTATTTTCTCTCTTTTTCTTTGACAAGTGAGAGGTTGCTGAGGCGATGTTGCGTTTTTGCAAGGGTCTCAACAAGGGTGTCAGGCTGCTGATACGATTTGCATGGTTGCAAGGCTCTCAACAGGTGTCAGATTGCTGGGCCGAAATTGCGTGGTGGCAAAAAGGGGGTATTTATTTATTTATTTTCGACAAAGTAAAGTGCTTACTCCTAAGTGTGAAACGCGTTAGCTGTCCCTGTTACCCCGTTGCTGTGACATGTAGTGCCTGTTTTTTTTTAATTTTATTTTTCCAATAAAAGCCACGTTGGATTAGAGTGTGGCTATCCAGACTTCTTCATTTTTTCCTCAATAATCACACAGTGGTGGAGCATTGGGAATTAAGCGGTTGGAGGTGTAGTGGCAAGGTGGATCAAGAAAGATCAACAGCATATTCACGTGGCTGTGTACACAAACTCATTATATAGGACTTGCAGCATTGGGGTTGTAGCACCAGATATTAGTCCATAATTTGATATTGCATATTACCTAATCTTGTCTCCAGTATATTGCCACATTGGATATTTAGCCCTATACGTTTTGATTTAAAAATTTTGTGTTAACAAAATTGTAATTTGCAACAGTGTTGTGATGACGATTTTTATTGTAGTCACATTGAGGGTATTTGAGAAAGCACTGTAGGAAAAAAATGGAACGCATACCAATACAGGACATAGGCTAGTACACTCTTGTGCATCATCTTTAGAAGAGACTTCCTTCTGGGAAGACAGCCATGCAGACCAATTTGATGCAGTGTGCAGCGTATGGTCTGAGCACTGACAGGCTGACCCCCCACCCCTTCAACCTCTGAAGCAATGCTGACAGCACTCATACATCTATTTCCCAAAGACAACCTCTGGATAGGACGCTGAGCACGTGCACTCAACATCTTTGGTCGACTATGGCAAGGCCTGTTCTGAGTGGAACCTGTCCTGTTAAACTGCTGTATGGTCTTGACCACCGTGCTGTAGCTCAGTTTCAGGCTCTTGGCAATCTTCTTATAGCCTAGGCCATCTTCATGTAGAGCAGGGATATGCAATTAGCGGACCTCCAGCTGTTGCCAAACTACAAGTCCCATCATGCCTCTGCCTCTGGGTGTCATGCTTGATGCTGTCAGAGTCTCGCTATGCCTCATGGGACTTGTAGTTTAGCAACAGCTGGAGGTCCGCTAATTGCATATCCCTGATGTAGAGCAACAATTCTTTTTTCCAGATCCAGGTTCTTTGCCATGTTGAACTTCCAGTGACCAGTATGAGAGAGTGAGAGCGATAACACCAAATTTAACACACCTGATCCCCATTCACACCTGAAACCTTGTAACACTAATGAATCACATGACACCGGGGAGGGAAAATGGCTAATTGGGCCCAATTTGGACATTTTCACTTAGGGGTATACTCACTTTTGTTGCCAGCGGTTTAGACATTAATGGCTGTGTGTTGAGTTATTTTGAGGGGACAGAAAATTTACACGGTTATAGAAGCTGTACACTCACTACTTTACCTTGTAGCAAAGTGTAATTTCTTCAGTGTTGTCACATGAAAAGATATAATAAAATATTTACAAAAATGTGAGGGGTGTACTCACTTTTGAGAGACAGTGTGTATATATTTTTTCTATCTTGTGTTGTCTGTGATTTAGCTAGGAGAGGGAGATATATTTCTAGAGGTCCTATTTAGTTATATGCTTGGAAGCTACAATGTGCACACTAGTGATCTGTGGCGTAGGCTATGTGACAGTGTAGGGCGCTGCTATTGGATAAACAGTGGTAAAAATGACACAGGGTTTGCATGTATGATCATGAGTATTGATTATGAGCGGGGAAACCAGTTTTTACAGCTTTCTCCGAATTTTGGTATTTCCAGATCGATTTCCGGAGGGAAGAAATCTCCAACCCAGTGTCCAGGTCTTCTTGAAGACCAGCAGGGTGTAAGTCCAACTGTACAATGCCTTTATAATGAAGGCTTGGGCATAGCTCAGGGCTCCAGCCAGGGGAGAGAGAGGCGCTCTACTCAAAACACGGAATTGCATGTTGCAGAAATTCCATGTCCATCGGGCTGAGAGAGTTGGGACAGCTGAGAGAGTTGGGACAGCTGGGAGAGCTGAGGCAACTAGCAGATTCCAGGGGACTGAAGGAATCTGTAAATCTCTGAGGAGTGAGAGGCCAGGAGCGGACGGATACACCGCTTTCACACTGCAGCACCCGGCAGTTAGCCCTAAAGCGCTGCTCGTTTTTTGCTGTGGTTTATGCCCGCTAGCGGGGTGGTTTTTACCTTAAAAACAAGGTAAAAAGTCCAGTTTTGCAGCGCTTTCGAGACCAAGACCTCTTTCAAAGATGTGCTTTTAAGAGGCTATTTCTAGCGCTAACGCGCCTGAAAAACACCTGAGTGTGAAAAGGGTCTAATGGTTGTATGGCTGTTAAGAAATGTGCTCAAAATATCCTTTATTCCTATTTTGTGCATTATTGCAGCTTACTATTATTATATTATTACTATTATTATACAGGATTTATATAGAGCCAGTTTGTGCAATTCTTTACAATATAAAGAGTGACAGTACAGTTACACAACAATTCAAGACAAGAGGATTAGGAGGGCCCTGCTCATGTGGCCTTATAATCGAAAAAGGAGGGGCAAGGAGGAAATAACTGTGTGGGAACGAGTTGATGAAAAAAGTAAAAGTTTGTTGTTGGATAAAAGCGGGATAGGCCTCCATGAAGAGATCGATTTTCAGGGATCTCCTAAAGGCCGACACTGCCTGAGACAGCCAGAGGGATTGGGGCAGGAAGCTACAGAGGAAGGAATAGGCCTGAAAGGAGCGAAAAATTTGGCATGGGTGCTATTTTGAGATGAGGTTGGTAATGTAGCTGTAGCTGAGGGCAGTTGTGGATGGCTTTGTATGATGTTTTTAGAATTGTGAATTTTATTCACTGTGCGAGCAGAAGTCAGTGTAGGAATGGGCAGAGAGAGGTGGAAATGGAAAACACTGAGCTCAGTTATAATGTATCACTTTTAATGTAAGCTTGATGTATCCTTGTGTATTTGTTGACAAAGCTGGATTTTTTTTTAGATTTGCTCAGACTGATCAAGTGTACTTTAGTCAGTCACATCATGATGATAATAGCTCAGCCAAGTGCACTTTTGTCCTCATCCAAAGACCTGATTCCAGAATTACAGCAGCAAAGGGCAACTTCAACAGTGCACTCTCCAAGGATACATGTATGGCTCAAAGACAATGTCTGTTTTGTAATAATTTATCTCCAATTTGGCGCTATATCTAATCAACTGATTATTGTGAAATATTAGAACTAATGTATGAGGTGGAGAAACCATAGGGTTGTCCACCTCGATTGGTATGCTGTCATCATATGACTGCTTCTTTGGTCTTTTGCAAAGCTTGAAATCTTTCAGATTTAGCCCGGGTTCACACTCATGCAGTGCGGGACACCGCATGTAATTCGCGCAGGAATCGCAGCACATTCTGTGTCACTGGGGTGCAATTTGAGCCATGAATTTCTATGGCGCTAATCGCATCATTGTCACGAAACACTTGCAGGACCCTTTTTTGTCCGCACCAGAATCTCGGATCGATTGGAACCAATTGCGGGGTGTCGTTAGCTTAAAGCGGAGTTCCACCCAAAAGTGGAAGCTCAGCTTATCTGCCTCCCCCCCACCCCCCGGTGCCACAATTGGCACCTTTGGGGGGGGGGCAACCTGTTCTTGACAGGTACCTGTCCCCACTTCCGAGAGATCTCGCCGTGGCGAGATACTTCAGAAGTTTGGCCCCTCTCTTCATTCCCCCGCCGCCAGGCTTTTCAGAAAGCGCAGCACGCTTCGTGCACGCACAGTAGGGAGCCGGCTGTGAAGCCACAATGCTTCACTGCCAGTTTCCCTTACAGGCAATGGTGGCGGCATGGTAAGTAAGTGTCCTAATATTAAGTTAGCAGCTACAGTATGTGTAGCTGCTGACTTTCAATTTATTGCTGGGAGAACAGAACTCCGCTTTAACATACACTCTGCAATCGGTTCGCATAAATGGGTTGCCGCAGCAAATTCTCTGTGAATTTGTACCGCATCTAGTGTGAACCAAGGCTGAGCCATAAACATGTTTTATTCAAAATTCCAGCACTGATCACTAAAATTCTTTTGGACCGTTACTCATACTGCTGGTAAGGGCCGTGATCACCTTTGGGGAGGGATACTGTGCTCACCATTACCTTATGATTATGTTGTCACCTTTTGTGATTTTATATCCTGTTTATTATGATTAATGTATTTCTCTCTTTTTCTATTCTATAGCATTATACATTATCTCTGTCCTTTTTTTAAAAACATTATGCAAACGAAAGCTCCTGAAGAAGCGGTGAACTTCCGCGAAACATGTCGAGCATGTCAGCATAACTAAGATTTGGTGAACTGGTATAACCATCTACTTCAGTTGCACCTCTTATATTTAGATGGACAGAGTTTTTCTCCTAAATTTGTAAGTTTTAAATCTGTTGATGTCAATTCAATAAAACTTTATTTGTTTTATATATGTGTATCTTAATTGTTATGGTACCATTAAAGTCCACCAGCCTCAAAAAAAAATCCAACAAACCTGAATGCATGTGACCAAGTCTTCCCTGTGTGTGCCAATAAAATCACAGGGATTAGTGGTGCACCAAAATGAAAATTCTGCATGCACTTGACCGAAAACCAAAACCTAAATGGACAGTTTTTTTTTTTCTATTTAATTAATGTGGCAGGCATTTTTGTAATGAAGTCAATGGGACGCATTTTTTCTATCGGCAATACGTCAATTTGCGGCCGATAATTTTCAGCGGCCGATATAATGATGCATCACTACTATTAATAGCACACTCTTTTTTTTTAACAAAGGTTTCCAAAGGGAATCTGTACAGAAAGAATAAGCTATCACTGCTAAACTGTGCAGGTGCAAGCTGTCATCAATACCTAGCAAATCACTGACCTGAAATAAGTGTGGAAACTGGCAGTTAAAAATTGTCAGGCTTCACGTGTCTCATTCTTGTTCCAGGCCAGAGACAAACAGGATCGGGAAGAAAGCCCAACCCTCTGCCCTTCTTAAAGTGGAACCTTAGTCAGAAAATGAAGTCCTGCTAGATCACTTCAGGCTGGCCCCTTTTGCAGGTATGTAAAAAATTAAAAATAAGTGTCTATACTGTTTAAAATCCAGTAATACACTGTCTCACCCTGTTCTGCACATGCTCTCTATTTTTAGGAATTGTGCTGAATTTGTAGAGACCTATCTGCTGACAGCCTAAAGATTTACTGCTGTTCAGAAGCTTTAGGATTCCGAAAAAAAAGGAAACCTCCAGCAAGAAGAAACAGCACACACTAATTTTGGTAGCATAAATATTAATATGGAATGTATGCTCCTTGCTAAAGAACATTATTTTTATCAAGTTGTTATGGGTAAAGTTCCACGTTAAAGGGGTTGTAAGGGCAGAAGGTTTTTCTACTTTAATACATTCAATGCATTAAGATAAAAAGCCTTCTGTGTGCAGCAGTCCCCCTAACACTTACCTGATGCCCCGCTCTGTCCAGCGGTGTCCATGAATGTCTCAGCTGTCCGAGATTCTTCCTCTTGACAGGCTGAGACATAACAGCAGCACCACCATTGGCTGTTGCTGCTGTCAAAGTCAGCTAGCCAATCTGGTGAAAGAGGGGACAGAGGGGCCAGGCCGGGGCTCTGTGTCTGAATGGACACATGGAGCTGTGACTCGGTTCGGGTGCCCCCATAGAGAGCTGCTGGCTTTGGGGGCACTGAACAGGAGGAAGGGGCCAGAATCACAGAAGAGAAACCCAAGAAGAGGAGGATCGGGGCTGCCCTGTGCAAATCCACTGCAACAGAGCAGGTAAAAATAACATGTTTGTTATTTTTATAGGGAAAAAAACGAGACTTTACAATCACTTTAAGGCAAGTTCAATATGCTTGTCTCACAAGTTCACTTTAAAGGAATATAGATAAAATAAAAACATACAGGCTGTCTCTACACACCTCCTTCTGGAAATGCAGATGGCCTGGCTATCATGATGGATCTCCGTCTTCAATACTATCTGGTAATTTTGCACTTGGTGCATGTTTGTAGAAAGACTAGAGCTAGCATTTTTTATTAGCAGAGAAAAAGAAAACACAGCTTGTAAAATTCTCATGTTTCAGTTTTTTACCCATTTACTAGACCAATCTTATGTTATGTTAGTGAATTTAGTGTGTTATGTTGGTGATTTTTTTTTTACCAATAAAATGTTTTAATTGATTTAATTTCTTTTTTTTGTGACACATTAAAAATGTGCTTGCCATTGTTCCCCTACACACATTACATATTCCCACTCATGTTAGAGGTTCATGAAATATTATTTACTTTTGCAGTGGATTGTCTTGTGTGACCGCAGACATATTCAATTTGATTACACAGCCAATGTACCCCAATGCAGGAAAAGACATTAATGACCCAGTTTTGTTTTTCACAATACACCACATGGTATGTGCAGTGTGGTGCACTGCAATGTAAATAATTTGCTTGCTACTGTATTAGCGCATTGGGATGCACCACACCGCGGTATGTGCACTCGCGCATGTTTTACCGCATGATACTGCAGGGCACAAGTGTGACGGGGCTTTACATTAGTGTAATGCTAAATAGAAGAATCAGTAACTTCCCCTTTACATATGTCCAGTGCATTGTGATGCATCACTACATGCATGTTAGAGACACAGTCACGTCTATTCAGGGCAGTGTCAGTGAAAATAATCCCCACCCATGAAGCCCTAGTATTCACCTCTCCAGCGATTCCCACTGCTCCTGCCTCTAGTTTAACTGTGCAATATACCTAAAGTATGTAGGGTAGCATATAACAGTGGCTTTAGAGGGCAATCGCTAGGACCAAGCAGATGGAAGAGGAAGCACCACTCAAGGTGTATCTATCTGTGCTCCATGGAACTAGTAAGCATGAAACGTGTGAGCTTTCCGTGTTCCACTGCTTCAGCTTGTTTCATTTTATTATATTGTATAACAAAGGCAGCTTGCATCCGAGTGCGGTCATACACATCTTCTTTAGTTACACTAGGACCAAGTACTGTCACATGATGGAGGGAGTGGCATAACCACTTCCGCTAGGACCTGACAATAACCAACACTAGGGTATTTTGGTCGCAGTTGTATTCAGTTGGTGAATGAGAACACACATTATGAAAAAGGTTAATGTCAGTTAAAAAGGACTATATAGTGCTCTTGTACATCATGTATTTATTATGCTAATATATATTGTGAGGGTGCGTCTTTGTGCGACATTCAAGAGTGTTGGTTTACGCCAGATTTGGTAAAAGAAGACATGCTGATTGAACAGCTGTGTCTTGGGCTATTTAGTTCTGACAAGATTATCGATCAGGGCTCCACCCAACAGAGGAAGTCTGTGTGCATGGGAGTCAGGTGGACTCTCATCCTCTGAGTGGAGTCAGAGGCGGTGCATGTCTGCAGGAGGCAGACATCATTAGTAATACAGCAAAAAAGGTGCTGACCAGGAGAAGCTAGGAGAAAGCTGAAACTCTTGGAAACTGTTTGGGTCTGAGGAGCAGACCGTCAGGCCTAGGCTAAAGGCCTGGATAGCAAGAAGGTAAAGCTACGAGGCTAAACTGTTAGTATGCAAGATACAGGAATGGTGGAACCCCCCTGTGAATACTACAGAGGTGTTTGTGAACTTTGTGCTTTTAAATAAAAATGGGCTACCATGCCCTTAACCACTTAACGACCGCTCACTGTATATATACGTCGGCACAATGGCACCGACAGGCACAATCACGTAGAGCATACGTGATTGCCTTTGTACAGTTAGGGGGTCCAATCGGACCCCCCTTCTGTACAGTGAACGGTCGGAATTAGTTGGGGAGCGATCCGACATGAGGGGACGGCCGTTCGATTCCGGCCACCCCCCCGCGATCGCTCCCGGCAAATGGAAATGCCCCCTCTGTCTGTCGAATGTACACACCGGCAGAGGAAGCAGGAGGAAGTGATGTCATCTCTTGTGCGGCGCTCACATATACCGAGCGCCGTACAAGAGAAGACATCAAGGTTAGTGCACAAACACTACACTAACACCAGCACACATAGGCACATAAATCGCCCTCCCAGATCACCCCCCAGCCCCCAGTCACAGTGTTACTGATTGCAGTGACCATTTATTTACTGATCACTGCAATCAGTGACATTTGTGACTGTAAAAGTGTCACTACATTTAGTTTTAGGTCCAGTGTAGCCCCCTAACCCCCCCAATAAAGGTTTAACCCCTTGATCACCCCCCAGATAACCCTTTCACCCCCTAGCACCGCCGTCGCTAAGCGATAATTTTTCTGATCGCTGTCTTAGCGTCGGTGATGCAGATCGGTAGCCAGTAATTTTTTTTTAGGTTCGCCGCAGGTTTTTATAGCGTCAGGTACCCCCATAAATTATCTAATAAAGGTTTAACCCCCTTGATCGCCCCCCAGGTAACCCTTTCACCCCCTATCACCACTGTCGCTAAGCGATCATTTTTCTGATCGCTGTCTTAGCGTCGGTGATGCAGATCGGTAGCCAGTAATTTTTTTTAGGTTCGCCGCAGGTTTTTATAGCGTCAGGTACCCCCATAAATTATCTAATAAAGGTTTAACCCCCTGATCGCCCCCCAGGTAACCCTTTCACCCCCTATCACCACTGTCGCTAAGCGATCATTTTTCTGATCGCTGTCTTAGTGTCGGTGATGCAGATCGGTAGCCAGTAATTTTTTTTAGGTTCGCCGCAGGTTTTTATAGCGTCAGGTACCCCCATATATTATCTAATAAAGGTTTTAACCCCCTAATTGCCCCTAGTTAACCCTTTCACCAGTGATCATCATATAAGTGTTACGGGTGACGCTGGTTAGTTAGTTTGCTTTTTATAGTGTCAGGGCACCCGCCGTATATAACCCAATAAAGGTTTAACCCCCTGATCGCCCGGCGGGTGATATCAATTAGGTTTTAGCGTCAGAGAGGGTCTGCGTCACACCCCAGGCAGCGTCAGGTTAGTGCCAGTAACGCTAACACCCACGCGTGAAGCATACACCTCCCTTAGTGGTATAGTATCTGAACAGATCAATATCTGATCTGATCAGATCTATACTAGCGTCCCTAGCAGTTTAGGGTTCCCAAAAACGCAGTGTTAGCGGGATCAGCCCAGATACCTGCTAGCACCTGCGTTTTTCCCCTCCGTCCAGCCCAGGCCACCCAAGTGCAGTATCGATCGATCACTGTCACTTACAAAACACAACACACATAACTGCAGCGTTCGCAGAGACAGGCCTGATCCCTGCGACTCCAGTGCTGTAGGAGGTGATTTCACCACCACAGTTAAAAAAAAAAAGCAAATATGCCGAAGCATTGGGGCAGCAGGGGCGGAGGAGTGATTTTGCTCCTAATGCCGCGTACATACGGTCGAAATTCCGACGGAGGCTTGCCCGTGGAAAAGTCCGACCATGTGTGTACGGCATAACTTTTTTGCGGGAGGATGCCCCCATGCTTCGGCATATATAAATGGTGCATGTATGCCCATCATTAGAAGTGGGTGGATGAAGGGCGGTATTCTAATGGTGGGCATACCCACTGATCAATCTCTTTTTTCGTTCAGCCACCTGGCTGCATGAAAAAAAAAGATTACAATACATGTCCAACAAGGACCAGCAACGTACTGGTATGTTGCTGGACTTTGAATGGTTATACCAGATTGATGCCTGCGGGTTTAGGTATCATCTTGGTATCATTCTTTTCAGCCAGTGGCCGGCTTTCATGTAAAAGCAATCCTAGTGGCTAATTAGCCTCTGGACTGCTTTTACAAGCAGTGGGAGGGAATGTCCCCCCCCCCCGGATATAAAAAGCGCCATTGGGAAATTGGGAAAGCATTTTATCACACCGATCTTGGTGTGGTCAGATGCTTTGAGGGCAGAGGAAAGATCTAGGGTCTAGACCCCAGTTTTTCAAAAAAAGAGTACCTGTCACTACCTATTGCTATCATAGGGGATATTTACATTCCCTGAGATAACAATAAAAATGATAAAAAATAAATAAATATGGAAGGAACAATTTAAAAATAAAATAAAAAAGCAAAATTAATAAAAAAAAAAAAAAAAAAAAAAAAAGCACCCCTGTCCTGCCCTGCTTTTGCCCAATGGCGAACGCAAGCGTCGGTCTGGCGTCATATGTAAACAGCAATTGCACCATGCATGTGAGGTATCACCGCGAAGGTCAGATCGAGGGCAGTAATTTTAGCAGTAGACCTCCTCTGTAAATCTAACGGGGTAACCTGTAAAGGCTTTTAAAGGCTTTTAAAAATGTATGTAGTTTGTCGCCAATGCGCGTTTGTGCGAAATTTTAAAGCATGTCGTGTTTGGTATCTATGTACTCGGCCTAAGATCATCTTTTTTATTTCATCAAACATTTGGCCAATATAGTGTGTTTTAGTGCATTAAAATTAAAAAAAGTGTATTTTTTCCCCAAAAAATGCGTTTGAAAAATTGCTGCGCAAATACTGTGTAGAAAAAAAATGCAACACCCACCATTTTATTCTGTAGGGCCTTTGCTTTAAAAATATATATAATGTTTGGGGGTTCAACATAATTTTCTTGCAAAAAAAAATATGTTTTCATGTAAACAAAAAGTGTCAAAAAGGGCTTTGTCTTCAAGTGGTTAGAAGAGTGGATGTAAGCTTCCTAATGTTGTGTATAAAATGCCAGAACAGTTCAAAACCCCCCCAAATGACCCCATTTTGGAAAGTAGACACCCCAAGCTATATACTGAGAGGCATCTCAAGTCCATGGAATATTTTATATGTTGACACAAGTTGCGGAAAAAAGACAATTTTTTTTTTTTTTTTTTGCACAAAGTTGTCACTAAATGATATATTGCTCAAACATGCCATGGGCATATGTGGAACTACACCCCAAAATACATTCTGTTGCTTCTCCTGAGTACGGGGATACCACATGTGTGAGACTTTTTGGGAGCCTAGCCGCGTACGGGACCCCAAAAACCAGGCACCGCCTTCAGGCTTTCTAAGGGTGTAAATTTTTGATTTCACTTCTCACTGCCTATCACAGTTTCGGAGGCCATGGAATGCCCAGATGGCACAAACCCCCCCCCCCAAATGACCCCATTTTGGAAAGTAGACACCCCAAGCTATTTGCTGAGAAGTATTGTGAGTATTTTGCAGATCTCGCTTTTGTCACAAAGTTTTGAAAATTTAAAAAAAAAAAAAATTTCTTTCTTCATTTTCAAAAACAAATGAGAGCTGTAAAATACTCACCATGCCTCTCAGCAAACAGCTTGGGGTGTCTACTTTCCAAAATGGGGTCATTTGGGGGGGTTTTGTGCTATTTTGGCATTTTATGGCCTTCGAAACTGTGATAGGTAGTGAGGAGTCAAATCAAAAATTTGTGCCTAGAAATCCTGAAGGCGGTGATTGGTTTTCGGGGTCCCGTACGCGGCTAGGCTCCTAAAAAGTCCCACACATGTGGTATCCCCGTACTCAGGAGAAGCAGCAAAATTTATTTTGGGGTGCAATTCCACATATAACCATGGCATGTGTGAGCAATATATCATTTAGTGACAACTTTTTGTAATTTTTTTTTTTTGTCATTATTCAATCACTTGGGACAAAAAAAAAAAATATTCAATGGGCTCAACATGCCTCTCAGCAATTTCCTTGGGGTGTCTACTTTCTAAAATTGGGTCATTTGGGGGTGTTTTGTACTGCCCTGCTATTTTAGCACCTCAAGAAATTAGATAGGCAGTCATAGATTTAAAGCTGTGTAAATTCCAGAAAATGTACCCTAGTTTGTACTTTTGCGCAAACCAATAAATATACACTTAGACATTTTTTTTTACTAAAGACATGTGGCTGAATACATTTTGGCCTAAATGTATGACTAAAATTGAGTTTATTCGATTTTTCTTATAACAAAAAGTAGAAAATATATTTTTTTCAAAATTTTCGGTCTTTTTCTGTTTATATCGCAAAAAAGAAAAAAAATCGCAGAGGCAATCAAATACCATTAAAAGAAAGCTCTATTTGTGGGAAGAAAAGGACGCAAATTTTGTTTGGGTACAACATTGCATGTCCGCACAATTTACAGTTAAAGGAGTAGTAAAGTTACATGTTTTTTCACCTTAATGCATCCTATGCATTAAGGTGAAAAAACATTCGACAATACCGCCCCCCCCCCCCGAGCCCCCGTTTTTCTTACCTGGCCCCTCGAAAGTCCCATGCTCGTCCCCGTCATCCTCTTCGTTTTTCAGCCTGGCCGCCGATTGGCTACACTGGATGGATTGAAAGCAGCGCAGCCATTGGCTGGCGCTGCTGTCAATCACATCCAATGACGCGGCACGCCGGGGGGCGGGGCCGAGTGATACAGTCGGCGGCTATGGCCGCCGCTGTATCACGGAAGCGCGCCCGCAATCACTCCACACCATGCGAGCTCACTCGCATTAAGGTGTGGAGTCCTTGCGGGGAGGAGCCAAGACAGCCGCCGAGGGACCCCAGAAGACCAGGATCGGGGCCACTGTGTGCAAAACGAGCTGCACAGTGGAGGTAAGTATAACATGTTTGTTATTTTTAAGCAAAAAAAAAAAAGCTTTAGTGCTCCTTTAAAGCAGCGCAGTGCAAAATTCTGAATTCACCTCTGGTCCTTTAGCTACCAAATGGTCCGGGGCTTAAGTGGTTAAACAGAGTTGCTGACTGGCTTGCATCACTGGAAATACGCATCCACCACAAGAGCTAACAACCCCCAATCTTACTAATTAATATATATATATATATTGTGAGGGGGTTAGCTCGGCAGCGGGTGTGTGTGACCCCCGGGATGGGCTCCCCACACAAAACAGGCCCAGCAAACGGAGGTTGTGGTTTTCAAAATCAAAAAGGTGCGGTTTATTTTCTATTTACAGTGACAAAACACAGCAAAGCAAAAGAAACATAACCAAAATAAATCCTGGTCAAGTTGACCTCTGACTAAACATACAGGTTTCCTAACTAACAACTGGGATCAGCCTAGTGCTGTCCTAGTCCCTAAGTCCCTGGTTTTAAATGTCCAAGCAAATAGCCACACAGGCTTTGTCTCACCGCACAGGGGTTCACTCTCCCTAGACAGTCCACACAGGTCTGGTTCCAGGCATGAGCTAACATCTAATGAAGCTGGGAGTTCTTATAGAGGCCTAAATGAGCTGACAAGCTTCAGCTGGTCTCATCAACTCCCTGTCTGTACGACGCCCCACACTCTCCCTAGAGGTATGAGTCATCCATGAGCCCACTAGCCTTATACAACTCTCCACCTAGTTGTATAAGTCGGCGTAAAGCCTGAATCTGGGCGAAATATATCTACCCCCCTGGATGCAACCAGGTGACTTTACCTTCCTGCTGTCACATACCCCCCCCTCTTGTTTTAACCTCGGGGTTGGAACACCAGCAATCAGGCATTCATGTACTCGAGACAAAGCATCCACATTCCCCATTTGAACGCCAGGGCGATGCTTTACTGTGAAGTTGAATTCCTGGAGGGCCAGGAACCACCTATTCACTCTTCTATTTGTTTCCTTGTTTTGAGCCATCCACTTTAACGGAGCGTGATCCGTAACCATGTCAAAGTGCCTACCTAGCAGGTAGTACTGAAGGGAATCTAGAGCCCACTTCACCGCTAAACACTCCTTTTCAACAGTGGCGTAATTTACCTCATGGGACTTCAACTTCCTGCTGAGGTAAATGACTGGGTGCTCTTCCCCGTTCCAGACCTGGGACAATACTGCTCCTAACCCCACATCTGACGCATCACTTTGTACGACAAAGTCTTTAGAGAAGTCGGGTGAGTACAACACTGGCTGGCTACATAAGGCTTGTTTCAAGAATTGGAATGCTGCCTCAGCCTCGGGGGTCCATTTAATCATGACCGACCCTTTCCCCTTCGTCAGGTTGGTTAGGGGCACAGCCTTAGAAGCAAAGTAGGGAATGAATCGCCGATAATACCCAGCGATTCCCAGAAAGGCTCGTACCTGCTTCTTGCTGTTGGGACGTGGCCAACTCTGGATGGCCTCGACTTTGTTGAGTTGGGGTTTTATTACTCCCCTCCCAATGGTGTACCCAAGATATTTGGCCTCCTCCTGCCCAATGGTACACTTCTTGGGGTTAGCCGTAAACCCCGCTTCCCGAACAGAGTCCAGGACTGCTTGCACTTTTGGCAGATGTGAGGCCCAATCTGTGCTATGGACAATTACGTCATCCAGGTAAGCCGCAGCATACTTCCGATGGGGCCTCAGCATCTGGTCCATTTTCCGCTGGAATGTGGCCGGCGCATTCTGTAACCCGAACGGCATTCTTTTATATTGGAACGCCCCGTCTGGGGTTACAAATGCGGTTTTCTCTTTGGCCGACTTGGCCAGGGGGATTTGCCAATACCCTTTTGTGAGGTCAAGAGTCGTCATGTATCGGGCTGTTCCCAGCCGGTCGATCAACTCATCTATACGTGGCATGGGGTAGGTGTCAAATTTTGTAACTTTGTTCAACTGACGAAAATCGTTACAAAATCGCCAGCTCCCATCCGGTTTAGGCACCAACACGATGGGACTAGACCAATCACTTTGGGACTCCTCTATCACCCCTAAGTTCAGCATTTTCTGTACTTCCTCCCGTATTGCCTCCCGTCGAGCCTCTGGGATCCGATAGGGTTTTAACTTCACCCTTTCACCGGGCGGGGTAATGATGTCATGCTCTACCCCAGATGTTTGTCCCGGCAGCTCAGAGAATACCTCCTTGTTGCGAAGCACAAACTCCTTAACCTCCTGTTGTTGGGGTTGTGACAAGGTGGCTGCTATTCCAACCTCAGGAATCACGCAACCAGTTTGAGCTGGTGACCAAGTGTCTGCGACTAGGGACTCTCTATCCCTCCAGGCTTTCAACAGATTAACGTGATAGATCTGTTCGGGCTTTCGCCTTCCTGGTTGTCTGACCTTGTAATTCACTTCGCTCACTTTTTCCATTATCTTGTAGGGGCCTTGCCATTTGGCAAGGAATTTACTTTCAACCGTAGGGACAAGTACCAATATCCTATCCCCCGGGGAAAAGGTACGGGTCTTGGCTCCACGGTTGTACACTCTCTGCTGTGCCAACTGCGCTTGGGCCAAATGTTCCTTCACGATGGGCATTACCTGTGCAATTCGATCTTGCATCAGGGCGACATGCTCAATCACACTCCTGTGGGGAGAACTCTCACTTTCCCAAGTTTCCTTGGCAATATCCAACAGCCCTCTTGGGTGTCTCCCATACAGTAACTCAAAGGGGGAGAATCCCGTAGATGATTGGGGCACCTCCCTAATAGCAAACATCAAATAAGGAAGTAAACAGTCCCAATCCTTTCCATCTCTATCCACCACTTTCTTCAACATTTGTTTTAGGGTTTTGTTGAATCTTTCAACCAGCCCATCGGTTTGGGGGTGATACACAGACGTACGCAATTGCGTCACTTTGAACAATTTACACAGCTCTTTCATAACCCGGGACATAAAGGGTGTACCTTGGTCCGTAAGCAGTTCTTTACAAATACCCACCCAGCTAAAAACAAGAGATAGCTCTTTGGCTATGGTTTTGGCCGAGGTATTTCGGAGAGGGATCGCTTCTGGATAACGGGTGGCATAGTCCATTATAACTAATATGTACTGGTGCCCCCTAGCGGACTTGATTATAGGACCTACCAAATCCATGGCGATCCTCTCAAACGGGACCTCAATGATGGGTAGAGGGACCAGCGGGCTACGGAAATGTGGCATCGGGGCCAACCTCTGACACACAGGCCAGGAGGAACAATAATTTTCTACGTCCTTCATCACCCCCGGCCAATAGAATCTCTGTAATACCCTCTCTCGGGTTTTCTCTGTCCCCAGATGACCTCCAAGAATGTGCCCATGGGCCAACTCCAACACCAACTTCCTGTAAGGTTTGGGCACCACAAGCTGCTCAACGGTTTCTTCTGCCCTTTTTGCCACCCGATACAGTAGGTCCTTCTCTACGCTGAAGTATGGGTAAGTGCAGGTATTATCTGGGTTCACTAACTCGCCATCTATTTTCACTACGTTTTCCCGTGCCTTTATTAGGGCGGGGTCTTTCAACTGTTCTGTGGCAAAGTTTTCCCTGTGAACCTCAAGATCAGAAAACTCCACAGACGGTAGGTTTTCGTCTGAGGAGGTGGGCTCCTCTCCAGTTTCTTGAGTCTCCCCTGCCAATACTGATAAGGGAAATTCCGGAGAGTCCTCACCACTCTCAGGGGAGTTCTGGCTATCACATTCCTGGTACATAGGGGCACCAGTGAGGGGCTCAGGATCATCCCACAGTTCCCAGAACTTCGGAAAATCCCTTCCCACAATGGCGTCATGCGGTAACTGAGATACTAAGCCCACTGGATGAGAGAGGGTACCTTTGGGGGTCTCGAAACACACTGTAGTCACTGGATACTCTCGGGTGTCCCCATGCACACAAATAACAGCTACCTTGCTATTCCCAGAGACCTCTGTTTTAACTAACTCAGCCTTTATCAGGGTCACAAGGCTACCTGAATCCAGCAATACCACAACATTTCTACCATTAACACACATTTTGCATAAATGTTTCTCAGTTCCTCGAATGGCAGTGCATGCGACTGTCGCACACAGCGACTGACGTCTGCCCGTCAGAAAGTCACACTGCATGGGTTCCTCCACAACCGGGCAATTGGCTGCAATATGTCCCGCTTGCCGGCAGCGGTAGCAAACGATCCTTCTTGCGGCCTCTTGAGCCGCTGATTTCCCAGGCTGTTCTCGCCAAACTTGGGGTAGAGCTCCCACCCTCTCACTCTCTCCACCCTCACCCCTTGGAATCCTCTTATCCGCCCCTGGGGATGGTCTGGTCTTAGGGTGGAAAGTCCGAGTGTCTCTGGAAGAGGCCGTCAGGTTCTCTGTAGCCAAGTATTTCTCCACACGATCCACAAGACCATCGGCCGTCTCTGGGTCTCCATGGCTTACCCACTTTTGGATGGCAGTAGGAAGGGCTCTCAAAAACCGATCCATTACAACACGTTCCACAATCTTTGGTGCGGACAAAGTCTCTGGCTGTAGCCACTTTCTGCTCAGGTGAATGAGATCATACATTTGAGACCTGGGGGGTTTTCCAAGCTGGAAAGTCCAGTTATGCACACGCTGAGCCCGGACAGCCTGGGTGACACCCAGCCTTGCCAAAATTTCAGCTTTTAGCATCACATAGTCTTTTGCTTGGTTAGGCTCTAGGTCATAGTAAGCTTTCTGCGATTCACCAGTTAACAGAGGAGCCACCAGTCCAGCCCACTGCTCCTCAGGCCACTTTTCTCTTTCAGCGGTCCTTTCAAATGTGGTCAAAAATACCTCTGGATCATCCTCTCCAGTCATTTTTGTCAATAAACGACTCACCCCAAAGGACGCGGTATTAGTGGGACGGCTTTCCTCACTGGTCTGCGGACGTTGCTGCATTACTGCTTCCATTTGTTGTAGTCTCTGCTCTTGCTTCTGTAACAGGTCTATGAAGCGGGCCTCAGATTGCTGCTGGGCTTGTTGCTGAGCTTCCAGACTCTGTTGGTGAGCTTGCTGCTGGGCTGCAAGGCTCTGTTGATGAGCTTGCTGCTGGGCTGCAAGGCTCCTTTGCAAACCTGCATTTGTCTGCTGTTGATTGGCATTTGCTAGAGCCAGCTGTTTCAGTATCTCCTCCATGCTGGCTTAAAAAAAAACTGCCACTGGTTCTCCACCAACTGTGAGGGGGTTAGCTCGGCAGCGGGTGTGTGTGACCCCCGGGATGGGCTCCCCACACAAAACAGGCCCAGCAAACGGAGGTTGTGGTTTTCAAAATCAAAAAGGTGCGGTTTATTTTCTATTTACAGTGACAAAACACAGCAAAGCAAAAGAAACATAACCAAAATAAATCCTGGTCAAGTTGACCTCTGACTAAACATACAGGTTTCCTAACTAACAACTGGGATCAGCCTAGTGCTGTCCTAGTCCCTAAGTCCCTGGTTTTAAATGTCCAAGCAAATAGCCACACAGGCTTTGTCTCACCGCACAGGGGTTCACTCTCCCTAGACAGTCCACACAGGTCTGGTTCCAGGCATGAGCTAACATCTAATGAAGCTGGGAGTTCTTATAGAGGCCTAAATGAGCTGACAAGCTTCAGCTGGTCTCATCAACTCCCTGTCTGTACGACGCCCCACACTCTCCCTAGAGGTATGAGTCATCCATGAGCCCACTAGCCTTATACAACTCTCCACCTAGTTGTATAAGTCGGCGTAAAGCCTGAATCTGGGCGAAATATATCTACCCCCCTGGATGCAACCAGGTGACTTTACCTTCCTGCTGTCACAATATATATATATATATATATATATATATATATATATACACATTGTGACAGCAGGAAGGTAAAGTCACCTGGTTGCATCCAGGGGGGTAGATATATTTCGCCCAGATTCAGGCTTTACGCCGACTTATACAACTAGGTGGAGAGTTGTATAAGCCCAGCTGAGGCTAGTGGGCTCATGGATGACTCATACCTCTAGGGAGATTGTGGGGCGTCGTGCAGACAGGGAGTTGATGAGACCAGCTGAAGCTTGTCAGCTCATTTAGGCCTCTATAAGAACTCCCAGCTTCATTAGATGTTAGCTCATGCCTGGACCCAGACCTGTGTGGACTGTCTAGGGAGAGTGAACCCCTGTGCGGTGAGACAGCCTGTGTGGCTATTTGCTTGGACATTTAAAACCAGGGACTTAGGGACTAGGACAGCACTAGGCTGATCCCAGTTGTTAGTTAGGAAACCTGTATGTTTAGTCAGAGGTCAAGTTGACCAGGATTTATTTTGTTTATGTTTCTTTTGGCTTTGCTGTGTTTTGTCACTGTAAATAGAAAATAAACCGCACCTTTTTTTTGATTTTGAAAACCACAACCTCCGTTTGCTGGGCCTGTTTTTGTGTGGGGAGCCCATCCCGGGGGTCACACACACCCGCTGCCGAGCTAACCCCCTCACAGTTGGTGGAGAACCAGTGGCAGTTTTTTTTTAAGCCAGCATGGAGGAGATACTGAAGCAGCTGGCTCTAGCAAATGCCAATCAACAGCAGACAAATGCAGGTTTGCAAAAGAGCCTTGCAGCTCATCAACAGAGCCTTGCAGCTCAACAACAGAACTTCGCAGCCCAGCAGCAAGCTCATCAACAGAGCCTTGCAGCCCAGCAGCAAGCTCACCAACAGAGTCTGGAAGCTCAGCAACAAGCCCAGCAGCAATCTGAGGCCCGCTTCATAGACCTGTTACAGAAGCAAGAGCAGAGACTACAACAAATGGAAGCAGTAATGCAGCAACGTCCGCAGACCAGTGAGGAAAGCCGTCCCACTAATACCGCGTCCTTTGGGGTGAGTCGTTTATTGACAAAAATGACTGGAGAGGATGATCCAGAGGTATTTTTGACCACATTTGAAAGGACTGCTGAAAGAGAAAAGTGGCCTGAGGAGCAGTGGGCTGGACTGGTGGCTCCTCTGTTAACTGGTGAATCGCAGAAGGCTTACTATGACCTAGAGCCTGACCAAGCAAAAGACTATGTGATGCTAAAAGCTGAAATATTGGCAAGGCTGGGTGTCACCCAGGCTGTCCGGGCTCAGCGTGTGCATAACTGGACTTTCCAGCTTGGAAAACCCCCCAGGTCTCAAATGTATGATCTCATTCACCTGAGCAGAAAGTGGCTACAGCCAGAGACTTTGTCCGCACCAAAGATTGTGGAACGTGTTGTAATGGATCGGTTTTTGAGAGCTCTTCCTACTGCCATCCAAAAGTGGGTAAGCCATGGAGACCCAGAGACGGCCGATGGTCTTGTGGATCGTGTGGAGAAATACTTGGCTACAGAGAACCTGACGGCCTCTTCCAGAGACACTCGGACTTTCCACCCTAAGACCAGACCATCCCCAGGGGCGGATAAGAGGATTCCAAGGGGTGAGGGTGGAGAGAGTGAGAGGGTGGGAGCTCTACCCCAAGTTTGGCGAGAACAGCCTGGGAAATCAGCGGCTCAAGAGGCGGCAAGAAGGATCGTTTGCTACCGCTGCCGGCAAGCGGGACATATTGCAGCCAATTGCCCGGTTGTGGAGGAACCCATGCAGTGTGACTTTCTGACGGGCAGACGTCAGTCGCTGTGTGCGACAGTCGCATGCACTGCCATTCGAGGAACTGAGAAACATTTATGCAAAATGTGTGTTAATGGTAGAAATGTTGTGGTATTGCTGGATTCAGGTAGCCTTGTGACCCTGATAAAGGCTGAGTTAGTTAAAACAGAGGTCTCTGGGAATAACAAGGTAGCTGTTATTTGTGTGCATGGGGACACCCGAGAGTATCCAGTGACTACAGTGTGTTTCGAGACCCCCAAAGGTACCCTCTCTCATCCAGTGGGCTTAGTATCTCAGTTACCGCATGACGCCATTGTGGGAAGGGATTTTCCGAAGTTCTGGGAACTGTGGGATGATCCTGAGCCCCCCACTGGTGCCCCTATGTACCAGGAATGTGATAGCCAGAACTCCCCTGAGAGTGGTGAGGACTCTCCGGAATTTCCCTTATCAGTATTGGCAGGGGAGACTCAAGAAACTGGAGAGGAGCCCACCTCCTCAGACGAAAACCTACCGTCTGTGGAGTTTTCTGATCTTGAGGTTCACAGGGAAAACTTTGCCACAGAACAGTTGAAAGACCCCGCCCTAATAAAGGCACGGGAAAACGTAGTGAAAATAGATGGCGAGTTAGTGAACCCAGATAATACCTGCACTTACCCATACTTCAGCGTAGAGAAGGACCTACTGTATCGGGTGGCAAAAAGGGCAGAAGAAACCGTTGAGCAGCTTGTGGTGCCCAAACCTTACAGGAAATTGGTGTTGGAGTTGGCCCATGGGCACATTCTTGGAGGTCATCTGGGGACAGAGAAAACCCGAGAGAGGGTATTACAGAGATTCTATTGGCCGGGGGTGATGAAGGAGATAGAAAATTATTGTTCCTCCTGCCCTGTGTGTCAGAGGTCGGCCCCGATGCCACATTTCCGTAGCCCGCTGGTCCCTCTACCCATCATTGAGGTCCCGTTTGAGAGGATCGCCATGGATTTGGTAGGTCCTATAATCAAGTCCGCTAGGGGGCACCAGTACATATTAGTTATAATGGACTATGCCACCCGTTATCCAGAAGCGATCCCTCTCCGAAATACCTCGGCCAAAACCATAGCCAAAGAGCTATCTCTTGTGTTTAGCCGGGTGGGTATTTGTAAAGAACTGCTTACGGACCAAGGTACACCCTTTATGTCCCGGGTTATGAAGGAGCTGTGTAAATTGTTCAAAGTGACGCAATTACGTACATCTGTGTATCACCCCCAAACCGATGGGCTGGTTGAAAGATTCAACAAAACCCTAAAACAAATGTTGAAGAAAGTGGTGGATAGAGATGGAAAGGATTGGGACTGTCTACTTCCTTATCTGATGTTTGCTATTAGGGAGGTGCCCCAATCCTCTACGGGATTCTCCCCCTTTGAGTTACTGTATGGGAGACACCCAAGAGGGCTGTTGGATATTGCCAAGGAAACTTGGGAAAGTGAGAGTTCTCCCCACAGGAGTGTGATTGAGCATGTCGCCCTGATGCAAGACCGAATTGCACAGGTAATGCCCATCGTGAAGGAACATTTGGCCCAAGCGCAGTTAGCACAGCAGAGAGTGTACAACCGTGGAGCCAAGACCCGTACCTTTTCCCCGGGGGATAGGATACTGGTACTTGTCCCTACGGTTGAAAGTAAATTCCTTGCCAAATGGCAAGGCCCCTACGAGATAATGGAAAAAGTGAGCGAAGTGAATTACAAGGTCAGACAACCAGGAAGGCGAAAGCCCGAACAGATCTATCACGTTAATCTGTTGAAAGCCTGGAGGGATAGAGAGTCCCTAGTCGCAGACACTTGGTCACCAGCTCAAACTGGTTGCGTGATTCCTGAGGTTGGAATAGCAGCCACCTTGTCACAACCCCAACAACAGGAGGTTAAGGAGTTTGTGCTTCGCAACAAGGAGGTATTCTCTGAGCTGCCGGGACAAACATCTGGGGTAGAGCATGACATCATTACCCCGCCCGGTGAAAGGGTGAAGTTAAAACCCTATCGGATCCCAGAGGCCCGACGGGAGGCAATACGGGAGGAAGTACAGAAAATGCTGAACTTAGGGGTGATAGAGGAGTCCCAAAGTGATTGGTCTAGTCCCATTGTGTTGGTGCCTAAACCGGATGGGAGCTGGCGATTTTGTAACGATTTTCGTCAGTTGAACAAAGTTACAAAATTTGACACCTACCCCGTATAGATGAGTTGATCGACCGGCTGGGAACAGCCCGATACATGACGACTCTTGACCTCACAAAAGGGTATTGGCAAATCCCCCTGGCCAAATTGGCCAAAGAGAAAACCGCATTTGTAACCCCAGACGGGGCGTTCCAATATAAAAGAATGCCGTTCGGGTTACAGAATGCGCCGGCCACATTCCAGCGGAAAATGGACCAGATGCTGAGGCCCCATCGGAAGTATGCTGCGGCTTACCTGGATGACGTAATTGTCCATAGCACAGATTGGGCCTCACATCTGCCAAAAGTGCAAGCAGTCCTGGACTCTGTTCGGGAAGCGGGGTTTACGGCTAACCCCAAGAAGTGTACCATTGGGCAGGAGGAGGCCAAATATCTTGGGTACACCATTGGGAGGGGAGTAATAAAACCCCAACTCAACAAAGTCGAGGCCATCCAGAGTTGGCCACGTCCCAACAGCAAGAAGCAGGTACGAGCCTTTCTGGGAATCGCTGGGTATTATCGGCGATTCATTCCCCACTTTGCTTCTAAGGCTGTGCCCCTAACCAACCTAACGAAGGGGAAAGGGTCCGTCATGATTAAATGGACCCCCGAGGCTGAGGCAGCATTCCAATTCTTGAAACAAGCCTTATGTAGCCAGCCAGTGTTGTACTCACCCGACTTCTCTAAAGACTTTGTCGTACAAAGTGATGCGTCAGATGTGGGGTTAGGAGCAGTATTGTCCCAGGTCTGGAACGGGGAAGAGCACCCAGTCATTTACCTCAGCAGGAAGTTGAAGTCCCATGAGGTAAATTACGCCACCGTTGAAAAGGAGTGTTTAGCGGTGAAGTGAGCTCTAGATTCCCTTCGGTACTACCTGCTAGGTAGGCACTTTGACATGGTTACGGATCACGCTCCGTTAAAGTGGATGGCTCAAAACAAGGAAACAAATAGAAGAGTGAATAGGTGGTTCCTGGCCCTCCAGGAATTCAACTTCACAGTAAAGCATCGCCCTGGCGTTCAAATGGGGAATGTGGATGCTTTGTCTCGAGTACATGAATGCCTGATTGCTGGTGTTCCAACCCCGAGGTTAAAACAAGAGGGGGGTGTATGTGACAGCAGGAAGGTAAAGTCACCTGGTTGCATCCAGGGGGGTAGATATATTTCGCCCAGATTCAGGCTTTACGCCGACTTATACAACTAGGTGGAGAGTTGTATAAGCCCAGCTGAGGCTAGTGGGCTCATGGATGACTCATACCTCTAGGGAGAGTGTGGGGCGTCGTGCAGACAGGGAGTTGATGAGACCAGCTGAAGCTTGTCAGCTCATTTAGGCCTCTATAAGAACTCCCAGCTTCATTAGATGTTAGCTCATGCCTGGACCCAGACCTGTGTGGACTGTCTAGGGAGAGTGAACCCCTGTGCGGTGAGACAAAGCCTGTGTGGCTATTTGCTTGGACATTTAAAACCAGGGACTTAGGGACTAGGACAGCACTAGGCTGATCCCAGTTGTTAGTTAGGAAACCTGTATGTTTAGTCAGAGGTCAAGTTGACCAGGATTTATTTTGTTTATGTTTCTTTTGGCTTTGCTGTGTTTTGTCACTGTAAATAGAAAATAAACCGCACCTTTTTTTGATTTTGAAAACCACAACCTCCGTTTGCTGGGCCTGTTTTTGTGTGGGGAGCCCATCCCGGGGGTCACACACACCCGCTGCCGAGCTAACCCCCTCACAACATATACATACACATACACACACACACACACACACATTTTTAGTCATGTAAATATGAAAAACTGTATATTCATATTTTGCATTCTCCTTGTGAGCCAGTAGGTGGCCCTTCAGGATCCTTTTCTTTCGTTCTTCCTTTTTTTTTTTTTTCCTTCTTTGATGTAAAACCTTTTACTTAAGCCCCGTACACACGGTCGGACTTTTGCCCAACAAACTTTGTTTTAAGCAAGGTAGACCAACAATCCGACCGTGTGTACGCTCCATCGGACAAACTTTTTTCGTATGGTTTTGGATTTCATCGGATAAAAGTTGGGTCTGCAAACGGACAAACTTTTGCCCAACAAAAGTCCGATGGAGCAAAGTCCGACCGTGTGTACAGATAACCATCGGACTTTAGTCCGATGGACAAAACAGCTAATGTTAAAATCAACCAACAATAGCAGAAGTTGACCAAAGGGTGGCAGTAAAGATCAGAAAAAACACGTGATGTTGTAAGAAGTTTTAAGAAAGTTTGCAGAAAAGTCCGAGCGTGTGTATGCTATGGGTGTTCCCAACCAACTCCGTTCGGACAAAAATCCACGGAAAAGTCCGATGGAAGTCAGACCGTGTGTACGAGGCTTTATACTCGTTATCTAAAGTGGAGATTCACTCACACAGTAAATTTAGTCAGAGAAGTAACTTATCACAGCAATGTTCAGGAGTGCATTCTCATTGAATCTTGAGCACCTAGGAGCACTGAGGAACCATGCCATCATCAGTGCCACTAGGAAGTGAGGTCCAAGGTGACTGCAGTATAACCTTGGATTGCGAGTAACTTTGTCTGCAAGTGTTTTACAAGACAAGCTATTTTTTTTAAAATTTTAACTTGATAAACGTGCAATGTCTTGCAATACGAGTAACGTCGCCGTCACATCATAACTGAGTATAAGGCTCGGTTCACACTGCCGCGACTTGGGATCCAACTTGTGAGACCCCAAGTCGCATGACATGTGAAATCCCATTTTAGTCAATGTTTAGTTTAATTAGCACCATTAGTATTTCAAGCCGACTTCTACCCGTCTTGTGCCCATAGACTTTAATGGAAGTTGCCGCCAAGTTGGAACCTTATTTTAATGGAAGTGATTTGGATCCGACATCACCAGAAAGATTACCCAGGAATTCCCTGAAGTTGCTTTGAAGTTACCTGGCAAAGTCGTGCTGACTTTCAGGTCATGGCCGTGTGAACCGCCTCTCTTCTGAAGTGCAGGTTAATTTGTTTTATTTTTTACAGTACACTTTATACTGTATTTTTGTATTGCTGCAACCATTTTCATATTAATAATTGGTTGTGGAACAAATCATCTGAGTTTCCATTATTTCTTATGGGGAAATCCGCTTTAATATACAAGTGCTTTGGATTACTAGCATGTTGCCAGAACGGATTATGCTTGCAATCCAAGGTTTTACTCGTATTTTTAAATGTTTTCTTTAAAAAACTAATATATATATATATATATATATATATATATATATATATATATATATATGGATTTGTTAAGTTGTCGTTGCATTTTTATTGCAAGGTCTGCTTTAAAGGGGTTGTAAAGGCAGATTTTTTTTCATCTTAATGCATTCTATGCATTAAGAATAAAAGCCTTCTGTGTGCAGAAGCCCCTCTCGCAACAGTGGTGCCATTGGCTCCTGCTGCTGTCAAAGTCAGTTAGCCAATCAGGAGAGAGGGGGGCGGGGCCAAACCACAGCTCTGTCTGAATGGACACACGGAGCTGCAGCTCAGCTCAGGTGCCCCCATAGCAAGCTGCAGTCTGCATGTCTGCAGTCTCTGACCATCTCCTGTATCATGTCCGCTTGAGGTGCACCAAATGGAAATTTTGCTAATACTATTAGCAGTGTGTTTAAGTAAGAGATTGTAGACATGATACAAGATTTGGTTAGAGACTGTGGACACGATACAAGAGATGGTTAGAGACTGAGGACACGATACAAGAGATGATGGTCAGAGACTGAGGACATGATACAAAAGATGGTTAGAGACTGAGGACATGAGACAAAAGATGGTTAGAGACTGAGGACACGATACAAGAGATGATGGTCAGAGACTGAGGACATGATACAAAAGATGGTTAGAGACTGAGGACATGAGACAAAAGATGGTTAGAGACTGAGGACGTGATACAAGAGATGGTTAGAAACTGGGGACATGATACAAGAGATGGTTAGTGACTGGGGACATGATACAAGAGATGGCCAGAGACTGAGGACATGATACAAGAGATAGTCAGAGACTGCAGACTACATTTTTTTGTATAGCTTTTCTTGCACTAAAGGTGCCGACAATAAATTCATATTAATTTAAATTGATGATATTAATTAAAAAGTTGAATATAATACAATTATATATAAAAATATAAATAAAAAAATAAACTGTTTTGGCACCAAAATTTCCATTCAGTGCACCCCTACTTAAAACATCAGAAATGCCAGTAAAATTATGCTTGTATAAAATCAGATATGAAGACATGACAAAATAAATTGGATTCAACTATTGAAATCTGATTGTAATAATGTGTTTAGGAGCTAAGAGTGCAGTCCCCAGTGCAATAACACCAACTACCAACCAGAAATCATCTCACAACATATACCAATAGTAAAGTAACTGACATTTATAAACAGCTTTCTTTTGTACTTCTTTTATTAAAAGAAGTACCGGTATGTCAGGATAGAAAATGGGAGCTGCCACTGCAGAAATGTCTTTGTAGGTTCAATCTACACGGCTGTTATCCTTTTTACTCCTTCACTACTGGATAATTTACTTGATTGAAACAAGCACATGCATTTCAAGTGTTAAAACACCAGACATACTAACACTTGTTCCAGGTAAGTGACTAAGCAGCAAAGAATGAACAAACATGACAGCCAAGGCTCATGCACATTTTAAAAGAAGACCACATCAGCAGTTTCCATATAATTCCTGCTTGATTCAATGTAAACAAACCTACTAGTGTTATGCTAATAATCTGGCACTGGAAAATGACATAATCCAGACTAGCTCATTACAATACAAGGACTTCTACACAAATGTAATGACAGCCTAGGACATACAAGCGGGTTTCAGATCTGTTGTACTCTGCAAGCACAGAGCTGTTTCTACAGCTAAATGTAAAACCGTGTGATATCTTTTTGACGTAGATTAGAGAGCACACACTGTACGGCTAAGGAGATTAAGTAATGTGGTCCTTAGTATTCTGGCAACAAAGAACACTGTTTCCAAATCATAAATTCCACATATATTTGTTTCTCTGAAGTGCATGCATTCCACTGGCACTTGGGGGCAGTGGCGGCTGGTGCTCAAAATTTTTTGGGGGGCGCAAACAAACTGAAAAAAAAAAACATCAATTGCAGCCACTGTGCCCATCAAACGCAGCTACTGTGCCTGTCAATTGCCACCACTGTGCTATCAAAACACAGCCACTGTGCCATCAAACGCAGCCACTGTGCCATCAAAACGCAGCCACTGTGCCATCAAAACGCAGCCACTGTGCCATCAAAACGCAGCCACTGTGCCCATCAAACGCAGCCACTGTGCCCATCAAACGCAGCCACTGTGCCCATCAAACGCAGCCACTGTGCCCATCAAACGCAGCCACTGTGCCCATAAAACGCAGCCACTGTGCCCATAAAACGCAGCCACTGTGCCCATAAAACGCAGCCACTGTGCCCATCAAACGCAGCTACTGTGCCCATAAATTGCCGCCACTGTGCCATCAAACGCAGCTACTGTACCCATCAATTGCCGCCACTGTGCCCATCAAACGCTGCCAGAGTGCCCATCAATTGCCGCTACTGTGCCCATGAATTGCCGCCAGTGTGCCCATCAAATGTTGCCAGTGTGCATCCCCCACCCGCCCGGCACTTACTGTGTCTCGGTGGGGCAGCGGGTCACGGCGGCGGTGTCCTCCACGCCCCTCGATGTCTTCTCCCGTCCTCTGCTATGATTGGACGCCTGATAGGCTTCCAATCACAGCGCCTGTCATTTCAGCCAATCAGGTGACAGGCAACAGACCCGAGCACCTGATTGGCGGAGAGGCGGTTCAGTGTTAGGAAAGCGAATATTTATTCGCTTTCCTAACACACAGCTGAGTGAACTTGCGAGCGCACAGCATGGTGCTCGCTGTTCACCCTTTTTGACGCCTATTAGAGCCTATGGATTTAATCAGGTACTTAAAAAAAAAATACCCCTTCACTGTAATTCAGGCTCCCGGCGCCCCAAAAAGGGGGCGGGCACCTGAATAGGCAATGGCAGCGGCGACCATAAATAGAGGGGTGGCAGGAGAGTGAGGGCGGCGCCCGTGCGCCCCTTATGGACGCACCGCCACTGCTTGGGGGAATAGTTTAATTTCAACAAGTGTCCCTGTGATAAAGTAAAATAGTGTGAAAAGCTTCACTGAAGCACAAAGGAATAAAATGTATGATAACCACTTGCTAAGGCAATAAAATTTAACCTATGCTCAATCACTTACTGGTTGTCAGGGTCACCTGTGGCCAGGTGACAGATGCACACCGTAGGGGGACAGGAGTGCACCGCGAGGTAGTGAACCCTATGGCTGGCTTCTGTGGATAGGAAACTGGGTGGTTGTGGAAAGCGGGACCAGAGGAGCACAACCGGGATCCCAACGGAAGCGAGAGCCAAGATTCCCCAGGGCGCGGAGTCTAAGACCCAGCTGGTCTTCTCCAGGGCCTCTAGTGGTGAGGATGTTACGCTGCAGGCTGGGACCAGGTCGCGGCCCCTGGAGTTTCCTAGCTCACGCCCCGTAGGATAAGGGGAAGCAGCAGCACACGATAGAGAGAACCGAATAACAAGCCGAAGGTCAGGGGCCACAAGCAGACAAGGATAACGAAGAACGAGCCGAAGGTCAAGGGTCACGAGCAGACAGGGATGGTCGGGGACAAGCCAATAACGTAACAGAGAGACAGACGTAGCACACGGCAGGCAGGAACCCAAACACACAATGCCTAACAAACACGTTGATCAGCAAAGCAGGCTTGCAGTGCACAGGTTAATATAGTGTTCAGTGATAGGGCCTGGGGTGGAGTCAGGCTGGGAGGAGATTATAAAGGAAGCCAGGTGAAGGAGGTCTGGTCTCTAGATGAACACATGAGGAGGAAGGTAAGATGGCAGACAGACATTAATGCATATCCATGACAGTACCCTCCCTCTTACGAGGCCTCCCCCTTCCCCGCCTGGGCCCAGGTTTAGAGGGAAACTTCAGATGAAACTCCTTTAACAGACGAGGTGCAAAGACCTCAGATGCAGTGATCCAAGACCTCTCCTCAGGACCAAACCCTTTCCAATGAACGAGGTACTGAAGAACGCCTTTACAGAGTCGGGAGTCCAGAATTTGACTGATCTCGTACTCCTGATTATCCTCCGAGACAGGCGCCACGGTAGGAAGAGGACGAGAGAATTTATTGAGGACTAAAGGCTTTAGAAGAGCAACATGAAAGGAGTTAGTGATTTTAAGGCTCTTAGGAATCTGGAGTTTGAAACAAACCGGATTCAGTTTAGCAGTTACCGTGTATGGACCGATGAATCGTGGAGCAAACTTCAGAGAAGGAACTCGGAGCTTGATGTTCCTGGTAGAGAGCCAGACTTTGTCCCCTGGCTGAAGAGAAGGCGGTTTACGCCTGCGGCGGTCGGCAAAGCCTTTGAATTTTTCAGCAGCTGCCCGGAGGGAATCATGAACGTGACCCCAAACGGAATTGAGAGACTCCTGAACCGAAGCCAAAGCTGGAATGTCTGGAGAACAGATCATAGGAAGAGGAAGTTGAGGGTGTTTTCCATAAACTGTGAAAAAGGGTGTCTTCTGCGAACTGGTATTCACATGATTGTTATAGGAGAATTCTGCCCACGGGAGTAGAGAGGACCAATCGTCATGGTGAGAAGACACAAAGGTGCGAAGAAAGACCTCTAACTCCTGATTAACCCTCTCAGTCTGTCCATTGGATTGGGGATGGTAAGAAGAAGAAAAATCCAAGACAATATTGAGGGATTTGCAAAAGGCTCTCCAAAAACGAGACGTGAATTGGACTCCCCTGTCGGAAACAATATGAGAAGGGACCCCATGTAGGCGGAGAATTTCTCGAATGAAAATGGGAACCAAGGCAGGGGCAGAAGGAAGACCAGGAAGAGGAACAAAATGAGCCATCTTGGAGAATCGATCGATTACCACCCAAATGACTGTATTATTCTCAGACAGTGGGAGATCGGTGATAAAATCCATGGCAATATGGGCCCAGGGTTCCTTAGGAATAGGCAAGGGCATGAGGAGACCAGCAGGAGCTTGTGTGGAGGATTTGGACTGAGCACAGACATGACAAGCTTTAACGTAGTCTTTGACGTCTGAGCGGAGATTAGGCCACCAGTAGTGACGACTGATGAGTAGGAAGGATCGGAGGAATCCAGAATGCCCTGCCACCTTGGAATCATGTCCCCAACAAAGGATCTTAGCTCTTAGCTCAGTGGGGACAAAGGTCTTACCAGGCGGAATTTTAGACTTCAGGGTGGTAGAGTGGGCAACAATGCATGAGGTGGGAATGATCGGCTCAGGTTCAGGGGCGGACTCCTCGTCCAAAGTGTCAAATGACCTAGAGAGCGCATCAGCCCGACCGTTGCAGGAACCAGGTTTGTAGGTAATCGTGAAATTAAAACGGGCAAAGAAGAGACTCCACCTGGCCTGTCTAGGATTCAGACGTTTAGCATTCTGTAGATACTGTAAATTCTTGTGATCGGTAAAGATCGTTATGGAGTGAGGGGAACCCTCCAAGAGATGACGCCACTCCTCTAACGCCAATTTAATTGCGAGAAGTTCCCGATCACCGATGGCATAATTCCTCTCTGCCTGAGAATTTTTTTTGGAGAAGAACGCACATGGTTGGCGTCTCTTCTCAAAGATTTGAAGAAGCACAGCTCCCACCCCCATTGAGGAAGCGTCCACTTCAATAAAAAATGCATTCCCAGGATTTGGTCTCCTCAAGAGGGGGCCAGAAACAAAGGCCTGTTTCAGGTTGTGAAATGCAGAGACAGCTTCGGGAGGCCAGTCTCTGGCATTCACACCCTTCTTGGTCAAAGCGATAATAGGCGCGGCAATGGAAGAGTAATTCCTTATGAACTGCCTATAATAATTAGTGAAGCCAAGAAAGCGCTGTGTGGCCTTGAGGCTAGCAGGAAGAGGCCAGTTGGTGATAGCCAAGACCTTCCCAGGGTCCATACGAAGCCCCGAACATGAGACAAAGCACCCCAAAAACAGGACCTCAGAACATTCAAAGGAACATTTCTCCAGCTTGGCATAGAGATTGTTCTCTCTAAGACGTTGAAGTACAGTGCGGACATGGTTTCTGTGGACGAGCAGATTTTCAGAAAAGATCAGAATGTCATCCAGATAGATGACAACAAACTGGTACAGCAGATCTCTGAAGATTTCATTGACAAAGTTTTGAAACACGGCTGGAGCATTACACAGACCAAAAGGCATCACCAGATATTCGTAATGCCCGTCTCTAGTGTTAAATGCAGTCTTCCATTCGTCACCCTCCCGTATTCGAATGAGATTGTACGCGCCTCTGAGATCCAACTTGGTGAAAATGGAGGCACCCTTCAACCTATCGAATAGCTCAGATATTAAGGGTAAGGGGTATCGATTTTTAATAGTAACCGCATTTAAACCCCGATAATCGATGCAGGGTCTTAAGGTACCATCCTTTTTGGCAACAAAAAAGAACCCTGCCCCTGCAGGCGATGAGGATTTCCGGATGAACCCTCTCTCCAGATTCTCTGCTACATACTCCGACATGGCCTGGGTCTCTGGGATGGACAGAGGGTAGGTACGACCCCTGGGTAGAGTTGCTCCGGGGACAAGATCAATAGCACAGTCAAAAGACCTGTGGGGAGGAAGCACCTCAGCTGATTTTTTACAGAACACATCCCGGTAATCGCTGTATGCGGCGGGAAGATCAGAAGAAACAGAAGTGGCAGCAACCGGAAGACTCTCCTTGGGGGTCACCTTGAGAAGACACGACGAGAAACATGAGGAACCCCAGGCCAGGATCTGCCCAGAGACCCAGTCCACATGTGGAGAGTGGAGCTGTAGCCAAGGGAGGCCCAATACAACTGGGGTAGAGGCCTTGGGTAGAATAAGAAAGGATATCCACTCCTGGTGGAGAATCCCTACCGACATCCTAATGGGTAGCGTCTGGAAGCGAATAGGGCCCCCTGGGAGAACAGTGCCATCAATTGCCGAGACTACCAATGGGGTAGTGAGAGGTGAAAGGGTAAGCTTCATAGAAGAAGCAGTTCTCCAATCCATGAAATTGCCGGCAGCCCCGGAATCCAGGTATGCAAGGGTTGACTGAGGAGAAGTGCCTACATGAAGGGACACCGGCAAGAGCAGGCGAGAAGGTGATGTTTCTGGGTCCAATACTCCACCTTCCAAATGTATTAGACCCGAGCGTTTCCCGGACGAAGCGAGCAGGAGTCACGAAAATGACCCTTGCCCCCACAATAGAGGCACAAGCCCAGAGTTCTGCGCCTAGCACGTTCTTCGGGGGTTAGTCTGGTCCGGCCCAGCTGCATAGGTTCTTCAGCAGGTAGAGGATGCTCCACGGAATGAAGGGAGGGGAGCTCAGACTGGCTAGGACCCAGAGAGTGCTGGCGTCTTTTTTCTAAGGACCTCTCTTGAAAACGAATGTCGATCTGGTTGCATAATGAAATTACATCGTCCAGACCGACGGGAATGGCTCTTCCCGCTAATTCGTCTTTCACTCGGTCAGAGAGGCCATGTAAAAAGGTAGCGACCAGGGCCTCATTATTCCAGCTCAATTCAGCTGTGTGGATACGGAACTGAAGAGCATATTGCCCCACTGAACTAGATTCTTGGCGAAGACGTAAGACAGCACTAGCCGCTGAAGAAGCCCGAGCCGGCTCTTCGAAGATATTACGAAAGAGCTTCAAGAATTCGGACAGACTGGAAACCACCGGATCGTTCCTCTCCCACAGGGGGGCAGCCCAGGCCAAAGCTTCACCGGAGAGGAGGGAAATGATATAGGCTACCTTAGCCCGGTCAGATAGGAAGCTTTGAGGCTGAAGCTCAAAATGAATAGTGCATTGGCTGAGAAACCCCCTGCAGGCCTTGGAGTCCCCAGAGAAACGGAACGGAGCTGGCAATCTTAGTGAGTGTGAGGCTGCGACTGGTGCGATAGGTACAGCCGCTGGTTGTACTTGGGGTTGCGGATTCGGGGTTCCCAAGGAGACCTGAAGCTGCTCGAATCGAGAAGCCAGATCCTGGAGGAATCGCATCACCTGGGTCTGATTTGATTCCTGGGTCTCAAGTCTGCGAACTATGCCCTGCAATGGATCATCCGCGGGAAGCGGGATGTCAGCCGGGTTCATGGCTGATCAAACTGTCAGGGTCACCTGTGGCCAGGTGACAGATGCACACCGTAGGGGGACAGGAGTGCACCGCGAGGTAGTGAACCCTATGGCTGGCTTCTGTGGATAGGAAACTGGGTGGTTGTGGAAAGCGGGACCAGAGGAGCACAACCGGGATCCCAACGGAAGCGAGAGCCAAGATTCCCCAGGGCGCGGAGTCTAAGACCCAGCTGGTCTTCTCCAGGGCCTCTAGTGGTGAGGATGTTACGCTGCAGGCTGGGACCAGGTCGCGGCCCCTGGAGTTTCCTAGCTCACGCCCCGTAGGATAAGGGGAAGCAGCAGCACACGATAGAGAGAACCGAATAACAAGCCGAAGGTCAGGGGCCACAAGCAGACAAGGATAACGAAGAACGAGCCGAAGGTCAAGGGTCACGAGCAGACAGGGATGGTCGGGGACAAGCCAATAACGTAACAGAGAGACAGACGTAGCACACGGCAGGCAGGAACCCAAACACACAATGCCTAACAAACACGTTGATCAGCAAAGCAGGCTTGCAGTGCACAGGTTAATATAGTGTTCAGTGATAGGGCCTGGGGTGGAGTCAGGCTGGGAGGAGATTATAAAGGAAGCCAGGTGAAGGAGGTCTGGTCTCTAGATGAACACATGAGGAGGAAGGTAAGATGGCAGACAGACATTAATGCATATCCATGACACTGGTCAATCCACTGGCAACAAAACACACATGTAAACGGTTTAGCCACCTCAATCAATAAAGCACACACGACTGTCCTTTTATATATATATATATACACACACACACACACACACACACACACACACACACACACACACACACACAATCTAAAAACACTGTCCATTCACCCCACTGCAGTAGTTTTAGTCTACAATTACGCTAAATGTGGCTTTAAAATCGCGTGACTTCACTTAAAATTGCACGGATTTCAAAGCTGCATGTCAGTGTGACTTCAGGTATGACATGACAAGTGAACGGGGGGGGGGGCTAAGTGAGCTAAGCATAGAGGACAATTGTAGGGATTTTATGTAGTGTGATATAGAATATAATTGCCCCGACACACAGGCCAGAGGTTATGGCCTAGGCTGAACATTCCAAAAAAATGGATGAGGTGCTTCCAATTAGCAACCCTTGCAGTCTATGGAGATATGGAGATATAGAATGAAAGCAAAGATAGACCAGCACAGGAACTCAACTGCAATTACAAATTGGCCTCATTATTACAGCTACCATGAGATACACTGAAATAGCTGGCAATATTCAGGCTACACCCCCTTTTAAATGATACGATGAGAGCTGAAGAATACCAGACAAGGTGGGTCCAACGTATGGAATGCAACTTTAAACAAGAGCCCCAGAATCAGTGTGGGACACATTAAAGGACTACTGTCCACAGAGGAAAAACAGCCACAGGGCAAATGGTCAATTAAACATGATGAATGATGCCTTATCTGGAAAATTACTGTTTCATTTGGAAACAGTATTATTGTATGTCTATGGGTAGTAAGCAATCTTGGCAGAACTCACAGGTTATTCCATCTCAATGAAATACTGTCCAAAATGCATTTTCCTCAATAACATTGATCCCCTGAGCTAGGACCATCAGTGCAGAAACCTGACCGAAACCAACTTCCATGTTTAGGCTGCAGTCATTGCAAAGAATATAATCTTGCGTCTATGGACTATGTTAGCTTGACAGCAGAAGAAAGCTCTGAGTTATGTAATCAAAGGTTTTCTAAAATGCTACATACTGGGGTTGATTTACTAAAACTGGAGAGTGCAAAATCTGGTGCATCTGTGCATGGTAGCCAATCAGCTTCTAACTTCAGCTCGTTCAATTAACCACTTAAGGCCTGGAAGGACATTTTTTGCGATACGGCACTGCGTCGCTTTAACTGACAATTGCGCGGTCATGCGACGTTGTACCCAAACAAAACTGACGTCCTTTTCTTCAATTTTGAAAAAGAAAGAAAAACTATATATTTTACTTTTTGCTTAAATAAATATCCCAAAAAAAAAATTATATATATATATATATATATATATATATATATATATATATATATATATATATATATATATATAAAAAAAAGTCTTCCTCAATTTAGGCCAATATGTATTCTTCTACATATTTGTAGTAAAGAAAAGAAAAAAAACGCAATAAGCGTTAGTTTTAGTTTGCGCAAAAGTTATAGGGGTTGATTTACTAAAGACAAATAGACTGTACACTTTGCAAACTACAGTTTCACTCTGCAAGAGCAGTTGCTCAAGAGCTTAGTAAATGAGCAGAAGCTCTGCTGACTTCCAATCATGTGCAAGCAAAAATGCTGTTTTTTTTTTTATTTTCTTTAAACGTGATTGGGTATTCTTTGCACAATTAAGGTTTACCTCATTTACTAAGCTGTGGAGCAACTGTACTTGCAGAGTGCAACTGCACTTTGCGAAGTGCACAGCCTATTTGACTTTAGTAAATCAACCCCATAGTGTCTACAAACAACATAGGGGATAGATTTATGGCATTTTTATTATTATTTTTGTATTATATATTTTTTTACTAGTTATGGCTGTGATTTGCAATTTTTAGCGGGACTGCGACATACAGATCAGACACTTTTGACACTTTTTTGGGACCAGTGACATTTATACAGCGATCAGTGCTATAAAAATGCACTTACTGTATAAATGTCACTGGCAGGGAATGGGTTAACACCAAGGGCGATCAAAGGGTTAAAAGTGTTTTATGGGAGGTGTTTCTAACTATATGGGGGCTGGGCTGACTGTAGGAGCAGAGAGATCGCTGTTCCTAATCACTAGGAACAGACGATTACTCTCAGCTCCCCTGTCAGAACAGGGATCCACCATGTCTACACTGGCAGATCCCCGTTCTGCCTCTGTGTGGAGTGGTCGTGGGTGGCCACGAGCCACAAGCACGGGCTCCGGGGGTGCGCCTGCTATATCTATTACACTAAGCGACGTACAATGACGGCAATTCACATAGTAGAGCCAACCTGCTGCAGTACAACTAGTTAAGCTTTGATAAAAACCTGGAAGCTGATTGGTTACTATGCATAGCTGCATCAGATTTTGCACACTCCAGTTTTAGTAAATCAAACCCATAGTCTCTCTCAAATTGGTAAACAAGTCAATAAAGCCCCTTTCAGATGGAAGGATGCTTGTGCAGAGTGGACACAGACATAGCCCGCTGTCCTTTACGGGTGATTGGATGGAAACAGATCACCTGTCCATTTCCATCCAACTGTCATCTGATCCGATACGTCAGATGGATGGGGAACGATCCGGATCCCCCATTTGTCTGCTTTTTGCGGATAGGATCGGATGCCTGCGGGTGTCAATGGACACATATCTGTTGACTCTCGCCGTTCTATAGAGGGAAAAAAAAGGTGCGATCGGGTCCCACCTAAAAAACTGACAGAAGGACTTGATCGATCCGCCTGTGTGAATCTCGGTTCACACTGGTGCAATGCCAGAAATAGCGCAATTCCTGTGCGAGTTCCCGCATCGCATCTGACTCACAGGCAGTTCAAACTGTTCTCTGCGAATCGCTGCGGATGTCAAGCTAAAGTTATATCGGTTCTCAGATTGCAGTGCAAACTGTGGAATTGGATCGCTTGGGACAAAATCAGACCGATTTCAGTGCGGACCAAAAAAAAGGGTCCTGCGCCATTTTGGTGCAAATGCGATGCAATTTCAGCCAGATGAATCCAGATGATGTGGTATCCAAGTGGTGAATAAGAAATCTTGTGATCTTCCACCAGCAGGTACACACACACACTGCCTCTTACCGTAAGATGTGGACATCCTTATATAGCGGTCACTTGCGCTTATTACAAATTGGATCAATCAGATGCCAAAAATCAAGCACTCCTTCCACATCAGATGGACTCCATATGACAAGGATTCCGCCAGATATAAAATGCCTGATCGTCCCCTCACACTGATGTCACCACTAAGATTTTTTTTCTGTCTCCTGAGAGGACCTCACCACTGGACAGCTAATAGAAAGTGTCTACATCATGCAGGCAATTATGTGGACACCCAAAGAAAGACCTGGCCTCCATCAGAGAATATAAACTTATTCCAGTGGATCCAAGTGTTGGAGTAGAGCTCATACAATCTGTATGGCTGAATTTGCATCACACAGACATTGCATGTGATGTGCACAGCAATGCGGTGCAAATCACATGTCTGGTATCGCATTAATATGAACCCAGCCAGAAGGGACCTACTTGTGTTGGTTTTGATAATGCGTATATGCATGAAGGATCCCCTTTTCAGCCCTTTTATTACTCTTTATTCCATCTTTGTAAGACTGATATTTGAGTAAAGGTCCACTTCAATAACACTTCAATAACATAAATTAGCATACAATTCACAGTAATGGTTGTCCGGTAGTTATAAATGTTTAAAGATCTTACCTCATAAAACATATACAGGGAGAGCAGAGTCAGTCCAAGGTTATAAACCAGTAAAATCCCTCTACATGAAATGGGCTGCCTGTTTTGCATGTACTTTGGTCCTATCCATACAATAAATAAATACAGGACAGTGCAAATAAAGGTGGGAACATAATTGTCCAACATGAACCATCCTTTCACCCGCGGGTCTGAAACATAATCAAAAACACCAAAATTAGAAAAACACCATAAAAAAGGATTTTCAAACATGGTAACATCGGATATATGAGTATTCCAAAGCAAACAAACCAAGTATGGAAAAAATATCCAGGTTCCAGTTAGCCAACAGACAAAATATTGTTAACTTTTCAATTCTTAATAACTGATCTTGTCAGTTGATGGACTATAGGCCTCAGATATAATAATATACTGATGTTTATACGCAGGAAGATCCAGAGTAATGCCCCGTACACACGATCGGATTTTCCGTCGCACAAACCTTGGATGGTTTTTCTGACGGAATTCCGCTCAAGCTTGGCTTTCATACACACGGTCACACAAAAGTTCTCTGAACAACCCAGCCTAATATGTATAGTAGCCGGTCCACAGCTCCAGCCTGGAAATAAACCGAGGTTAACAGAATCTTAACTTAATAGGACTGCTGGTTGGGTCTTTTAACAAGCACCTTGAAGGTTCTAGCTGGCTTTGCACAATATGTGAGAAGTGATGAAACCTACCAAAGCTTGGTAACAGCTTGGGTAAAGGGACAGCCAGCTCTCCAATTAAGATTTCTGTATAATATTCCCAAACTGGAGATGAAGATTGCCTTGGGAGTACATGGGCTGGCATTGCTGACCCACTCCTGAACATGCTAGTTGCTTGGTAGTCTCTGGTGTCTAGAGGATCAGCACAACAGCGAGGCAACTAGCTGTAGGAGATCAGCAATGGCAGCCTACATATCATCTCACAACAGGTTTCAAGTCCAATTCTGGGGAAAAAAAAATACCTTTCACGTGGGCAGTGAAAACTACACATACAGGTTGCTGACCCACTGTCCAGGACCCAAGAATCCCAAAGCTAAAGGTGCTACAGCAGCACAAAAACATTTAAAAAAAAAATAGTTCACTTAGGAATAGGTATAAAAGTCCAATGTAAGACAAAATATACCGGTATGTATTCACAAACTGAAAATATGTGACAAAAGCGAGGCACCTTTTACCCACATGCTCTGTAATTATTATTTTTTTAAATTAAATGATTTTATGACTTGAGGAAAGTCCAAGAAACATCCTAATGTCACCCGGTCCAGACATTAGCTCAGCTCTTGGCAGTGCATACATGCAAATCTTTGTTTGGGTTTCCGGTGTACAAAAAATAATAATAAAATAATAAAACATACCTATTTGACTATGCATCATGCGTTTGTCTAAGTCATTTGAAGAATTCTGCCATTTATCAATCTCAGCCCAATTCTCTGTGAACACATTCTAATGCCCCATACACACGATCGTTTTTCTTGCCATTTTTTTTTCTTGCCGTTTTTCACGTCGTTTTTTTTCATGTTTCCTCTCAAGCCTGTCTTGCGTACACACGATCATTTTAAAAAACGATCAAGCAAAGCGCAGTGACGTATACCACGTACGACGGCACTATAAAGGGGAAGTTCCGCTCGAATGGCGCCACCCTTCATGTTAGTAAAGTTTGTTGAGCAACGATTCGCGCTTTTCAGCCTCGTGCTTTTCAGTCCGTTACAGCGCGACGAATGTGCTATCTCCATTACGAACGCTAGTTTTACCAGAACGAGCGCTCCCGTCTCATACTTGATTCTGAGCATGCGCGTTTTTTTTCACGTCGTTAAAGCATACACACTATCGTTTTTCACGTCGTTAAAAAAACGACGTGAAAAAAGAGAGCATGTTCGAAATTTTTAATGGCCGTTTTTCACATCGTTAAAAATGCTCTGGAGCATACACACGATCATTTTTAATGGCCATTTTTAACGGCATGAAAAATGATCGTGTGTATGGGGCATAACACAATAATCCCATAAAAGAAACCTGGGCTGAGAGAAATACACAGACACCAATACTGGCTATTTATCTGAAAATGCTAGTTGCTGACTGTCATGTTGATCCAATGACTTCTAAAGCCCCGTACACACGGTCAGACTTTTGGCCAACAAACTTCATTTTGAGCAAGTTGGACCAACAATCCGACCGTGTGTACGCTCAATTGGACAAACCTTTTTGTTTTTTTTTGTTTTCATCGGACAAAAGTTCGGTCTGCAAACAAGACAAACTTTTGGCCAACAAAAGTCCGATGGAGCAAAGTCCGACCGTGTGTACAGAAAACCATCGGACTTTTGTCCGATGGACAAAACAAATAATGTTAAAATCAACCAACAATAGCAGAAGTTGACCAAAGGGTGGCGGTAAAGAGCAGAAAAACCACGTGATGTTGGAAAAAGTTTTCGGAAAGTTTGCAGAAAAGTCCTGTGGTGTGTATGCTATGGGTGTTCCCGGCCAACTCCGTTCGGACAAAAATCCACAGAAAAGTCTGATGGAAGTCCGACCGTGTGTACGAGGCTTAAGTCACCACTGACCCAGAACAAACATGCGTACATGTTCTTGCTACGTGCTTGGAAAGAGTCAGAAATCAGCATGTACTCCAGGAAGTTAGCATTTTCAGAAGGAGGTCATCAATGACAGCCTCTGTATTTCTTTCAAGATAAGTTTCCTTTAAAGGGTAAGTGTATCCTTACCAAAAGCACACTAAGCTGCCCCATATAGGCATAGCAGCATAGAGTACTAAACCTGCCTTCCAGCCAGGGCTCCCTTTCTGTTCAATGAATATACCGTAGGCCAAAATTGCATTAAAAGAGAAGTTCGGGAATAAAAAATAAGAAAAAAAATTATACTTACCTAGGTGAATGCAGCATCGGTTAGATGCTGCATCCGTCCTCCACCACCTTTATGACTAAGAACGGAGTGATCAAACACCACTGGTCGCTCAGTTCTCCCCCCTCCGCTCTGAGTAGAGAGCCAGGACTGTCAGTCAATGGCTCTCTGCTCTCCCCACCAAGCGATCACTGGAGCTCTGGGCTGTACAGGGGGCGCGAGCGGTCGGCTCAGGCTCTCAGCAGCATACTGCCAGCCCAGGGATGGGCGGACTTTAGCCACTGTCGGCTGAAAACAGGTTACAGGAAAGCAGAACTAAGTGCACAACTTTAACCCACAGGAGAACTAGGGCCAAAAGAGCTTTGAAGCCTTACTTGTCCTTTAAAGGAAGCCTCCATGTCACAGACACTGTGCTCATCTTAGGGGTCAGGAGAGGTGATACACTGCGGCCCGAAAGAACAAGACAACACTCCCTCCCATGGCACTAGGGAGTAACACAGGACCGAGCCATCACAGCCTGTAGAAGATTTTAATAAGGCTGTTTTAATGCAGTTTTGGTATACATTGTTTTAATGGTAGGCAGGTTTAGCACACTATGCTGCTATACCCATATGGGACAGCATAGTGTGTTTTTTAGTAAAGGTAAACCTATACATTGAAGAAGCTCCTAATGGCAGATACACAGGGGCTGAATATCGGCCAGTTTAACAGAAACTGGTTGACATTCGGCCCATTTGTACAGTAGCCTGTTCGGCTTCTGTCAAATGGGCATGCTGGAAAAACAGCTACCGATTGGCATCCAATTGGCACCCGCAGCCAACCAATGGCTGCAAGCGTTGACTGGTGTGTTCTGGTGGGGGGGCAGTCCCCTTGTCAAAACACTATAGCTCAGTGGGGAGATCACTGTTAACATTGCATAGTTTGCAAGTTTTTTTTCCGTTCAGCCTGCTGGGTACCAGGCTTAAGCCTTAATAACCGTATCTGCTTCTGATCTAATCTAATTAGCAAATTTACAGATTATTGGAAGTCCCAATTTCACAAATCACCTGTAAGTCTGAAGGCAGGCATCTTGGCTCAGGGAATAAGATACTGAATGGCATTATAACACAAGGGATGGCCTTTATTTTACCAAGCAATATGCACAACACAATAGAGATACCAAAAGAACACAGAAAGGTGGGCACCCCGTGTTTCCTAATATAACATAAGATAGCAGGCTCCTCTGGGTGCTTTTTTGTCAATGTATGCCAAATTGTAACTGCATATTGACTACGGTATATTATCAGACCTAACTTATTAATAATCTTACAAGACACAAGAACAAACAGGTCCTCCTGTTCGATCATTATCAGCTTTGAAAAATGTGGGATGGAAAACCAAGTTGTAAAAGACTGCAGTTGTAGGGTACTGAACCTCTTGGGCTGTGAGATCCGGTCATATACTTGGAAATAAAAGGAACACCCAAAAGACATATTGGATGGTCTGGTCACAGCTGATTAGCTTTGATAAGAACTTGGAGAAGAATTCTGAGCCACAGGGTGCATTGGCCAACTGGTTATTTCAGTAAATCATCAGACTAGAGGCCTATTTTTTACTTTCAGTATTGGCAGGTACTGGTCTATGATGAAACCTACTTTCAATGTCATTATATTCAAGACAAAGACAGATTTCTACTTCTAGGACTAATGCCACGTACACAGGGTTGGAAATTTCGTCAGCAAAAGTCCGATGTGAGCTTTTGGTCGGAAATTCCAACCGTGTGTATGCTCCATTGAACTTTTGCTGGCGGAATTTCCGCCAGCAAAAGATTGAGAGCAGGTTCTCTATTTTTCTGACAGAAAAAATTCCTATCGGAAAATCCGATTGTCTGTAGCAATTCATACGCGCAAAAAAATTTGTGCATGTATATGAGCATTTTAGAAGTGCATTTCAAGTGTTTTGTATTCAAGGTTCAGATATTTTTGTTTTAGCCCATTTCAAATTTAAAGCACTAGGAGAAGACCACTTACAGGTCTGAAAATAGCTTGAATACGACTGAAGAAAATGTTTGATTTGAGTATTTAGACATTCCCACTGAAGTCTATGGGGCCAAAAAAGCTCAAATCTGTCTCAAAAGTAGTTCTTGTAGCTTATCAGATGTCAAGTTAGAGGCACCTGAGCGCTCATATGTTAATGGCCACCATTTAATTACACAGGATTTTGTTTGTTGAATCTTTAGGCCGGGTTCACACTGGTCCAACAAACGCTCCGACATTGGGAGCTCATGTCGCATGACGTGTGAAAATCAATGTTTCCCTATGGGAGCCATCTTAACTGGTCCGACACATGTCGGACTGACTTTGAAAATGCTCCCTTTACTACTTCACTCCATTGAATATCATTGAAGTCGGATCAAAGTCGGAACGCCGTCTTGCATGATCCAACTTTGGAATGCGACTTGTGCTCTGCTGATCTTGAGGGGGAACTCCACGCCAAATTTTAATTAAAAAAAACGGCATGGGTTCCCCCTCCAAGAGCATACCAGGCCCTTGGGTCTGGTATGGATTTAAAGGGGAACCTCTACACCGAAAAACCGGCGTGGGTGTCCCCCCCAAATCCACACCAGACCCTTATCCGAGCACGCAGCCTGGCCGGTCAGGAAAGGGGGTGGGGATGAGCGAGGGCCCCCCTCCTGAATCGTACCAGGTCGCATGTCCTCATGCCTATAAAGCTGTTGCGGGCCCCCCCCCCCCCCCGGAGCTGCCTAATAAATTACTTTAAAAAGCTGTCTAGTGTGTTTTTTTATTGACACTTTTCCCCCAGGTGAATGGGTAGGGGTATGATGTACCCCATACTCAGTCACATAGGGTTTGGGGGGCCGGGATCTGGGGGCCCCCTTATTAAAGGGGGCTCCCGGATTCCGATAAGCCTCCCACCCGCAGACCCCGACAACCAACGGCCGGGGTTGTCGGGAAGAGGCCCTGTCCTCATCAACATGGGGACAGGGTGCTTTGGGGTGGGGGGGCCGCAGGGCGCCCCCTGCCCCAAAGCACTCACCCCCATGTTAAGGACAAGGGGCCTGGTACGGTTCAGGAGGTGGGGGGGGGGGGCGCTCGCTCGTCCCCACCCCATTTCCTGACCGGACGGGGCTGCGTGCTCGGATAAGGGTCTGGTGTGAATTTGACGGGAACCCCCACGCCATTTTTTCGGCGTAGGGGTTCCCCTTTAAATCCATACCAGACCCAAGGGCCTGGTATGCTCTTGGAGGGGAACCCATGCCGGTTTTTTATTTAAAATTTGGCGTGGAGTTCCGCCTCAAGATTCATACCAAACAGTGCCTGGTGTTGGCGGGGATCCAAGTCGGTTCCCCGTTATTGAAAGTCGGACGTATGTCGGCTTCAAGTCGCAGGGCAAAGTAGGACGGCTGTCATGTCGCACCAGTGTGAACCCGGCCTCAAGCTTCAAGCTAGGAAAAACTGTCAAGTGTTAATGGAGCCTTATGCCTTGTACACACGATCGGAATTTCCGATGGACTTGTTTCATCGTAAATTCCGATCGTATGTGGGCCCCATCTGACTTTTTTCGGTGTTTAGAAATAGAACATGTTTTAAATTTGTCCGATGGAAAAAAAAAACGATAGGAAATTCCTATCGTCTGTGTAGAACTCCAACGGAGAAAAAACCCACATTGAATTTAATTTTTCTCGGCTCGTCATGTTTTACGTCACCGCGTTTTGGACGGTCGGAATTTAGTCTGACAGTGTGTATGCAAGACAGCTTGAACGGAATTCCGATGAAAAATTAAATCGGATTTTAGACCATCGGATACTCCGATCGTGTGTACAGGGCATAAGGGGTTTTATTTAGATGCATCTAACATAACCCACCACTCTAAGCCAGTGTTTCTCAACCAGGGTGTCGTGAGGAGTCCTCAGGGGGGTGCCGTGGCAAAAGCCCGATCTGAGCGATCCTCTGTTAGCTCCAGTGCTACACAGGAGGGAGAGAGCACTGTTAACTCCTGTATAAACCTCTCTGCCCCCCCTCTGTACTCATGCTGGCAAAACAGAAAGCCAAGTTGGCCACCCGACCGCGTCCTACCAATCTTTGACATCATTCATTTCTATGGACTTGCCAGCAAGAATACAGAGAAGAGCAGAGAGTGGGGAAGGTGCAGGCTGAGCGCTCTGCCTCCTCTGTACACAGGGAAGGTGCGGGCTGAGCGCTCTGCCTCCTCTGTACACAGGGAAGGTGCGGGCTGAGCGCTCTGCCTCCTCTGTACACAGGGAAGGTGCGGGCTGAGCGCTCTGCCTCCTCTGTACACAGGGAAGGTGCGGGCTGAGCGCTCTGCCTCCTCTGTACACAGGGAAGGTGCGGGCTGAGCGCTCTGCCTCCTCTGTACACAGGGAAGGTGCGGGCTGAGCGCTCTGCCTCCTCTGTACACAGGGAAGGTGCGGGCTGAGCGCTCTGCCTCCTCTGTACACAGGGAAGGTGCGGGCTGAGCGCTCTGCCTCCTCTGTACACAGGGAAGGTGCGGGCTGAGCGCTCTGCCTCCTCTGTACACAGGGAAGGTGCGGGCTGAGCGCTCTGCCTCCTCTGTACACAGGGAAGGTGCGGGCTGAGCGCTCTGCCTCCTCTGTACACAGGGAAGGTGCGGGCTGAGCGCTCTGCCTCCTCTGTACACAGGAGTTAAGAGTGCTCTCTTCCTCCTGTAGCACAGGGGTTAACAGAGGATCGCTCAGATGTGAATTTACAGGAAGGAGAGGATCTGGGGGGAGGTTGGGGGGTTATAGAGAGCACAACCCACACCCCATCCTGGCTCTCTCCCCCTCTTTGCTGTAGGGACAGAACTTGTGCTAGGAAGAGGGGGGATTTTTTGTGGGGATGTGGGGGGGTGGTAGGAAGGGGATTTGCAAGGGTTTTTGCTAAGAGGGGGGGGGGGGGGGTTACAACCTACAGGCCACTGAACTCACAGAGTACATTTTAAGGCTTGTTCACACCAGGTGCAGTGCAGTAACACATGCAAAAATAGGATTTTTGTACTCACTGTAAAATCCTTTTCTCTGACATCCATGGACTGACACGGCGTCTCTTATTCACTGTACACGTGGGTTATGTCCCTGCTTGCAGGAGAAGACCTAGGCAGAATGTGAGATGTTATACATACATTCTAAAAGCCAGAGTTGAACAGCCCCGCCCAGGGGGGCGGTCCCTCCGGACATTACCCACCCCCTGCAGTCAGCAGACCTCAGTTTGTAACAAAGCAGTACAAACTTTAAAAGGAAGGGTGGGTGCCGTGTCAGTCCATGGATGTCAGAGAAAAGGATTTTACGGCGAGTACAAAAATCCTTTTTTCTCTGATCATCCATGGACTGACACGGCGTCTCTTATTCACTGTACACGTGGGATGTCCCAAAGCAGTGTCAAGAGGGGTGGGAGCAGTATAAATGGAAAAAACAAAAAAACTTCACCCCAAACAAGGCAGAGCTCCTCAATGGAGGAGTTGCAACTCTAAACAGTGGCCTGCAACACCTTGCGGCCGAAGGAAGCATCCCAAGATGCAGCCACATTAACCTTATAACACTTAGAAAAGGTATGAACAGACGACCAGGTCGCCGCCTTGCACACTTGTACAACCGACGCTTGATATCAGAAAGCCCAGGAAGCACCAATTGCCCTGGTGGAATGCGCCGTGCCCGGAAAGGGAGGCGCCCGCCCCTTGAGAGCATAGGCTTGAATGACAGTTTTGTCTGATCCACCTAGAAATGGTGGCAGACGAAGCCGCTTGGCCCTGTTTCGGACCAGAGGCAGTCACAAACAGTGAGTCAGACTTCCGAATAGAAGCAGTAGCAGACAGGTACACCCGCAAGGCTCGTACCACGTCCAATGTGTGAAGCCCAAACTCTCTGGGATGCGATGGGTGAGGACACAATGACGGGAGGACAATGTCCTCATTTAGGTGAAAGGCCAAGACCACCTTTGGCAAAAAAGAAGGTCGCGGATGCAACACCGCCTTATCCTTATGGATGACCCAATATATTGCAGGACAAGGCCGCCAACTCAGACACTCGTCTAACAGAAGTAATTGCCACTAAAAGGGCCACTTTCTGAAACAAAGTCAAGAGGGGAATATCGCTGATATTCTCAAAAGGAGGTTCCTTGAGAACCGAGAGTACCAATACAGATCCCACGGGGGGAGAGGAGGCTTGACAGGAGGGAGCACATGGCGAACCCCCTGCACAAAGTTGCTAACCAAGGAATGACCCGCTAGTGGTCGCTGAAAGAAGACGGCCAAGGCCGAAATCTGACCCTTAAATGGTACTCAAAGCGAGCTTTTGGGCCACTCCATGCTGCAGGAAACACAGGATTCTAGGGACGGAATACGTCCGAGGACGTCAGTCCAGCTCTTCGCACATGGCAATGTAAGCTTTCCAGGTACGGTGATAGATCATTCTGGAGGAAGACTGCCGTGCCCTTAATATGGTCTCTCAACACCTGGCTTTCAACAGTCATGCCGTTAAAGCCAGAGACTGTAAAGCAGGATGAAATATAGGACCTTGAGACAGAAGGTCCTCCCTTATTGGCAACCGCCAGGAAACGTCCGCGACGAGACGTACCAGATCGGCGTACCAGTGACGCCGAGGCCAATCTGGAGCAATGAGGATCACCAGGATTCCCTCGGTCGCCACCCTGCGCAGCAGACGAGGGAGCAACTGCAGCGGAGGATAAACGTATATCAGGTGATAATGACCCCATGGGGCCACTAACGCATCCAAGGCATCTGCCAAGGATCCCTGGATCTGGCCACAAACCTCGACACCTTGCGATTGAGTCGAGAGGCCATCAGGTCCACATCCGGCGTGCCCCACCGTCGGCAAAGGAGTAGAAATACCTCCGGGTGCAAGGACCACTCTCCCTGGTCCAGCGTCTGGCGACTCAAACAGTCGGCCTGCCAATTGTCTATGCCCGGAATGTAAACGGCCGACAGAGCCGGCACACTTCCTTTAGCCCACTTCAGGGTACGGGCGACCTCGGAAGCCGCAGCTGAGCTCCGAGTCCCCCCATGATGGTTGACATACGCCACCGCCGTGACGTTGTCCGACTGGATCCTAATGGAGCAATCCTGCAATCTCTCAGACCACGAGGAGAAGCACAGTCTGATGGCCCGTATTTCCAGAAAATTGATCGGAAAACTGGCTTCGTCCAGAATCACCTCGCACACCCACCAGTAGGAGATCCGGGAGGTCCACCGATCCGTGAACCTGCGAAGTCGCCCCCCCACCCCAGAAACGGGTGGGGGCAAGACTTCACGCGGAGGCGGACTTGGGAGCCGGCTTGTTTGGCTTACGCACCCAGGGGCGCATGTGTCCACCAGCCGCACTGCTGTCAGTCTGGGAGGGCCTACCTGTGGACTCTGACCGACGAAAAAAAAACTTTTTTGCTGGAAAGGAAGGACCCTGCTTACGGCGGGTCTCCTTACCCTAGCTAGACTGAGGAAGAAGAGTGCTTTTACCTCCCGTGACATCCTTGATGACGTCATCCAGCACAGCACCTAAAAGCCTACCACCTTTAAATGGTAGATCCGTCAGAAGCTTCTTAGAGGCTAGGTCAGCAGACCAGCATTTCAACCAGATAAGATGACGCAATACCACCGCCGAGACAGAGGCTCTGAATATTAGGGGCCGCGTCTAACATGGCGTCGCAACATAAACCAGGCCCTGCACCATTTGGTGGGCCAGAGCAATAGTGTCTGGAGGAAGAATATGCTCCTGTACAGTCTGGTGCAAAATTTTTGCCCATCCCGTAAGTGTCTGAGACACAAGGGTCGCCGCTACCACAGGCCGTAGGGCGGACCCCAACAAGGCAAACATGGCTCTGCTCACCACTTCTGACCTCCTGTCAGCGGGGTCCTCAAATGCAGGAGTCCCCTCCATCGGGAGAGTGGTGGCCTTGTTCAACTGGGCGACTGGAGGGTCGACCACTGGGGGAGAAGCCGACGTTTTAAGTAGGGCATCTTCAAGGGGTATCTGATAGACAAACGCTGCGGGACCATAAAAGTCTTCTGCGGCTTTTTCCCAGACCTTATCAATGAGCTGGTCAGAGAAAAGTACGTATGGAAAAAACTTTTTAGAAGGCCCGGCCTTAAAGAACCAAAGGAGACTGTCCGCCTGAGGTTCTGCATCCGCAGCATTCAGCTTGAGAGTGTCCCTCACCACAGCAATGAGTTCACCAACAAGGGCCCTGTCATTTACTGACTCAGAACTGGAGTCCTCCTTGCAAGGAATTTCCTGTTCAAAACCATCAAATATTCAGAGCTAGGGTCCTGAGCGGTAGTGGCTAGGCCCATATCTGAATCAGCGCACACCCCCCTTTTTTTTTATTTTATGGAAATAAAGTGGGGAGAGGGGCTTTTTTGCTCCCTTGCGCTCACACACTGCTTCCCTCCTGGTCAGATTAATGATTCCAGGACTGCCGACAACTGGTCCATAGGGACCGCAGGTGTTGGAGCACTGCCTGTTGCCTCAAACATGTAAGGGGAAGCTGTGACACTAACTCCATATTGCCCCCCTCTGAGACTCCTCAGAGAAAAAAAAAGTCCACCCACATGCTGTGCTGACTGAGGAGGGGGCGCCCAGGGGACTCACCAGACCGGACCAGGACGGCTCAGATACGTCTGTCTGTACCACGCTGTATAGCGCGAGTGAGCTGTGAGGAGATTGTGAGGAGATTTGCGCTGTTTACAGCTGCGATGGAGGCCAAACTAGTGCTAAAAAAACATGGGCTACAAGAAAATGGCCGCCGCACTTCACTGAGGCGATCCACGGCAAAATGGCCGCCGTGCGCAGATAAAATTAAAAAATTTAAAACAGCACACACACAGCGCCAAACGGCGCCCAGGCCCCAAAATTACACAAAAGGCCCCCAGCGATATGCAGACCAGCATGAGCCCCCACCCCAGGACAGTATGACCCCCAGGCACCCCCCACAGCACAGCGCCAGCAATGGTGACAGAGAGTGACAATAAAACACAGTAGGAGACAGGGAAAATCCCCCACAGAGAAACACACACAGCATTTTGTACTCACCTGCAGGCAGGAGAGACTACTCACCCATCCCCTGAGGGACCCACTGGTGTGTTTCTGACAGACCTATCACAGAGTCATACTGCATAGCTGTCGGCCCGGTCCACCGCAAGAGAAACAGTCCGTCAGGTACTGTTCAATCTTGAGAGGACCGCGGGAGCATGAAAGCAACCCGGCCACCCCTGGAGTCATGGGGCATGTCGTGAACTGAGTCTCACACACACACACACACACACACAAGGCGAGGATCAGCACACTCGATGGTCGGACAGGGAATACTACGAGGATACTAGTGTACCCAACCTGTTGCCCAGCCGACAGTTGATTGAAGGTCTCAAAAATAAAATAATAAAATTCCCAAAGGAGTAAAAATTAAAGTAAAATCTTCCAGGAGACTGGCTCCTGAGAGAGCCACGTCTTCTCCTTCTGCTAGGCAGAAAAAAACAGAGGTCTGCTGACTGCAGGGGGTGGGTTACGTCCGGAGGGACCGCCCCCCTTGGTGGGGCTGTTCAACTCTGGCTTTTAGAATGTATGTATAACATCTCACATTCTGCCTAGGTCTTCTCCTGCAAGCAGGGACATAACCCACGTGTACAGTGAATAAGAGACGCCGTGTCAGTCCATGGATGATAAGAGAAATCGTGTGTTTTCCACAAAAATATGCTGCCTTTTGCAGATGTGTGTGGGTGCAATTAAATTTAATGACACCCCCTACGTATCTAGCAAATGCACGAATGCTTGTGCCTACTAAAATACATGGTACTGTAGTATCATGTGTTTTGGTGCTATGCAATGTTACAAATCACATTGGCACCCTTTTGCGTGTTTCCCACACATAAAGCAGCTCATTAAAAAATGCAACGTGTGGAAATGTGCAAAAATGCATGTGCGCTCAGATGCACCTCCTGGTGTGAATGAGCCCTCAGACTGGTGTGCCCCAGGATTGTGTGCAATTCTAAACAGTCCCTTGACTGAAAGAGGTTGAAAAACACTGCTCTAATCTTCCAACGCTGATAATTATTAACAGATTGTCCTATCAAGTAAAGAAAATGATCAAATGTTGGACAGCATCCCACATACTATGCACTGCTGGTGCTAAGCCACTCGTGCTTGGTCTTTGCTCATGGATCTTCATTTTCAGAACAGAACAAAGGAAAAAGACAATGCAATTTGAAAAATACTATTTGCCAGCATGATAGCTCTACGATTGCAGTAGTAGTTCAATGAATCAAAGTTCTGCATAGCAGCAGACCAAAGCCTCGTACACACGGTCGGACTTCAAACAAACTTTTCCGTGGATTTTTGTCCGAAGGGAGTTGGCCGGGCACACCCATAGCATACACACACTCTGACTTTTCTGCAAATTTCCCAAAACTTTCCTAACATCCTGTGGTTTTTCTGCTCTTTACCGCCACCCTTTAGTCAACTTCTGCTATTGTTGGTTGATTTTAACATTGGTTCTGGGCATGCGTATTTGTACTTCGGACAAAAGTCCGATGGATTTCTGTACACACGGTCGGACTTTGCACCATAGGACTTTTGTTGCCGAAAAGTTTGTCCGTTTGCAGAGCGAACTTTTGTCTGATGAAAACCGAAAAAGTTTGTCCGATAGAGCGTACACACGGTAGGATTTTTTGGAAAACTTGCTCATTTTGAAGTTTGTTGGCAAAAAGTCCGACCGCGTGTACGGGCCTCAAGAGAAGAAAAAGCACTGGGGCCTGATGAAGTTGATGTGGAAAGCATGATCGTCTCTTGAACTCCTGAGGACATACTTATTATCAGCACACTAGAAGAACTCTTCCTATCATTCAGCAATTTGTGTGATTATGCAGAGAAGGCACATACACTGTGTGACCAACAACAAATGTTAAAAGCCAGCTGCAAATCTGATCTGGATTTCTGTGGATGTCATTACCTGCACGTTGATAACATTCATGACAATACTAGACTTGCCCTATTTTGATTTCTAACTAGAAGATAATTGACAAAACTACAACCAATGCCTACCAATACAACAAATACAACCCAATCTAAATAAAATAATATTTATAAAATTCAAGCATCATTATGATGATTTTATTTATCAACTCTTTTTTGCTGCTAAGGCCTCGTTCACATGGGCATACCTAAGCATACACCCGTGTAAGGGCTGTGTTTTGCCTGCATGGGATGGATAGGTGTTCTGTACATCTCCATGCAGGTAGTCCTATTCATATCAATTGGGATGCAGTGGCTGCATGGACACAGCCGATGTTCCCAATTTGACATCTGTGTGGGTGCGTGTGCATGTCCCTGAATATAGTCAGTGTGAGTTCAGGGAGACACACACATGGATGTCAAATTGGCAGCAGCAGCTGTAAAGTGTCCTTGCAGTTGCTGCATACCAGTTGACATGAATAGGACTACCTGAACATGGATGCATGGAACACCTGTGCATTCCACGCAGGCAAAACCTAGAAATCGCATGTGTGGATGCTTCAAATGATGGTTCATCTTTACAAAAAAAACTGCCTGTGCAGGTAAGGGATGTTTGTAGATTAAAAAAAAAAACTGTGCAGCTCTGACTAAAGCAGAATAATACCCTAGCTATAGGTGTAGGCCATTTACATACCTTATGAAGCCTGAGTGGAATACTCCCAGGACATTGCTAAGTGAGGCCTAGTCATCACTGCTCACCTCCTCTATCACAGGAGTGAGCTCTTTCTCTGATTCAAACCCCCTCACATACTCTCTCTCTCCCCTAATACAGTAGCTCTGATCTCAGCATGTGAGAGCTCACTCCTGTGATAGAGGAGGTGAGCAATGATGACTAGGCCTCTCTTAACAATGTTCCACTCAGGCTTCATAAGGTATGTAAATGACCTACACCTATAGCAAGGGTGCTATTCAACATTAGTCACAGTTTGTTTTTATCTACAGATGCCCCTTATCTGCATAGGCAGTTTTGTGGTTAAGATGAACAATCACTTTAAATAGGAATATGAAGAAAACAAGATTTTAAATGTCACATTATTTCCTAAAACAAAATGCAATAAACAATTCCATAAATCAACACTGCAGATGATATGCTGATTCACAACAGCCAACATAAACTAATCAAAAGCTAAAGAGTACTTTGTATTAAAGCAGTATTAACCCCAACATGTATTCTATTGCAGCGTACCAATTCTTATATGTGGTGGCTGCATTTGTTTTTTTTCTATTTTCCTCTGACGATCCAGCTACTAAGTATGTTGTTTTTCAACAGAACAAGCTCTTCAGCAGAATGTACAGAGATGACACAGATCATTTAACACTAGCGGGGTGCTTACAATGAACAATTTGGATTCAATTTGTTAGTGTATTTAACTCTGCTAGTACATCTAATACACTAATTATACTAGCTGATACAACACTCCCCCCTCCCACCCACACAAAGCTGCTGTCTGCTGTGCCTCCCGTACTCATTCCTCCAGAGTTGTGTCTCACTAATACAGGAGGTGTGTTAATGGCCAGATCATCAGGTGACAACACAGGAAAAAAGCCTAAAAAAGAAAACAAATGCAGCCACCACATCTAATAATTAGTAGGCTGCAAAATTTTACATTTTTGTTTTGGATTTAATGTCTCTTTAATCCACTGTATTAACCACTTACCGACCAGCCGCCGCAGTTTTAAACACACAGATCACGATTCTCTCAGAGGAGAGGAGACTGATCGTGTGTTCATACAATGTTTAAACACCAATCTCTCTCTTCCCCTAGTCACTCCCACCCCCCACCCCCCTACAGTTAAAACACATCTAGGGAACACAGTTAACCCCTTAATTGCCCCCTAGTGTTAATCCCCTCCCTACCAGTGACATTTACACAGTAATCAGTGCATTTTTATAGCACTAATCGCTGTATAATTGTCAATGGTCCCAAAAATGTGTCAAAAGTGTCCGATCTGTCCGTCGCAATATCGCAGTCCCGATAAAAAAAACGCAGATCGCCGCCATTACTAGTAAAAAAATAAATAATAATAATAATAATAATAAAAATGGCTTAAATCTATCCCCTATTTTGTAGACGCTATAACTTTTTCGCAAACCAATCAATATATGCTTATTGCAATTTTTTTACCAAGATGTAGAAGAATACATATTGTCCTAAACTGAGGAAAAAATAGGATTTTTGTACTCACCGTAAAATCCATTTCTCTGACGTCCATGGACTGACACAGCTGGATACTGTAAACGTGTGGGTATATGTCCCTGCTCGCAGGAGAAGATCTAGGCAGAATGTTAGATGTTAAAACATTCTAGAACAAACCAGAGCTGAACAGCCGCGCCCAGGGGGGCGGTCCCTCCGGACATTACCCTCCCACCTGCAGCTAGCAGACCTCAGTTCGTAACAAAGCAGTACAAACCTTAAAAGGAAGGGTGGGTGCTGTGTCAGTCCATGGACGTCAGAGAAATGGATTTTACGGTGAGTACAAAAATCCTATTTTCTCTTATCGTCCATGGACTGACACAGCTGGATACTGTAAACGTGTGGGACGTCCCAAAGCAGTATCAGAAGGGTGGGAGCGGTAGCAAAGGAACAACCAAAACTTCACTCCAAACAAGCAGAGCTCCTCAACGGAGAAGTTGCGACATTAAACAGCGGCCTGCAATGCTTTGCGGCCGAAGGGAGCATCCGAAGATGCAGCCACATCAACCTTATAAAATCTTGAAAAGGTATGAACGGACGACCAGGTCGTCGCCTTGCACACTTGTGCAACCGACGCTTTATGTCGGAAGGCCCGGGAAGCACCAATTGCCTTGGTGGAATGTGCCGCAACCGGAAAGGGAGGTGCCCGCCCCTTAAGGGCATAGGCCTGTATGACGGTCTGCCTGATCCACCTAAAGACGGTGGCAGACGACACCGCTCGGCCCTGTTTTGGACCAGACACAGATTTCCGAATGGAAACAGTAGCAGACAGGTACACTCGTAAGGCTTGTACCCATCTTAATGTATGAAGCGCAAACTCTCAGGGATGCGATGGGTGAGGACACAAGGACGGAAGAACAATGTCCTTCTTAAGGTGAAAGGCCAAGACCATCCTTAGAAAAGAAGGATGGTCGTGGGCGCAACACCAACATATCCTTATGGAGGACCAAGTAAGGCGACTTGCCGGACAAGGCCGCCAACTCAGACACCCGTCTAACCGAAGCAATGGCCACTAAGGCCAACTTCCGGGACAAGGTCAAGAGAGGAATCTCTCTGATATTCTCAAAGGGATGTTCTTGGAGAACCGAGATGCATCAAAATCAGATCCCAAGTAGGGAGAGGAGGCTTGACAGGGGGAATCACATGTCGAACCCCCTGCACAAAAGGAATGGCCTGGTAGCGGTCGTTGAAAAAGACAGCCCGGGCCGAAATCCGACCCTCAAAAAAAGGTATGCAAGGCCAGCTTTTGGGTCACACCACGCTATAAGAACAGCAAAATCCTGGGAACGGAATACATCCGAGGATGCCACTCAAGTTCCTCGCACATAGCGATGTAAGCCTTCCAGGTACGGTGAGATATCTTTCTGGAGGAAGATTCCCGTGTCAACAACATAGAAGAGATGACCGAATACGAGAGAACTCGGTCCTTCAGCACCTGGCTTTAAACAGCCATGCCATTAAAGCCAAGTACTGTAAAGCAGGATGAAGTATGGGATCATGAGACAGAAGGTCCACCCCAATAGGCCGTCGCCAGGAATGTCTGCGACTAGCCGAAGTAGATCGGCGTACCAATGTCGCCGTTCCGGAGCACTGGAATGGCCTCAGCCCCTACTCTGCGAAGCCAGCGAGGCAACAACAGTAGCGGAGGGTAAGCATATATCAGGTGATACTGCCCCCACGGGCTTCCAACGCGTCTGACGCGTCCGCCCAGGGGTCCCTGGACCTGACCACGATCTTGCCACCTTGCGAGTGAGTCCACAAGGTCCACTTCTGGTGCCCCACCTCCGGTAAAGAAGGTGGAAACACCTCCAGATGCAAGGACCCTTTGCCTGCAATGCACACGGCCGACAGGACCATCTTGCAGCGAGATGTATGAAAATCCCAAAGAGACTCCGCAATGTATCGGAGAAGGGAGGCCCCAGTGTACAGGGTGCCTCAAATGTTGGCCAATAAAAGCAACTTGACGGAACTTCCCTAGAAACTCGGTCAGAGGACTAGTACCTCAGCCTCCACAGGTGGCGCAAACCCACCCCGGGCACAGAGACCCTAAAGGCTAAAGCAGTTGCTAGACGACTGATGGATGAAGCAGAGGCTTTTGCCCAGTCATTGAGCTATAAAAAATGCCAGAGACGCAGCCACTAACAGGCGTAACGCTAACCCCAACCTGGCGAACACAGTCCAAGCCAGCGCTTCTGATCACCACTGAAAGCAGGTGGAAAGTGATACCCCTGAAACCAGGGATCCTTGTGACAATGCTCCATCCAGCAGCTACCCATGGATAGGTGCCGATTGTGCAAACACATAGTTTATACTATGTATTGCGTCAAACGCACAAATGGAGAGTGTGGGAGGAAACCCACCCAGCCACAAAGAGCATAATACCACCACATACGGCGTATGTAGTTTAGTATTTGTGGATAAACCTATTAAACACGTATATACTGTGCCAGCGACGAAGGCGCGCACATCATCGGGGCCTGGACGTAAACCAGCCACGCAGATTGCGTACACAACCGTGTAGGTATGTTAGCCTGCAAATAAACAAATTGCACATGTTTATACTGTGCATAGCGCTGAGAATGCGCACACCATTGGAACGCAGGGGAGAAACCTGAGCACCCGGATGAAACCCATGCAGACTGCATGCGCATACCGTGTATGGTATTATAGTATGTGTGCTAAACATTTTTCACAAGCCCATGTGTGCATAGCACCGAAGGCGCGCACACTGTTGGCACGTGGGAGGAACCGAAGTACCCCACGCATACTCAGAGAATGCAATACCTACAACTACTGTGAATGTATTTAGTGTAGTGTATAAACATAATGTGTATGTTTACATTGTGTATTGCACCAAAGGCATGCATGTCATGTAGCGTGGGCGGAAACCCACGCAGAGTGCAAAGACATACCGGGTAGGTATGTTAGTATGTGGATATCCAATCGCACAAATTTAGACTGTGCATAGCGCCGAAGCGCCCATACCAATGGAGTGTGGGAGGAAACCGGAGTACCCGAAGGAAAACCACACAGACTGCCTACACATACCGTGTAGGTATTATAGCATGCGTGATAAACATTGAACATGTTTAACTGTGCAGAAGGCCAAAAGGCGCACATACCGTCAGCGCGTGGGAGGAAACCGGAACACTCGGAAGAACTCCACGCAGACAGCACACAGATACCGTGTAGGAATGATAGCATGTAAATCAACATATTGCACATGTTTATGCTGTGCATTTCCATTGGAGCGTGGGGGGAAACCGGAGTACCCGGAGGAACCCCACGCAAACAGTATACCCATACTGTAAACATGTATAATATGTGCAATAAACATATTGAACATGTCTATACTGTGCAGAGAGCTGAAGCGCACATACCATGAGAGTGCGGGAGGACACCGGAGCCCCCGCCAACCCAGAGAGTATAATACATACATATACTGTGAATGTATCTGGAGTCGTGCATAAACATATTTTGTACGTTTATATCATGTATGGCACTGAAACACAGCATTGGAACGTGGGGACAGCCACGCAGACACAGAGACCAATAACACATACATACACTGTGAATGTATGCAGTGTAGAGGTATAGGATGAGTTAAATTATGGCGCAGAGGCGCATAATCTTCTCTGTATCATTCCAACCTGCTTAACTGTGCTGCCGAAGCAGCATGCAGGTAACAGGTAACCTCTGATCCTCAGACCGTGTGTCTGTCAGAGCTCAAATCATTCCCCAGGAAATGGCGGGAAATGTTACCTCAGGTATCACACATAAGGCTCACAGGGACTACAGACATAAATAAATAAAGTCCTCCCTCATCCATGCTGCTCTTGAGGCAGTGTGAGGAAAACAGTGAGGAAACTGTGTAAAAGAAAAGCTTGTCACAGCAATTCCAGCCTGAGAGTGTTTCTCACATCAATGAGTTCACTTACAAGCACCCTGTCATTCACTGACACAGAACTGGAGTCTTCCTCACAAGGGAATGTCCTGTTCATAAACATTAAATATTCAGAGGTCGGGTCCTGAGCAAAGTAGCTAGGCCCATATCTGACTCAGAGCACCCCTTCAGTAAAGATTTTTGTGGGGGGAGGGGGCTTATAGCTCCTTTTGCTCGCACACCGCTTCCATTCTGACAGGAATTATTCCAGGACTGCTGACAACTGGTCCATAAGGACCGCAGGTGCAGGAAACATATGAACATGTTTAACTGTGCAGCACTGCCAGTTGCCCCAGGCAAGTGTGGAGAGCAGGTGTATCAGACTCCATAACGCCACCCTCTGAGACCTTATACACTATACAGTGAATATACAGTCCACCCACTGGCTACGCTGAGGAGGGGATACCCGGGAGGACCCACCAACCCTTAAGGACCGCTTAGTCTGTGAGGAGATTGTGAGGGGATTCGCGCCGCCGCCAGAAATAAATGCGCGGCGGCCACAAGAAAATGGCCGCCGGCCGCAGCTATAACTGCGCCACTGAACGTCAAGATGGCCACCGAGCGCGAAATTCAAAGCTCTAATGCACGCCAATATCACCTCACACACCAGAAAAAACTGCAGACATGAGCACCCAGCCAGGCCAGAGTGACCCTCAAGCACCCCACAGCACAGCACCAGTACAGGGTGCAGAGAGCAGCATAACAGGGGGGAGACAGGGAGAAACCCCCACACACAGAAACACAGCCAGCATGTACTCACCTGCAGTAGGAGAGACTACTTACCCGTCCCTTTCAGGGACCCACTGGCTTGTTTCAGACAGACCTATCACAGAGTCGTACTGCGTAGCTGTCGGCCCGGTCCACCGCGAGAGATACAGTCAGTCAAGTACTGTTCAATCTTGAGAGGACCGCGGGAGCATGAAAGCAACCCGGCCACCCCTGGAGTCATGGGGTATGTCGTGAACTGAGTCTCACGCACACAAGGCGAGGATCAGCACGCTCGATGGTCGGACAGGGAAGACTACGAGGATACCAGTGTACCCAACCTGTTTGCCCAGCCGACAGTTGATTGAAGGTCTCAAAAATAAAATAATAAAATTCCCAAAGGAATAAAATTTAAAAGTAAAATCTTCCAGAAGACTGGCTCCTGAGAGAGCCACATCTTCTCCTTCTGCTAGGCAGAAAAAAACTGAGGTCTGCTAGCTGCAGGTGGGAGGGTAATGTCCGGAGGGACCGCCCCCCTGGGCGGGGCTGTTCAGCTCTGGTTTGTTCTAGAATGTTTTAACATCTAACATTCTGCCTAGATCTTCTCCTGCGAGCAGGGACATATACCCACACGTTTACAGTATCCAGCTGTGTCAGTCCATGGACGATAAGAGAAATATATATATTTTTTTCTTTAAATGTGGGATATTTATTAAAGCAAAATTGTCGCTCTTCTTTTGTTTATAGCGCAAAAAAAATAAAAAATAAAAAAAACGCAGAGGTGATCAAATACCACCAAAAGAAAGCTTTATTTGTGGGGGAAAAAAAGGACGTCAGTTTTGTGCCAATCCAGTGAACTCCTGTACTTTCTTCTATCTCTCCTACTGCTCTTTCCTACTCTTCCTTGTGTCTCTCTGCTTCTGTGTGCCCCCCTTTTTTTTTGGTTTGTTTCTCTCTTTCCCCTCTTTCTTTTAAAACATTTTTTTGGTATTATCTTATTTTTTTTCCTTATTTTCTGAAGAGTAATAAAGTAATATTGTACTTAACGGTTTTAATAGTTCTGGTCCAAGATATTACCTCTTATGGTAGCATAATTTCCACCGCAGTTAGTTATCTCACGTTTTATTAACTGTACTTTTTCTATAGTAGTTAAATAACCTACCTATCGGTAGTTTACTGTTGGACCTTAGAGTTTTACCATATTTGTTAAACACGTATGGCTCATTGTAATATTTATTACAACTGTATTGTAATTTACTTGCTTATTCATTCAATAAAATACTTTGACAAGGAAAACTGGACCCTACCTCAGTAATTCTCTCAAGAGCCCTCAGCTCCAAGGCAAGAAGTGGGCTGGCTCTCGAGAGGAGTGAAATAAATATTAAAATGCGTTGTTGGGTGGATGTCAATCTGGAGCTCCTAGGCAGGCTGTATTTGCATGTAAAACTCCCCCTCCCACCATGTAACACCCCCACATGTGATACTGAACCTCCATGATTGGCAGAACTGAGATACAATCCATGAAGGGGGTGGGTCAGGAACAGTAAGGCTGGGGAGGAAAGCGCTGGATGATGCTGGACGTCCTCCAGCTAGGAAATGAGATGGGCTCTATCTAAATTACTGCAGCACCTAAGCACAGCACATCCAAGGACCGGTAAGCTGAAATAATGACATTCTTGTTCTTGGTTCCAGCACACATCTAATGTGATTACACATGAAAATGTTGAAATACTGTACACTACTCACCTCTTGGTCCCAGTAAATTATCTATATATCCATTTACAGCTTTGTCCAAGGTCTCCATGATTGCAATCTAAAAATTAAAAGAAAAAATGAAATCAGTGCAAATAAATGAATATACCCACAGACTATTTCAAAAGATAAAGATATACTTGAATAGCTGATTATTACTGTATATACTAAATTGGGGGTATTTCTCAATAAATGATGTACTGGTTGCTGTTTTAAGCAATTCTGTTCACACAAGCATAGCTGGAGGAAGACAGCTCACACATGAAGTCAGTTGAAACCTTTGCTAATACCAGTGTACACTTTAGTAGCTTGTGAAATCAATGACACAACCTTACAAAACTAGAAGTCTATTGTAAGCAGAAGTGTAGACAGATATAAAATACTCCCATTACACCTAGTTATGTAGTCATTGCAGGAGAAGTACAGCCAAAGCTTGTGTACTTCCCCTGTGCATCACAGGAGAGCAGTTCATTCTGCACTCCTGTGATCCGTTTTCAGCAGAGAGCAGACTGAAGTCCGCTGACGTCACAAAGCCGGTCCATGCTCAGGCAAGATCGTGACAATGGAGTCAGGATCTGCCCACATGCCTGGACCGGCACCCGGCTCAGCCTCTCAGCGAGCCCCTGAAAGGCTGCTCCCACCCCCTCCACAGCACAGCGCTCCAATGAGCGTGGGGGGGGGGGAGGGCAAAGCAGAGAGCTGCTGACTGATAGCCAAGTGGTGGCGCTGTGCTACTGTGCTACTATGGCGGCAGGTTAGGGGTGGCGGTGGCTATGCAAATCCACTTGGTGTAATGGTAACTTGGAAGGTTAGTATTGGTAGGAACCGAACCCAGACTGCTCGACGTTAACTGAGGGCTGGCATTAGGTAGGGATGGAGAGGCATGCTCTGGCCGAAGGCCGGGTCCTGAAAAAAGCCTGTGGTGTATGTGCCCCTGGAGTGGCAGCCCAGAGGTGCCGTGAATCTCACCTTGAGTGGGGGCAGCGTCCAAAGTGGCATCGCACACATACACTAGGCCCTGCGCCAGTTGGTGGGCCAGTGCAATGGTTTCTGGAGGAAGATTATGCTCCTGCACAGTCTGGTGCCCATTCCGTGAGTGTCTGAGACACTAGGGTCGCCACTACAATAGGACGTAAGGCGGATCCCAGAAAGGCGAACATGGCTCTGCTCACCACTTCCAACCTCCTGTCAGTGGGGTCCTTAAAGGCAGGAGACCCCTCCATCGGGAGAGTTGTGGCTTTATTCAAACGGGTGACTGGGGGGGGTCGACCACCGGAGGAGAGGCCCATTTTTTAATCAGGGCCTCCTCAAAATGGTACCTAGTAGACAGACGCCGCGGGAGTGCAAAAGTCTTCTGCGGCTTTTCCCAAACCTGATCTATGAACCTGTCAAAAGAAGGGCATGTAAGGAAAAACTTTTTTAGAAGGCTTAGCTTTAAAAGAACCAAAAGGAGACAGCTTCCGCCTGAGGTTCCGCAGCCGCAGCATCCAGCTTGAGGGTGTCCCTCACAGCATCAATGAGTTCACTTACAAGCACCCTGTCCTTTGCTGACTCAGAGCAGGAGTCTTCCTCATAAGGAATGTCCTGTTCAAAAATATCAAAAAATTCAGAGCTAGGGTCCTGAGCTGCAGCTAGGCCCATATCTGAAACAGAGCACTCCTCCACTAAAGATTGTGTGGGGTGGGGGCGCTTCATAGCCCCCGTGCGCTTGCACACCGCTTCCATCCTAACAAGAAATGTTTCCAGGACTGCCGACAACTGGTCCATAGGGACCGCAGGTGCTGAAGCACCGCCTGTTGCCTCTGACATGAATGGGGAAGCAGGTGAACCAGACTCCATACTCGCCACTCTGAGAATTTTTCCACAATAAAAGCAAAAAAATCCACCCTCTGGCTGCGCTGACTGTGGGGGGTTACCCAGGGGACTCACCAACCCGGATAGGACCGCTCGGTTCCGCTGCCTGTGCTGTGCTTGTACAGCGCGAGTGAGCAGAGAGGAGAGTGTGAGGAGAATCGCGCCGTTGCAGGAGCGATAGAGGCCAAACACAAAAAAAATGTGCACGGCTCCAAGAAAATGGCCGACGCAATGAAACTGAGCCATAGCGATCCACGGCAAGATGGCTGCTATGCGCGCCAATGCAAAAAGAATCACAGTGACACAAAAACAGGCCCAGGCCCAAAATCACAGAAAACCTCCAAAGCCATATGCAGACACCCATGAGCCCCCCCCCCCCCCGGCCAGAGTGACCCCCAGACAGCACAGCGCCAGAGTAAGGTGACAGAGAGCAACAAAAAAACAAGGGGGAGACAAGGAAAATCCCCCATACAAGGAACACACAGCATGTACTCACCTGCTGAGGCAGGAGATACTACTTACCCATCCCAGAGGGACCCACTGGTGTGTTCCTGACAGACCTATCACAGTGCGGTACTGAGTAGCTGTCGGCCCAGTCCACTGCGAAAGATACAGCAGGACTGTTCAGTCTTGTGTGGACCACGGAGCAAAAAAGCCCACCGGCCACCACTGCAGTCATGGGGCATGTCGTGAACTGAGTCGCACGCCGGAGCGTGTGACGGACTTGTGTACGGACGATACGAAAATCTGACAACAGACCGTTGTCTGCTGAAAATTCACTAGCCTGCCATCCAACATTTGTTGGCTGAAAGTTGGACAACAATTGTCAGAAGGAGCGTACCAACGGTCTGATTTTAGGACAACAGTCTGTCAACAAACAATCCCCTGCCATCAAAAGAGCCGGTGAAGAACCAATGCTACATCCACCTAGGTACTGTAAGTATGATTATAAAATAAAAAACATCCCCATACTTCTCTTTTAACTACCTCAGCTCCAGAAGATTCTACCCTTTTCTTGATCAGGCCATTTTTTGCTATTCAGCACTGTGCTCCTTTAACTGTCAATTGCTCTGTCATGCAACACTGTACCCAAATGTAATTTATATCATTTTTTCACACAAATAGAGTTTCTTTTGGTGGCATTTGGTCACCACTGAGTTTTCACTTTTTGCAAAAGAAATTAAAAAAGACCAAATATCTTCATAAATTTAGGTCAAAATGTATTCTGCTATGTCTTTGATAATAAATTTTAAAAAAAATCCCCAAAAGTGTATATTATTTAATCTGTGTGAAAGCTATTGTCTCTACAAACGATGGTATATATATTTGAAATATTATCAATTCAGATGTACCGACAGCTTATCTACTTTCTTGAGGCCCTTAAAATGCCAGAACAATACAAATACCCACAAATGACCCCTTTTTTTGGAAAGTAGACACGCTGAGGTATTTTGTAAGAGGCATGGTGAGTTTTTTGAAGATGTCATTTTTTGTCACAATTTTTTTGAAAATGAAGAAATTGCATAAAAAATGTTTCACTTTTTTTTTTACATACTGTCACCAGTGCAGTATAGAGTCATCATATGACTGGTGTGGTGATTATCAGGGGTACTGACTGGTGGAAGTATGTTAAAAAATAATAATAATTCAGTGTCACCACCTCGATCCATGCTGGTCCGTGGCGCAGGCTGCGCTCTAGGAATAGCGGGATATGGGAGTCGTGCCATCGTGTAGCAACGGCAGCTAGCTAGCTATCCCAGCAACATCTCTCCGCTCTCCATACTCAGTGAATGATTCCCCTTTGGAGATTACATGCTTTGCAAACACAGCCACGAAGAGAGATCACGGGAGCTTTGATCAGCTGTTTCACAATCTTCTGCTGACAATGGGGTTTATTTACTAAAGTGCAGTCACTGTAGATCTGAGGGGGACATGCAAGGAAAATAAAAAACAGCATTTTTGCTTGCACATGATTGGATGATAAAATCAGCAGAGCTTCCCCTCATTTCAGATCTTCCCCTTATTTCAGATCTTCCCCTCAGATCAAAAAGTGACTGCACTTCCAAGTGCACTTGTAGTTCAAAGTGCATTTGCCTTTAGTAAATCAACCCCAGTGAGTCACTAATCTACATACCACCTCTGCCTTTTAAACTGTTGTATTCATTTAACTTTGATTACTATGCAGCCATCTGGGAATGGCTATCCATCCATATGCCTTCCCAAGGAATACGTGACAGACTATAGCAGCCTTGGCTGGTTCTAGGTCATCTACAGTTCATTGGATCGTACAGTGTCTGCAGATACAGAGTTGTTCATTTCTGCCCTTTGCCCTCTCCCCATCCCAAGGATCGTTCCATAATAGCAGCATTCCCTTCAGCCACGGACTGGTGTGTTTTTTGGACCCCTTTTTTGTGCATTTTTGCAACAGCCATTGCTTGTATTATATCTGATAGGACTGCCTGGCTGGTGGTGCGGTTACTCCTATTTGCACTTATCTATAATGCCCCATAGCAGTGGCGGCTGGTGCTCAAAATTTTTGGGGGAGTGCAAACAAACTGAAAAAAAAAAACATCAATTGCCGCCACTGTGCCCATTAAACGCAGCCACTGTGCCCAAACACCACCAGTTTGTCCCCTCAAATGCAGCCAGTTTGTCCCCAAATGCAGCCAGTTTGTCCCCATTATACAGCCAGTTTGTCCCCATTATACAGCCAGTTTGTCCCCCATTATACAGCCAGTTTGTCCCCCATTATACAGCCAGTTTGTCCCCCATTATACAGCCAGTTTGTCCCCCATTATACAGCCAGTTTGTCCCCCATTATACAGCCAGTTTGTCCCCCATTATACAGCCAGTGTGTCCCCCATTATACAGCCAGTGTGTCCCCCATTATACAGCCAGTGTGTCCCCCATTATACAGCCAGTGTGTCCCCCATATACAGCCAGTGTGTCCCCCATATACAGCCAGTGTGTCCCCCATATACAGCCAGTGTGTCCCCCATATACAGCCAGTTTGTCCCCCATTATACAGCCAGTTTGTCCCCCATTATACAGCCAGTTTGTCCCCCATTATACAGCCAGTTTGTCCCCCATTATACAGCCAGTGTGTCCCCCATTATACAGCCAGTGTGTCCCCCATATACAGCCAGTGTGTCCCCCACATACAGCCAGTGTGTCCCCATATACAGCCAGTGTGTCCCCCATTTACAGCCAGTGTGTCCCCCATATACAGCCAGTGTGTCCCCCATATACAGCCAGTGTGTCCCCCATATACAGCCAGTGTGTCCCCCATATACAGCCAGTTTGTCCCCCATATACAGCCAGTTTGTCCCCCATATACAGCCAGTTTGTCCCCCATATACAGCCAGTTTGTCCCCCATATACAGCCAGTTTGTCCCCATATACAGCCAGTTTGTCCCCATATACAGCCAGTTTGTCCCCATTATACAGCCAGTGTGTCCCCATTATACAGCCAGTGTGTCCCCATTATACAGCCAGTGTGTCCCCATTATACAGCCAGTGTGTCCCCATTATACAGCCAGTGTGTCCCCATTATACAGCCAGTGTGTCCCCAAATACAGCCAGTTTGTCCCCATATACAGCCAGTGTGTCCCCATATACAGCCAGTTTGTCCCCATATACAGCCAGTTTGTCCCCAAATACAGCCAGTTTGTCCCCAAATACAGCCAGTGTGTCCCCAAATACAGCCAGTGTGTCCCCCATATACAGCCAGTGTGTCCCCCATATACAGCCAGTGTGTCCCCCATATACAGCCAGTGTGTCCCCCATATACAGCCAGTTTGTCCCCATATGCAGCCAGTTTGTCCCCATATGCAGCCAGTTTGTCCCCATATGCAGCCAGTTTGTCCCCATATGCAGCCAGTTTGTCCCCATATACAGCCAGTTTGTCCCCATATACAGCCAGTTTGTCCCCCAGCCCTGCACTTACCTTCCTCGGGTCCGCGCCGTCCTCGATGTCTTTTCCCGCCCTCGATGTCGCTTCAGCCAATCAGGTTACCGGTAACCAGATCCGGTGAACCTGATTGGCTGAAACCCCCACAGTCTTCTCCAAGGAACGCACCCCCGTGCGTACCTTGGAGGAGTTTTTGGAAGCCGATTACAGCATGAGAGCTGTATTCGGAAAGCCTATCAGAGCCGCTGGCTCTGATAGACACTTCCAAGTCACACCCACCGCCGGCCACCGCTCTAATTCATATGGCTGGCGCTCACCAGGAGGCCAGCAATATGAATAGTGGGCAGCGGCGAAAATACACAGATTCATGCAATGCATGAATCTGTGTATTGTCTTTCAGTGGCGGTGCAGGAGCGAGAGGGGGCGGCACTCCGGCACCCTCTATGGACGCACCGCCACTGCCCCATAGGTATATTTGCATGCTTGGGTGGTGTCATACGCTCTGTTATGTGTGTGTTTGTCCTTGTCCCTAGACAACGTTGTCTATATATGGTGTTAGGTGTAGCATTTTTGCCAATTTTTTATGTCATTTGTTAATTTTTTTTTTTTCAATAAATAAATTTGATTACTTATATTATTTTTTGCTTATTATTTCCCTGGGCTCTTTATTGGTGGCGTTTGGTACTGTGCCATCTTTCTGGTACAGTGCACAACTATTTTTTTACCTCAGTGAGCCTTTATATCAGTCTCCTATAATACCCTGTACAGCAAGGTGAGGAGTAGCAGCACTGTATACCAAGCAGGGTTAACTACATTGCATAAAGATCTGGCTGACCAAGCTGTATGGCTTTAAAGCTGAAGTTTAGCTAAAAATGTGTTGTCCTGCAGGCAGCTGGATCCTGGAGAAATCTTCACTGCGGGGCTGCTGGTCCTCTTCCTGGCTCTGAGTGTCTGGTGTGCAGGGGCTTAATAGCTTTAGGTCCCTGGGCAAAATTTAATAGAAAAAGATTCTAACAGGTACCCCTTTCCTTCTAATCCACTGAAAAAACATTTCATTGCATGTAACACTATCTGTAAATGGGGGAGAGAATTCTATTACCCTTAAAGCGGAGGTGCAGCCAAAATAAAAATATAAAAAAGTCAGCAGCTACTAACAGTGTAGCTGCTGACTTTTAATAAGGACACTTACACTTACCTGTCCTACTCGCCCGCGATGTCAACCCCGCCACGGCGATCAATCGCTGCTGGCAGGTCCCGGCTCCTCCATCCTGAGTAAGGGAAACCGGCAGTGAAGCTATAAGGCTTCACTGCCTGTTTCCTACTGCGCATGCGCCACTCGCACGGCGCTTTGTGAATGGGCGGCTTGCCTCCTGGGATACACACAGTTCCCAGAAGGCAGTGCGCCCCATTCACAAGAAGAGGAAAACGGAAGGAGACCCACCGCGGACGAGAAGAGGAACATTAGAGGCAGATTAGGGGACCGCATAGCAACAGGCATTTAGGGTGAGTATAAAAAAAAAAAAATCTATTAATTTTTTTTTTTAGGATTTTTAATGTAAAGATTTTTTCAGGGTGGACCTCCGCTTTAAGACTGTCCACAATTCATACATCATGTCATAGACAGTGAAAGCAATGAAAGAAATGTACTTAATGGGCAGTACTGCTGCTAAACATGACCCATTCAAGTGAATGGGGGCTATGCAGCAACTGTGTGCATGGTGGTGGTGCAGGCCTTTCATGGTTGAAACAGGTGCTGAAAGCAACATATTCTCTTCCAGCTGCCTGTCAACTGCCTTCTGAAAAGGCAGTCCAATGCAGATCCCTTTTCTGAGGGGCAGCAAGGGCTGCCACACATGTGAACAAGCCCTAAGGATCACACAAGCTTTTTCTGTACACTAATTTTTTTAAAGCTAAACTCTGGGCAAAAAAAGTTTTCCCTTGCAGTGGGGCTGTGCTCGCACTGCAAGGTTTAAGGGACAGTTTTTGTCTAGGGGAGAGCAGAAGACAAGATATTCTTACCTGATCCTCCCCACAGAAAATCGGTCCCTGTAGCTCCAGCACCCCCACACTCTAGCAGTCTGGAGTCCTGACATCATTAAGCCCACAGTAGGCTCCATAGATCTTCTATGGATGTGAGGATTCCAGGAACAGTCCTCCACTGGATTGTGGGGAGCGCCGTTTGCCAGTGGAGTGGAGGATCAAGTGAGTATAAGGCTTTCCCGTACTTGCTACCCTCTAAACCAGTGATCTCCAAACTGTGGCTCTTTGCTTTCCTTTATCCGGCCCTTGGGGCACCATGCTATTCAATGACACCAATGAGGGGGCACCATTCTACCTTGAATATCAACAATGGGGCACCGTTCCTCCCACTGATGCCAACAATAGGGCACTTTCTTTATCGTACACCACGGGACACAGAGCTAGTCATTACATAATGGGTTAAGGGTCACCAGCGGTGATTGGACACTGGCACAACCAATGGAAGACAGTTCCCCTCCATATAACCCCTCCCATCAGGGAAGTACCTCAGTTTTTTCGCCAGTGTCGAAAGGTGTTGGACGCGTTAGGAGGTGCTAAAGGAAAGCTCTACCAAAGAGACCCTCTGGGGGTAAAAGAGCTATGCTTTCGGATCCATCCAAGACGCCTACAAATGAGCTGAATCTGGATGGGATCCGGGCCTCATCCATGAGGCGTCGCCTGTAATGTCTCTCTTCGGAGGACTGGGCTCTAAGATCCAGCACTTTCGCTATTTCGCTATAAAGTCCTGGTAAGAGTCTTGTACAAGGCCCAGGGGAGAGGTATCCTTTAAATAGGAACCCATATCCCTGAAGGTTGGCACACATAGCCCACCGTGAAGGGTGAAGTTTGGTATCTGTCTGAAAACTTTCAGCAGAAAAACCTGCGGCGTGGATAAGGTGAGATTAGAAGGTCCATAACTAGGTTGGGACCTTTTTCAAAAAATGGATGTCTTCTTTTTTTCCACCACTGGGGGGAGTAAAGAGCTGAATATACTCACCTCACTCTGTTCAGTGTCGGCTTCGGCGAAGTACACTGCTCGTCACCTCCGCTGCTGAGCTTGCTGGGGCACCCCGATCCTCCTTTCGGTGGCCGACCAGACACCTGCAGATGCAGGTAAGTGGGAACAAGGGCTGATGAGAGTCCTCTCTCACTATGGCCACCGCCATAGCGCTAAGGGCCGCGCGCGCGGGAGCGCGCTTTATCGGAGGGGGGGGGGCGAAGGCGTGCGCGGGCACGTGGCGCGCGCAGGCACAGAAACGGCGCCAAATTTAAAAGACTGTCAGTGTGAGAATCACTGCAGCAGCAAGCAAGCTCGTTAGTTCTCTTATTCCTGGCAGAGAAACACAGCAGCTATACAGGGACGTAAGACTCCATGTGGTTGGATTGGGTACTTCCTAGAAGACATCCATGTTATGCATAGTTATGTGTTAAAAGTTGCATACTTAATGTATTTGCTAAACTGAACACGGTAGTATATGCATTTAGGTACCTTGTATTTTGTCTAAACAGTAAGCCTTCCAGGGGAAGTAATACGGACAAAAAGAGATAAGAAAGCACCACCGCCTGAGAGGAGGCTCTAGCTGTGCTGACTCGGTACCTTCCTCTCCTGTGTTGCCAAATGCACCTGTTCAGGATGAGCCATTACCTCTGTCAGGTATGGCGGCTTCCCCAGTGAAGCCTGGGCCTGCATATGTCACTGAGGACACTTTATCAGCTGCCCTAAATAATCTGGAGGAGAAAATTGCTACTTTAATCGCTAAGTCCTCTAAAAAGGGACAATAAGCGAAGCAGATCTCCTCCAGTATTGGACCTCCCTTCAGAAGTACCTGAGGGAGGAGGATGAGGAGGAGGAGGCTACATCAGCAGAGGATGAGGAGCCAGATTTTAAGGTCACAGGTACAATGCTATAGCAGTGCATTTAAGTTAACCTCTGCGGAGGTAACGGAATTACCTGTCTCCTCCCTAGGGTCATTAAGATCCCTGCAAGGTGCATGCTCCTTCCCGGTTCATCAGTTACTAGAGGATCTAATATACGCAAACTGGCAACATCCAGATAAGCGTTTCTCACCTCCAAAAAGGTTTAACATTCTTTATCCTATGGGGGAAAAAAGATTTTAAAGAAATGGAGCCTGCCTGCGGTAGTTGCGGCTATTTCTTGTGTAAATAAAAACCTGACATGTCCGGTGGATAATGTACAAGGGTTTAAAAGATCCTTCTGAGAGGAAGTTGAAATCCTCCTTCCTTTTGGCCGGCTCAATTACCCAACCTGCAGTAGCAGCAGTCGGTATGTGTCAGGTCATCAGCCAACAGGTAAAGCAGGGGCTGAAGGAACTGCCTTCAGAGCAGGCTAGAAATTGGGAAAATTTGCCTAAAGCCTTATGCTTCACAGTGGATGCCATGAGAGATTCTATCATACAGGCATCACGCCTTACACTCCAGCTGGTACAGATGCGCAGAGTACTTTGGCTTAAGCATTGGTCAGCGGAAACCCCATGCAAAAAGCTGTTGGCAAGTTCCCGTACCATGGCGAACGCCTATTTGGGGAAGATTTAGAAAAATATATACAGAAGATATCAAGTGGTAAAACGACTTTTACCTGAGAGAAAGAAAAACAAGAGATCTTGTTTTAAACGCTCTCTCTCCCCAGCTCCCGGGAAATCTGACTCCAACCAGTGGCGGCGGCCTGTTTTAGCCGCCCACAAAAGCCATGGGGCAAGCTCAGAAGAACAAGAAGCCGTGGGGTGCAAGAGCTAATAAGCAAGCCCCCAAAGCCTCTCAGTGAAGGGGCGCCCCCGCTCGGCCGAGTGGGAGGAAGGCTTTATCAGTTCTGAGCGACTTGGGGGTCAGAAATCCAGGACAATTGGGTAGTATCCACAATATCCTCAGGGTACAAACTGGAATTTCGAGAGATCCCACCTTCTCAATTCCGAGGTTCAAGACTCTCCAAGGATCCACAAAAGAGAATCCTTCTTCAAAGGTTTGAATCACTTAATGGCTCAAGGGGTAGTAGTTACAGACGTACCCCAAAAAGAGCGAGGTGCAGGTTTTTACTCAAACCTCTTTGTGATTCCAAAGCCAAATGGAGATGTCAGACCCATCCTGGATCTAAAATCCCTAAATCGGTTCCTGAACGATCGCCATTTTCGAATGGAAACGATCCGATCCGTGGCCGCCACTTTAAAGGGCGGAAAATTCATGGCGCCCATAGATATCAAGGACGCACATTTACACATACCCATCCTCCCCGCTCACCAAAGATTCCTAAGGTTTGCGGTAGAAGATCGCCACTTTCAATTTGTGGCTCTGCCGTTTGGTGTAGCCACCGCGCCCATAGTATTCACAAAGGTGCTAGCTCCTCTGTTAGCAAACCTAAGAACACGGGGCATTGCGGTAACAGCCTATCTGGACGATCTACTAGTAATAGATCAGTCAAAGGAGGGATTGGGTCACGCTGTACACACTACAGTAGGATACCTGGAGCATTTAGGATGGATTATAAATTTACAAAAATCCTCTCTCCAGGCCCAAAGAAGGATAGTGTACCTGGGCATGATCATAGATACAGCCCAAAACGGGGTATACCTGCCAGAGCCGAAGATACAGTCTCTGAAAGACCTGATCCACAAGGTCAAAGCAAACAAGAGGCCGTCTATTCGCCTTTGCATGAGACTATTGGGAAAGATGGTAGCCTCCTTCGAGGCGGTCCCTTACGCCCAGTTTCATTCGAGACTACTTCAAGGCAATATTTTAGCTTCCTGGAACAGGAAGAGCCAAGCTCTGGATATACCCATGCGCCTGTCCTCACAAGTACGCCACAGCTTCGATTGGTGGCTAGAAGCCAGGAATTTACGGAAGGGAAAGTCCTTCCTCCCAGTGGCCTGGAAGGTGGTATCTAGGGATGCCAGCCTATCGGGCTGGGGTGCAGTATTCGAGGAGGCTTCTACCCAGGGAACCTGGGCCAAGACTCAGGGGATCCTGCCCATCAATGTGCTAGAGATCCGGGCGGTATATCTAGCCCTCAAAACCTGGACATACAGGTTACAGGGCTACCCAGTTCGGGTTCAATCCGACAATGCTACTGCAGTAGCTTACATCAATCACCAAGGAGGCACCCGCAGTCGGGCAGCCCAAAGAGAGGTGAACCGGATCCTGGCATGGGCAGAAGAGCATGTACCTTGCCTTTCTGCAATCTTCATTCCAGGGATAGAAAATTGGCAAGCAGACTACCTGAGTCGTCAGCAGCTGCTACCAGGAGAGTGGTCTCTTCACCCCGAGATCTTTCAGGCCATATGTCTGAGATGGGGAAACCCAGATGTAGACCTGCTAGCTGCCAGGTTCAACAAGAAATTCGACAACTTTGTGTCCAGAACGAGAGATCCTCTAGCCTACGGGACAGACGCTCTAAATAATACAGACGCTCTAATAACTCCATGGAATCAGTTCTCACTGATCTATGCATTCCCTCCGATCCCTCTTCTACAAAGACTGCTTCGCAGGATCAAGGAGGAGGGAATACCAGTAATCCTAGTGGCCCCAAACTGGCCCAGGAGGCCTTGGTACGCCGAGATTGTAAAAATGGCGATAGGAAGGCCCTGGAAGTTTCCACTTCGACACGACCTGCTGTCACAGGGTCCAGTATTCCACCCTTCCTTACAAAGGCTAAAGTTGACGGCCTGGCTGCTGAGACCCACATTTTGAAAAAGAGAGGGGTCTCTGGTCCGGCTCTTTCTACGCTCATTAATGCTAGAAAGCCAGCCTCCAGACTCATCTATCAGAGAGTCTGGAGAGCATACGTTTCCTGGTGTGAATCCAGATGTTGGAATCCTCAGAAATATGAAATAAGTAGGATTCTTGCTTTTTGCCAGTTAGGAGTGGATATGAATTTAGCCCTTAGCACCATCAAAGGGCAAATATCGGCTCTATCAGTCTTCTTTCAGAGACCATTGGCATCTCACTCCCTAGTTCAGACATTCATTAAGGGGGTACTGAGGATAAATCCTCCAGTTAGGACTCCCTTGTGTCCATGGGATTTGAATTTGGTATTGTCAGTGTCGCAAAAGCAACCTTTTGAACCTATTCGCCATATTCCTTTAATTATATTGAGTAGGAAGTTGGCCTTTCTGATTGCTATAGCTTCTGCTAGGAGAGTATCAGAGCTAGCAGCTCTTTCTTGTAAAGAGCCTTATCTAATTTGTCACAAGGACAAAATCGTACTACGACCCCATCCGGCTTTTCTACCTAAGGTGGTGTCGGCTTTTCACTTGAATCAAGACATTGTTCTGCCTTCCTTTTTTCCAAACCCGCGGACGGCGGGGGAAAAATTATTACACTCTCTAGATCTAGTGAGAGCGGTAAGGGTGTATCTGCAAGCAACCGCTCAGATACGTAAAACAGATGTTTTGTTTATTTTACCAGATGGGCCCAAGAAGGGCCAAGCGGTATCAAAATCCACCATTTCCAGGTAGATTAGACAAGTAATTGTTCAAGCTTATGGTTTAAAGAACAGGACTCCTCCTTTTCCTGTTAAGGTGCACTCTACCAGGGCGATAAGTGCTTCATGGGCAGTGCACCACCAGGCTTCGATGGCTCAGATCTGTAAAGCTGCAACTTGGTCTTCAGTCCATACATTTTCCAAATTCTATCAAATAGATGTGAAAGGACATGAGGATTCCGCCTTTGGGCGAAGTGTGCTGCAGGCAGCAGTATAGGGCTTCTGGTCCGCAAGCGGCCTGTTTTGATCTGTGTCTCCCCCCCTTCATATGAGCATTGCTCTGGGACGTCCCATTATGTAATGACTAGCTCTGTGTCCCGTGGTGTACGATAAAGAAAATAGGATTTTTATAACAGCTTACCTGTAAAATCCTTTTCTTGGAGTACACCACGGGACACAGAGGTCCCCCCCTTCTTATGGGAACCTTACTGCTTTGCTACAAAACTGAGGTACTTCCCTGATGGGAGGGGTTATATGGAGGGGAACTGTCTTCCATTGGTTGTGCCAGTGTCCAATCACCGCTGGTGACCCTTAACCCATTATGTAATGACTAGCTCTGTGTCCCGTGGTGTACTCCAAGAAAAGGATTTTACAGGTAAGCTGTTATAAAAATCCTATTATTCCCTACACTAAAACCAATAATAGAGCACTGTTTACTCTCAGTGCATTTTCTAATCCCACTGGCCACACACTGGCCCACCTAAAGCCTCAAGGATAGTAAACTGGCTCTTTGTTCGGAAAGTTTAGAGACCCCTGCTCTAGACAAAATGAGCACTTAACCCTTGCAGTGCGGGCACAGCCACACTGCAAGGAAAAACCCACTGTTTTTGCCCGCTGTTGGGCTTTAATTGAAATCCTGCAGAACAGATTTTCTTTGTCAAGCTGATTAAGTCAATACCAGCTCCAGCATAGCCTTCTTTGTAAACTACTCTCCTGTGACATGAGCTGGAAAGGGGGCAGTTCAAAGAGTCCTTTCAGAGCTGGAATCAAAGGGAGAGCACTTACCCACTTCATCATGATGATTCAGAAGACCTCACTGATTGTCGGCAAGTGCTTTACATTGGCTAGTTTTTATATACCAGCCCAACAGAAAGTTATGTTGAGGTCATAATGTTAAAAATATTCAATACTTTCTCTGTATCGAGTCAAAGACAGATAATCTGCTATCCAAAGCTTAAGTCAATATTAGTTGCCTGAGGATTACTAACAACATATACAAATGGACATATTTGCCAAAGTTCTTCTAGTTCCTTCTAGTTACTCTTATACTATATGTATTCAGCAGTGTATTTAGCACATGTGAGCTGCTTGCCTTCCAAAGGATTTGCAGTTCTGTTCAGCCAGTCTTTAGATTCACACACCACTGTCACTGTCTCACTGCCCAGCAAGGCAAAAAGCTAAAGTTTTAGAATGCCATAGGTTCAGATTTGTCCCTCAATACACTCTCCAATGAAGAGATTTTCCATAATGTCCTGTCCTTGTGACACCCTGTCATGCAAACAGGAAGTCTCATAGAAAGTAATAAAAGACAAACCTTAACCCTGGCTGCATTTAAACCTCTGCCTGTTTGCCAAGAGTTCAGCTTTAAATATAGTTCTATAACATTGTACGGGGAAGACATAGGCCCCTTTCACACAGACGGACTCTTCAGGTCCGCCTGTCAGTTTTTTAGGCGGACCTGAACGGACGCTCTGTGCACCTCTATGGAGCCATGGATGTCAGCGGTGACATGTCCGCTGACATCCGACCAGCTCCGATCTGCCAAAGTGTGACGGAGGAAAACCCTACTTTAACATCCGTCTGCGGATCGGATGACAACGGACTCTACGGTCCGTCGTCATCCGATACCCCATAGAGGAGAGCGGTGCTCTGACAGGTCGGTCCCTGCACAGTGTGCGGAGACAGACCTGTCATCTGCCTGCTCAGCGGGGTTCGATGGAGCGATCCCCGCTGAGCAAAGCGGAGCCCGCACACGGACATGTCCATGTGAAAGGGCCCATAGGCAACGAATGTGCAAAGTGTAAAAGTAAAATTTAGCCCAGGTTCACACTGGGCTGCGGGAGTGAAGCCGTGCGAGTTCAGCTGAACTCTCCTGATTTCACTCCCGCATGTAAGTCCCGATTTCGGCCGCGATTACAGAGACATCTGTGCAGGTTTCTGCACAGATGTCAATGTAAATCGCATCCCGAAATTGCAAAAAGTAGTACAGAAACTACTTTTTGAAATCGGTGCAGCGCCGCAGATGCGGCATCGCACCGATTAGGACGGTGTCATTGCCGGAAAATGCCACCGATTTGACATGCGATTTGACATGTCAAAACGCATGTCAAATCGCACAAGTGTGAACCAGGGCTAATGAATTATTAGGTTCCTTTCACACTTGTGGGACAACAAAGTCGTGTGACTTGCATTGTGACTTTACAGTTTTGATCTGACTTTACATTCTCTGGATCAAAGTTGTATCACAAGTCAGACCAAAGTAGTGCAGGAACCTTTTCTGAAGTCACAGCGACTTCTGTAGTGTCAGTAGGAACGGCCCTCATAGAAATACATTGAATTTCACATGTCATGTGACTTGGAGTCTAATGCCGCGTACACACGATCATTATTCACGGCGGTTAAAAAAACGCCGTGAATAATGACAGGAAAAACGAGGGAACCGCTTGGTTCCCTACACACGGTCGTTTTTCCCGTAATTTTTTCTCTTGACGAGAAAAACGACCGTCTGTGGGCTCCGCGGCAGTGTTTCCCTATGGGAAAACTGCCGCGGAAAAAAATGCTGGAAAAAACGACGAGAAAATTTAGAACATGTTCTAATTTTTCTCGTCGTTTTTTATGCCGTTTTTCTCGACGAGAAAAACGACATAAAGCCCACAGACGATAGTTTTTCTCGGTGAAATGAAAAAATGCAGTTTTTCTCGTCGAGAAAAGCGGTTGTGTGTACGCGGCATAACACGTTGCCTACCAAGTCGCACAAGTGTGAAAATAGTCTCAAACTCAAAAGCAAACATTTATTATATTGCAGTCCTCTGCTTTAGCTTTCTTTTATAGACTTTCCTTCCCTTATTTTCCCCTGGTGTTCCTGCCAGTAAGTCTGTTGTTTTCCAACAGAATACGCTCTCCTGTAGATATAGCAGTCAGATAGATGAGACAAACCATTATCACAGACAGGGGTGCTTATAATCAATCACCTTTAATTTATTCATGCAAAACCTTTATCCCAAGTGGAACAAAAACTGTTTGCTGTAACTACCTGTAAATTGTTAAGCTTGGTTCACATATGTGTGGGTGCGGGTGCATTCCCACACCCGCAGACAAAATGCGCTGCTTTTGATGTGTGGAGATGTTATTCATTCCTAATGGCACGCCCACGCAACTGATTTAATCACCACAGTTTATTTTTAGCTAAATAAATGAAAAAAAAAGGTTTTCGCTGTTAGAAAATTTTGCAAACAGGTACCGTAATTTTTCTCCTTCACTGATGTGTGCTGATGGACACTAATAAGGAGGCACTGATTGGCAGCACTGGTGGGCAATGATAGGCAGCACTGTTGGGACTGCACTAATAATCAGCAAACTGTTTTTTTTCCCTTTTGGAATAAAGATTTTACATAAATACATAAAAGCTGATCATTGTAAGCACCCATCAGTGATAAATGGTTTGTCTCAACAATGACTATAACATTTGTAGGAGAGCTTGTTCTTTTGGAAAACAAAAGACTTACTGGCTAGATCACCAGGTAAAAACAAAAGAAAGAAAGCCTAAAAAAAATGAATGCAGCCATCACATCTTAAGCCCCGTACACACGATCGGATAACCTATGGATTTTCGTCCGATGGATTTGTCCTTTGGAAATCCGATGAAACTGTTTTTCATCAGTCTTGCCCACACACCATCAGTCAAAAAACCGACCGTTCCAAACGCGGTGACGTAAAACACTCTGATGAGCCGAGAAAAATGAAGTTTAATGCTTCTGAGCATGCGTCGACTTGATTCTGAGCATGCGTGGGTTTTTGATCCGATGGACTTGCCCATAGACGATCTGAGTTTTCGATCGGTTTTTTATCCATCGGAAAACTTTAAAACATGTTCTATTTTTTCCAACCGATGGGTACCATACACGATCGGTTGGTCTGATAAAAACCATCCATCGGACGGTTTTCATCAGTCAAACCGATCGTGTGTACGGGGCTTTAGAATTGGTATTCTGCAATATAATAAATGTTTGTTTTTGGGTTTAATACTGCTTTCAGGCCTAGTTCACACCCATGCAGTTTGATTTGATCCGTTCTGCAGTGCTTTTGCATACGATTCTTTTACACGTTTTTTGATGCGTTTTGAATCTTTTATGCCTTTGGGGTTTTTTTTGGCCAATTTGTTGTTGGGCAGATTAAAAAACACAAATCGCGGTAAGATCGCACTACATGCTTGTCTGCAGCTTCTCTATTGAGGTCTGTTGAACCAAAAACGCACTGTTTTGCGTTTAAAAAAGTCCCTGACCTTTCCAACAACTCAACAGCAGAAAAAAGTATAGATGTGAACGTGTCCCATAGGAAACCATAAAGAAAATGTTTGCCAGCACACCATGGATCAACAAGGAAGCATCCGAGCAAATTGTTTAATGCATGTTCACATCAAAAGAGCAGTGCCACGTTTCGGAGTCACGTAGGACCCCTTCGTCAGGCATGTGACCCAGTTCCCAGCTGGTTGTTGCTGCAGTACCCAATCCCTTGAGAGTATTTCCAGGAACGTGTGCGATGGGAATATGGAGTACTCCATAGGAAACCATGTTACATGGACTGTAGTGCGTTTCTGCAAAAAGCACAAAAAAACACATAGGTGTGAACAAGGCCTAAGGGATGTTTGAATTGTGTTCTTTCATATAGTAAGGGAGTTCGCAACCCATCGATCGCGGTCCACCTGTCGCCCGCCTGCAGGTGACAGGTGGACCGTGAACAGGTTCCTGCGCCGCCGACCCCACCTTCTAAGTGCAGATCCTTGCCTTTCCTCCAAGCCAGCTCCACCACGCCGTCCCATCCAGGTCTCTCTCTCCCTCCTCTTCCGCGGCTCTGCCGCACTTTCTATGTCCCAGTCGCTCTCTCTCCCTCCCACCCTCAGCCTGCTCCGCTGCTGTTATCAGTAAACAGCGGAGACCGGGAAAAAGCAAAGCTCAGAACTAATGGCAGGGGGTGGAGCCAGACGAATTAACTTTTTAAGTTAAACCGCTAGCGATTGGCTGCTAGGACCTAGGGTGGTCCTAAGCAACCAATCACTAGCTTGCTAATATGAAAATTGACTCTGCCAGCTCCGTCCTTCTGTCCAGAACTGTGCTGCTTCCTGATCTCCGCTGTGGAAAAAAGGTAAGACGCTGCTATGAAAGGAAATGGGGGCGAGAGGTTACTGCTATAGGTGAAAGGGGGTTAGAGGACATCACCCCCCACCCCTCTGAACCCTGCATTCTGAGCTCAATACACTCCAGATCCCTGCATTCTGAGCGCAACGCACTCCTAATCCCTGCATTCTGAGCACAACCCACACTTGATCCCCGCATTCTGAGCGTAAAATGCACTCCTGATCCCTGCATTCTGAGCGTAAAATGCACTCCTGATCCCTGCATTCTGAGCGCAACGCACTCCTGATCCCTGCATTCTGAGCGCAACGCACTCCTGATCCCTGCATTCTGAGCGCAACGCACTCCTGATCCCTGCATTCTGAGCGCAACGCACTCCTGATCCCTGCATTCTGAGTGTAAAATGTACCCCTGATCCCTGCATTCTGAGTGTAAAATGCACCCCTGATCCCTGCATTCTGAGCGTAAAACGCACACCTGATCCCTGCATTCTGAGCGTAAAACACACTCCTGATCCCTGCATTCTGAGCATAAAATGCACTCCCGATCCCTGCATTCTGAGCATAAAACGCACTCCCGATCCCTGCATTCTGAGCATAAAACGCACTCCTGATCCCTGAATTCTGAGCATAAAATGTACCCCTTAACCCTGCATTCTGAGCACAACGCACTCCTGATCCCTGCATTCTGAGCGCAACGCACTCCTGATCCCTGCATTCTAAAACGCAATGCACTCCTGATCCCTGCATTCTGAGTATAAAACGCACCCCTGATCCCTGCATTCTGAGCATAAAACGCACCCCTGATCCCTGCATTTTCAGCGTAAAACGCACCCCTGATCCCTGCATTCTGAGCAAAATGCACCCCTGATCCCTGCATTCTGAGTGTAAAACGCACCCCTGATCCCTGCATTCTGAGCGTAAAACGCACCCCTGATCCCTGCATTTTCAGCGTAAAACGCACTCCTGATCCCTGAATTCTGAGCGTAAAACGCACTCCTGATCCCTGAACTCTGAGCATAAAATGCACCCCTTAACCCTGCATTCTGAGCACAACGCACTCCTGATCCCTGCATTCTGAGCGCAACGCACTCCTGATCCCTGCATTTTGAGCATAAAACACACTCCTGATCCCTGCATTCTGAGCGTAACGCACTCCTGATCCCTGCATTCTGAGCGTAAAACACACTCCTGATCCCTGCATTCTGAGCGTAAAACACACTCCTGATCCCTGCATTCTGAGCATATTGCACACCCTAACCCTGAATTCTGAGCGCAACACACCCCTTAACCCTGCATTCTGAGCACAACGCACCCCTTAACCCTGCATTCTGAGCATATTGCACTCATTAACCCTGCATTCTGAGCACAACACACTCCTTAACCCTGCATTCTAAGCGTAATAAACTCCTGATCCTTGCATTCTGAGCGCAACACACTCCTGATCCTTGCATTCTGAGCGCAACACACTCCTGGTCCTTGCATTCTGAGAGCAACGCACTTCTTATCCCTGCATTCTGAGCGCAACGCACTCCTGATCCCTGCATTCTGAGCGCAACGCATTCCTGACGCCTGCATTCTGAGCATATTGCACTCATTAACCCTGCATTCTGAGCACAACGCACTCCTTAACCCTGCATTCGTAATAAACTCCTTAACCCAGGATTCTGAGCGCAACACACTTATGATCACTGCATTTTAAACTTAATGCACTGGTGAACCATGCATTCTCTGCATAACGCACTCCTAAAGCCTGCACTCTTGTAATGCTTATTTTAGTTCAAAATTATAAAAAAAAAAAAAAATGGGGGGGATGAACTTTGACTTCATTAGTGTTGTTCTAATCTAGTAGATCTCCATCTCTCGAAGGTTGCCTACCCCTGATATAGTGTAGGGGAACGAAAAGATGGATGGCAGAGAAAGTTAACAGCTGTCATAGATAGGCAATGATGGTACAGATCAGGAGGAGAGGGTATGACAGTGATTAGTAGTTCGGATGGGAAATGAAGGCAGGTTAACGATAGCTGCTGCAGCTTTAAAAAGAATTATACTGTGGAGATGCATGTTTGCATGGAGGGGACTGTTACAATTATGAGAATAAAGGTAAGGCTGGAGTTCAGCTTTAAGGCCCCATTTACACCTGAATATAACAGGAACACACGTTTCCATGTATGCTATTTTTTGCGAATTCTTCACGTGTTACTGCATGTCGTGCCTAGGGCATAAAATGTGCTGCCCTATGCGCAACAAATGCCCCAAAGTAGCTCCAGAAGCTTTTTGGTCGCAAAGTTGGGTTTTCAGTGCACACTTAGGTGCGTTTGTACTGCGCAAAGTGCACATTTGCTACCCGCGCTCAGGGTGCCATTAACAGTGCATTTGCAGTGTGTTTCCAACATGTGGCAAAATGCACAATTCCCCCGTTTAGGAAACACGTAGGTGTGAATGCAGCCTAACACCCACCAAAGCTTCCTGCAATGAGTATCCTGGTAACTCAGGACCCATTCACACCATATGCATTGGGCTGTACTGGGCAGCCTTGCCCAACAGTCTGAACGCATAGACACATGGCAATTCTGCTTACGTCCTATGCTATCCTATTAAAAAAAAAAAATTAGGACAGGCTGCATTTTTACACAGCACAGCCTGCTGTGATGTACTACGCTGCACTGTGATATGCTACAGAGCATACAGATGAAGGAAATGTCTTTTTGTGACATTTCAAGTTACATTAAAAAATGTAAGTAGTACAATGTGTTCTAACCAACGCATGGCACCTTCACAGAGCACACCAGCAGCTGGCGGTAATATGTTCTTCTGGTGTGAATGGGCATTATACATCTAAGTAATCCTAGAAACACTATGAAGAAAAAAAAAAATCGAAAAGAAAGATAAAGACTCCTTTCATGGAACTAAATAGAGGAAGTAAACCTAACCCTCTTCAGAAAGCAGGCAGCAAATTACGGTTAAGCTGACAATACATATAGCAATGGTAAGGAAATATAAACCACAAAAATGATTCAACCTGTCACCAACAGCTTTAATGTTCTAGTGAAAAGTGTTGGGTTGGTGGAGGGCTGCATGAAAATTGCCATGTGTATGGACACCATACAAGGCTTCTGTCTATAAATGGAAGGAGTACACCATGCCAGCACTACGTATGGGGAGCAGTCATTCCCCGCATAGCTATGGAGCAGTAGAAATGTAGGCTTTACACTCCTGTTTATCCATGTCCTGCAGGGATGACACATGACCCATCTTATACAGAATGGCTGCTCGCTATGCATTCTGATGGGGATATCATATGACACTATGTGCACACATATTACACCCCATACAGATTACACATCCTACTGAATGCATTGTTTAATGAAATGGCGTAAAAGGCAACTCCAAACATTACAGTTTCCAATTTGGATGGAGCTGGGAAAGGGTACAGCGTCTGTCCCTGCTTGGGAGGCTTGACTTCTTCAATAGAGATACCTACAGTAACAGTTTTACTAGATAAGTGTTAGGTTCTCAGTTAACTTCTAAAGCAGGGATATGCAATTAGCAGACCTCCAGCTGTTTCAAAACTACAAGTCCCATCATGCCTCTGCCTCTGGGTGTCATGCTTGTGGCTGTCAGAGTCTTGCTATGCCTCATGGGACTTGTAGTTCTGCAACAGCTGGAGGTCCGCTAACTGCATATCCCTGTTCTAAAGGTAAAAAAGAAGACAGGAGGTAAGTGTGATGATGTGTTACCACTTACCTCCATTGTCACAGGAGCACAGTGTTAGGTCAATGCTTCTGCTCCTTTGCCAAGACTAAATCCATGTATAGAATTACAGGGACTAGATGTAGGAAGTACAAGGACTGCAAGCACTGAGCTAACAGGACCACCACACTTCTGTGACAGTTTTCGGAGAGCTGGATCCCAGAAAGATCAGCATGGAGGGAAAGTGTCATAACACACTACGCTGACCTCCTGCGCACCTTTCTAGTCATATTTCCCAGAGACCTCCTTTAACCACTTCACTACTGCAGTACATTTGAAAACAGCGGTGGACTGGATGCAGTGTTCTGAAGCGCAGTTCTAAAACTGTGTTCTGTTTACATCTTGTGCCTGAACAATGCCTATACATAGTTATTCAGGTTGAAAAAAGACACAAGTCCATCAAGTTCAACCCAAAAAAAATAAAAAATACACTCCCATATATACAAACCTATACCCACAGTTGATCCAGAGGAAGGTGAAAAACCCCAGCAGAGCATGCTCCAATTTGCTACAGCAGGGGAAAAAAATCCTTCCTGATCCCCGAGAGGCAATCGGATTTTCCCTGGATCAACTTTACCTATAAATGTTAGTACCCAGTTATATTATGTACATTTAGGAAATAATCCAGGCCTTTTTTAAAGCAATCTACTGAGCTATGATAGAGCTGCTATTAACGACTTGCCGTCCGCCGCACGCCGATTTACATTGGCAGAATGGCAGGGGCAGGCAAATAGGCGTACCTGTACGTCCCTTTAAATTTGCTGCAGATCGGACACGCACCCGACGCGGGAGCGTGCCTGCAGGTCCCGCAAAGTCAATGTTTGCCGGCGGCCCGCGATCGTGACACGGAGAGGCAGAACGGGGAGATGTCTATGTAAACAAGGCTTTTCCCTGTTCTGCCTGGCAACATGACAGGGATCTACTCCTCCCTGTCATCAGGAGCAGTGATCTCTCTCATGTTGTAGTGAGACCATCCCCCCTACAGTTAGAACACATCCCTAGGACACACTTAACCCCTTGATCACCCCCTAGTGTTTAACCCCTTCCCTGCCAGTGTCATTTACACAGTAATCAATGGCTCTTTGTAGCTCTGATCGCTGTATAAATGACAATGGTCCCAAAATAGTGTCAAAAGTGTCCGATGTGTTCACCATAATGTCGCAGTCCCGATAGAAATCGCAGATCTCCGCCATTACTGGTAAAAAAAATAAAAAATTATAATAAAAATTAGGGCTGCAACTAACGATTATTTTCATAATCGATTAGTTGGCCGATTAATTGATTAATAACCGTAAAAAAAAAGAAAATTTTTTTTTGCTGCGATTTGCATTTTTAAATTTTTGTTTTGCCCAATTTGCTGTTGGGCAGACTAAAAAACACAAATTGACGCAAAAACACATTATTACATGCTTTTCTGCAGCTTCTCTATTGAAGTATTCTGAACAAAAAAAAAGAAAATAGCACCGTTTTGCGTTTAAAAAAGTACTTTCCAAATACGCAGCAGCTGAAAAAATCCTGGATGTGAACGTGTCCTATAAGAAACCATGTAAATGACCTGTAGTGTGTTTCTGCAAAAAGCACCAAAAAAACACAGAGGTGTGACCCCGGCCTGAGATGTTTAGTAACATAATGGTGTTAAAAAAACAAAAATTAGTACAAAAAGAGCAAATAATGGCTGTGAGGGGTTCATTTTTTACTGTGGGACAGTGAAAGTAATATTTGCAGTAGCGATTTGCTCTTTTTATACTGTAAAGGGCTCATTTTAGTTTTTTTTAACCCAATTATGTTACTGGCCGATTAATCGATTATGAAAATAGTAATCGATTAATTTCATAATCGATTAGTTGTCGATTAATCGATTAGTTGTTTCGGCCCTAATAAAAATGTCATAACCTATCCCCTATTTTGTAGGCGCAAACCAATCAATTTACACTTTTACCAAAAATATGTAGAAGAATACGTATCGGCCTAAACTGTGGAAGAAATTTGTTTTTTTTATGAATTTTTTGGGGATATTTATTATAGCAAAAAGTAAAAAAATTTGTTTATAGCGCAAAAAATAAAAACCGCAGAGATGATCAAATACCACCAAAAGAAAGCTCTATTTGTGGGAAAAAATTTGTTTGGGTACAACGTCGCACGACTGCGCAATTGCCAGCTAAAGCGACGCAGTACAGAATCGCAAAAAAAATGCTCTGGTCAGGAAGTGGGTAAATCCTTCCGGGGCTGAAGTGGGTAAAACGTGCAGACCACAGGCAAAATGCATAGAGCCCATCAGAGTGGTTCTGTGCCTTGTGATCACCAATATTAAGTGATAACAAATGTAAACACTGTAATCTGTTTACACTCCTCTCACAATGAAGGATTGTTTATGAATGAAGAGGTAATGCATGAAGGGCTTAAATTAATTCTTAAGATTTTTTTATTTTTTAAACCTTTCACTCCTTCTCCTGTACATCTAATTTCTTTGCTGTCTCTCTCTGTGACCTTTATATAAATGCCCTCACCTCCCTTATCCTGACATTAACCCCTTCATCTTCATCCTCCCACTGTAAGACCTGGTCCCCCTGTAGGTTAATGTCATAATGTAATAGCACATTATGACAGACTAAAGCCCCGTACACACGGTCGGACTTTTTGCCAACAGACTTCATTTTGAGCAAGTTTGCCAAAAAATCCGACCGTGTGTACTCTCCATCGGACAAACTTTTTTGGTTTTCATCGGACAAAAGTTCGGTCTGCAAACGGACAAACTTTTGGCCAACAAAAGTCCGATGGAGCAAAGTCCGACCGTGTGTACAGAAAACCATCGGACTTTTGTCCGATGGACAAAACAAATAATGTTAAAATCAACCAACAATAGCAGAAGTTGACCAAAGGGTGGCGGTAAAGAGCAGAAAAAGCATGTGATGTTGGAAAAAGTTTAGGGAAAGTTTGCAGAAAAGTCCTGTGGTGTGTATGCTATGGGTGTGCCCGGCCAACTCCATTCGAACAAAAATCCACGGAAAAGTCGGATGGAAGTCCGACCGTGTGTACGAGGCTTAACTTACAAAACAGATCCCTCCAGCGGTGCAATGTCACCACTGACAGGGATTCCATCTTCACACAGCCTTCCTTCTGGGTCCTTCTGCCATTTGAATGGGAGAGCAATGATTATGTCACTCCTGTACATGCACGCTGGAGTCATGGGGGTGGCACAGCACCCTCAATGGACAGCGCGCTCGAGTTAGCCACCCATTCAGAGTGCAGTGTGCATGCGCGCTGGTGACATCACCGGCTGCTACACATCTGAATACCTCCTAAACGGTGCACATTTAGGAGATATATTCTGTGACTACAGGTAAGCCTGTAGGTACAAGTTCAAAAGAGGAGTTTTCTACCGCTTTAATGATGTTCTGTATTTAGTGCACAATTACGCTCCACGTTTTAACCCCCTCAGTACCAAAATGAGATCACTTTAATAGCATCTGTTTTCTAAAGAGGGAAACACAGTGTTTTTATTATTCCAGCATTTCTATGTGATATGTTTTATAGGATGCAAGCGAAACAGGTTGTTTCTCAACATTTTCAGTCTTTTTTCCTTTGTAGGTCCTATGTACATGGGTATAAAAAATACTGCATTTTTATTTGTTTACTGTTTTTTCTTTATTGATCAGAACGCAGCTGTATAGCTTTTATCACTGTTAAGCCCCGTACACACGATCGGTTTAACCGATGAAAACCGTCCGATGGATTGTTTTCATCAGACAAACCGATCGTGTATGGGACCCATCGGTCTTTTTTCCATCGGTTTTAAAAAAAAGAACATGTTTTAAATTTTTCCGATGGATCAAAAACCGATAGAAAATACCGATCGTCTGTGGGCAACTCCATCGGATAAAAAACCCACGCATGCTCAGAATCAAGTCGACGCATGCTCAGAAGCATTGAACTTCATTTTTCTCGGCTCATCTGAGTGTTTTACGTCACCGCGTTTGGGACGGTCGGTTTTTGGACTGATGGTGTGTGACCAAGACTGATGAAAAACAGTTTCATCGGATTTCTGATGGACAAATCCATCAGACTAAAATCCATCGGAAATCCGATCGTGTGTACACGGCTTAAGATTTGATTGAAAAGCAGACAAAAGCATACAGCATGAGCCTGGGAGCTCTGGATGGAGTCACACTGCATTAGACCAGAATACATATACTGTAAGCTTGTAAAGGCAAATGAAATGTCATGAGGAGGAATGTGTAATCATTGAACACAATGCCCTGAGACATAAGAGGTGAGGTGCTGTCATTAGAGAAGCCACATGAACACACCACACCAATGAGCTCTGGATCCAGTTTGAAGATACATGCCACAAAATAGTTGTAGCTGTCTAGTATTCTATGTGCTCAATTACACAGCTTTATAAACTTGTGCTGTGCTCAGATCTATGAGAACCCCCCCCCAGAAAATTCATTGTCTTTGGTCCTGCATAAGAACCATAACCACTTCCCAAACGCCCCATAGCAAATTTACTGCTACAGGGCGGCCATTCTGTGCAGAATCCTGTATATATGTATGTGATTCTACACTCCCGCCTTGGGGAGCGCATGCCACTTCTGTTGTAATTAGTCACAGCAGATGCCAATCAGCGGGTGCCAGCCAATGGAGGTCGTCCAGCACCCGCTGATCGGCAAGGAGAGACACAGCAAAGAACCCTGCATATGTTAACAATGCAGAGATCTGTCCTGACAGCAGGGATGTGATGGATTTTCTATCCCTTAGTAAAAGCAGCACACTGTGTACACATAAACATTGGTTAGGCACACTGTTAACCCTTTGATCGCCCTAGATGTTTAACCCCTTCCCAGCTGGTGTCATTAGTACAGTAATAGAGCATATTTTTAGCACTGATCACTGTAATAATGTCTAGGGCTGGGGAAAAAAAATCGATTTAAATCGAGTTGCAAGGGCAAATCGATTCAAATTTTGACCAAATCGATTTTTTTTTTCCATAGGACCGGCGCTCCATGGACTAGGCCGAATCCGCAATATCGCCTAAAAACTCCTGCCCGCAACTCGCCGTGATCCTGGGAAAAGGCCACGAGGCCGGACACCGCGGACTAGGCCGAAGCCGCGGCCTTTTACCAGCATCGTTGCGAGCTGCGGGCAGGAGTTTTTAGGCGAGGCCGCGGCTTCAGCCTAGTCCGCGGCCTTTTCCCAGGATCGCGGCGGGCTAGGCAGAAGCCGCGGCCTTGCCTAAAAACTCCTATGGACCGGCGCGGTGTCCATCAGGAGAAAAAAAAAAAAACTTGATTTGAATCGTGAATCGAGTTTTTTTTTTTTTAAATCGCAGATTTTTTTTGGGCCCAAAATCGCCCAGCTCTATGTCACTGGTTCCCACAAACTGTCAAAAGTTTCAGTTAGTGTCAGATTGTCTGCCGCAATATCACAGTCCTGCTATAAGTCGTTGATTGCCACTTACCAGTTTTAAAAAAATAATAATAATTCCAGTTATATATATATATATATATACACACACACCATAGTTTGTAGACGCTATAACTTTTGCGCAAACCAATCAATATACGCTTATTGGGATTTTTTTTAACAAAAATATGTAGTTCAATACATATTAACCTAAATTTACGAATAATTTTTTATTTTTTTTTGGATAGTGTATGTTTTAAAGCAGAAAGTAAAAAAATAAATATTTTTTTCAAAATTGTCGTTTTTTTTTGTTTATAGCGCAAAAAATAAAAACTGCAGTGGTGATCAAGTAGCCCCAAAAGAAAGCTCTATTTGTGAGAAAAAAAAATTGAAGGGGGGTAAATCTTCTTGAGGTCAAGTGGATATTTTAGGCTCCACACATGTAAACATCTGTAATGACGTGTATAGGTGTACGGTGTGAATGCACTTTATTGGGGTCGCCTGCGTTCAAGCAACAAAAGGCCACTCATGCGTTACACATGTAAACATGTGTAGAGTGTACAAACCCCTTTTTTGCAAGTTCTTGCTACCAACCAGATCTTCGATAAACTCATATAACATAAAAAATAAAAACAAAATTATATTTGGGTACACTGTTGTATGACAAACAGCAGAGTTTGAAGAAACTTGGACCTGTCGTGCGCCACGCTCTGATCAGTGGACAGATCCTCTGCTGACCAAAACGAAGTCCACCCCATGTGAAAGGGGCCTTAGAGTGGCGCTAGCCTCACCAAGGAAGCTGCCATCTAAGCCTCTAATCTGTGGTTGCCATGGTGCTGCCCATATGATCAGTTATCAGATCAAACACTTGGTTAAAAGCACAAGCAACTGTGACACTCATCATGGTGTACAAACCCCTCTTACTAATACAGTTTTGTGAAACAGTTATAGTGGAACAGTTATAGTGGAACTAAACCCAGGGGTGTATCTACAGCAAGGCAAACAAGGCATTTACTTTGGGCAGTATCTCCACCCCCCTCCCCCCAGGCAGAAGGGACACTAGCAAGGACTGCAGAGAACAGGGGCGAACTGGGCCGCCGATCTGATGCCCCAGAAAAGGCCACCGCTGACAGTGCCGCTTTACTGACAGTATTATTACCAGCTGGCCAGCCGCCAAGACCCGTAGCTTGTTCCACCTCCACCGCTGGCTTTACTGACCACTGGTTGCTAGGATCTGGCATCTAGCAACCAGTGATGTCATGTCCCTGCCCTAATGCAGAGTGAGACCGAGGCCCAAGCATTCAAAGTGGAGGAGGATTTAGCTTTCTCCTCTTCCGCTGCTCTGTGCCTAGTGCTTTAGCTCCACTCACCTCCTCCATCTTCTCCAGCGCCACGATATGCTCAGAGGGAAGGGAAACTGCCTGGACTCAGTTGGGAGCAACTGTCAAAACTCTGAGGTGAGGCTGGGCGCCAGGGATGGATTGGAACCATGTATGTCATGAGGGAGCTGGGCACTGCAGACACTCTACATGGCATGCTGGACCCCCCTCCCCCAAAATTGAAGCAATACAGGTCCTACATGAGCCCCTTAGAGCTGAGGATGTGACATGCCCCCCAACTAGTGACGGACTACAGGTCTCAGCATAAACCCCTCAGAGCTGAGGATGTGACATGCCCCCCAACTAGTGACGGACTACAGGTCTCAGCATAAACCCCTCAGAGCTGAGGATGTGACATGCCCCCCAACTAGTGACGGACTACAGGTCTCAGCATAAACCCCTCAGAGCTGAGGATGTGACATCCCCCTCCAACTAGTGAAGGACTACAGGTCTCAGCATAAACCCCTCAGAGCTGAGGATGTGACATGCCCCCCCCAACTAGTGACGGACTACAGGTCTCAGCATAAACCCCTCAGAGCTGAGGATGTGACATGCCCCCCCCCAACTAGTGACGGACTACAGGTCTCAGCATAAACCCCTCAGAGCTGAGGATGTGACATGCCCCCCCCCAACTAGTGATGGACTACAGGTCTCAGCATAAACCCCTCAGAGCTGAGGATGTGACATGCCCCCCCCAACTAGTGACGGACTACAGGTCTCAGCATAAACCCCTCAGAGCTGAGGATGTGACATGCCCCCCCCCCCCTCCAACTAGTGAAGGACTAGAGGTCTCAGCATAAACCCCTCAGAGCTGAGGATGTAACATCCCCCCCCAACTAGTGACAGACTACAGATCTCAGCATAAACCCCTCAGAGCTGAGGATGTGACATGCCCCCCCCCCCAACTAGTGACGGACTAAAGGTCTCAGCATAAACCCCTCAGAGCTGAGGATGTGACATGCCCCCCCCAACTAGTGACGGACTACAGGTCTCAGCATAAACCCCTCAGAGCTGAGGATGTGACATGCCCCCCCAACTAGTGAAGGACTACAGGTCTCAGCATAAACCCCTCAGAGCTGAGGATGTGACATGCCCCCCCCCCAACTAGTGACGGACTAAAGGTCTCAGCATAAACCCCTCAGAGCTGAGGATGTAACATCCCCCCCCAACTAGTGACAAACTACAGGTCTCAGCATAAACCCCTCAGAGCTGAGGATGTGACATGCCCCCCCCAACTAGTGAAGGACTACAGGTCTCAGCATAAACCCCTCAGAGCTGAGGATGTGACATGCCCCCCCAACTAGTGACGGACTACAGGTCTCAGCATAAACCCCTCAGAGCTGAGGATGTGACATTCCCCCCCAACTAGTGACGGACTACAGGTCTCAGCATAAACCCCTCAGAGCTGAGGATGTGACATGCCCCCCCCCCAACTAGTGAAGGACTACAGGTCTCAGCATAAACCACTCAGAGCTGAGGATGTGACATTCCCCCCCAACTAGTGACGGACTACAGGTCTCAGCATAAACCCCTCAGAGCTGAGGATGTGACATTCCCCCCCAACTAGTGACGGACTACAGGTCTCAGCATAAACCCCTCAGAGCTGAGGATGTGACATGCCCCCCCAACTAGTGACGGACTACAGGTCTCAGCATAAACCCCACAGAGCTGAGGATGTGACATGCCCCCAACTAGTGACGGACTACAGGTCTCAGCATAAACCCCTCAGAGCTGAGGATGTGACATTCCCCCCCAACTAGTGACGGACTACAGGTCTCAGCATAAACCCCTCAGAGCTGAGGATGTGACATGCCCCCCCAACTAGTGAAGGACTACAGGTCTCAGCATAAACCCCTCAGAGCTGAGGATGTGACATGCCCCCCCCCCAACTAGTGACGGACTACAGGTCTCAACATAAACCCCTCAGAGCTGGGGATGTGACATGCCCCCCCCAACTAGTGACGGACTACAGGTCTCAGCATAAACCCCTCAGAGCTGAGGATGTGACATTCCCCCCCAACTAGTGACGGACTACAGGTCTCAGCATAAACCCCTCAGAGCTGAGGATGTGACATTCCCCCCCAACTAGTGACGGACTACAGGTCTCAGCATAAACCCCTCAGAGCTGAGGATGTGACATGCCCCCCCCCCAACTAGTGACAGACTACAGGTCTCAGCATAAACCCCTCAGAGCTGAGGATGTAACATCCCCCCCCCCAACTAGTGACAGACTACAGGTCTCAGCATAAACCCCTCAGAGCTGAGGATGTGACATGCCCCCCCCAACTAGTGACGGACTACAGGTCTCAGCATAAACCCCTCAGAGCTGAGGATGTGACATGCCCCCCCCCCCCCAACTAGTGACGGACTACAGGTCTCAGCATAAACCCCACAGAGCTGAGGATGTGACATGCCCCCCAACTAGTGATGGACTACAGGTCTCAGCATAAACCCCTCAGAGCTGAGGATGTGACATGCCCCCCCCCCCCAACTAGTGACGGACTACAGGTCTCAACATAAACCCCTCAGAGCTGAGGATGTGTCATGCCCCCCCCCAACTAGTGACGGACTACAGGTCTCAGCATAAACCCCTCAGAGCTGAGGATGTGACATTCCCCCCCAACTAGTGACGGACTACAGGTCTCAGCATAAACCCCTCAGAGCTGAGGATGTGACATTCCCCCCCAACTAGTGACGGACTACAGGTCTCAGCATAAACCCCTCAGAGCTGAGGATGTGACATTCCCCCCCAACTAGTGACGGACTACAGGTCTCAGCATAAACCCCTCAGAGCTGAGGATGTGACATTCCCCCCCAACTAGTGACGGACTACAGGTCTCAGCATAAACCCCTCAGAGCTGAGGATGTGACATGCCCCCCCCCAACTAGTGATGGACTACAGGTCTCAGCATAAACCCCTCAGAGCTGAGGATGTGACATGCCCCCCCCAACTAGTGACGGACTACAGGTCTCAGCATAAACCCCTCAGAGCTGAGGATGTGACATGCCCCCCCCCCCTCCAACTAGTGAAGGACTAGAGGTCTCAGCATAAACCCCTCAGAGCTGAGGATGTAACATCCCCCCCCCAACTAGTGACAGACTACAGATCTCAGCATAAACCCCTCAGAGCTGAGGATGTGACATGCCCCCCCCCCCAACTAGTGACGGACTAAAGGTCTCAGCATAAACCCCTCAGAGCTGAGGATGTGACATGCCCCCCCCAACTAGTGACGGACTACAGGTCTCAGCATAAACCCCTCAGAGCTGAGGATGTGACATGCCCCCCCAACTAGTGAAGGACTACAGGTCTCAGCATAAACCCCTCAGAGCTGAGGATGTGACATTCCCCCCCAACTAGTGACGGACTACAGGTCTCAGCATAAACCCCTCAGAGCTGAGGATGTGACATGCCCCCCCCCCAACTAGTGAAGGACTACAGGTCTCAGCATAAACCACTCAGAGCTGAGGATGTGACATTCCCCCCCAACTAGTGACGGACTACAGGTCTCAGCATAAACCCCTCAGAGCTGAGGATGTGACATTCCCCCCCAACTAGTGACGGACTACAGGTCTCAGCATAAACCCCTCAGAGCTGAGGATGTGACATGCCCCCCCAACTAGTGACGGACTACAGGTCTCAGCATAAACCCCACAGAGCTGAGGATGTGACATGCCCCCAACTAGTGACGGACTACAGGTCTCAGCATAAACCCCTCAGAGCTGAGGATGTGACATTCCCCCCCAACTAGTGACGGACTACAGGTCTCAGCATAAACCCCTCAGAGCTGAGGATGTGACATGCCCCCCCCAACTAGTGAAGGACTACAGGTCTCAGCATAAACCCCTCAGAGCTGAGGATGTGACATGCCCCCCCCCCCAACTAGTGACGGACTACAGGTCTCAACATAAACCCCTCAGAGCTGGGGATGTGACATGCCCCCCCCAACTAGTGACGGACTACAGGTCTCAGCATAAACCCCTCAGAGCTGAGGATGTGACATTCCCCCCCAACTAGTGACGGACTACAGGTCTCAGCATAAACCCCTCAGAGCTGAGGATGTGACATTCCCCCCCAACTAGTGACGGACTACAGGTCTCAGCATAAACCCCTCAGAGCTGAGGATGTGACATGCCCCCCCCCCAACTAGTGACAGACTACAGGTCTCAGCATAAACCCCTCAGAGCTGAGGATGTAACATCCCCCCCCCCAACTAGTGACAGACTACAGGTCTCAGCATAAACCCCTCAGAGCTGAGGATGTGACATGCCCCCCCCAACTAGTGACGGACTACAGGTCTCAGCATAAACCCCTCAGAGCTGAGGATGTGACATGCCCCCCCCCCCCCCCAACTAGTGACGGACTACAGGTCTCAGCATAAACCCCACAGAGCTGAGGATGTGACATGCCCCCCAACTAGTGATGGACTACAGGTCTCAGCATAAACCCCTCAGAGCTGAGGATGTGACATGCCCCCCCCCCCCAACTAGTGACGGACTACAGGTCTCAACATAAACCCCTCAGAGCTGAGGATGTGTCATGCCCCCCCCCAACTAGTGACGGACTACAGGTCTCAGCATAAACCCCTCAGAGCTGAGGATGTGACATTCCCCCCCAACTAGTGACGGACTACAGGTCTCAGCATAAACCCCTCAGAGCTGAGGATGTGACATTCCCCCCCAACTAGTGACGGACTACAGGTCTCAGCATAAACCCCTCAGAGCTGAGGATGTGACATTCCCCCCCAACTAGTGACGGACTACAGGTCTCAGCATAAACCCCTCAGAGCTGAGGATGTGACATTCCCCCCCAACTAGTGACGGACTACAGGTCTCAGCATAAACCCCTCAGAGCTGAGGATGTGACATGCCCCCCCCCCCAACTAGTGACAGACTACAGGTCTCAGCATAAACCCCTCAGAGCTGAGGATGTAACATCCCCCCCCCCCAACTAGTGACAGACTACAGGTCTCAGCATAAACCCCTCAGAGCTGAGGATGTGACATGCCCCCCCCAACTAGTGACGGACTACAGGTCTCAGCATAAACCCCTCAGAGCTGAGGATGTGACATGCCCCCCCCCAACTAGTGACGGACTACAGGTCTCAGCATAAACCCCACAGAGCTGAGGATGTGACATGCCCCCCCCCCAACTAGTGACAGACTACAGGTCTCAGCATAAACCCCTCAGAGCTGAGGATGTGACATGCCCCCCCCAACTAGTGACAGACTACAGGTCTCAGCATAAACCCCTCAGAGCTGAGGATGTGACATCCCCCCAACTAGTGACGGACTACAGGTCTCAGCATAAACCCCTCAGAGCTGAGGATGTGACATGCCCCCCCCAACTAGTGATGGACTACAGGTCCCAGCATAAACCCCTCAGAGCTGAGGATGTGACATCCCCCAACTAGTGACAGACTACAGGTCCCAGCATGCACCTGTGAGATCTAAGGGGTCACATCCTTAGATCTCAGGGGTTCATGTTAGAACTTGTAGTACTTCAATTTTGGAGGAAGTCACATCCTTAGATCTAATGAGTTAATGCTGGGACTTGCAGTCCTTCACTTTTGAAGGGGGGCACATCCTTGGGTCTCAGGGATTCATGCTGGGACTTGAAGTCCTTCAATTTGGGGGGGGGTCACATCCTTAGATCTCAGGGGTTCATGATGGGACCCTCCCAAAAGTGAAGGACTTCAAGTCCCAGCATGAACCCCTCAGAGCTGAGAATGTGACACCCCCCAACTAGTGAAGGACTACAGGTCCCAGCATGCACCCATGAGATCTAAGGGTTCACATCCTTAGATCGCAGGGCTTCATGCTGGGACTTATAGTCCTTCAATTTAGGGGGGGGGGGTCACATCCCTAGATGGCAGGGCTTCATGCTGGGACTTATAGTCCTTCAATTTAGGGGGGGGGGGTGACATCCTTAGATCTCAGGGGTTGATGCTGGGACTTGCAGTCCTTCGCTTTGGGGGGGGGTCACATCCCTAGATTGCAGGGCTTCATGCTGGGACCCTCCCAAAAGTGAAGGACTGCAAGTCCCAACATGAGGACATGACAAACCCCCTCCCAACTAGTGAAGGACTTACAACTCCTGAGATCTAAGGGTGTCACCAGAGACCCCACACAGCAGAGTGGACAGATGAAGGTGCGGATCTTAAACAGGAAGGGGTGGGGCACATTTAGAATTGGAGTTTTTCTTGGGGCAGCACAAAAGCTAAATACACCAGTGCCTAAAGCCCCCTGTCCTGTACAGACAAGGAAGGCTCATGGTTTTGTTCTGCAGTTGCCATGGTGCTGCACATGTGCTCAGTGATGACACCAGACACATGACAGATCACACTGTGACATCTTATAGTGAGGAGTATGGACAGGGAAGTGATGGGGGTTGTAGTCCCTTCCTAGAAGCAGGGTTCCCCTTTAGGTGTGATAGTATGGTCATACTGGGGGGGTGTACAGACACATGTAGAATGTTCCAGAAGTCAGTGTCCCCTGAAGAGGAAGAAGGGCTGTGCCCCAGGAAATGGGTGGAGGGAGGACCCCGAAATGTCTCTCTCTCTCTCTCACCCGACCATATATAGTCTCCATCCCCCACCACGTGACTGCCGGTGACTTTCTACAACTCCCTCCCCCGCACCCACCCACCAGTCCCCATAGAGTAGTACGGGTACCGTTATGTGTGGCTCGGTGTCAGCTCCCCTGTCCGATGTGTGAGCTCCGCTCCGTCCTCTTCTCCTCCCCGGCCCAGCCTGGCAGTGCTTTCCCCGCCAGCCCCGCCCCTGGGTGGAGCCCGGCCTCTCCCAGCCACACACAGCCGGGGACAGGGGACGCGTGAGGAGGCTCGCCTGATGAGGAGGAGGATGGTGGGGGACCACGAGAGGACGGGAGCCGGGAGGGAGGGGCACCGCCATCATCATCATCCTCATCATCACTCCGACCTTGGGAACTAGTCACCACACTCACCTATAATACAGGAGAAGACACCTACACGTCACAGTACGGACCCCACACACAGTGTACTGCTGGTTACCATGGAGAGGGGAATTGCTCCTCAATTCTAGTGATTGGTCAGGCTAGTTACCCAGTCAGCTGCTCCGTTCACCCTTTCCCCCCAGGGCTATCCTCATAGGGGCTCAGAAAGTCACACTACAACCCTCCAAAATATATCTATACACACCCCCTACACACCTCATCCCTTTAAACCCGAACACGTAATAATTACCCAGGTTCTGAGGCTGATTAAGGTGGTAATTAAACTCACTTGGCCCTACACCAGGGGTCTCAAACTGGTGGTCCTCCAGCTGTTGTGGAACTACAAGTCCCATGAGGCATTGCAAGGCTGACAGTTACAAGTATGACTCCCACAGGCAGAGGGATGATGGGACTTGTAGTTTCGCAACAGCTGGAGGGCCGCCAGTTTGAAGCCCCTGTACTACACCCACATTCATTTCCAATATTCAAAGCAAACTCCCCCATCCATGTAAAACACCCCCCTAGCATTTGTGGCCATGGCCATCTTGAGTAATGGCGGATGATTCATGGAGAATTTACTGCCTGGAATCCACCTGGCCTTAGCTCAGACAGGAGGGTGTGTCTAGAGAAAACCCCTCTTCCCCCTCCTGAAGACTCCTGGGATGTATGACATAATTTGTCTAAGTCCATAAGGGGTGCCCAATCCCTAATCCACATGCATGGCGCCAGACGCATGAAATCCAATGGAGTGCTTTTTTTTTTTTAAGCACATGATTAGAGCCAGCGCCCCTAATTGGCTTTAAAAAAAGGGTGGGCTCGGGGCGCAGAGCACTTCGCCCTGAGCCCACCCAGTTATGTGACAATAGCGAATTAATATTGTCTTCCTGATTCTCCACCCGGCCAATCAGGAAGAGTCTTAGAACCAATCGGGTCTCAGGACAAACTTCCTGTTTAGTTGGGAGGAGAAGAAACACCTAGGCTTTTCCTTCCCCCTTCCTCCTAAGGCAAGGTCCGTCTCCCTCGGGGGGGGTGGGGGGTGGGGGTAGGTGCTTGCGGCGATCCCTGCCTTCTCTTCTGCCATCCATCTCCCGCTGTGCTTGTGGCAATCATCACCGACCGTCTCCCATTGTGCTTGTGGCGATCCCCGCCTTCCCTTCTGCCATCCATCTCCCGCTGTGCTTGTGGCAATCGTCACCGACCGTCTCCCACGGTGCTTGTGGCAATCCCTGCCTTCCCTTCTGCCATCCATCTCCCGCTGTGCTTGTGGCAATCGTCACCGACCGTCTCCCACTGTGCTTGTGGCGATCCCCGCCTTCCCTTCTGCCATCCATCTCCCGCTGTGCTTGTGGCAATCGTCACCGACCGTCTCCCATTGTGCTTGTGGCGATCACCGCCCCCCCCCCCTATTTGCCCCGCCACCTGAAATATTAAGCACCAGCCGCCACCGCCAAGGCCAGAAACCAGGAAGTAACTGAAGAAATGTAAAGAATAAGTTGAAAACATACTTTTCTATGTACAGCCGTGGCCAAAAGTTTTGAGAATGACACAAATATAAAATTTTTACAAAGTCTGCTGCTTCAGTGTTTTTAGATCTTTTTGTCACATGTTACTAAGGTATACTGAAGTATATTAAAAATAATTAAAGTGTCAAAGACTTATTGACAATTACATGAAATTGATGTAAAGAGTAAATATTTGCAGTGTTGACCCTTCTCTTTTCAGACCTCTGCAATTCTCCCTGACATGCTCTCAATCAACTTCTGGACCACATCCTGACTAATGGCAGCCCATTCTTCCATAATCAATGCTTGGAGTTTGTCAGATTTTGTGGGGCTATTTTTTGTTCACCCGCCTCTTGAGGATTGACCACAAATTCTCAATGGAATTAAGGTCTGGGGAGTTTCCTGGCCACTGGCCCAAAACGTTGGTGCTTTGTTCCCCAAGCCACTTAGTTATCACTTTTACCTTATGGCAAGGTGCTCCATCATGCTGGAAAAGACATGGTTCATCACCAAACTGTTCTTGGATGGTTGGGAGAAGTTGCTCGAAGGATATATTTTTGTACCATTCTTTATTTATGGCTGTGTTCTTAGGCAAAATTGTGAGTGAGCCCACTCCCTTGGCTGAGAAGCAACCCCACACATGAAATTGTCTCAGGATGCCTTATGCGGCGTACACACGATCGTTTTTCATGCCATTTTTTAAACCAACGTTTTTCTCGTCGTTTTTTTCATGTTTCCTCTCAAGCCTGTCTTGCGTACACACGATCATTTTAAAAAACGTTCAAGCAAAGCGCAGTGACGTACAACACGTACGACGGCACTATAAAGGGGAAGTTCCGTTCGGATGGCGCCACTAGTGATGAGCCAAACACCCCCGGGTTCGGTTCGCACCAGAACCCGCGAACGGACCGAAAGTTCGCACGAACTTTCAAACCCTATTAAATACAATGGATGCGAACGTTCGAAATCTAAAGTGCTAATTATAACGACTATTGTGCATGTTATTGTCCTAAAAAGGGTTTGGGAACCCGGGTTGTGCACCAGGGGACATGTATCAATCCAAAAAAAAGTTTTAAAAACGGCCGTTTTTCGGGAGCAGTCATTTTAATGATGCATAAAGTGAAAAAAAAAAAGTGAAATATTCCTTTAAATATCGTACCTGGGGGGTGTCTAAAGTATGCCTGTGAAGTGCCACGTGTTTCCCGTGTTTAGAACTGTCCCTGCACAAAATTACATTTCTAAAGGAAAAAAAGCCATTTAAAACTGCTTGCGGCTTTAATGTAATGTCTGGTCCCGGTACTATGGATGAAAATCTTTAAGAAAAATGGCATAGCTACCCCATCACAGCCCCCCCCCCCACCCCAGCCCATTACCAGCCCCTTTGGGTCTTGTATGGATATTAAGGGGAACCCCGCACCCAAAATAAAAAAGGCCCTATATACTCTGAACAGCCGTATACAGGCGGTGCATACAAGACAGGGACTGTAGGTTTGTTCTTATGTAGAATCTGTTTGTAATTTTGAACAGGTACATTGTTTAAGTGTAGCTCCAGCCAAAAAATCTATTTTTAAGCTTTTTGGAAAACATAGGTAAGGGTTATCACCCCTGTAACATTTGTTTTGCTGTCTGTGCAGTGTGCACCTGTTCAGAACAGTTCACCTCACTTTCCGTCCTAATGACAAATGTTTTTTGAAAATTTGTTTTTTTTATTGAAACAAGAATTGGTGATAAAGAATCAGTGGAGAGGAGACACTTTTTTCCCCATATTAACTCTTACAGGAGAGAATTTGCCTTCCTAGGGGTAGATTTCCTCTCACTTCCTGTTGTCTCCTTCCGTTTGCAAGTAGGAGTCGTTTGTAAGTTGGATGTTTGAAAGTAGGGGCCTGCCGTATATACTCAGCTGAAATTTGCCCCTTACATGTTGGTGTTGCCACAACACTGTGAGCCCTCACAGTTACTCTTGGTGGGCGCATGAATGGGCCCTGCTGTGAATTATTAGATCAAGAATTGTAATTGCATGCCCCTGTTGAACAGGGGCTGAAAAATTGGGCCTTTGGTGGTGGTGGTGGTGGTGTTGACACAACACTGTAAGGCCTCACAGTTACTCTTGGTGGGCGCAGGAATGGGCCCTGCTGTGAATTATTAGATCAAGAATTGTAATTGCATGCCCCTGTTGAACAGGGGCTGAAAAATTGGGCCTTTGGTGGTGGTGGTGGTGGTGGTGTTGACACAACACTGTAAGGCCTCACAGTTACTCTTGGTGGGACACAGGAATAGGCCCTGCTGTGAATTATTAGATCAAGAATTGTAATTACATGCCCCTGTTAAACAGGGGCAGAAAAATTGGGCCTTAGGCACTGGTGCTGGTGCCACGACACTGCAACCTCTCCCAGATACTCTAGTTGGAGTGCAGGAATGAGCCATGCTGCAAAGCATTGCATAAAAAATTGTAATTACATGCCCCTGTTAAACAGGGGCTGAAAAATTGGGCCTTAGCCACTGGTGGCGGCACCCAGAAACAAAAATATTCTTCCAAGCTATCATCATCAATCGGATCATTGAGGAGGAGGAGGATAGTCAGTCAACATAACAGGACAGTCTCTCAGCATCAGCATCAGTCTTGAAGGGATGTGACATTTGAAAATAAATTAGTCTGTTATATCAGCTTCAGGTGTTTGGTAGCTGGTGGTGATCCAAGACTGGTTCATCTTTATGAAGGTCAGTCGATCAACAGAGTCGGTGGACAGGCGCAACCTGTGATCTGTGACAAATCCTCCAGCAGCACTGAATGTGCGTTCTGAAAGAACGCTGGATGCAGGACAGGCCAGTAGCTCAATTGCATACTGTGCAAGCTCTGGCCAGTGATCCATCCTCAAGACCCAGTAAGCCAGAGGATTTTCGGTGGGGAAGGTGTCCAAGTCTGACCTTGCCCCTAGGTATTCCTGCACCATGTATATCAGACGCTGGCAATGGTTGCTGGAACCGATCATACCTTGGGGCTGCGGACTAAAGAATTGTCTGAACGCATCGGTCAGACGGCCACCTTCCCCACCGCTCCTTCTTTGACTGACCGAAGCCTCAGCAACTCGTTGTCCAGGACCAGGAGTTTGTAACCTCCCAGTCTCTGGGAACGCGTTGCACAGACCTTTCTGCAAGGCCTCCCGGAGTTGTCTCATCCTCTGCTCCCTCTGCGATGGTAAGATAAGGTCCGCAACCTTACCCTTGTACCGTGGATCAAGGAGAGTGGCCAGCCAGTAATGGTCCCTCTCCTTGATCCGAAGAATACGAGGATCCTTCCGCAGACTTTGCAGGATTAGGGAGGCCATGCAGCGTAGGTTAGCTGAGGCATTCGGTCCGGAGTCCTCTGGGTCACTAAGAATGACATGATCCGCAGCCACTTCCTCCCAGCCACGTACAAGTCCACTGGTTTCTTGGGACTGTAAATCATCCCTAAAAGACTGCTGCTGATGATGCTGAGTGCCAGGCTCCACCTCCATGCTGACACAATCCTCCTCCTCCTCCTCTTCTTCCTGTGCGATGGGTGGGACAGAAGGAACACTGTCTGGGTAAAGGGGGCCTTGAGAGGCAAGGAAGTCCTCCTCTTCCTGCCTCTGTTCTGCCTCAAGTGCCCTGTCCATTATTCCACGCAGCGTATGTTCCAACAGGTGGACAAGAGGTACAGTGTCACTGATGCATGCACTGTCACTGCTCACCATCCTCGTGGCCTCCTCAAATGGTGCCAGGACAGTGCATGCATCCCTGATCATGCCCCACTGGCGTGGTGAAAAAAACCCGAGCTCCCCTGACCCTGTCCTGGTGCCGTAGTCGCACAGGTACTCATTGATGGCCCTCTGCTGCGTGTGCAGCCGCTGCAGCATGGCCAACGTTGAGTTCCACCTGGTGGGCATGTCACATATAAGGCGGTTCTTGGGCAGGTTCAACTCCTTTTGCAGCTCAGCCAGGCGAGCACTGGCATTATAAGATCTGCGGAAATGCACACAGACTTTCCTGGCCTGCCTCAGGACATCCTGTAAGCCCGGGTACCTGCCCAAGAACCGCTGCACCACCAGGTTAAGGACGTGAGCCACACAGGGCACATGGGTCAGTTGTCCCTGTCGGAGAGCGGAGAGGAGGTTGGTGCCATTGTCGCAAACTACCATTCCTGGCTTAAGCTGGCGTGGCGTCAACCACCTCTCGGCCTGCCCCTGCAGAGCAGACAGAACCTCTGTCCCAGTGTGGCTCCTGTCCCCCAAACACACCAGCGCAAGCACGGCATGGCATCTTTTTGCCTGCGTAATTGCGTAGCCCCTTGAACGCCTACGGAGCACCGCTGGTTCCGAGGACAAAGCACAGGAAGAGGCCATGGAGGAAGAAGAAGAGGAGGGGGTAGAGGACAGAGGTGTGTCACAACCAGTAGTAGCATTTTGGAGGCGTGGCGGTGGAACAACCTCCAACACTACTGCACCTTGTCCTGCATCCTTCCCAGCTGCCAAAAGAGTGACCCAATGGGCCGTGAAAGAAAGGTAACGTCCCTGCCCAAGCCTGCTGGACCATGAGTCAGCGGTAATATGCACCTTACCGCTGACCGCCCTGTCCAGCGAGGCCAAGACATTGCCTTCCACATGCCGGTAGAGAGCCGGAATCGCCTTCCGTGAGAAAAAGTGGCGTTTGGGAACCTGCCACTGAGGAACCGCACATTGCACAAACTCACGGAAGGGGGCCGAGTCTACCAACTGAAAAGGCAGCAGTTGAAGCGCTAGCAATTTAGCCAAGCTAGGCATGTGGATGGCTGGGAGTGAACTTCTTTCGACGGTCCAGCAGCTGGGGCAGGGAAATTTGCCTTCTAGAATCGGACGTCGGTGTACTGCTAGCAGAGTGCCCGCAAGTACTTGGCTGTGACACACCTAATTCTACACCTTCATTCCTCTCAGTGCAGGTTTCAGAGAGGACTGAAGGTATAGTGGGGTTGGAGATCCCAGCTGATGCGGTGCAAGGAGAGGTCCGCTTTGTTCTTTGGTGTGGGTCTTTAAGGTAGGCTTGCCAACGAGCTGCATGGCAGGTCAACATATGTCTGGTCAAGCATGTGGTGCCCAAGCGGGTGATGTTTTGGCCACACGATATACGCTTGAGACATATGTTGCAAACAGCAGCTGTGCGATCTGATGCACTCGACTCAAAAAAGGCCCACACCAAAGAACTTTTTGAATAACGGGCAGAGGCAGCGCCCTGCACAGGCGGAGCTCTGCGGTGTGATTCCGTCGGTGTGCTGCCCTTACGCTGGCCCCCCGAGGGCATCCTGCCTCGTTGGAGATGTGCCTCCTCCTCATCCTCCTCCTCTCTCCTATTAGGCACCCACGTGGAGTCAGTGATCTCATCATCCCCTCCCTCCTCATCACTGGAACCAATCTGGCAGTATGCTGCAGCTGCTGGAACATGACTGCCAGATTGGTGTCCTTCTTGAGCATCCCCTCTCTCTGCTCTCACGCTACTGCCTTCCTCTAGCTGGGTATCATCATCAGACCCTTCGAAACGCTGGGCATCCTCCTGGAGCATGTACCCAACACTGTGCTCAAACAGTTCGGGGGACTCCTCAGGAGGACATGGTTGGTCTAGGGAAGGAGTGACTGATGATGACATTGATACCAGGGAAGAGGACGCTTTGGCAGCTGCTTTGCCAGTACCCTGAGCCTGGGTGAGAGAGGATGAGGAGGATGAGGTGGGCTTGGTCATCCACTCTACCAAGTCTTCGGCATGATGTGGCTCAACATGTCCAGCTGCCGAAAAGAAGGACAAGCGTGTCCCATGGCCACGTGCTGATGGCGATGCACCGCGTCCACGACCAGCACTGTTGTCTCTAGACACAGAGCCTGCTTGCCCTCTTTTATTGGCTCCTGACTGTCTGCCTCTCCTTGTTTGCCTTCCAGACATTCTAATGGCCTGCAGGGAAATGGGAAAACCAGCAATAAGGCCTAGCTTCAGGAGTATATTTTGCAGGAATCACACTACGCCTGCTGTAGGTGCTGCAAATGCCTGTTGGTGTAACACACCAGGAAAAAGCAGCAATACAGGCTAACTTCAGGTGTAATATGATCAGGAGTCACACTTCGCCCGCTGTAAGTGCCGCAAATGCCTGTTGGTGTAACACAACAGGAAAAAGCAGCAATACAGGCTAACTTCAGGTGTAATATGATCAGGAGGCACACTCCGCCCGCTGTAAGTGCCGCAAATGCCTGTTGGTGTAACACACCAGGAAAAGGCAGCAATACAGGCTAACTTCAGGTGTAATATGATCAGGAGGCACACTCCGCCCGCTGTAAGTGCCGCAAATGCCTGTTGGTGTAACACACCAGGAAAAAGCAGCAATACAGGCTAACTTCAGGTGTAATATGATCAGGAGGCACACTCCGCCCGCTGTAAGTGCCGCAAATGCCTGTTGGTGTAACACACCAGGAAAAAGCAGCAATACAGGCTAACTTCAGGTGTAATATGATCAGGAGGCACACTCCGCCCGCTGTAAGTGCTGCAAATGCCTGTTGGTGTAACACACCAGGAAAAAGCAGCAATACGGGCTAACTTCAGGTGTATAATGTGCAGGAGGCTTAGCAACAATGACACTGACACTGTCCCCTGCCTATCCTTCTCTCTCCCTGCACACAAGGTTTATCAAAGTATATGACACTGACACTCTCCCTGTCTATCCTTCTCTCTCCCTGCACACAAGGTTTAGCAAAGAATATGACACTGACACTGTCCCCTGCCTATCCTTCTCTCTCCCTGCACACAAGGTTTATCAAAGTATGACACTGACACTCTCCCTGCCTATCCTTCTCTCTCCCTGCACACAAGGTTTAGCAAAGTATGACACTGACACTCTCCCTGCCTATCCTTCTCTCTCCCTGCACACAAGGTTTATCAAAGTATATGACACTGACACTCTCCCTGTCTATCCTTCTCTCTCCCTGCACACAAGGTTTAGCAAAGAATATGACACTGACACTGTCCCCTGCCTATCCTTCTCTCTCCCTGCACACAAGGTTTATCAAAGTATGACACTGACACTCTCCCTGCCTATCCTTCTCTCTCCCTGCACACAAGGTTTAGCAAAGTATGACACTGACACTGTCCCCTGCCTATCCTTCTCTCTCCCTGCACACAAGGTTTATCAAAGTATGACACTGACACTCTCCCTGCCTATCCTTCTCTCTCCCTGCACACAAGGTTTAGCAAAGAATGTGACACTGACACTGTCCCTGCCTATCCTTCTCTCTCCCTGCACACAAGGTTTAGCAAAGAATATGACACTGACACTGTCCCCTGCCTATCCTTCTCTATCCCTGCACACAAGGTTTATCAAAGTATATGACACTGACACTCTCCCTGCCTATTCTTCTCTCTCCCTGCACACAAGGTTTAGCAAAGAATGTGACACTGACACTGTCCCCTGTCTATCCTTCTCTCTCCCTGCACACAAGGTTTAGCAAAGAATATGACACTGACACTCTCCCTGCCTATCCTTCTCTCTCCCTACACACAAGTTTGAGGTACAAATAGCACTGACACTGTCCCTGCCTATGTAACTCTTTCCCTGCGCCGGAACACACTACACAAGGCCGCCGTGCTGGCGGCCTTTTATAGTGTGGGGCGTGTGCTAAACCCCCTGAGCTATAATTGGCCACAGGCAACCTGCCTGTGGCCAATTATGGCTCTCCTAGCTGCCGGCGCTGTGATTGGCCAAGCATGCGGGGTCACAGTGCATGCTTGGCCAATCACAGCGCCAGAATTGCACTGCGATGGCGCAGTGTATTGTGGGCCGTTCGCGTCACTCGAATTTGGCGCGAACGGCCCAAATCGTTCGATGTTCGCCAAACGGTCGAACAGCCGATGTTCGAGTCAAACTTATGTTCGACTCGAACACCGAGCTCATCCCTAGGCGCCACCCTTCATGTTAGTAAAGTTTGTTGAGCGACGATTCGCGCTTTTCAGCCTTGTGCTTTTCAGTCCGTTACAGCGTGACGAATGTGCTATCTCCATTACAAATGCTAGTTTTACCAGAACGTGCGCTCCCGTCTCATACCTGATTCTGAGCATGCGCGTTTTTTTTTCACCTCGTCAAAGCATACACGTCATCGTTTTTCAAAAAATGACATGAAAAACGACGTGAAAAAATAGAGCATGTTCGAAATTTTTAATGGCCGTTTTTCACGTCGTTAAAAATGCTCTGGAGCGCACACACGATCGGTTTTAATGCCCATTTTTAAAAATGGCATTTTTAACAGCATGAAAAACGATCGTGTGTATGGGGCATTACACTTGGCATGACACAGAACCTTTTCTTCTCAGAACAACGTTTTTTCCGGATGCCTCAATCGGAAAGGGGATTCATCCTAGAAAAAAAAAAAAGGACTTTACCCCAGTCCTCAGCAGTCCTCTCCCTGTACCTTTTGCAGAAGATCAGTCTGTTCCTGATGTTTTTCTGGAGTGAAATGGCTTCCTTGCTGTCCTTCTTGACACCAGGCCATCCTCCAAAAGTCTTCACATCACTGTATGTGCAGATGCACTCCCACCTGCCTGCTGCCATTCCTGAGCAAGCTCTGCACTGGTGGAGCCTTCTTCACAACTGCGGTGGAAATGTTTTTTACGGGATTAAGTTCATTTTCATGGGCAGAGAGGGACTTTGCAATTAATTGAATTCTTCTGATCACTCGTCATAACATTTTGGAGTATATGCAAATTGCCATCATAAAAAACGGAGGCAGCAGACTTTGTGAAAATTAATATTTGTGTCATTCTCCAAACCTTTGGCCCACAGCTGTACACTATCTTGTCAAAAGTATTGGGACACCTGCCTTTACACGCACATGAACTTTGATGGCATCCCAGTCTTAGTCCGCAGGGTCCAATATTGAGTTGGCCCACCCTTTGCAACTATAACAGCTTCAACTCTTATGCCGCGTACACACGATCGTTTTTCATGACGTTAAAAATGGGCATTAAAACCAATCGTGTGTATGCTTCAGAGCATTTTTAACAACGTGAAAAATGGCCTAAAAAAATTAGAACCTGCTCTATTTTTTCACGTCGTTCTTTTTAACGTTGTGAAAAACGGTAGTGTGTATGCTTTTACGAGGGGGAAAAAAACGCGCATGCTCAGAATCAAGTATGAGATGGGAGCGCTCGTTCTGGTAAAACTAGCGTTTGTAATGGAGATAGCACATTCGTCACGCTGTAACGGACTGAAAAGCACAAGGCTGAAAAGCGCGAATCGTCACTTAACAAACTTTACTAACATGAAGGGTGGCGCCATCCGAACGGAACTTCCCCTTTATAGTGCCGTCGTACCTGTTGTACGTCACCGCGCTTTGCTCAAGCGTTTTTTTTAATGAACGTGTGTATGCAAGACAGGCTTGAGAGGAAACAAGAAAAATCACGTCAAGAAAAACGTTGTTTTTTAAAATGACATTAAAAACGATCGTGTGTACGCGGTATTATGGGAAGGCTGTCCACAAGGTTTAGAAGTGTGTCTATGGGAATTGTGACAGCAGGAAGGTAAAGTCACCTGGTTGCATCCAGGGGGGTAGATATATTTCGCCCAGATTCAGGCTTTACGCCGACTTATACAACTAGGTGGAGTGTTGTATAAGCCCAGCTGAGGCTAGTGGGCTCATGGATGACTCATACCTCTAGGGAGAGTGTGGGGCGTCGTGCAGACAGGGAGTTGATGAGACCAGCTGAAGCTTGTCAGCTCATTTAGGCCTCTATAAGAACTCCCAGCTTCATTAGATGTTAGCTCATGCCTGGAACCAGACCTGTGTGGACTGTCTAGGGAGAGTGAACCCCTGTGCGGTGAGACAAAGCCTGTGTGGCTATTTGCTTGGACATTTAAAACCAGGGACTTAGGGACTAGGACAGCACTAGGCTGATCCCAGTTGTTAGTTAGGAAACCTGTATGTTTAGTCAGAGGTCAAGTTGACCAGGATTTATTTTGTTTATGTTTCTTTTGGCTTTGCTGTGTTTTGTCACTGTAAATAGAAAATAAACCGCACCTTTTTTTTGATTTTGAAAACCACAACCTCCGTTTGCTGGGCCTGTTTTTGTGTGGGGAGCCCATCCCGGGGGTCACACACACCCGCTGCCGAGCTAACCCCCTCACAGTTGGTGGAGAACCAGTGGCAGTTTTTTAAGCCAGCATGGAGGAGATACTGAAGCAGCTGGCTCTAGCAAATGCCAATCAACAGCAGACAAATGCAGGTTTGCAAAAGAGCCTTGCAGCTCATCAACAGAGCCTTGCAGCTCAACAACAGAACTTCGCAGCCCAGCAGCAAGCTCATCAACAGAGCCTTGCAGCCCAGCAGCAAGCTCACCAACAGAGTCTGGAAGCTCAGCAACAAGCCCAGCAGCAATCTGAGGCCCGCTTCATAGACTTGTTACAGAAGCAAGAGCAGAGACTACAACAAATGGAAGCAGTAATGCAGCAACGTCCGCAGACCAGTGAGGAAAGCCGTCCCACTAATACCGCGTCCTTTGGGGTGAGTCGTTTATTGACAAAAATGACTGGAGAGGATGATCCAGAGGTATTTTTGACCACATTTGAAAGGACTGCTGAAAGAGAAAAGTGGCCTGAGGAGCAGTGGGCTGGACTGGTGGCTCCTCTGTTAACTGGTGAATCGCAGAAGGCTTACTATGACCTAGAGCCTGACCAAGCAAAAGACTATGTGATGCTAAAAGCTGAGATATTGGCAAGGCTGGGTGTCACCCAGGCTGTCCGGGCTCAGCGTGTGCATAACTGGACTTTCCAGCTTGGAAAACCCCCCAGGTCTCAAATGTATGATCTCATTCACCTGAGCAGAAAGTGGCTACAGCCAGAGACTTTGTCCGCACCAAAGATTGTGGAACGTGTTGTAATGGATCGGTTTTTGAGAGCTCTTCCTACTGCCATCCAAAAGTGGGTAAGCCATGGAGACCCAGAGACGGCCGATGGTCTTGTGGATCGTGTGGAGAAATACTTGGCTACAGAGAACCTGACGGCCTCTTCCAGAGACACTCGGACTTTCCACCCTAAAACCAGACCATCCCCAGGGGCGGATAAGAGGATTCCAAGGGGTAAGGGTGGAGAGAGTGAGAGGGTGGGAGCTCTACCCCAAGTTTGGCGAGAACAGCCTGGGAAATCAGCGGCTCAAGAGGCGGCAAGAAGGATCGTTTGCTACCGCTGCCGGCAAGCGGGACATATTGCAGCCAATTGCCCGGTTGTGGAGGAACCCATGCAGTGTGACTTTCTGACGGGCAGACGTCAGTCGCTGTGTGCGACAGTCGCATGCACTGCCATTCGAGGAACTGAGAAACATTTATGCAAAATGTGTGTTAATGGTAGAAATGTTGTGGTATTGCTGGATTCAGGTAGCCTTGTGACCCTGATAAAGGCTGAGTTAGTTAAAACAGAGGTCTCTGGGAATAGCAAGGTAGCTGTTATTTGTGTGCATGGGGACACCCGAGAGTATCCAGTGACTACAGTGTGTTTCGAGACCCCCAAAGGTACCCTCTCTCATCCAGTGGGCTTAGTATCTCAGTTACCGTATGACGCCATTGTGGGAAGGGATTTTCCGAAGTTCTGGGAACTGTGGGATGATCCTGAGCCCCCCACTGGTGCCCCTATGTACCAGGAATGTGATAGCCAGAACTCCCCTGAGAGTGGTGAGGACTCTCCGGAATTTCCCTTATCAGTATTGGCAGGGGAGACTCAAGAAACTGGAGAGGAGCCCACCTCCTCAGACGAAAACCTACCGTCTGTGGAGTTTTCTGATCTTGAGGTTCACAGGGAAAACTTTGCCACAGAACAGTTGAAAGACCCCGCCCTAATAAAGGCACGGGAAAACGTAGTGAAAATAGATGGCGAGTTAGTGAACCCAGATAATACCTGCACTTACCCATACTTCAGCGTAGAGAAGGACCTACTGTATCGGGTGGCAAAAAGGGCAGAAGAAACCGTTGAGCAGCTTGTGGTGCCCAAACCTTACAGGAAGTTGGTGTTGGAGTTGGCCCATGGGCACATTCTTGGAGGTCATCTGGGGACAGAGAAAACCCGAGAAAGGGTATTACAGAGATTCTATTGGCCGGGGGTGATGAAGGACATAGAAAATTATTGTTCCTCCTGCCCTGTGTGTCAGAGGTCGGCCCCGATGCCACATTTCCGTAGCCCGCTGGTCCCTCTACCCATCATTGAGGTCCCGTTTGAGAGGATCGCCATGGATTTGGTAGGTCCTATAATCAAGTCCGCTAGGGGGCACCAGTACATATTAGTTATAATGGACTATGCCACCCGTTATCCAGAAGCGATCCCTCTCCGAAATACCTCGGCCAAAACCATAGCCAAAGAGCTATCTCTTGTGTTTAGCCGGGTGGGTATTTGTAAAGAACTGCTTACGGACCAAGGTACACCCTTTATGTCCCGGGTTATGAAGGAGCTGTGTAAATTGTTCAAAGTGACGCAATTACGTACATCTGTGTATCACCCCCAAACCGATGGGCTGGTTGAAAGATTCAACAAAACCCTAAAACAAATGTTGAAGAAAGTGGTGGATAGAGATGGAAAGGATTGGGACTGTCTACTTCCTTATCTGATGTTTGCTATTAGGGAGGTGCCCCAATCCTCTACGGGATTCTCCCCCTTTGAGTTACTGTATGGGAGACACCCAAGAGGGCTGTTGGATATTGCCAAGGAAACTTGGGAAAGTGAGAGTTCTCCCCACAGGAGTGTGATTGAGCATGTCGCCCTGATGCAAGACCGAATTGCACAGGTAATGCCCATCGTGAAGGAACATTTGGCCCAAGCGCAGTTAGCACAGCAGAGAGTGTACAACCGTGGAGCCAAGACCCGTACCTTTTCCCCGGGGGATAGGATACTGGTACTTGTCCCTACGGTTGAAAGTAAATTCCTTGCCAAATGGCAAGGCCCCTATGAGATAATGGAAAAAGTGAGCGAAGTGAATTACAAGGTCAGACAACCAGGAAGGCGAAAGCCCGAACAGATCTATCACGTTAATCTGTTGAAAGCCTGGAGGGATAGAGAGTCCCTAGTCGCAGACACTTGGTCACCAGCTCAAACTGGTTGCGTGATTCCTGAGGTTGGAATAGCAGCCACCTTGTCACAACCCCAACAACAGGAGGTTAAGGAGTTTGTGCTTCGCAACAAGGAGGTATTCTCTGAGCTGCCGGGACAAACATTTGGGGTAGAGCATGACATCATTACCCCGCCCGGTGAAAGGGTGAAGTTAAAACCCTATCGGATCCCAGAGGCCCGACGGGAGGCAATACGGGAGGAAGTACAGAAAATGCTGAACTTAGGGGTGATAGAGGAGTCCCAAAGTGATTGGTCTAGTCCCATTGTGTTGGTGCCTAAACCGGATGGGAGCTGGCGATTTTGTAACGATTTTCGTCAGTTGAACAAAGTTACAAAATTTGACACCTACCCCATGCCACGTATAGATGAGTTGATCGACCGGCTGGGAACAGCCCGATACATGACGACTCTTGACCTCACAAAAGGGTATTGGCAAATCCCCCTGGCCAAATTGGCCAAAGAGAAAACCGCATTTGTAACCCCAGACGGGGCGTTCCAATATAAAAGAATGCCGTTCGGGTTACAGAATGCGCCGGCCACATTCCAGCGGAAAATGGACCAGATGCTGAGGCCCCATCGGAAGTATGCTGCGGCTTACCTGGATGATGTAATTGTCCATAGCACGGATTGGGCCTCACATCTGCCAAAAGTGCAAGCAGTCCTGGACTCTGTTCGGGAAGCGGGGTTTACGGCTAACCCCAAGAAGTGTACCATTGGGCAGGAGGAGGCCAAATATCTTGGGTACACCATTGGGAGGGGAGTAATAAAACCCCAACTCAACAAAGTCGAGGCCATCCAGAGTTGGCCACGTCCCAACAGCAAGAAGCAGGTACGAGCCTTTCTGGGAATCGCTGGGTATTATCGGCGATTCATTCCCCACTTTGCTTCTAAGGCTGTGCCCCTAACCAACCTAACGAAGGGGAAAGGGTCGGTCATGATTAAATGGACCCCCGAGGCTGAGGCAGCATTCCAATTCTTGAAACAAGCCTTATGTAGCCAGCCAGTGTTGTACTCACCCGACTTCTCTAAAGACTTTGTCGTACAAAGTGATGCGTCAGATGTGGGGTTAGGAGCAGTATTGTCCCAGGTCTGGAACGGGGAAGAGCACCCAGTCATTTACCTCAGCAGGAAGTTGAAGTCCCATGAGGTAAATTACGCCACCGTTGAAAAGGAGTGTTTAGCGGTGAAGTGGGCTCTAGATTCCCTTCGGTACTACCTGCTAGGTAGGCACTTTGACATGGTTACGGATCACGCTCCGTTAAAGTGGATGGCTCAAAACAAGGAAACAAATGGAAGAGTGAATAGGTGGTTCCTGGCCCTCCAGGAATTCAACTTCACAGTAAAGCATCGCCCTGGCGTTCAAATGGGGAATGTGGATGCTTTGTCTCGAGTACATGAATGCCTGATTGCTGGTGTTCCAACCCCGAGGTTAAAACAAGAGGGGGGGGTATGTGACAGCAGGAAGGTAAAGTCACCTGGTTGCATCCAGGGGGGTAGATATATTTCGCCCAGATTCAGGCTTTACACCGACTTATACAACTAGGTGGAGAGTTGTATAAGCCCAGCTAAGGCTAGTGGGCTCATGGATGACTCATATGTCTAGGGAGAGTGTGGGGCGTCGTGCAGACAGGGAGTTGATGAGACCAGCTGAAGCTTGTCAGCTCATTTAGGCCTCTATAAGAACTCCCAGCTTCATTAGATGTTAGCTCATGCCTGGAACCAGACCTGTGTGGACTGTCTAGGGAGAGTGAACCCCTGTGCGGTGAGACAAAGCCTGTGTGGCTATTTGCTTGGACATTTAAAACCAGGGACTTAGGGACTAGGACAGCACTAGGCTGATCCCAGTTGTTAGTTAGGAAACCTGTATGTTTAGTCAGAGGTCAAGTTGACCAGGATTTATTTTGTTTATGTTTCTTTTGGCTTTGCTGTGTTTTGTCACTGTAAATAGAAAATAAACCGCACCTTTTTTTTGATTTTGAAAACCACAACCTCCGTTTGCTGGGCCTGTTTTTGTGTGGGGAGCCCATCCCGGGGGTCACACACACCCGCTGCCGAGCTAACCCCCTCACAGAATGTATGATCATTCTTCCAGAAGCGCATTTGTGAGGTCAGGCACTGATGTGGATGAGAAGGCCTGGCTCGCAGTCTATGCTCTAATTCATCCCAAAGGTGTTCTATCAGGTTGAGGTCAGGACTCTGCATGCCAGTCCAGTTCCTCCACCCCAAACTCGATAATTCTTGTCTTTATGGACCTTGCTTTGTGCACTGGTGAACAGTCATGTTGGAACAGGAAGGGGTCATCCCCAAACTGTTCCCATAAAGTTGGGAGCATGAAATTGACCAAAATGTCTTGGTATGCTGACGCCTTAAGAGTTCCCTTCACTGGAACTAAGGGGCCAAGCCCAACCCCTAAAAAACAACCCCACACCATAATCCCCCCTCCACCAAATTTCTTTTTGATTTAAGAATACATGCTTAAGTAGAATTTTTGTTTATTAAACCTGAATTTAATGTCACTTTAAAGGCTAAGTTCACCTTTTTTTCAGAAAATAGCCTATGCAGTGAAAAGGTGGTTATCAAAAAACTTTGCGGCTATGTAAAATATTTTTTAAAGCATGTGGGCAATTTGGGAATTGTTTCTAAAAGAGCTGCGCTAAATCTACTTTCACACTGAGGCGCTTTACAGGCGTTTTAGCGCTAAAAATAGTAGTTATAGGAGGTGTCCTTTTATGGTGCAGTTTAAGCAGAGGAATCTGCAGCTAGCAGACTTTTCCCATGTAAGGAGTGAGTATGCCCCATGGTTCTGAGAAGTGGGATTTATCTTTTATTCTATGAATAGTGTAGGACCCACTGAAAATGGGGTACTTTGACGCAGAGGTGGGCTTAAGCACGGTATGGTCATATGATGTGACTAAATCCCCATGTTTACTTTTTAAGATCAGGTGTTTTTAAGTAGCCTTGCAAGATTTGAAAGCAACCTTTTTTTGCACCATTCTGGTGCAGATGCAATGTCTTGTGAGCCATGCAAAAGGAATTCCTGTGCAAATCACATGCAGTGTCTGTAACACATGTAGCGGGGTGTTCCCCTTTAATGCAGAGAGACTACATTACCCAGAACCCCATTCGGCAATGTTCCGCCGCAGAGACTCATGGGAGGGGTTATAAAAGGAGGAGGCGAGGCTGGGCTCGGTCTCTTTGGGACACGAGACTTCACAGACTGATCCTCCTGTGCGGATGTGTCGGAGTGCAGGGCCTGAAGCCTGAGACCTTGCGCAGCACCAAAGAGCCTTCCACCCCTCTGCGAGCCTGGGTGGCATCTGACTTTGCTCGATTACAGCCTTGTTGGATCGGGGACCCGATCGCTGAAGAGACGGAGTGTGTGTGTGAGGACACAACAGGTGGAAGTTCCCGAAATGGGATTGTAGTCCGGGCGGGTGAGAGGGCATATGCCCAAACGATATACTGTTACTGCATATAGGCCTATAGACTGCCATGGCCTATGAGTTGTTCTTAGTGCTCTTATTGAAGACCCCTTGTTAGAACTGAACCTACCGTTCACATAGTCAAGTTTCTACTCCATCTTTACCTACCTCATTGGATTACAAAGTTTGTACTCTATTAATGTGCACCACCGTTAAAGATCTGCCGGTGAAGAAAAAGGACCAAGTTGTAGATATCAGAACCAGGCCTGGTGGGATTTCTAAGGTGTTTTGGTTACTGCGCCACAGGGCACTTAGCTAACGGTCGCCCGCATGGCGCACTTGTTAGGTGTTAAACTTATAGTGTGTTAGTGTGGTTGGGCTCTGCATTACAAATGATTATTCTGTAAACTGTCATTGATGTTACCCTTTTCTTTACCAATAGCTCAAGTAAAATCTTACCTTTATTTCAATTTAATATTGTCTCAATGCTCAGTTATTCATACAGTATAAGATATACAATTTACTATCAGTACTAGCTGTGCCAGTAGGGGGTAGAACATATTGCCGGGGGTTGGCAGGGCTGTCTTCAGGGCCCAAACTAAATCTGCGGCCTTCTTAGTTGGAGGTATCGCTACACACACAAGTGTGAACCCAGGTGTAAATCCAATCCTCTAAGGCTGCATTCACACCTGAGCGTAGCGATTTGGGCGTTTTTACCGTCGTTTTTACCATTGTTTTGTCGCACGAATTTGCGCCCGTCGAAACGCTCGTTGTCGCGCTAGACGCTTGAATCGGGCGTTTCCATTACATTATATGAATCCTAAAACGCCCAATCTGCCCGATTCGCGCGACAAAAAAGGGTCCGGAACTTGTTTGAGCTTCAGGCGTTCGGCTTCAGGCGACATGGAGTGGAGATGTGAACCATCTCCATAGAGAATAATGTATTTTTTCCCCTCTAGCGTTTTGTAGCTTCAGGCTTCAGGCTACAAAACGCTCAGGTGTGAATGCAGCCTAAGAAGGTGCAAAATAAATTACTGTATTTATTGGCGTATTAAGCCCCGTACACACGGTCGGACTTCCATCTGACTTTTCCGTGGATTTTTGTCCGAACGGAGTTGGGCATGAACACCCATAGCATACACACGCTCTGACTTTTTCGCCAACAAACATGAACGTAGTGACGTTTCAACGTTCTGACGAGCCTTCAAAAGAGGAAAGTTCAATTTTCCGGCGTCACGCTTTGGTCTCGTTCTGCTAAGCGCGAGGTAGTGACGGTTTTGCGTCGGCAGATTCGTGCTGGTCCTTTACGGTCGTTCTTTGTTGAAGATATTGCGCAATCCAGAGAGAGAGCGTGCTATATATAGCCTGGGAGTTCTGGCCATCTCTCATGCCCAGTCCAGGTCAAGGGGTAGGAGGAGGATTGTTTGGACCAAAAATTGGTTGCTTCAACGCAACCAATTTTTCCACATGAGCTTGCTGAGGGAGCTAAGGGAGAATAATCCCCACAATTATCGTAATTATCTCAGGATGTCAGACTCCTGCTTTCAGCACCTTTTGTCCTTGCTGTCCCCCTACATTAGGAAGCAGGACACCTGCATGCGGAGTGCTATTCCTGCTGAGCAAAGGCTCATAGACACTCTGCGATACTTGGCGACAGGGAGAAGTCTCCAAGATATTAAATTTACTACCGGTATTTCTCCCCAGGCTCTTGGCCATATCATAGTGGACACGTGTTGTGCGATAATTCAAGTCCTGCAGAAGGACTATATTCGGGTATGTATTTTGATGTCATCTCCAATTCTATATACTTCATTTTTTTTATTCTTTGATTCTGTATGTTTTCTTTCATGATTTCCAGTAATGTATTTTGCTGTGAATGTCCTTTATGTAGATGTTATTTTATTTTCCCTGTCCTACATGCATATTTGTCATCACTTACCTCCCCAGCATGCTTTCCTGGGCACATCCACATTTAGAGCATCTTTTTTTTTTTTTTTTGCTAGGGGATTACCCTAAACACCCCCTAAACTGTGTCACATTAGTATTGTTGGTCTCAAATTGCTTTTTTTTTTTTTTTTTTGGCTACACAAAATAATTTATAACCCTCCCTCCCCTCCCCAAAATGCAGAATCAACTGATCCAACTACTCTTTTTCTGCATTTTTACTAATCCATTCTCACTATTCATTTGTTATTTTTGCAATTTTTCGGCATGATTTTTCCCAAGCATGTAGTCACTAGCATGTAGTACACTATTAATTTATACTCATCACTTATTTTAATGATATTTAATGCATTCTAAATAATTGATTCAAAACTTAGATATGATGGTACTTATTTATTTCCCATTGTGCTGCCAATATTTTCGAACTATAGTGGCTTGTAAAATGTACCTTCATTTGTTCCTCATTTAGCTTTAATGGAAGTGGAGAGGGTTCTTACCTGTCCCAAAACTCTACCCATTCCAACCCCCCCCCCCCCAAAAAATGTAATTTGCCACCAGAGGGAGTGAGGAAGCATATAATAAGAAGTGTTATGCTTTTTTTATTACATACTGCTTTAAATGTTCTTTTTTAATGTTGGCACCAGAATGTATGTGTCATAACTAATTTGCATTTTATGTGCTCAATTCTTAATGTTTTTTTGTTTTATTTTATTCAGTTTCCTTCAAACCCCTAGCAGTAGCAGGATGTGGCGGCACAGTTTCAGAACTACTGGAATTTCCCAAACTGTGGGGGTGCCATTTATGGCAAACATGTACGCATCATACCACCACCCAACTCTGGCTCTTTTTTTTCAATTATAAGGGCTTTTGCAGTATAGTTTTCCTAGCCCTTGTTTCTGCCAACTACGAATTTTTGTATTTGGATGTGGGTATCAATGGGCGCCATTCAGATGGAGGTGTGATGCTCCACACAGAGTTTAATCACCGCCTCCAGAATGGCACATTACATTTACCACCTGCCCAGGACAATATTGAGGGGCTTAATTTCGTTTTTTTTAGCCGATGATGCGTTTGCTCTGGGGCCTCATTTAATAAACCCCTTTCCAATGAGGAACCTAACCCCAGAGCAGCGCATATACGATTACCGGCTCTCACGTGCCAGGAGGGTTGTCGAGAATGCGTTTGGAATTCTCGCCAACCGCTTCCGCCTTTTTTTAACGGCCATCAATTTGGCGGAATATAAAATCAACCATGTGGTATTGTGTTGCTGCATTCTACATAATTTTTTGAGGAGAAATGGCACTAACTATATTGGTTCAGTGGCTCAAGATGATCCCTCAGTGTGGCAGGCGCAGCACTATGAAGTGCCTTTATGCGCTGTGGCATTAGAAGAATTTAGATTTCTCTGATCTTTTAGTCCAAACAAGACTATCTGTTACTTTATAATTCCTCTAGCGCCGTTCTATGCAAGCAGTAGGTTTAAAGAGCACACCAAACCTTTAAGATAACTTCTTTATTCACTTCAGCTTTTCTTCATATCTAACACTGACAATTTAGCAGCAGAAAGTCCATGTACAAACACGTGTAGAATAAAGTATAACAAATGGCGGTTCATCTGTTCAATCTTGTAATTCTACATAAAATGGTAGATATATTTCTCTCTTCAGTATCTGTACTTTCACTTTAAATACTTTAGACACTTTATGAGCTCTCTGGGACTTGCTCTATATTGCTGTTTGTTTGTTGGTTTGAAACCTGTTTTGAAACCTGGTTTGATACCTGGTTTGGTATCTGGTTTGCTCTGATGTCTGGTTTGAAATCTGGTTTGGTGGAACTACAAGTGAACACATAACTAGTTTCAGTATACAGTCCTAATCACATTTTTAACAATTGGAACCTATATAACTGTATTAAATACCTATTTTGGCCACTTGCTTCCATAAAACTGAACTCTGGATGGATCTGAACTGTTCAGATCTACTCTTTCTGGTGTAATGAGTTCTAACAATGTGCTAGGAGATTTCCTAGACAGAACATGGGTGTAATGCTGGCTGTGATTGGCCAAAGAGTCTTACTCAGTGAGATTGGTTGTGATTGGCTAAAACTTCTGATCAGTCACAAAAGCTTAACTCTATGCTTTCTGGTTGCAATTCTGCTGTCATTAAGCTTACCTTTCTGTATATAATAATGACTCTTAAAGGTATATTTTTTCTTTTGCTTCTGTGAACACAATATACAATTGTTATATGACATCCATATATAAAGTCACAGTAAATAACTCTGCTTTTATCACACAAATGAGCATATGAACTGTATTAACATTATTAGCAGGTCTAGCTATATATGCATGTAAGCCACATTAGCAACCTAGGACAGGTCTTAGCTGGCCAGCTACACTCCCACCAAATTAGCTATAATTCTATGTTCTCTATAGTAGGATTTGAACATGAATTTGGGGAATTTTCCATCAGGTTCTCAACTTCCAAGTGTCTTTTATCACTTTCAAGTATGTCATCTTGACACTTGGCAGCAGTGCTCAATGTTTGTACAACTTTTACTTCTGGATCACCCATAGACAATTCTGTGTAACCTTCACTGGGTATGATTTCCTTTTCCCAAAGGAACTCTGGACCGGTGAACCAGTTTGAATTTTTCAATTCTGTTACATTCAGGCCTCTTGAAGCATGATCTGCTGGGTTATGCTTTGTATCAATGTGATGCCAATGTTCCGGATTTGTTATTTCCCGAATTTTCTGAACTCTGTTGGCGACAAAGACATGGAATCTTCGAGCTTCGTTGTTTATGTATCCTAGGACAAGTCGCGAGTCTGTCCAAAAGTATTCTTCATCTATTTTTAACTCTAATTCTTCTCTCAGAAACTTGCTTACTGATGCTGAAACAACAGCTGCTGTCAGTTCAAGTCTTGGTATTGTCTGAATACTGGTGGGTGCAACTCTGGTCTTTCCCATAACCAGGGCACAGTGTATTTTCCTTCTCCTATCACTCTGATGTAGGAGCACTGTCCATAACCATAACTACTAGCGTCTGAAAAGTGATGAAGTTCTATTTTCTTGTACTCTCCCAAATCATGAGGTACAAAACATCTAGGTATCCGAACTTCTCTCAAATTTTGCAAGTCTTTTAGCCAAGCCTCCCACCTTGGCCTCAAATCTTCAGGTATGGGTTCATCCCATCCCAACTTCCGTCTACATAATTCTTGTACTATTTCTTTTGCTTTGAGGATTACTGGTGCCAAGAATCCCAATGGATCATATATAGAAGCCACTGCGGAAAGTATGGTACGTCTAGTTGCAACTTTTTCTTTCAAGGATGTTTCAAAGAAGAACTCGTCATTCTCTACATTCCATCCCAATCCAAGTACATTCTGAACTGGAAGATGATCATAATTGAGATCTACATTCTTCATTGTTGATGCACGTTCAGAGTCACTGATGGATTCCAGTACCTCTCTGTTGTTTGAGATGAATTTGTGAAGCCGCAGGTTTCCTCTTGCGCATAACTCTTGGCTTTCTTTCACTAGTTTGATTGTAGATTCTGAGGACTGTAAACTTATAAGACCATCATCTACGTAAAAGTTTTTCTTAAGAAAATTCGCTACTGATGGACAGTCCTTTTCATTTTTATTGGCCAGGTACTTCATACCATATTTGGCGCAACCTGGAGACGACACTGCTCCAAACAAGTGTACTTTCATTCTGTATTCTGCTGGCTCTGTATCTGTATCTCCGTCCTCCCACCATAGGAATCTCAGGAAGTCTCTATCTTCATTCTTCACATGAAACTGGTGGAACATCTTTTCAACGTCACACATGACCGCTACGGGATACTTTCTGAATCTACAGAGTACTCCAGGCAGAGTGTTTGTAAGATCTGGTCCTTTTAGTAGATGATCCTTCAATGCAACACCATCATACTTTGCAGAGCAATCAAATACTACTCTAATCTTATCTGGTTTCTTTGGGTGGTAAACACCTTGATGTGGGATGTACCACACTTCTCCTTCTTTAGGTTGGTTATTAACTTTTTCTGCATGTCCTTCTTCAAGGATGCCTTCCATGAATTTCAAATAATCCTGCTTGAATTTGAGATCTCTTCCCATCCTTTTCTTTAAACATTTCAATCTCGCTAGGGCAAGATTTTTGTTATTTGGCAGACGAGGTGGTTCTCTAAAGGGTAAGGGCATTTCAAGATAACCTCGTTGATTCTGTTGAATACTTTCTTCTAGAATGTGTATGAACTTTATGTCTTCTTGGGATACACGCTTTTCTTTAGAACTTATGTCTGTAAAGTCAGATTCAAGGATCTTGATTACTGCCGCTGAACTTACAGCTGGTAACTCTTGAACAGATATTCGATGACACAATCCTGTCACCTGTCTTGAGTTTGCAATCTGCTGTTTTCCTCCAACAACGCCCCATCCTAGATCAGTTTGAACAGCGTAGGGTTCACTCTTTCCTCCTGTGTTTACCCTTCGTGGTACCAAAGCTTCGGGACAATCATAACCTATCAACAGTCCAACACCAAACTCCTTCAGCGGGGACATTTCATGAGATATGACAGATAGGTGCTCCCATTTATTGGCTGTTTCACAGGTAGGTATGCGATCTCGATCTAGAGGTATATCGTCTTTCGTATAAGCTGGAGGTAGATCCAATGTGAGGTTTGAATGAAGTCCTCTAACTCTCAATCCTTTGACCCTTTGACTGTTCACTAATGTGTCTCTCCCCGTCATTGTGGTGAGTTTGAGCTTCACTGTTTCTGTAGCCACTTGTAATTTCTTGCAGATTTCTTGATCAATGAAGGTAACATCGCTTTGGGCATCCAGTAGTGCATAGGCATATACCTTCTTATTTTTCCTTTTAGGATTTGAAATGCACACTGGTACAACCATTGATGTGCCGTTGCTTTCCCTTACTCAGCAAGAGAATACCTATGCTTTCTTTTCTTCCTCAGCATCTTTAGGTGTTGAGGACTTATCCTTCTTTGGACGTTCTTCATGTAGTGGTGTAGGATGGCATCCTTTGCAAATACTGCATGTGGCCCTTTTCTTACACTCCTTAGTAATATGGCCTTTCCTTAGGCACCCAAAACACAGTTGGCTAACAAGTACAAACTTTTTCTTTTCATTTGAAGATTTCTCCTTCAATTGTTGGCACTTGTGTATAGAGTGGTTCTCTCCACAGAACATACACTTAAAAGTAGTCTGAGGATTTTGTCGGTTCTGTCTCTCTACTGATCCCAGTAGTAGCTTTGAACTTGCTCTCGTAGGTATTTATACCTTTCTCTGTTGTGTCGGTTGCAAAGCTAGTTGCTCTTGCACGTCTTATATCCCTCGCAGGCCTTTCTTCTAAGGACTTTAAGGCGTAAGATCCTGTTACTGGATTACATACTATTCGTGCTTCCTTATTAACGAACTCAGAGAACTTTTCAAAACTTGGGAAGTCCTTACTTAGATCTAACTGTTCAGTCACATAGCGATTCCATCTAGAAGCCATTTCTTCAGGTAGCTTAGCTAGCATCCTGTGGTTTTCTAGATAGTCGTTCAGTACTTCTAGTCCTCGTACATGTGGGATGGCATTGCTGCATGCTTGCAAGAAGTCACCATACTCTTGGAGTTTGAAATGTTCTTTAGGACCTATTTTAGGCCAGTTATTCAATTTCTCCCTAAAGGCTCTTTGTACTAAGAAAGGATGACCATATCTTGCATTTAACTTTTCCCAAGCTTGCTTGTAGGCTTCTTCGTCTGTTCTATAAAAGTTACCTTCAAGAACTTTCTTTGCATCTCCACCAACATATTTCTGAAGGTAGAATAACTTGTCAACTGGCCTGGAGCAATGATGCTCAATGATCATTTCAAAACTTGCCTTCCACTCTATGAACTTCAGTATGTCTCCTGAAAATACAGTAGGTTCTGGAACCGGAAGTCTTGCTGGGACTGTTCTTTGTCGTCTTGCTGGGACTGTAGTCGCAACATTCTCCTGATTATTGCAATGACATCTAGGAACAGAATTATCCTGTTTTATTTTTTCACTTAGTTCTGAATTGGGTGAGTCTCTCTTTTCGTCTTTCTAAACAGGGATGGAAGGGCAATGACTTTTTTTTTCATTAGATACTGGAGATTTCCTTCCATTCACCTGGGCGTATGAAAGGAAGTAGGAGTCTGCATCTTCAGTTAGTACAGATTTGGACTTATGATTACTATTCATGTCCTCTTCGTGTACTCTTAATCTGGCTTCTATAATCTTGACTTCCTTCAGCCTTTCCATTTCTGCTACTCGTAGACGCTGCGCCTCGATTGCAGATTCCATCTCAATTTCTGCTCTCTTGACAGCAAGTTGTTCGACAAGTTCCTTTCTTTTGGCTATTAAAGTACTTGAGGACTCTGATATGTTACTGGCACTTCTGCTAGTGGAAGAAGTCCTACTTGTGATTGTGGTTCCTCCTAAGGACCTAGCATAGTCTCTCATAAAAAGCTCGTTCATTCTCTTTCTTGCCTTAACTTCATCATAGTTAGCTTCAGATGATAGTTCTCTCATGAGCTTTACTAAACCTTTAGTGACTGCAGTATATGTGTCCATGTTCCTTACAATATCCTGGGGAGGTGTCGTAGATGACCGCAGGTTAACATATGCTGCCATAAGCTCTGCTTTAGATTCTTCTACCGTCTCTATCATATCACGCAAGTTTCCTTTTATACTTTCTTGCTTTAGCTTTCTATGAACATCTTTAATGTAGGATTTCCACTTATCACACATTCTGGTGAACTTTTTTCCTTTCAATACTGCTTCTTGCTCCAAATTTTCCAGCATCTTTAGGGTCAGTTTTCTGATACGTTCTGAACGTCTTAGTTCATCTGTTTGGGATATATTTGTTTGGGGCAAGACTAATGCTGCATCAGACTCTTCTACCTCAGACAGGTTCACTTGCTCTTCACCTTCTATCTTATCTATCTTTGTATCCTCAAACAGTGGCATAGCAATACTAGGCTTAGACATTTTACTTTAAGTGCTATAACAATTAATACGAATATTAAGAAGACTTTCACTTTAAATGCAATAGCAATAGGTGCAGGCAGTAAAAATGACTTTCACTTTAAATGCAATAGCAATAGGTGCAGGCAGTAAAAATGACTTTCACTTTAAAATACTTTAGAGTTTGTGTACTACAACTGTCGCTTGTTCTTTACTTACAGTCCTTTACTCCTGAATAGGGATGAGCTCGGTGTTCGAGTCGAACATACGTTCGACTCGAACATCGGCTGTTCGATCGTTCGACAAAGATCGAACGATTTGGGCCGTTCGCGCCTAATTCGAGTGACGCGAACGGCCCACAATGCACTACGCCATCGCAGTGTCATCCAGGCGCTGTGATTGGCCAAGCATGCACTGTGACCCCGCATGCTTGGCCAATCACAGCGCCGGCAGCGAGGAGAGCAATGATTGGCCACAGGCAGGATGCCTGTGGCCAATTATTGCTGAGGGTGTTTAGTACACGCCCCACACTATAAAAGGCCGCCAGCACGGCGACCTAGTGTAGTGTGTTCCGGAGCAGGGAAAGAGAAGCATAGGCAGGGACAGTGACATTTTTTTTCTTGCTTAACCTGGATTCCTTTAGTTTAGGGAAAGAGAAGGATAGGTAGGGAGAGTGTCAGTGTGTTTTACTGTGCTAATCCTTGTTTGTAGGGACAGGGAAGGACAGTGAGGGAAATTCTCCTTGTGCTATACTGTGCTAAAGCATTGATCATCAACCATCTTTAAAAAAACATTTTTTATAGGGACAGAAAACTATAGGTAGGGAGAGTGTCAGTGTGTTTTACTGTGCTAATCCTTGTTTGTAGGGACAGGGAAGGACAGTGAGGGAAATTCTCCTTGTGCTATAGTGTGCTAAAGCATTGATCATCAACCATCTTTAAAAAAACATTTTTTATAGGGACAGAAAACTATAGGTAGGGAGAGTGTCAGTGTGTTTTACTGTGCTAATCCTTGTTTGTAGGGACAGGGAAGGACAGTGAGGGAAATTCTCCTTGTGCTATAGTGTGCTAAAGCATTGATCATCAACCATCTTTAAAAAAACATTTTTTATAGGGACAGAAAACTATAGGTAGGGAGAGTGTCAGTGTGTTTTACTGTGCTAATCCTTGTTTGTAGGGACAGGGAAGGACAGTGAGGGAAATTCTCCTTGTGCTATACTGTGCTAAAGCATTGATCATCAACCATCTTTAAAAAAACATTTTTTATAGGGACAGAAAACTATAGGTAGGGAGAGTGTCAGTGTGTTTTACTGTGCTAATCCTTGTTTGTAGGGACAGGGAAGGACAGTGAGGGAAATTCTCCTTGTGCTATAGTGTGCTAAAGCATTGATCATCAACCATCTTTAAAAAAACATTTTTTATAGGGACAGAAAACTATAGGTAGGGAGAGTGTCAGTGTGTTTTACTGTGCTAATCCTTGTTTGTAGGGACAGGGAAGGACAGTGAGGGAAATTCTCCTTGTGCTATAGTGTGCTAAAGCATTGATCATCAACCATCTTTAAAAAAACATTTTTTATAGGGACAGAAAACTATAGGTAGGGAGAGTGTCAGTGTGTTTTACTGTGCTAATCCTTGTTTGTAGGGACAGGGAAGGACAGTGAGGGAAATTCTCCCTGTGCTATACTGTGCTAAAGCATTGATCATCAACCATCTTTAAAAAAACATTTTTTATAGGGACAGAAAACTATAGGTAGGGAGAGTGTCAGTGTGTTTTACTGTGCTAATCCTTGTTTGTAGGGACAGGGAAGGACAGTGAGGGAAATTCTCCTTGTGCTATAGTGTGCTAAAGCATTGATCATCAACCATCTTTAAAAAAACATTTTTTATAGGGACAGAAAACTATAGGTAGGGAGAGTGTCAGTGTGTTTTACTGTGCTAATCCTTGTTTGTAGGGACAGGGAAGGACAGTGAGGGAAATTCTCCTTGTGCTATACTGTGCTAAAGCATTGATCATCAACCATCTTTAAAAAAACATTTTTTATAGGGACAGAAAACTATAGGTAGGGAGAGTGTCAGTGTGTTTTACTGTGCTAATCCTTGTTTGTAGGGACAGGGAAGGACAGTGAGGGAAATTCTCCTTGTGCTATACTGTGCTAAAGCATTGATCATCAACCATCTTTAAAAAAACATTTTTTATAGGGACAGAAAACTATAGGTAGGGAGAGTGTCAGTGTGTTTTACTGTGCTAATCCTTGTTTGTAGGGACAGGGAAGGACAGTGAGGGAAATTCTCCTTGTGCTATAGTGTGCTAAAGCATTGATCATCAACCATCTTTAAAAAAACATTTTTTATAGGGACAGAAAACTATAGGTAGGGAGAGTGTCAGTGTGTTTTACTGTGCTAATCCTTGTTAGTAGGGACAGGGAAGGACAGTGAGGGAAATTCTCCTTGTGCTATAGTGTGCTAAAGCATTGATCATCAACCATCTTTAAAAAAACATTTTTTATAGGGACAGAAAACTATAGGTAGGGAGAGTGTCAGTGTGATTTACTGTGCTAATCCTTGTTTGTAGGGACAGGGAAGGACAGTGAGGGAAATTCTCCTTGTGCTATACTGTGCTAAAGCATTGATCATCAACCATCTTTAAAAAAACATTTTTTATAGGGACAGAAAACTATAGGTAGTGTGACAGCAGGAAGGTAAAGTCACCTGGTTGCATCCAGGGGGGTAGATATATTTCGCCCAGATTCAGGCTTTACGCCGACTTATACAACTAGGTGGAAAGTTGTATAAGGCTAGTGGGCTCATGGATGACTCATACCTCTAGGGAGAGGGCTGGGCGTCGTACAGACAGGGAGTTGATGAGGCCAGCTGAAGCTTGTCAGCTCATTTAGGCCTCTATAAGAACTCCCAGCTTCATTAGATGTTAGCTCATGCCTGGAACCAGACCTGTGTGGACTGTCTAGGGAGAGTGAACCCCTGTGCGGTGAGAAAAAGCCTGCGAGGCTATTTGCTTGGACATTTAAAACCAGGGACTTAGGGACTAGGACAGCACTAGGCTGATCCCAGTTGTTAGTTAGGAAACCTGTATGTTTAGTCAGAGGTCAAGTTGACCAGGATTTATTTTGTTTATATGTTTCTTTTGGCTTTGCTGTGTTTTGTCACCGTAAATAGAAAATAAACCGCACCTTTTTTTTGATTTTGAAAACCACAACCTCCGTTTGCTGGGCCTGTTTTTGTGTGGGGAGCCCATCCCGGGGGTCACACACACCCGCTGCCGAGCTAACCCCCTCACAGTTGGTGGAGAACCAGTGGCAGTTTTTTTTAAGCCAGCATGGAGGAGATACTGAAGCAGCTGGCTCTAGCAAATGCCAATCAACAGCAGACAAATGCAGGTTTGCAAAAGAGCCTTGCAGCTCATCAACAGAGCCTTGCAGCCCAGCAGCAAGCTCACCAACAGAGTCTGGAAGCTCAGCAACAAGCCCAGCAGCAATCTGAGGCCCGCTTCATAGACCTGTTACAGAAGCAAGAGCAGAGACTACAACAAATGGAAGCAGTAATGCAGCAACGTCCGCAGACCAGTGAGGAAAGCCGTCCCACTAATACCGCGTCCTTTGGGGTGAGTCGTTTATTGACAAAAATGACTGGAGAGGATGATCCAGAGGTATTTTTGACCACATTTGAAAGGACTGCTGAAAGAGAAAAGTGGCCTGAGGAGCAGTGGGCTGGACTGGTGGCTCCTCTGTCAACTGGTGAATCGCAGAAGGCTTACTATGACCTAGAGCCTGACCAAGCAAAAGACTATGTGATGCTAAAAGCTGAGATATTGGCAAGGCTGGGTGTCACCCAGGCTGTCCGGGCTCAGCGTGTGCATAACTGGACTTTCCAGCTTGGAAAACCCCCCAGGTCTCAAATGTATGATCTCATTCACCTGAGCAGAAAGTGGCTACAGCCAGAGACTTTGTCCGCACCAAAGATTGTGGAACGTGTTGTAATGGATCGGTTTTTGAGAGCTCTTCCTACTGCCATCCAAAACTGGGTAAGCCATGGAGACCCAGAGACGGCCGATGGTCTTGTGGATCGTGTGGAGAAATACTTGGCTACAGAGAACCTGACGGCCTCTTCCAGAGACACTCGGACTTTCCACCCTAAGACCAGACCATCCCCAGGGGCGGATAAGAGGATTCCAAGGGGTAAGGGTGGAGAGAGTGAGAGGGTGGGAGCTCTACCCCAAGTTTGGCGAGAACAGCCTGGGAAATCAGCGGCTCAAGAGGCGGCAAGAAGGATCGTTTGCTACCGCTGCCGGCAAGCGGGACATATTGCAGCCAATTGCCCGGTTGTGGAGGAACCCATGCAGTGTGACTTTCTGACGGGCAGACGTCAGTCGCTGTGTGCGACAGTCGCATGCACTGCCATTCGAGGAATTGAGAAACATTTATGCAAAATGTGTGTTAATGGTAGAAATGTTGTGGTATTGCTGGATTCAGGTAGCCTTGTGACCCTGATAAAGGCTGAGTTAGTTAAAACAGAGGTCTCTGGGAATAGCAAGGTAGCTGTTATTTGTGTGCATGGGGACACCCGAGAGTATCCAGTGACTACAGTGTGTTTCGAGACCCCCAAAGGTACCCTCTCTCATCCAGTGGGCTTAGTATCTCAGTTACCGTATGACGCCATTGTGGGAAGGGATTTTCCGAAGTTCTGGGAACTGTGGGATGATCCTGAGCCCCCCACTGGTGCCCCTATGTACCAGGAATGTGATAGCCAGAACTCCCCTGAGAGTGGTGAGGACTCTCCGGAATTTCCCTTATCAGTATTGGCAGGGGAGACTCAAGAAACTGGAGAGGAGCCCACCTCCTCAGACGAAAACCTACCATCTGTGGAGTTTTCTGATCTTGAGGTTCACAGGGAAAACTTTGCCACAGAACAGTTGAAAGACCCCGCCCTAATAAAGGCACGCGAAAACGTAGTGAAAATAGATGGCGAGTTAGTGAACCCAGATAATACCTGCACTTACCCATACTTCAGCGTAGAGAAGGACCTACTGTATCGGGTGGCAAAAAGGGCAGAAGAAACCGTTGAGCAGCTTGTGGTGCCCAAACCTTACAGGAAGTTGGTGTTGGAGTTGGCCCATGGGCACATTCTTGGAGGTCATCTGGGGACAGAGAAAACCCGAGAGAGGGTATTACAGAGATTCTATTGGCCGGGGGTGATGAAGGACATAGAAAATTATTGTTCCTCCTGCCCTGTGTGTCAGAGGTCGGCCCCGATGCCACATTTCCGTAGCCCGCTGGTCCCTCTACCCATCATTGAGGTCCCGTTTGAGAGGATCGCCATGGATTTGGTAGGTCCTATAATCAAGTCCGCTAGGGGGCACCAGTACATATTAGTTATAATGGACTATGCCACCCGTTATCCAGAAGCGATCCCTCTCCGAAATACCTCGGCCAAAACCATAGCCAAAGAGCTATCTCTTGTGTTTAGCCGGGTGGGTATTTGTAAAGAACTGCTTACGGACCAAGGTACACCCTTTATGTCCCGGGTTATGAAGGAGCTGTGTAAATTGTTCAAAGTGACGCAATTACGTACATCTGTGTATCACCCCCAAACCGATGGGCTGGTTGAAAGATTCAACAAAACCCTAAAACAAATGTTGAAGAAAGTGGTGGATAGAGATGGAAAGGATTGGGACTGTCTACTTCCTTATCTGATGTTTGCTATTAGGGAGGTGCCCCAATCCTCTACGGGATTCTCCCCCTTTGAGTTACTGTATGGGAGACACCCAAGAGGGCTGTTGGATATTGCCAAGGAAACTTGGGAAAGTGAGATTTCTCCCCACAGGAGTGTGATTGAGCATGTCGCCCTGATGCAAGACCGAATTGCACAGGTAATGCCCATCGTGAAGGAACATTTGGCCCAAGCGCAGTTAGCACAGCAGAGAGTGTACAACCGTGGAGCCAAGACCCGTACCTTTTCCCCGGGGGATAGGATACTGGTACTTGTCCCTACGGTTGAAAGTAAATTCCTTGCCAAATGGCAAGGCCCCTACGAGATAATGGAAAAAGTGAGTGAAGTGAATTACAAGGTCAGACAACCAGGAAGGCGAAAGCCCGAACAGATCTATCACGTTAATCTGTTGAAAGCCTGGAGGGATAGAGAGTCCCTAGTCGCAGACACTTGGTCACCAGCTCAAACTGGTTGCGTGATTCCTGAGGTTGGAATAGCAGCCACCTTGTCACAACCCCAACAACAGGAGGTTAAGGAGTTTGTGCTTCGCAACAAGGAGGTATTCTCTGAGCTGCCGGGACAAACATTTGGGGTAGAGCATGACATCATTACCCCGCCCGGTGAAAGGGTGAAGTTAAAACCCTATCGGATCCCAGAGGCCCGACGGGAGGCAATACGGGAGGAAGTACAGAAAATGCTGAACTTAGGGGTGATAGAGGAGTCCCAAAGTGATTGGTCTAGTCCCATTGTGTTGGTGCCTAAACCGGATGGGAGCTGGCGATTTTGTAACGATTTTCGTCAGTTGAACAAAGTTACAAAATTTGACACCTACCCCATGCCACGTATAGATGAGTTGATCGACCGGCTGGGAACAGCCCGATACATGACGACTCTTGACCTCACAAAAGGGTATTGGCAAATCCCCCTGGCCAAATTGGCCAAAGAGAAAACCGCATTTGTAACCCCAGACGGGGCGTTCCAATATAAAAGAATGCCGTTCGGGTTACAGAATGCGCCGGCCACATTCCAGCGGAAAATGGACCAGATGCTGAGGCCCCATCGGAAGTATGCTGCGGCTTACCTGGATGACGTAATTGTCCATAGCACAGATTGGGCCTCACATCTGCCAAAAGTGCAAGCAGTCCTGGACTCTGTTCGGGAAGCGGGGTTTACGGCTAACCCCAAGAAGTGTACCATTGGGCAGGAGGAGGCCAAATATCTTGGGTACACCATTGGGAGGGGAGTAATAAAACCCCAACTCAACAAAGTCGAGGCCATCCAGAGTTGGCCACGTCCCAACAGCAAGAAGCAGGTACGAGCCTTTCTGGGAATCGCTGGGTATTATCGGCGATTCATTCCCCACTTTGCTTCTAAGGCTGTGCCCCTAACCAACCTAACGAAGGGGAAAGGGTCGGTCATGATTAAATGGACCCCCGAGGCTGAGGCAGCATTCCAATTCTTGAAACAAGCCTTATGTAGCCAGCCAGTGTTGTACTCACCCGACTTCTCTAAAGAATTTGTCGTACAAAGTGATGCGTCAGATGTGGGGTTAGGAGCAGTATTGTCCCAGGTCTGGAACGGGGAAGAGCACCCAGTCATTTACCTCAGCAGGAAGTTGAAGTCCCATGAGGTAAATTACGCCACCGTTGAAAAGGAGTGTTTAGCGGTGAAGTGGGCTCTAGATTCCCTTCGGTACTACCTGCTAGGTAGGCACTTTGACATGGTTACGGATCACGCTCCGTTAAAGTGGATGGCTCAAAACAAGGAAACAAATAGAAGAGTGAATAGGTGGTTCCTGGCCCTCCAGGAATTCAACTTCACAGTAAAGCATCGCCCTGGCGTTCAAATGGGGAATGTGGATGCTTTGTCTCGAGTACATGAATGCCTGATTGCTGGTGTTCCAACCCCGAGGTTAAAACAAGAGGGGGGGGTATGTGACAGCAGGAAGGTAAAGTCACCTGGTTGCATCCAGGGGGGTAGATATATTTCGCCCAGATTCAGGCTTTACGCCGACTTATACAACTAGGTGGAAAGTTGTATAAGGCTAGTGGGCTCATGGATGACTCATACCTCTAGGGAGAGGGCTGGGCGTCGTACAGACAGGGAGTTGATGAGGCCAGCTGAAGCTTGTCAGCTCATTTAGGCCTCTATAAGAACTCCCAGCTTCATTAGATGTTAGCTCATGCCTGGAACCAGACCTGTGTGGACTGTCTAGGGAGAGTGAACCCCTGTGCGGTGAGAAAAAGCCTGCGAGGCTATTTGCTTGGACATTTAAAACCAGGGACTTAGGGACTAGGACAGCACTAGGCTGATCCCAGTTGTTAGTTAGGAAACCTGTATGTTTAGTCAGAGGTCAAGTTGACCAGGATTTATTTTGTTTATATGTTTCTTTTGGCTTTGCTGTGTTTTGTCACCGTAAATAGAAAATAAACCGCACCTTTTTTTTGATTTTGAAAACCACAACCTCCGTTTGCTGGGCCTGTTTTTGTGTGGGGAGCCCATCCCGGGGGTCACACACACCCGCTGCCGAGCTAACCCCCTCACAGTAGGGAGAGTGTCAGTGTGTTTTACTGTGCTAATCCTTGTTTGTAGGGACAGGGAAGGACAGTGAGGGGAATTCTCCTTGTGCTATAGTGTGCTAAAGCATTGATCATCAACCATCTTTAAAAAAACATTTTTTATAGGGACAGAAAACTATAGGTAGGGAGAGTGTCAGTGTGTTTTAATGTGCTAATCCTTGTTTGTAGGGACAGGGAAGGACAGTGAGGGAAATTCTCCTTGTGCTATAGTGTGCTAAAGCATTGATCATCAACCATCTTTAAAAAAACATTTTTTATAGGGACAGAAAACTATAGGTAGGGAGAGTGTCAGTGTGTTTTACTGTACTAATCCTTGTTTGTAGGGACAGGGAAGGACAGTGAGGGAAATTCTCCTTGTGCTATAGTGTGCTAAAGCATTGATCATCAACCATCTTTAAAAAAACATTTTTTATAGGGACAGAAAACTATAGGTAGGGAGAGTGTCAGTGTGTTTTACTGTGCTAATCCTTGTTTGTAGGGACAGGGAAGGACAGTGAGGGAAATTCTCCTTGTGCTATACTGTGCTAAAGCATTCCTCATCAACCATCTTTGAAATACTTGTTTTTTGGACAGTCAGGGAAATTGTCGTTGTGCTATTCTGTGCGAAAGCAATCATCCTCAACCATATTTAGAAATCCTTAAGTAAAGGGACAGAGAAGGACACCTGAAGGTAGCCCTTATTGCTTTTTTCCCATCTCCCTGCAGGCCATCCATTAGAATGTCTGGAAGGCAAACAAGGAGAGGCAGACAGTCAGGAGGCAATAAAAGAGGGCAAACAGGCTCTGTGTCTGGGGGCAACAGTGCTGGTCGTGGACGCGGTGCATTGTCATCAGCGTCGGCAGCTGGACATGTTGAGCCACATCATGCCGAAGACTTGGTAGAGTGGATGACCAAGCCCTCCTCCTCCTCCTCATCCTCTCTCACCCAGGCTCAGGGTACTGGCAAAGCAGCTGCCAAAGCGTCCTCTTCCCTGGTATCAATGTCAGACTCATCATCAGTCACTCCTTCCCTAGACCCACCATGTCCTCCTCCTGAGGAGTCCCCCGAACTGTTTGAGCACAGTGTTGGGTACATGCTCCAGGAGGATGCCCAGCGTTTCGAAGGGTCTGATGATGAAACCCAGCTACAGGAAGGCAGTAGCGTGAGAGCAGACAGAGGGGATGCTCAAGAAGGACACCAATCTGGCAGTCATGTTCCAGCAGCTGCAGCATACTGCCAGATTGGCTCCAGTGATGAGGAGGGAGGGGATGATGAGGTCACTGACTCCACGTGGGTGCCTAATAGGAGAGAGGAGGAGGAGGAGGATGAGGAGGAGGCACATCTCCAACGAGGCAGGATGCCCTTTGGTGGCCAGCGTAAGGGCAGTACACCGACGGAATCACACCGCAGAGCTCCGCCTGTGCAGGGCGCTGCCTCTGCCCGTCATTCAAAAAGTTCTTTGGTGTGGGCCTTTTTTGAGGCTAGTGCATCAGATTGCACAGCTGCTGTTTGCAACATATGTCTCAAGCGTATATCGCGTGGCCAAAACATCAGCCGCTTGGGTACCACATGCCTGACCAGACATATGTTGACCTGCCATGCAGCTCGTTGGCAAGCCTACCTCAAAGACCCACACCAAAGAACAAAGCAGACCTCTCCTTGCACCGCATCAGCTGGGATCTCCAACCCCACTATAACTTCAGTCCTCTCTGAAACATGCACTGAGAGGAATGAAGGTGTAGAATTAGGTGTGTCACAGCCAAGTACTTGCGGCCACTCTGCTAGCAGTACACCTACGTCCGATTCTAGCAGGCAAATTTCCCTGCCCCAGCTGCTGGACCGTCGAAAGAAGTTCACTCCCAGCCATCCACATGCCCAGGGGTTGAATGCTAGCTTGGCTAAATTGCTAGCGCTTCAACTGCTGCCTTTTCAGTTGGTAGACTCGGCCCCCTTCCGTGAGTTTGTGCAATGTGCGGTTCCTCAGTGGCAGGTTCCCAAACGCCACTTTTTCTCACGGAAGGCTATTCCGGCTCTCTACCGGCATGTGGAAGGCAATGTCTTGGCCTCGCTGGACAGGGCGGTCAGCGGTAAGGTGCATATTACCGCTGACTCATGGTCCAGCAGGCATGGACAGGGACGTTACCTTTCTTTCACGGCCCATTGGGTCACTCTTTTGGAGCTGGGAAGGATGCAGGACAAGGTGCAGTAGTGTTGGAGGTTGTTCCACCGCCACGCCTCCAAAATGCTACTACTGGTTGTGACACACCTCTCTCCTCCACCCCCTCCTCTTCTTCTTCCTCCATGGCCTCTTCCTGTGCTTTGTCCTCTGAACCAGCGGTGCTCCATAGCCGTTCAAGGGGCTACGCAAGTACGCAGGCAAAAAGATGCCATGCCGTGCTTGCGCTGGTGTGTTTGGGGGACAGAAGCCACACTGGGGCAGAGGTCCTGTCTGCTCTGCAGGGCCAGGCCGAGAGGTGGTTGACGCCACGCCAGCTTAAGCCAGGAATGGTGGTTTGCGACAATGGCACCAACCTCCTCTCCGCCCTCCGACAGGGACAACTGACCCATGTGCCCTGTGTGGCTCACGTCCTTAACCTGGTGGTGCAGCGGTTCTTGGGCAGGTACCCGGGCTTACAGGATGTCCTGAGGCAGGCCAGGAAAGTCTGTGTGCATTTCCGCAGATCTTATAATGCCAGTGCTCGCCTGGCTGAGCTGCAAAAGGAGTTGAACCTGCCCAAGAACCGCCTTATATGTGACATGCCCACCAGGTGGAACTCAACGTTGGCCATGCTGCAGCGGCTGCACACGCAGCAGAGGGCCATCAATGAGTACCTGTGCGACTACGGCACCAGGACAGGGTCAGGGGAGCTTGGTTTTTTTTCTCCACGCCAGTGGGGCATGATCAGGGATGCATGCACTGTCCTGGCACCATTTGAGGAGGCCACGAGGATGGTGAGCAGTGACAGTGCATGCATCAGTGACACTGTACCTCTTGTCCACCTGTTGGAGCACACGCTGCGTGGAATAATGGACAGGGCACTTGAGGCAGAACAGAGGCAGGAAGAGGAGGACTTCCTTGCCTCTCAAGGCCCCCTTTACCCAGACAGTGTTCCTTCTGTCCCACCCATCGCACAGGAAGAGGAGGAGGAGGAGGAGGATTGTGTCAGCATGGAGGTGGAGGCTGGCACTCAGCATCATCAGCAGCAGTCTTTTAGGGATGATTTACAGTCCCAAGAAACCAGTGGACTTGTACGTGGCTGGGAGGAGGTGGCTGCGGATCATGTCGTCCTTAGTGACCCAGAGGACTCCGGACCGAATGCCTCAGCTAACCTACGCTGCATGGCCTCCCTGATCCTGCAAAGTCTGCGGAAGGATCCTCGTATTCTTCGGATCAAGGAGAGGGACCATTACTGGCTGGCCACTCTCCTTGATCCACGGTACAAGGGTAAGGTTGCGGACCTTATGTTACCGTCGCAGAGGGAGCAGAGGATGAGACAACTCCGGGAGGCCTTGCAGAAAGGTCTGTGCAACGCGTTCCCAGAGACTGGGAGGTTACAAACTCCTGGTCCTGGACAATGAGTTGCTGAGGCTTCGGCCAGTCAAAGAAGGAGCGGTGGGGAAGGTGGCCGTCTGACCGATGCGTTCAGACAATTCTTTAGTCCGCAGCCCCAAAGTATGATCGGTTCCAGCAACCATCGCCAGCGTCTGATAAACATGGTGCAGGAATATCTAGGGGCAAGGTCAGACTTGGACACCTTCCCCACCGAAAATCCTCTGGCTTACTGGGTCTTGAGGATGGATCACTGGCCAGAGCTTGCACAGTATGCAATTGAGCTACTGGCCTGTCCTGCATCCAGCGTTCTTTCGGAACGCACATTCAGTGCTGCTGGAGGATTTGTCACGGATCACAGGGTGCGCCTGTCCACCGACTCGGTTGATCGACTGACTTTCATCAAGATGAACCAGTCTTGGATCACCACCAGCTACCACACACCTGATGCTGATATAACAGACTAATTGATTTTAACATGTCACATCCCTTCAAGACTGATGCTGATGCTGAGTGCCTGTGCTGTTATGTTGACTGGCTATCCTCCTCCTCCGAGTCCTCAATGATACGATTGATGATGATAGCTTGGAAGATCATTTTTGTTTATGGGTGCCGCCACCAGTGGCTAAGGCCCAATTTTTCAGCCCCTGTTTAACAGGGGCGTGTAATTACAATTTTTGAAGCAATACTTTGCAACAGGGCTCATTGCTGTGCTCCAAGTACAGTATCTGTGAGGGGTTGGAGTGTTGTGCCACCAGTGCCTAAGGCCCAATTTTTCAGCCCCTGTTTAACAGGGGCGTGTCATTACAATTTTTGAAGCAATACTTTGCAACAGGGCTCATTGCTGTGCTCCAAGTACAGTATCTGTGAGGGGTTGCAGTGTTGTGCCACCAGTGCCTAAGGCCCAATTTTTCAGCCCCTGTTCAACAGGGGCATGTAATTACAATTCTTGATCTAATAATTCACAGCAGGGCCCATTGCTGCACCCACCAAGAGTAACTCTGAGGGCTTACAGTGTTGTGGCAACGCCACCACCACCACCACCACGAAAGGCCCAATTTTTCAGCCCCTGTTCAAAAGGGGCATGTAATTACAATTCTTGATCTAATAATTCACAGCAGGGCCCATTCCTGCACCCACCAAGAGTAACTCTGAGGGCTTACAGTGTTGTGGCAACACCACCACCACCACGAAAGGCCCAATTTTTCAGCCCCTGTTCAACAGGGGCATGCAATTACAATTCTTGATCTAATAATTCACAGCAGGGCCCATTGCTGCACCCACCAAGAGTAACTGTCAGGGCTTACAGTGTTGTGGCACCAGCACCACCATCAAAGGCCCAATTTTTACTACCACTGTTCAACAATTATATGTAATTACAATTCCTGATATAATAGTTGACAGCAGGGCGTTCCAGCACCAACCAAGAGTAACTGTGAGTGCTTACAGTGTTGTGCCAACACCAACAACTAAGGGGCCTATTTCTGCAGAGTATATACGGCAGGTCCCTACTTTCAAACATCCAACTTACAAACGACTCCTACTTGCAAACGCAAGAAGACAACAGGAAGTGAGAGGAAATCTACCCCTAGGAAGGAAAATTCTCTCCTGTAAGAATTAATATGGGAGAAAGGTGTCTCCTCTGTACTGATGCTTTATCACCAATCCTTGTTTCAAGAAAAACACCACATTTCAAAAACAGTTGTCATTGGGACGGAAAGTGAGGTGAAATGTTCTGAACAGGGGCACAGACAGCAAAACAAATGTTACAGGGGTGATAACCCTTACCTATGTTTTCCAAAAAGTTTAAAAATAGATTTTTGGGCTGGAGCTACACTTAAACAATGTACCTGTTCAAAATTACAAACACATTCTACATAAGAACAAACCTACAGTCCCTGTCTTGTATGCACCGCCTGTATACGGCTGTTCAGAGTATATAGGGCCTTTTTTATTTTGTGTGCGGTGTTCCCCTTAATATCCATACAAGACCCAAAGGGGCTGGTAATGGGCTGGGGTAGGGGGGGGGGGGGGTCATGGGGTAGCTATGCCATTTTTCTTAAAGATTTTCATCCATATTACCGGGACCAGACATTACATTAAAGCCGCAAGCAGTTTTAAATGTTTTTTTTTTTCCTTTAGAAGTGTCATTTTGTGCAGGGACAGTTCTAAACACGGGAAACACGTGGCACTTCACAGGCATACTTTAGACACCCCCCCAGGTACGATATTTAAAGGAATATTTGACTTTTTTTTTTTCACTTTATGCATCATTAAAATGACTGCTCCCGAAAAACGACCGTTTTTAAAACTTCTTTTTGCATTGATACATGTCCCCTGGTGCAGAACCCGGGTTCCCAAACCCTTTTTAGGACAATAACATGCATAATAGTCGTTATAATTAGCACTTTAGAATTCGAACGTTCGCATCCATTGTATTTAATAGGGTTCTAATGTTCGTACGAACGTTCGGTCCGTTCGCGGGTTCTGGTGCGAACCGAACCCGGGGGTGTTCGGCTCATCACTACTCCTGAACACGAAAATGTCTCTTTCTTGTCAAGCCTATGTGCAATGATAGTAATAAAGAAAAGTTCTGACCTTTTTCTGAAGAGCAGGATACTGTGATCTGTAGGTTGCTGGAACAAATAGTCTTAAAGGAGACTTGTCTTTTTTGATCTGATGCTCTACTCTGACTTGCGATGCTTTGCACTGACGTGCGATGCTTTGCGCTGACGTGCGATGCTCTGTGCTGTCTTGCGATGCTTTGCGCTGACGTGCGATGCTCTGTGCTGTCTTGCGATGCTTTGCGCTGAAGTGCGATGCTCTGTGCTGTCTTGCGATTTGCGCTGACGTGCGATGCTTTGCGCTGACGTGCGATGCTCTGTGCTGTCTTGCAAAGCTCTGCGCTGACTTGCGATGCTTTGTGCTGCAGGCTTTGGGCCTAGTGCCGGGGAAATAGCTGGCTGCAGTACGTGGTCTCTTTGTGGGTAGCGGTGCAGGCACTCTAACTCTGGACTTTGGCCTCCCACTATGCCTCTTTTTCTCTCTCTAGGGGTCTCAGGAGGGTTGGCGCTCTCTCTGTGACTATCTTGCCTTTGCCGTTCTGCCACTTTAAGAGTCGGCTGCAGTTTTTCACTAAAACACATGTCCTACGGCCTCTATGGTAGCTCCGCTGCTCAAATTCGCTCTTTACTGTGCAAGTTGAGGAGCACAATCGCTTCACCCTCAATGGGCTAATAGTTCCACTGTGGCAGGCGCAGCACTATGAAGTGCCTTTATGCGCTGTGGCATTAGAAGAATTTTGATTTCTCTGATCTTTTAGTCCAAACAGGACTATCTGTTACTTTATAATTCCTCTAGCGCCGTTCTATGGAAGCAGTGGGTTTAAACAGCACACCAAACCTTTAAGATAACTTCTTTTATTCACTTCAGCTTTTCTTCATATATAACACTGACAATTTTGCAGCAGAAAGTCCATGTACAAACACGTGTAGAATAAAGTATAACAAATGGCGGTTCAACTGTTCAATCTTGTAATTCTACATAAAATGGTAGATATATTTCTCTCTTCAGTATCTGTACTTTCACTTTAAATACTTTAGACACTTTATGATCTCTCTGGGACTTGCTCTATATTGCTGTTTGTTTGTTGGTTTGAAACCTGTTTTGAAACCTGGTTTGGTATCTGGTTTGCTCTGATGTCTGGTTTGAAATCTGGTTTGGTGGAACTACAAGTGAACGCATAACTAGTTTCAGTATACAGTCCTAATCACATTATTAACAATAGGAACATATATAACTGTATTAAATACCTATTTTGGCCACTTGCTTCCATAAAACTGAACTCTGGATGGATCTGAACTGTTCAGATCTACTCTTTCTGGTGTAATGAGTTCTAACAATGTGCTAGGAGATTTCCTAGACAGAACATGGGTGTAATACTGGCTGTGAATGGCCAAAGACTCTTACTCAGTGAGATTGGTTGTGATTGGCTAAAACTTCTGATCAGTCACAAAAGCTTAACTCTATGCTTTCTGGTTGCAATTCTGCTGTCATTAAGCTTACCTTTCTGTATATAATAATGACTCTTAAAGGTATATTTTTTCTTTTTCTTCTGTGAACACAATATACAATTGTTATATGACATCCATATATAAAGTCACAGTAAATAACTCTGCTTTTATCACACAAAGGAGCATATGAACTGTATTAACATTATTAGCAGGTCTAGCTATATATGTGCATGTAAGCCACATTAGCAACCTAGGACAGGTCTTAGCTGGCCAGCTACTCTCAGGTGTTATGGAAGCTGAAGAGCCAGTGATGCCAGCTCTGCAAACTGATGGAGTTGGAATTTCCTCACAAACTGGCCGTGTTGTGAGGGAACAATACAAGGCTTACTTTGTGGGTAGTGGGGCAGTGCCCTGGCAACAAAATGTTGTGGATAATGTCTAATAATACCCTGTATTTTGTTTATTAAACCCAAATATCTTTGAAATACTGTTGTTTGTGTTTATTATCTTTGCAAATATTCTTCTAATGTAATTTTTATTTATTTTAGTTTAGTTGACAAACCATAATTGGAATGTATTAGGTCGAAATCTTGCCTTGGCATATGTAGTGTATTATGTTGTGCTGTTGCTCTGCTACCCACATTTTCAAGTACACTGTCAATGTAACTACACCAACTTAACAAATATACTGTTCTTATTAATCATATAAATAAGAAGCCACACATAGGAAATCCCAAAAAATATTTACTTTCACCACCAAGAAATATTTTTTTTTCTTGTTTTACAACAAAACAAAATATATTTATTTTTTTTGTTTGGGTTTTTTTTTGCTTTCTTCTCAACTTTGAGGTGGCTAAACATGCATCTTTGAAAGCACAGCAATACACATCACAAAATCACTACCTAACAAATTACAAAATCTTATGTAAAAAGGCCATACTATACATTTTGCATTGTATTCTCAATGTGAGAATATCTTGCCTTCCTCAGGTGGAAAGAGCGCCTACCTTTCTGCGACAAATGTTAAAGAGGGCTAATTTGAAAATGGCACTTATGATACCCTTCCTAAAATGTCATTCCGTACACATTATTAACCAAAGCCCACTGTGTCCACATGTGCTAGCTGACATCACGGGATCTCACTGTTTTTGTGTTGATGGCAGTTAGCACATGTGGGCACAGTGGTGTTTTTTCAAACTCTAAAAACGTTGTGGAACTTGCCACTGCACTTGTATTGTCAAAATTTTTGAGGTTATTTTCAAAACACACACTGTGTTTCCTATCATTTTCAATCCTCATGGTTGCAAATCGTATTCTCTATTTTAATATAAAAAATACCCAAGTATGCAAAACAGTATGAAAAAGGGAACTTTGTGGACAATACCCCAAGATGTTGTGTATACTGACTACACTAAATATAAAAGGAGGTGGTCAAGCACCTAGAGAAGGGGGTGGAGAAACACTGACCTACAAACCTTAACACAATTTTTTTTCAAAATTTTAAGGGGTTGTAAAGGTCCCATTTTTGTACCCTAAATAGCTTCCTTTAGCTTAGTGCAGTCCTCCTTCACTTACCTCATCCTTTTTTTTTTTTTATTATCTTTTTTATTAATTTTCCAAAAACATATATAACACACATTAAAATACATGAAACACATTTACAGTCTCAATATTTCCCATTACAAATAAAAATAAAAAAAAAGGGGGGAAGAAAAGAGGGAGAGATGGGGAAATGGAGAGAGAGAGAGAGCGAGAAAAAAAAAGGGGGGGGGGAGGGAGTGGGGATGATTTTAGAAGGGGGGGATGGGGGAATACAGTCCCCCATACTCTCCCCCAAATATATTATGTGCTATCACTCTAGTGTTGATGTCTTCTAAAGTGGAATTAAATAATAAAGGGAGACAAAAAGTGGTTTCGAACTACTACGAACTAAAAAATAAGTGTTAAAATCTAAAAGTAGACAGTATAAAGGACTAGGGGATGAATTTATGAGTGACTGTACTGATAGAGTGACAAAACATGTATATAAAGAGAAAAGTGAGAGGTAAAGTTATCGCCACCTGTGCCAAAAAAAAAAAAAAAGGAGGAAAAGAAAAAGAGATGGGGAAAAGGAGAGGGGGAAAGTGAGGGAGAGGGAAAAAAAAAAGGGGGAGGGGGGATGATTTTAGAAAGGGGGGGATGGGGGAATACGATCCCCCATACTCTCCCCCAGATATATTATGTGCTATCACTCTAGTGTTGATGTCTTCTAACGTAAAATTAATTAATAAAGAGTGAAAAAAAGTGATTTCAAAAACTACTACAAACTGAAAAACAAGTGTTAAAATCTAAAAGTGGACTGTATAGAGGACTAAGGGATGAATTTACAAGTGACTACACTGATGAAGTGACAAAACATATATGTAGAGAGAAAAATAACAGGTAAAATTATTGTCACCTGTGCCCAAAAAAAAAAAAGGGGGGGGAGGGGGGAGTAGGGGAAGCCTCAGGGAAGAACAAATCTAATCCCCCTCTCTCACTCTCTCCGAGAAAAGGAAGAGAACAAAAATAGGGGTGTAAAAAAGGAAAGAAAAGGGAGGAAAGGGAAGGCCGGCATGCATGGTATCCAATAAAATGTTTGTCACATTACATTTTAGTCTCTTAAGGGATAAGCCAAAGAATAACCACAGGGAATCATCCTTAAGATATAGATAGCTTATTCAATAGATGTAAATGGGTCTCAGTGGGATTGTGCAAGTATCTCTCTATAGGTTGTGGTGTCCTTGAACTCCATCCACGGAGTCCAAGTTAAAGTGTGTCGTTGAAAAGTGTCCTTGTTACAATGAGTGATATCTTCCATGAGATGGACCTCTGGAATTTTTTGAAACCACTTTTTCACGGATGGAGTCTCAGGCTGACCCCAAAGGGTAGGTATAAGTGCTTTAGCCGTATTAAGCAGATGTGGAACTAAAGAACATTTGTATTTTCTGACAGGTTCCTTGGTAGCATGGAAAAGAATGGTCCATGCATCAACAGGAAGATTACTATTGGATATTTGTTGGATAATTCGAATAATGCTAGACCAAAAGGGGCGGATGAGTGGGCACGACCACCATATATGAGCGTGGGTTGCTCTGTTCCCACAATTCCTCCAACACAACGGGGAGTTGTCGGGGAGCATCTGATGAAGCTTTGATGGGGTGTAGTGCCATCTGGTTAGTAGTTTGTAATTGACCTCAGCCATCCTTGATGCAATTGAAGAGATATGAGTCAGCTGTAGGACTTTATCCTTTTGGCTGTCTGAGAGGCAGGATTCCAAGTCTGCCTCCCACTTAGCGAGAAAGGGAGGATAAGTATCACCTTGGAGCTTGATGAGTAATTTGTAGAATACCGAGATACAATGTTCAGGTGGGTCCATTGAATTAAAAACTTCCTCAATACTGTTTAAGTCCTGTATCCCTCTAAGCGGCTGAGGCAGAGTTCTAAGGAAACCTTGCAATTGATTATATCTCCATTTATCAAGAAACATAATGGGCTTGAGGCCAAGAATTTCCTTAAGAGGCTTAAGCGCATTTGCTCGAAGAACATGATGTAGTAGAAGAGGTTCTTCTGGCAACCACGTCCTATAGCCAGGATCTAATAGGCCAGGTAAGAAATAATCGTGGTTCAAAAGCGGTAACAGAGGAGAAGCATATGACCACGAGAACTTCCTATGTAAGGCATCCCATACATCAAGGGTGGAAGTGGTTAAAGTGGAGATACTTGGAGCAAGGTCTCTATGTAAGCGTGGCAACCAGGGTGTAGTTGCTAGGTCTGTGTTACTAAGAGCATGTTCCAAACTCACCCAAAGTTTGGAATTAGCAGCATATTTCCATTCGGATATTCTAGACAGAATCACAGCATTATAATAAGCCTTAAAATTTGGAAGGGCCAGTCCCCCAGCTTCCTTGGAGCGAAATAATACTTCCTTAGATACTCTGAGGTGACTGTTCCTCCAAATAAAGCGGGAGACCATGGTCTGTAATAGGGAAAAAAATCCTATAGGCACACCCAATGGGATCATTTGAAAGAAAAAAAGAACTCTAGGCAGAATGTTCATTTTAATTATACTCACTTTACCCAACCATGAGTGTGTCAGCGTGATCCACTTTTGTAGATCCCTTCTAATATTATTCAATAATGGGATGTAATTATATTTAAAGAGGGACTGAATGTGAGGCACAAGATTCACTCCCAGATATTTCATACTTCGTTGAACCCATCTAAAAGGGAAGAGGGGTTTTAAATTTTCCACCTCCCTTCCAGGTAGATTAATATTTAGAATTTCAGACTTAGATAGGTTAATTTTAAAGTTGGAGAGTGTCTGAAAAGTAGAAAACGCTGACATTAAATTAGGAAGCGAGATACGAGGCTGCTGGATAAAAAATAAAATATCGTCCGCATATGCCGCATATTTGTGCGTTTTATTACCTACTTGAATCCCATGTATATTTAAATTACATCTTATGGTTGCCAAAAAGGGTTCGAGGGTAAGGGCAAATAAAAGGGGAGAAAGAGGGCAGCCCTGTCTGGTCCCATTAAATAGTTGGAATGAGTCACTCAAAGTGCCATTTATGCAAATTTGTGCCGTGGGGTTAGAATAGAGGGAAGTAATGCGGTAAAACATCTTGGATCCCAGCCCAAAATGTCGCAGGGTCAGTTTTAAGTAATCCCAGTCCACCCTATCGAACGCTTTTTCAGCATCTGTAGATACGAATAGGGTGGACTGGGAAGACCTTTGAGCGTATTGTATAAGAGATATCGCCCAGAGAGAATTATCCTTGGCTTCTCTGTGTGGCATAAAGCCCGTCTGATCCGTAGAAACCCAACTAGGTATAAGAGGGAGTAGTCTGTTGGCCATTACCTTAGAATATAATTTGATATCAACATTTAATAGGGAAATTGGCCTATAGCTACTGCATTGAGTAGAGTCCTTATCTGCTTTAAGGATAACTGAAATATGGGCTGTAAGAGATTCCGGGCGCATAGTCCCGAGGTCTGTGAGATTGAATTGGCATAAGCCGTAAGGCGGGGCAGAAGGATATCACTGAATGTTTTATAGTACCGGATAGTATAACCATCCGGTCCCGGGGCTTTACCTGTCGGTGAAGATTTCAGAGCCGCCTGAAATTCCTCAACCGAAAGTTCAGATTCAAGTTCCCTGAGAGTCAAATTTGAAAGTTTGGGCAAATTTGCTTCTTTTAGATATGTAAGCATAAGGTTACGTCTCTCCTTCACAGTCAGAGACGGGGAGTCACACTGCACTTTGTACAAATCTGCATAATAGTCCCTGAAAGCTTTAGCAATGTGAGGCGTCGCATGGACTAAATTTCCGTTTGATAACTTTATTTTAGGAATAAACGATCTAGTCTGTTTTACTTTGAGGGATCTTGCTAATTGTCTGCTAGGTTTGTCCCCCCACTCATAGAATTTTTGCGAATATCGTTGGAATTTCCGAGCTGTATCGAGGTTAAGAGGATTTTTTAATTCCTCTCGTTTCAATGTGAGAGCTTCTAGCTGGGATGTGTGCAAAGTGAGTTTATGTTGTTTATCAAGTTCTGTTATTTGGTGCAGGACCTGTTCAAGTTGTTGACCACGCTCTCTTTTTTTCCTTGCCCCAAGTTCTATGAATCGGCCTCTCATAGTTGATTTGTGAGCTTCCCATACAATAGCAGGGGATGTCTCAGAAGGTTTATTGTCTTTAAAATATTGCGATATATGAGAGGCAAACACAGAAACTTCTGTTGGGTTAGAAAGAATAGAATCATTGAGTCTCCAATTATTGGAGCGCTGAGTCAAAGTGGGCATAGTCATACTCATCGACACAGGTGCATGATCTGACAGTGTCGCAGTACCTATATTCGCCGATTGTAATAATGGGAGGTGATAATGGTCTAAAAAGATATTATCTATTCGGGAATAAGACTGATGAGTCTTCGAAAAATTGGAAAAATCTTTTTCTTTTGGATGTAAAATACGCCATACGTCTATCAATTGTCGGTCTATTAGTCTCTTTTTAACAAAGGACAGGCGCTTAAAAGAGATGTTAGAGCGACCGTGGGATGTATCCAAAACAGGATCTAGAGACATATTTATGTCTCCTGCCAGTATGATTAGACCCTCAGCAAATTGTGATAAATCAGTAAGAATTTGAGAAAAAAAGGTAGGTTGATTTTGGTTCGGGCAGTATATGTTTGCTAGAGTACATTGGGTAGTACCTAAAAAGCCCTTTAAAAAAAGAAAACGACCATGGTCATCCGCTTGCATATCTAAAAAACGGAAGGGTACGCTACTACTAAAGCCAATAGCCACCCCCTTAGCTTTATTCGTATCTGAAAGGCTATAATACCACTGAGGAAAATAAAGCAAGGTCAATTTGACCTGCGTAGTATGGGTTAAATGTGTTTCCTGAAGAAACACAATAGAAGAGGCAAGTTTCCGTAATTCACGGATAACCTGATGCCGTTTTGCCGCAGCATTTAAACCCCTAACATTATAAGAAGTAACTTTAAGTGTGGCCATTTATCACAGTAGAGCATAACCCTTGAACCTACTTAGCCATGCATGCCAGCCTTGATAGGGAAAATAAAACAAAAAAGAAACGGGTAAGTATTGAGAAAAACAAAAAGACAAATTTACATAAACAACAAAAACGTCCTTCTGGACGCATGTGGGAAACCTTAATTTATCACGCAGATTTCTGCGGTGGTCCCTATGGGGGGAGAGAGCACGGGCAGCCGTCCAGAACTCCCGTAGGAGAACGGATAAGAAAACTCGAAGGCTACCCGCTCTCCACAACCCCAAAAGGAAAGAAGGGGAGGGGAACGTGTCGTATAAAAGACACATAGGAGCATTGTGCTCCACCCGCATTCAGCTTGCGTCAGATAATGTGCAGAGGAATACTTTTTGCTCCAACAGTAAACAATAAACCTTTTTATAACAAATATACTTTAGCGGCCAAGTCACATCTCATTAGATATAATAACTTACAGGCATACTCAACCAAAGAAAAAAAGGAAAGTACATAGGCATAATCACCCTTTACTCGTCTATGTTATTATACAGGACCTGACGCTGAAGAGCGCCCTTTTTTAGTAGTAGGAGATTTTTGCCAATGGGAGTCCTGAATATGCGAAAACTTAGGGACCGGATCATGCCAGCCCGGGAGGTCCACTGAGGGCAGATTAAGGTCCTTTAAAAATTGTAACAATTCCTCTGGGAACCGGAGGGTGTGGGAGCGACCATTTTTGGTAGCAATAAGGCACGCCGGGAAACCCCATCTATAGGTAATCTCCTTAGAACGTAAATGTTCCAAAAGTGGTTTAAAGCGGAGGTTCACCCTAAATACTGACATTATCTTATAGTGATCTTGCTAGCAGATACATATACATATTCCTATTGATTTTTTTTCTTGTGGTTGTACTTACCGTGAATCAGTCGTTTTAATGTGGACTTCCGGGTATTCCTCCCGCGGAAGTGGGCGTATCTTTCTTTCCTCGGAGCCCCGTTGATTTCTGGGAGGTGCTCGCAATGTCTCCTGGGAGCCGTTGCGGATTCTGCCAGCCCTGGACTGCGCAGGCGCAGCGCTCTAGCTCCGAAAATTGCCGAACATTAAGAGCTGTAGACTGCGACTGCGCAATCAACAGGGTATTGTGACAGTCGTTGCCGCACGCTCCCGATGCTCGCTCCACTCAGCAAGGGGGGCGGGTGTATTACTATTATAATGAGCGGATGCATGTTTAAATAAAGGAATTGATGGACAGAGAGGGCGGGTAGTTCAATGTGGATGGCCGATTTGAATACTTGTCAGAGAATTGTTAAAAAAAATCTTATGTCTTTTTTTTTTAACAATTCATTGACAAGTATTGAAATCGGCCATCCACATTGAACTACCCGCCCTCTCTGTCCATCAATTCCTTTATTGCATCCGCTCATTACAATAGTAATACACCCGCCCCCCTTGCTGAGTGGAGCGAGCATCGGGAGCGTGTGGCACAATATTGTGCTCAAAGCGCATGCGCCGAATATGGGTTATAATCCATTCGGCTATTTTCGGAGATCTGCCGTGAACGGACACGCAAGTGTTGCGCATGCGCAGAACAGAGCTGGCAGAATCTGCTGAGGGGCAATTCTCGGCAGGTCACCGTCAACACTGATGATACAGCGGTGAATGCTGGGATGCATTCACCGCATCCCGGAAGTCTCTGCTTGTGGGCTTCACAGTGCCCACAAGCAAAATGGCAAAGAACAAGATCTATTTATAAAAGTTATTATTTAGAACGGAAATAGACGGGGGACGTCTCTAATTGCAGGACAAGTGTGTACTAACATGTTATCTGTAACCCCATTACATGCACATAGAAAAAAAAAAACGAGGGACCGCGGAACCTCCGCTTTAAGGGCTCTGCGGCGGTCTAAGGTTTCTTTAGATAAATCCGAGAAAATATTGAGAGTTGCTCCATCAAAGTCAATGTTGGGAATGCTCCTCAACTTGACCATAATGGCGTTCTTATCTGTGAAATAATGTAGACGGCATATTACGTCTCTGGGTTGCTCAGGAGCAACGGTACGAGACCTAAGAGCCCGATGAACCCGATCAAAGCGCAACGGATCAGTGGGTTCATTTCCCAACACTGAATTAAATATACCTCTAATCTGCGACTCCAAATCTTTATCTCCAGTCACTTCGGGCAGACCTCTGATTCGTAGGTTGTTTCTGCGATTTCTATTCTCGAGGTCCTCTAACTTATATAGTGAGGCACGTTGAGCAAGGGCTAGCTGTGTGACAGTCTTTTGTAGTTCTCTTATAGCTGTTTCATGAGTATCTTGTCTCTGCTCTGTGCCCTCCACCCTATCGAGAATATGCGCCATATCTGTTCTTACCCCTGTGATTTCCTTTTTTATTGATTTTTCGAGTCCATGGAACATCCCGGCTAACTCTTTTCTGATGCCGCTCAGCAGAGACGCCATATCTGAGCCTGTAGGAGACTCAGGTTCTTCCATGAGATCTGAGCAGTAAGATGATACAGGCGAACTTTCTCTTACAGAGGTTGCTAGTGAAGCGAGAGATGCGTTGCGTCTCGTGCGTCTAGCTTGACTGCTACATGCGCCAGGGCCGGTTCCACTGGCAACCAGGAATCGCTGTATGGAACTAGAGGTGGTTTGGTTAGTCGCCGTTCCTTTACTATGTGTCTTGGGAGTTGTAGAGCGGATTTTGTGTATCTTTGCTGGCATAGTTGGAGCTTCAGAACTGAATGCTAAGTGGAGCGCCCCTCAGTCTCATTCGCTTAACAACATGTGTACAGCGTAGTATGGAACATATGGTTATTCAGGCCCATGCTGAGCTTCATCTGCTGAATAGGGGTTGAGCTGGAGAGGACAGGGATGACTGGGCCCTTACTGCTACTAGGCCAAGGGTGTAGCAAGCTGAGGCCTAGTGAGCGTGCCACTCCCTCCGAGCTGCTGCTATATGGCTCTGGGTGTCTAACTAGTGCCTTAGCAACCAAGTAGGGAAGATAATGATCCCAATGAGGCACTGAAACTGGGCCAGAGGGAGCTGTTCGGGGGGGTGAGGTGGGATAAGGCTGGGGTGCCCGGAGTAGCAAGCTGGCCTCCGACTACCGAGGGTAGGCCCAAGCCACGGTCTTTCCTGGGAGAGTAGGCCGACCTTAGGTGTTCCACTCAGATTAGGCCTACAGATTCCCCGCTCGGAGCCCCTCCTGTGCGCCCGTGAATAGTCTCTCTAGGGGTGTCCCGTTATGGCTAGATAGGGCTGCCGCCCTGTTACTTGCTGTGCTCCACAGGCTGGGAAGTCCGGGACGGCAGGCCGCAAGATGGCGTCAGGCGACTGGATGGATGTAGCTAGCGGCTGGGATCCACAGGTGTTTGAACGATGTAGCGTTCGTCCCATGCCCTCCGGAGCTGCGGCAGCTGGTAGGTTAGAACCGGGCAGTCGTTCCGGATCGCGGGATTAGAGAGCGGGGAGCCTCGGAGGGTCAGCAGGCCTCAAGATGGCGCCGTATCCCTGCAGCCCAGCGCTGTGGGTGAAAAGAAACCCGGAGCTCCCACGAGACGATCCTCTGTGTGCGGACGGCACCCGGAAATGACGTCAGCTCCGTCGCTAGTCAGCACATGAACTGATTCACTTACCTCATCCTTAAAAGTTTTTCCAGATATGTCCTTATTTCTTCCTAGTAATCCTCAGTTGGTGTTCTTCTGTGTGTAATCCACACAGTATTGCAAGGCTTTCTCCCTGGTGTGGAGTGTCGTGCTCGCCCCCTCCCTTGGACTACAGGAGAGTCAGGACAACCACTAAAACCCAGGTCTTTCGATATCTGCAACGTAGAGAGCGTCCTGACTCTCCTGTAGTCCAAGTGAGGGTGCGAGCACGGCACTCCACACCAGAGAGCAAGCCTCGCATTACAGTGTGGATTCCAGACAGAAGAACAGGAAATGTGGATTTGTAGAGGAACAATTAAGGACATTTCAAGTAAAAATTTAAGGATGAGGTCAGTGAAGGAGGACTGCAGTAAGATAACGTAAGATATTTTGGCAAACAAAATTGGACCTTTACAACCCCTTTAAGTGAATTGTCATGCGATTACAAATGACAATTCACATGAAAAGACACAGCATATGGCATTGTTCTTAAATAATCAGAAATCCTAGTAATTCCATGGAACTATTGTTATTTCGACATTTCAATAATCATAGTCTGTGCTTAAAGGTATAGTAAAAAGAATCAAACAAAAATAACCCAGAAATTAAAATTTTGCTAACAGGTCTACATAATCCTGCATACGCCTCAGAACACCAGTGGCAGCCTCCTTTATTTGTTCAAGTTCAGTCATTGCCTGCAGCATATCAGCACTGATCCGACCAATTGTGCATCTTGGTAGTTTGTGGCCTTGGAAAAATAGAAAACATACAAATGGGAATCAAGGACAAGTGGCTGTGGCCCTACAAAAGTGAATTATGGTCAAATGAATAATCCTGCCAATTGGGGCAAATACTTACCTCGAAAGAAATTTGGATTCAGAAACCTGCTTGCTCTTCAGACACCTACACTACTAGGAATGTACACACTGTAGCTACTCTATGATCTTGTCCCTGGTGCCTGTGTCTCCTCCAATTGGTTACCTAGGAACACTGCCAGCTCATTCCACCTCCTGTCTCCTTCTACATGCAAATGTTCAATGCACTACCTACTTTGCCTCAGTGTTTGGCTGTTAATTTAAATATAATTTAACCATTCCCTAGACATGTCTATACCAGTTGTGTTGCGTCCATATATGGCGCTGTAGAAACGCCCCCACTCTGTCTTGTAACGCCACTGAAAGACAATACACAGATTCATGCATTGCATGAATCTGTGTATTGTTGCCCCTTCAAAACAATATTCTGATGGCTGGGCTCCTGTTGAGTACAGGACATCTGAATTTAGAGTGGTGGTTGTGTTTTGGAAGTGTCTATCAGAGCAAGTGGCTCTGATAGGCTTTCCTGTTAAACAGACCTCACACTGTAATTTGCCTCTAAATAGTTGACAAGGTGACGCAGAGTGAATTCGTTCCTTAAAAATCAATGACATGCATCTCAGCCAGTCATGATCATCGGATATGGTTACCGGCAACCTGATTGGCTGAAGCAACATCGAGGGCGGGAGAAGACATCTAGGACTGAAGAAGGACAGTGATGAGCCAAGGCTGGTAAGTGCATGGCTGGGTGTAAACTGGCTTGATTTTACCCTAAAATTGGGGCATTTGAGGAGACAAACTGTTACCCTTTGGCCACAGTGGCTGCGTTTGATGGGCACAGTGAAAAAAAAAATTTGCATTATTTTGCCACTTTGTTAGCAAATAATAAAAAATAACAAAATGCCACTGTCTACACATTACAAGACAATATGTTCAAAATACTTACTGGGGCAAACAACAGGCTCAATTAAATCATCTTCTATTTGATGCACTACTCCACCCTCTGCATGACTTGTGTCTGGGGATGTGAGGTCCACTGGAGGCTCTTTGCTGGGTCCAGCTTTCTGATCACACTCCTCTAAATGTTTGAGCTGACAACACTCACGTTCCTCTAAAAAAAATAAAAAATAAGCCACCCCAAATCTAAAATCTGTGACTAGAATCCCTTGAGTTGAATTAGGAGACCAACCTTGCACTAGTGACAATGTTTTCTCCAGCCTAGTGGACTATCATGCGCAATATGCAAATAAAAAAAAAGCAAAAGTGCATTGTAAAGGGTAGATGATGTACTTTCAAATGATCACCAAAATGCCTATATGCCAACATAGCAAAAAAATGACATTTGACAAACACCACTCTTGTGTCCTATGGGATAGGGGATCTGTGATGAACATTCTAGCAGGCGTGACTCTGTGTGACTGTGATCCCCAGGCCCTCTCCTCTACCCATGTCTAGTCTTGAAAGGCATCATTAATGTGCAGTGATGCTACGCACAGCAAACATTAATAATTAAATACCCCTTATTAAAGTAACTATATGAGACCATGTCCTTGGGACAACCAAGAATATCCCCTATTTAATTTGAGGGTTTACTTACGATTTGGGGATGATGCTGGCCCTGTTGTCTCCCCTGTTGGGGCCTGGCCAAGGGAAGCCTCCCTTTGTTTCCTCTGGTGGCTTGTCTGCTGGCTTTCCCTGTGCCTTTTTCCTGTGAATATCATTACATACTGTATCTTAATTATTGATCCAAAAATGTTGAGTCAGAAAGAATACGTTTATTCATTCATATATGCATTAACTGTAATTAACTTCTTATTTCCCCCCACAAATTCGAAAAAAAAAAAAAAAAAAGTAAAGTCAGCTAATTCAAACATAAAGATAATTACTACAGTCAGGAATTTGGCTTACTTCTTTTTATAATGATGCGGTGAATGGAGTCCAACTGTTCTTTCTCTCTGTGTTTTAAATCTGACCATCGTTTTCGAATTTGATCTTTCGTTCGTTGTACGCCATATTCTACCACGAGGACCTTCTCCAGAATATAGTCTTTATGGCTGTTGGGCCTGTCATAGTTCTCCAGCTTACAATCATAGTCATATTTGTCAAAGATGCGCACCATCTCCCCCATCTCCCCCTTGCTCATGGGGGTGGCCTTGTGTTTTCTATAATCACCACCTCGGGGCCTGGTCGTTTTCGGTGAGGCCTCCATCATGTTCTCCGTCACGAATGTTCCGCTGTGTATGTCGCATGCAGGAAAAAGTATGTTGGCACGCCCCAGCGTCATGACGTACTGAGAGTGGAGTTTGACGCATACGCAGGGTATATAAATCCCTAACGACCGTTCGACATACCGGTCGCTGGAACGTAACCTTAGGAAATGAAAACAAGACGGAGGCATAGATGAAAGAAAGGTACGTGACAACATTGTGACAATGTGTGCATGGACACATAGGATAACATTGAATGAGTGCTGGGGCAGTTTGAAAAAGTGTACTAATGCCTCTGAATGGGCGTTTAGCAGTGTCTCATGTGCATGGGGCCAAATGACAATATCCTAATTACCTAAAGGCAGGGCTGCCATCAGGGGGGTACAGGCAGTACACCTGTAAGGGTCCTGGAGGCCCCCAGGGCCCAGGATGGAAACACACCCTTTTATTTTACTTGTTCGTCAGCATCCAAAGCCCCCCGACCTCAAATATTTGCTGCGTCAGCAGCACCCGCTTTGCAAAACGTGGCGGAAGCCCTCCCCGCTTCACCTAGGCTCCAGGGGGCACATGCCTGAAGCTGGGTAAGGGGAGCACAAATTAATGATGGCGGCCCTGCATAAAGGCCTATATTCTAAGCAGGTTAGGAGCTAGAAGCTAAACATTATTGGTTTGTCTTGTGTTCTTTCTTGCAGCCATCTGATCAAATTGGAGTTACAATGAAGGGGACAGTTTTGAATAGCCCAGAATTCATGGCTGACTTAATTGAACACTACAGGAATCACGCCTGTCTGTGGCAGGTGAAACATAAAGATTATTCAAATAAACACAAAAGGCAGGCAGCGATCGATCAATTGGTGGAATTGGCGAAGACTGTGTACCCCAGGGCAGACGAGACGACGGTCAAGACCAAAATTGGAGGCCTCAGGAGTATGTTCAACAGGGAGATCAAGAAGATTGAGGAATCCAAGAGATCGGGAGCAGCAGCAGAAGAGGTTTATGTCCCCAAGCTGTGGTACTTCTCAAGCCTGGGATTTTTGAAGGACCAGACTGTGCCACGCAGGCATATTTCGACACTATCCTCCACACTACCCTCCACATCAGCTGAGGCCACAGATACTGAGGCGGATCCGACACAAGAAGAAGAGGAGGAGGAGGAGCTCAGCTTGCCCCAGGTATAGCATTGTCAAAAATATCTCAAAAATAGAGAAATTGAGATAAATGTGTTGTTATGATGCCTCCAAAATTATGACCTAAAAAAAGTGATTAGAAATGAGAAAATAGACAGAAGTTGAAAGTACAAATTTTGACAAGAAGGAGAAATGCTGGAGTCACAATGATAGCCTTTGCTTTTTGAAGACATTCAATTTTTTAAAAAAATTGGATGCTAAAATGTGTTGGGAGAATGTTGACTACTAATAAATAATATTGTAATTATGTTGCTTTTTCAGACCCAGGAAACTTTGACACAAGACGAGGCTGGGCCCAGCAGCCAAACCACTGAGTCCAGAGTCCCTACCCTGCACCCTCCTACCAAAAGGGGCAGGAAGAGGCACCACCTTGATGAGGCCACAGCCGAGTTCCTTACTCGGGCTACTTCAGTCATCGCCACGGCATCCGATAGTGCAGAAGGCTTTGGGTGTTTTACAGCCAACAAGCTGAGGGAGGTTGATGTGGAGCAAAGGGAGCTATGTGAGGGGCTCATCATCCAGCTCCTCAGCAAGGCGAGGAAACGGGAGCTAACCCCTAAAACCCATGTCTGTGATTTGGAGCACACAGCTCCTCAACATCAAACTTACCCACCCCTTCAAACCTACCCACCCCATCCAACATACCCACCCACCCCAGCAAGCCCACCCACCCCAGCAACATGGGGGTCAGTGGCCACATCAGACCCTGGATCCCCAACAAGGCCAGTGGTCTGGGGAGTTTAGGGGCTACTAAGAAGTTATTAATTAATTTTTTTTAGGGGGTCACCAAGAAAAAGACAAATCCTTATTTGAGTTGTGTTGGTAATGCACACTATCCAAAATAGCCTCAGCTGATGGGGAGCGAAGTGTGGAAAGCCATGTACCGTGTTTCAGTCTGGTATGCCACAAATACCAGTCCCTTGGAGTACCACAGCCTGGGGACAGATATGTCTTCTGCTGCTGCTCCCCATCTTTTTAATTTCACGACCTTCTTTGAGCTCCCTGTTGAATATACTCCTCAGGTGACCAATTACTACATTCATTTAATATTTGTATGCTCTGGGGTACAGAGGCTTCGCCATTTCCACCATTTGATCGATTGCTGCCTTCATGTTTTGAATTATAGGATATGACATTATTATTATGTTTACTTTGATTTACTAAACAAAATAAAATGCTGCCAAAAATATGATGTAGCGACCTCACCCCTCTCACCCCTTCTCATTCTCGGCTTGTTGGTCTTGTCTAGGGGTTTAGTACTGGGGGGAGGGATGCGATACACCATGGCCCATGTCCTCCAGAGAGACTGGAGGTGAAAGCCAGAACTATCGGGTTTAGTGTGTGTCCCAGAGTCAAATCCTTTCTTCGAGTTGACTCCCTTTGCTCCTAGTAACCAGAGTTCCACACACTGAAAAGGTCCAACTCGTATTTATTCTCTTCCAGAAATAAATAGTCATACAGCACAAACAGGTTGAGACCCATAGAACACTTCAGTATTTGTGGGGAGTAGGTCAAGGCACAATTCTTTAAGTAGAGCTAACCACTGTGGTGTCACCAATGGTTATGATGTATAGTCACTGCCACCGACTATATAGAACAAGAGCATGAATTACCTTCGCTATCACAGCCCCTGTCAAAGGGAAGACATCCGTCCAAGAGAGTTACCGGAGGCCTCTCCGTCACCGGCAAATGCTGCGCCAGACTTTCCGGAGAAGTTCCGCTCACCGGCCTCCTCAATCTCAGACACGGGCACCCAAGGCGTTAGGGCCCCCTCGGATTCCTCCACCCTCGCAGAACTCAGTCGAAGGTACTAAGTCCCAGGCCTCCGCATTAGTACCTCACCCCAGGCTAAAGGTGCCTGGGATGGACTCCATCTCCTGCTCCGGCCCGGTCAAGGGCACCTGGGCCCGGAACTCTGGAACGCCAGCACCCAGGCTGAAGGTGCCTGGGCGCGGCTGCGTCCTCCGACTCTGAACCCCAAGGTCAGGGTGTCCGCCCCTTTTATCTCCTCTCCCTTTGCGTCACAGCAGGTTCCCCACCCTGCTGTACCAGCGCCAGGAAAGGACAAAAAGGGATGCAGTCTTGCGGTGAGTGTTCAGCTCCGGCCCAGGGCGACAGCGCCACCTGCAGGCCGCAGAGAACCTTACACCACCAGAGTCCTCCAAGAACCACAAAAGGGTCTCAGATTCCCTAACAATCAGTGCATCTGGGTTACACTACCACCCAGATGCCTCCCCTAAATTCAAATACCCACTACAATGAATTTTGTGTTTTATCTTAATATTTACTGTTTCGGAGTAGGCAGGTAAATTTTTAAAAATATAAGGGACACAAATATAGTAGCTTGTGGTTTCATCATAAAATACATAGGGGATAATGTGGTTGTGCTAACTAGAAACAATACATAATATATATTAATCAGATTTTGAAATATAAAAAAAAAAACACATCCATAAAGAGGAAAGATGTTGTTTTTAATTTACTCCGTCTGTATCAACAGATAAACAGCTTTTAGGTTTATTAGGGCATTATAAAGAATCATGAAAATGTGCGCTGGATTAAAAGAATTCATAATTGCCGCGTCACGAATGTGAGATCTCCATAACGAACGCTAGATTTACAAGACTGAAGGCTCTCGGCTGTTCCTTGCTTCTGAGCATGTGCGTTCGTACCTAGGACAAAAGTCCGATGGTGTTCTGTACACACGGTCAGACTTTGCTCCATCTGACTTTTGTTGGGCAAAAGTTTGTCCGTTTGCAGACCGAACTTTTGTCCGATGAAAACAAAAAAAACCAAAAAAGTTTGTCCGATGGAGCGTACACACGGTCGGATTGTTGGTCCAACTTGCTCAAAATGAAGTTTGTTGGCCAAAAGTCCGACCGTGTTTTTTACCCTGAAAATAGAGGGTATTCTGTGCCTGATTGTTACACGCAGGGGGCTGTGGAAAGTTTTTTTCCTGAAACTTTCCTTTTAAAGTTAGGGTGCGTTTTATACGCCTCTGCGTGTTATACGCCGATAAATACGGTAAATTACATACTAATAAAGTACACAACTAAAAAAGTGCTTCACAATAGTGCATGTAAAAAAATTCTCAGTTAGCAATCCCCACATCCCCCCTTGTAGCTAGAACATAAAGACCTTTGATGTTGACGTTCACCCAACAAATACAATTCAAATTACTAGTGACAACATTCAAACCCATCAACAACCCCTCCCCAAGCTACATCGGCAACTTCATCTCAAAATACTATAAAACCATCCTTTCATGACCTCCTGCTCTCCAGTGCCTCCCATTGGTGCCTTCAGGACTTCTCTTGAGCCTCTCCCATTCTCTGGAACTCCCTACTCCAATCTGTCCTGCTATCTCCTACTCCGTTCACCTTTAGGCAATCGCTGAAAATGAATTTCATACATCTCAACTTTTGAACTTGACAATAAGGGATACCCAAGGGGCAGAGCGTGCCGTGGCCAAAAAAATGGATGTGGCTAAGCTATTACCAGTGGGATGAGCTTAAGAGGGTATGGTTAAACATAACCCAGGCTTCCTTGTGCATATAAAATATGCTTTGATTCCTGTGCCACAAGCATGAGTCTCACAGATACATATAAATCTCTGCATCATTTTTTTAAAGCAAAAAAAAAAAATTCAATTAGCACAGCAACCAACATTAAACACTTTGGGGAGACGAATGTAATGTACAGTATAGCGTATACATACCTCCCAGCTTTTGAACTTATGAATGAGAGACATCTACAGAATACAGGAAACAAACCCTGCTGGCATTCCCTCCACTGTACAGCAGCTGTAGAGCAGTGCTTCAGACATCATTTCCTCCTACTGTGCAGAGCTTCAAAGCCCGTCCAGTCCTAGCTAGTGATGAGCCGAACACCCCCGGGTTCGGTTCGCACCAGAACCCGCGAACGGACCGAAAGTTCGCACGAACATTAGAACCCTATTAAATACAATGGATGCGAACGTTCGGATTCTAAAGTGCTAATTATAACAACTATTATGCATGTTATTGTCCGAAACAGAGTTTGGGAACCCGGCTTCTGCACCAGGGGACATGTATCAATGCAAAAAGAAGTTTTAAAAACGGACGTTTTCCGGGAGCAGTTTAATGATGCATAAAGTGAAAAAAAAAAGTCAAATATTCCTTTAAATATTGTACCTGGGGGGTGTCTAAAGTATGCCTGTGAAGTGCCACGTGTTTCCCGTGTTTAGAACTGTCCCTGCACAAAATAACATTTCTAAAGGAAAAAAAACCATTTAAAACTGCTTGCGGCTTTAATGCAATGTCTGGTCCCGGTAATATGGATGAAAATCTTTAGGAAAAATGGCATAGCTACCCCATCAACCCCCCCCCCCCCCCTACCCCAGCCCATTACCAGCCCCTTTGGGTCTTGTATGGATATTAAGGGGAACCCCGCACACAAAATAAAAAAGGACCTATATACTCTGAACAGCCGTATACAGGCGGTGCATACAAGACAGGGACTGTAGGTTTGTTCTTATGTAGAATCTGTTTGTAATTTTGAACAGCTGCATTGTTTAAGTGTAGCTCCATGCCAAATTCCTTTTTTTTAGCTTTTTGGAAATTATAGGGAACGGTTATCACCCCTGTCACATTTTTTTTGCTGTCTGTGCCCCTGTTCAGAACATTTCACCTCACTTTGCGTCCCAATGACAACTGTTTTTGAAATGTGGTGTTTTTATTGAAACAAGGATTGGTGATAAAGCATCAGTAGAGAGGAGACACCTTTCTCCCATATTAATTCTTACAGGAGAGAATTTTCCTTCCAAGGGGTAGATTTCCTCTCACTTCCTGTTGTCTTCTTCCGTTTGCAAGTAGTAGTCGTTTGTAAGTTGGATGTTTGAAAGTAGGGACCTGCCGTATATACTCTGCAGAAATTGGCCCCTTAGGTGTTGGTGTTGGCACAACACTGAAAGCACTCACAGTTATTCTTGGTGGGTGCTGGAACGCCCTGCTGTCAACTATTATATCAGGAATTGTAATAACATATAATTGTTGATCAGTGGTAGTAAAAATTGGGCCTTTGATGGTGGTGCTGGTGCCACAACACTGTAAGGCCTGACAGTTACTCTTGGTGGGCGCAGCAATGGGCCCTGCTGTGAATTATTAGATCAATAATTATAATTGCATGCCCCTGTTGAATAGGGGCTGAAAAATTAGGCCTTTGGTGGTGGTGGTGGTGCTGGTGCCACAACACTGTAAGGCCTGACAGTTACTCTTGGTGGGCGCAGCAATGGGCCCTGCTGTGAATTATTCTGTACTTGGAGCACAGCAATGAGGCCTGTTGCAAAGTATTGCATCAAAAATTTTAATTACACGCCCCTGTTAAACAGGGGCTGAAAAATTGGGCCTTAGCCACTGGTGGCGTCACCCATAAACCAAAATGATCTTCCAAGCTATCATCATTAATCGTATCATTGAGGAGGATAGCCAGTCAACATAACAGCACAGGCACTCAGCATCAGCATCAGTCTTGAAGGGATGTGACATTTTAAAATCAATTAGTCTGTTATATCAGCATCAGGTGTGTGGTAGCTGGTGGTGATCCAAGACTGGTTCATCTTGATGAAAGTCAGTCGATCAACCGAGTCGGTGGACAGGCGCACCCTGTGATCCGTGACAAATCCTCCAGCAGCACTGAATGTGCGTTCTGAAAGAACGCTGGATGCAGGACAGGCCAGTAGCTCAATTGCATACTGTGCAAGCTCTAGCCAGTGATCCATCCTCAAGACCCAGTAAGCCAGAGGATTTTCGGTGGGGAAGGTGTCCAAGTCTGACCTTGCCCCTAGGTATTCCTGGACCATGTATATCAGACGCTGGCGATGGTTGCTGGAACCGATCATACTTTGGGGCTGCGGACTAAAGAATTGTCTGAACGCATCGGTCAGACGGCCACCTTCCCCACCGCTCCTTCTTTGACTGCCCGAAGCCTCAGCAACTCGTTGTCCAGGACCAGGAGTTTGTAACCTCCCAGTCTCTGGGAACGCATTGCACAGACCTTTCTGCAAGGCCTCCCGGAGTTGTCTCATCCTCTGCTCCCTCTGCGACGGTAAGATAAGGTCCGCAACCTTACCCTTGTACCGTGGATCAAGGAGAGTGGCCAGCCAGTAATGGTCCCTCTCCTTGATCCGAAGAATACGAGGATCCTTCCGCAGACTTTGCAGGATCAGGGAGGCCATGCAGCGTAGGTTAGCTGAGGCATTCAGTCCGGAGTCCTCTGGGTCACTAAGGACGACATGATCCGCAGCCACCTCCTCCCAGCCACGTACAAGTCCACTGGTTTCTTGGGACTGTAAATCATCCCTAAAAGACTGCTGCTGATGATGCTGAGTGCCAGCCTCCACCTCCATGCTGACACAATCCTCCTCCTCCTCCTCCTCCTCCTCCTCTTCCTGTGCGATGGGTGGGACAGAAGGAACACTGTCTGGGTAAAGGGGGCCTTGAGAGGCAAGGAAGTCCTCCTCTTCCTGCCTCTGTTCTGCCTCAAGTGCCCTGTCCATTATTCCATGCAGCGTGTGCTCCAACAGGTGGACAAGAGGTACAGTGTCACTGATGCATGCACTGTCACTGCTCACCATCCTCGTGGCCTCCTAAAATGGTGCCAGGACAGTGCATGCATCCCTGATCATGCCCCACTGGCGTGGTGAAAAAAATCCGAGCTCCCCTGACCCTGTCCTGGTGCCGTAGTCGCACAGGTACTCATTGATGGCCCTCTGCTGCGTGTGCAGCCGCTGCAGCATGGCCAACGTTGAGTTCCACCTGGTGGGCATGTCACATATAAGGCGGTTCTTGGGCAGGTTCAACTCCTTTTGCAGCTCAGCCAGGCGAGCACTGGCATTATAAGATCTGCGGAAATGCACACAGACTTTCCTGGCCTGCCTCAGGACATCCTGTAAGCCCGGGTACCTTCCCAAGAACCGCTGCACCACCAGGTTAAGGACGTGAGCCATACAGGGCACATGGGTCAGTTGTCCCTGTCGGAGGGCGGAGAGGAGGTTGGTGCCATTGTCGCAAACCACCATTCCTGGCTTAAGCTGGCGTGGCGTCAACCACCTCTCGGCCTGCCCCTGCAGAGCAGACAGGACCTCTGCCCCAGTGTGGCTCCTGTCCCCCAAACACACCAGCGCAAGCACGGCATGGCATCATTTTGCCTGCGTACTTGCGTAGCCCCTTGAACGCCTACGGAGCACCGCTGGTTCCGAGGACAAACCACAGGAAGAGGCCATGGAGGAAGAAGAAGAGGAGGGGGTGGAGGAGAGAGGTGTGTCACAACCAGTAGTAGCATTTTGGAGGCGTGGCGGTGGAACAACCTCCAACACTACTGCACCTTGTCCTGCATCCTTCCCAGCTGCCAAAAGAGTGACCCAATGGGCCGTGAAAGAAAGGTAACGTCCCTGTCCATGCCTGCTGGACCATGAGTCAGCGGTAATATGCACCTTACCGCTGACCGCCCTGTCCAGCGAGGCCAAGACATTGCCTTCCACATGCCTGTAGAGAGCCGGAATCACCTTCCGTGCGAAAAAGTGGCGTTTGGGAACCTGCCACTGAGGAACCGCACATTGCACAAACTCACGGAAGGGGGCCGAGTCTACCAACTGAAAAGGCAGCAGTTGAAGCGCTAGCAATTTAGCCAAGCTAGCATTCAACCGCTGGGCATGTGGATGGCTGGGAGTGAACTTCTTTCGACGGTCCAGCAGCTGGGGCAGGGAAATTTGCCTGCTAGAATCGGACGTTGGTGTACTGCTAGCAGAGTGCCCGCAAGTACTTGGCTGTGACACACCTAATTCTACACCTTCATTCCTCTCAGAGCAGGTTTCAGAGAGGAGTGAAGGTATAGTGGGGTTGGAGATCCCAGCTGATGCGGTGCAAGAAGAGGTCAGCTTTGTTCTTTGGTGTGGGTCTTTAAGGTAGGCTTGCCAACGAGCTGCATGGCAGGTCAACATATGTCTGATCAAGCATGTGGTGCCCAAGCGGCTGATGTTTTGGCCACGCGATATACGCTTGAGACATATGTTGCAAACAGCAGCTGTGCGATCTGATGCACTCGACTCAAAAAAGGCCCACACCAAAGAACTTTTTGAATGACGGGCAGAGGCAGCGCCCTGCACAGGCGGAGCTCTGCGGTGTGATTCCGTCGGTGTGCTGCCCATACGCTGGCCACTCAAGGGCATCCTGCCTCGTTGGAGATGTGCCTCCTCCTCATCCTCCTCCTCCTCCTCTCTCCTATTAGGCACCCACGTGGAGTCAGTGACCTCATCATCCCCTCCCTCCTCATCACTGGAGCCAATCTGGCAGTATGCTGCAGCTGCTGGAGCATGACTGCCAGATTGGTGTCCTTCTTGAGCATCCCCTCTCTCTGCTCTCACGCTACTGCCTTCCTCTAGCTGGGTATCATCATCAGATCCTTCGAAACGCTGGGCATCCTCCTGGAGCATGTACCCAACACTGTGCTCAAACAGTTCGGGGGACTCCTCAGGAGGAGGACATGGTGGGTCTAGGGAAGGATTGACTAATGAAGAAAATGATACCAGAGAAGAGGACGCTTTGGCAGCTGCTTTGCCAGTACCCTGAGCCTGGGTGAGAGAGGATGAGGAGGATGAGGTGGGCTTGGTCATCCACTCTACCAAGTCTTCGGCATGATGTGGCTCAACATGTCCAGCTGCCGAAAAGAAGGACAAGCGTGTCCCATGGCCATGTGCTGATGACAATGCACCGCGTCCACGACCAGCACTGTTGCCCCCAGACACAGAGCCTGCTTGCCCTCTTTTTTTGCCTCCTGACTGTCTGCCTCTCCTTGTTTGCCTTCCAGACATTTTAATGGATGGCCTGCAGGGAGATGGGAAAAAGAGCAATAAGGGCTACCTTCAGGTGTATACTGTGCAGGAGGCTTAGCAACAATGACACTGACACTGTCCCCTGCCTATCCTTCTCTGTCCCTAAACTCAAGGATTTCAAATATGGTTCAGCAAAATTGGTTTAGAACAGAATAGCACACTGTCAGTTTCACTCACTGTACCTCTCTGTCCCTAAACTCAAGGATTTCAAATATGGTTCAGCAAAATTGGTTTAGAACAGAATAGCACACTGACACTTTCCCTCACTGTCCTACTCTGTCCCTCCCTACAAACAAGATTTAGCACAGAATAGCACACTGAAAGTTTCCACGAGTGTCCTTCTCTGTCCCTAAACTCAAGGATTGAAAATATGGAACAGCAAAATTGGTTTAGAACAGAATAGCACACTGACACTTTCCCTCACTGTCCTACTCTGTCCCTCCCTACAAACAAGATTTAGCACAGAATAGCACACTGAAAGTTTCCACGAGTGTCCTTCTCTGTCCCTAAACTCAAGGATTGAAAATATGGAACAGCAAAATTGGTTTAGAACAGAATAGCACACTGTCAGTTTCACTCACTGTACCTCTCTGTCCCTAAACTCAAGGATTTCAAATATGGTTCAGCAAAATTGGTTTAGAACAGAATAGCACACTGACACTTTCCCTCACTGTCCTACTCTGTCCCTACAAACAAGATTTAGCACAGAATAGCACACTGACACTTTCCCTCACTGTACCTCTCTGTCCCTAAACTCAAGGATTTCAAATATGGTTCAGCAAGATTGGTTTAGAACAGAATAGCACACTGTCAGTTTCACTCACTGTCCTACTCTGTCCCTACAAACAAGATTTAGCACAGAATAGCACACTGACACTTTCCCTCACTGTACCTCTCTGTCCCTAAACTCAAGGATTGAAAATATGGTTCAGCAAGATTGGTTTAGAACAGAATAGCACACTGACACTTTCCCTCACTGTACCTCTCTGTCCCTACAAACAAGGTTTAGCACAGAATAACACACTGACACTCTCCCTACCTATCCTTATTTGTCCCTAAACACAAGGAATCCAGGATTAGTAAAGGAAAAAAAATGACACTGTCCCTGCCTATGCTTCTCTTTCCCTGCTCCAGAACACACTACACAAGGCCGCCGCGCTGGCGGCCTTTTATAGTGTGGGGCGTGTACTAAACCCCCTCAGCAATAATTGGCCACAGGCATCCTGCCTGTGGCCAATCATTGCTCTCCTCGCTGCCGGCGCTGTGATTGGCCAAGCATGCGGGGTCACAGTGCATGCTTGGCCAATCACAGCGCCTGGATGACACTGCGATGGCGTAGTGCATTGTGGGCCGTTCGCGTCACTCGAATTTGGCGCGAACGGCCCAAATCGTTCGATCTTCGTCGAACGATCGAACAGCCGATGTTCGAGTCGAACGTATGTTCGACTCGAACACGAAGCTCATCCCTAGTCCTAGCAACAATTGACTGCAGCAGGGAGATGATTGGGGTAAGAAGCTAGAGGCAAGACCGGCTGACAATAATCCCCACTGGGTGCAGTGTGTGAGAGCACACATTTCACCCATTTAATATACACCACTGACTGAGTGGAGCTCAGTGCCAAACTTGTTCCGACACTGGCCCCGGGACTCCAGCCCTGACCTGCTGGGTACCAGGATTTACATGAAATCCTGGGAAAGTCCTGCAAAATTCAGGACAGTTGGGAGGTATGTTATTTCTTCAGGAAGGCCTATCCCACCTCCACCTAAAAACTGTCTTTCTCCATCAACTCATCCCCCACAGTCATCACCTTTTGTACTACTTTCCCTTCCCTTTTAGAAGCACATCCTTTTTGGTACTGCTTTGCTGCACAGAATCTCATCTTTTTTTAATAGGAGGCAATTTCAGAAGCAAAAAGTAGGTATATTTCAGGCAGAAAGACAATTACACTGAAATTGGTCGCAGCTGTAAAGCCAGCAATTTTACTAAGCTGGCACTGAGACACTGGGTATGGGAGTGGCTGGGGGCATACTTTTTGTTTTGTTCCAGCAGCAGGAGCAGAGAAACCTGCCTGTTCAAAGCTGGAGGTGGCAGGATAGGATTGACAGAATCATCACATGGTTGCAGCTTACCCTTGCCCCTACTTTGTGTGTCGCCATGATGATCCTCTTCCCCACTAGAAGTGACAGTCTAGAAGTGCCATAAAGTGAACTTGTGACACCCCTTTTCTTTGAAATACCGTACTTTAATCCCTATTGCTTGGGGCTACTGATAAGGAATCTTGTGGGGGGCGGGAAAGGTGAAAATAAATTTTGTTGCCTACCACTATCCTTCAGGTGCTGCTCCCTTCAGGCTGCATTGTGAGCACCTGTGTGTCCCCTTTATACTGTACATGGGGTACCCAAATTACTAATGTTATTGCTACACTTGAGATGCTGCTGACAAAATCCAATACAATCGCTAGTGCCTTGAAAAAATATTCTGTCCCTTTCCAGGCAATCAAGGATTGTATTATCATAGTGCTGATCAATGAAAAAGATGATCAGTTCTCTCAAAGATGACCAACTTAAAGCGGGGGTCCACACAAAAATGGAACCTCCGCTTTTCGGAACCCTCCCCCCCTCCGGTGTCACATTTGGCACCTTTCAGGGAGGGGGGGTGCAGATACCCACGAGGGTCACGGCCCTTCCCGTCCCCCGCTGTCTTCTGGGAAACACACAGGTCCCAGAAGACAGCAGGGACCAGTTAGGACGTGCAGCGCGACTCGCGCATGCGCAGTAGGGAACCAGGAAGTGAAGCCGCAATGCTTCACTTTCTGATTCCCTCACTGAGGATGGCGGCGTGGGCAGCCGAGAGCCGAGCGATTGATTGGCTTCGGCTGCCGACATCGCGGGCACCCTGGGCACCCTGGACAGGTAAGTGTCCATTTATTAAAAGTCAGCAGCTGCAGTATTTGTAGCTGCTGGCTTTTAATATTTTTTTTTTAGGCGGACCTCCGCTTTAAATTTATTAAAACATGGGAAACATAGCTTCATTACCACCTCACCAACCTTGAATCCCTCAAGTCTGACCTATCTTTATATCTTCTATCTGATCTGTGACATGAGCCTGTGAGGATCATACCCCATGTCCCTCTCCTCTCCCTCTCTTGTTCCTTCCTCCCTCACTCTCCTAAGCCTTGTACACACGACCGAGTTTCTCGTCAAAAACGACAAGAAACTTGCTGGCAGAGCTTTCTTGCCGAGTAAATCGGTCGTGTGTATGCGGCTATCAGGTTTCTCGTCAAAAAAAACGTCAAGAATCTCGACGAGAAAAATAGAGAACCTGCTCTCTATTTTCTCGTCGAGATTCTCGTCAGCATGTTTCTCGACGAGAAAAGTGTGTGTGTGTGTACACTTACCTGTCGCCGTGGAAACCCGCGCATGCTCGAAATGACTTTGACGCATGCGCGGTAGCTTCCTAGGCATAAGTAGGGTGTAGCAAGATGGCGGCGACGGCATCAAACGTGACGAGCGCACGCTCGTCGTAGTCGATTACGTCACCACGTTTGCTCCATTGAAAGAACCGCGGGTTCTTTGAATCGAGCGTGTGTACACTTGGCCGGGACAAGTTTCTTGTCCAAGAATCTCGTCAAGAAAAACAACGAGTTTTTTCCTGACGAGATTCTCGGCCGTGTGTACGAGGCTTCACTCTCTTTTTTTCCTTCCCTCCCCCTTGCTTTGCCAATATTAGGGTTATTTGTGTAGTGCACCGCCTAAGGAGCTGCAGGTGAAATGGGATCCCCCCACCCTGCACAGTCAGGCACACTGAATTGTCACAGTCTCTCAGAGTCAGAAAACAATCCAGAACTTTGTATTGTTTATTTTATTGAGGGAAATAAGACTTGGATGAGGAGTAGGGGTATTATGGGATGCCCACTTGACTTAGATAACTTCTGGGACAACCTTTCCCATATAGTCTATATACTAAGGTGACCAGATTTTTAAAATGAAATCCGGGGACATATTTTTTTTTTACTAGTAATGGCGGCAATCAGCGACTCTCTGCCCATCGCCGCCGCCCGCCTCACAGCCTGTCAAGTCTTAATCTCCGGGCCCCCGGCTACTACTGGGTGGGGAGCGGAGGAAGATCACTCCGTCTGGGAAAGGCAAGGAGATAAGCAGGCAGGTGGCTGGCCGAGCCAAGGCAGAAGAACATGCGAGCGGAGCTGAATGGGTATGCACCCCAAACTGAAGAAATATTCCCTCCGCTCCGACCAGCACATGATCATCAGAAAGGGGCACAGATAATGGAAAAAATACACCCCCCTAAACTAGTAGGAGTGGCGGAGCGGGGGGGTGTAATTCCGAATTTTTTTTTTTTTAATTCTGCACTGACTGTCTTTGAAATTGCCCCAGCCCCTGTTCAAATCCAATCCGGGGACAAAACCGGGGACAGATTTGGTCCGGGGACAGTGTCCTCAATCCGGGGACTGTCCCCTGAAACCGGGGATGTCTGGTCACCCTACTATATACACTCCTCTGCTTCCTCCAGCACACTTGCTTGCAGAACTCTACTGGCGCACTGATAAAAAATGATCTGACACAGCAAAAGCCTGTTTTAGGCAGAAACACAAGACCCCTTTAGGTGTGTAGCAAAGGTCAGTGTCCAGCTTACATCCCTGTGGCTACTGATCCCAGCACCACCTCTTCAGGTTGCAGCTGCCCCTTTCACTAGCCCACCTGGCTAATTCTCCACAGTCCTCCGAGACTGACACTCTCTCTCTCCACAGCCCTCCCAGACTGCTCACTCACCAGCCCACCCAGCTGACTTCTTAGGCGTGCTGACCTGCTCCTGCTGTCCTCTTCTTGCTCCCGTGCCTCCAGGAAGGATTCCTTTGTGTGTTTTAGAGAGTCCCTCCAGCACCTGAGCCCCAGGCCAGAGGTCACCCCCCTCCCACCCAAACTAGGGTGCACCCTCAAGGGCCACCAATAGCCTTCTCGGCACTCCTTCTCCATATTCCACCTGACTGCCCCTGCTGGCATGACCTATGAGTATTTATGAGGTGGCCTGCCCCCTGTCAGCCCATTTTGCTGGGTATTGGCTGAGGCCCTCATCAATACTCCAAGCAGCCCCTCCTAGACTCCCCCCTCTACTTCTGGAAGCTTCTCCAAGGTTCCAGAAAGAAGGGGGAGTCACCCGAGTTGCTGCTTGCTGAGTCATCCAGCCTCCCTGAGTCACTCAGCCCTGACCCAGATTCAACCCATGTCTGGCTCTCAGTCAGGCCAAATGTTTCTACACTACAACTATATACACTAGCACACTAGAGGGTGCTACACTTGCTTGTAAACTTGCTAGTTTCACCCCTGAAAATTTACATATGCTGTTACTGATGTTATTGCCCCTGTGTGGGTTTATATGTTTCTTAAAACTAATAAAAGAATTGAAATGAAAAAAGCTAACACAGCTCTGGGGAGTGGACTGGGGATAATAGTGGTCTGCGCATGTGGAAATCTGCCATCCAGTGGAATAAGGCAGCTGCTTCCTCCACCCCTCTGTGAGCTGCTGCTAGTTGACATTCTCACCCACAACAGAGCAGAGGAGCCCGCGCAGTCCCTGGCTGTCTGGACTGTCCCACAAAGTGTGGATAGTGGAGGCTCAGGCTGAAAAAAAGAAGAGAAGGTACAGACTCGTACAGTGTGTGTGTAATAACAGACAGTGATCTGTAATAATTGCTGCCTGGTAGGGATGAGCTTCGTGTTCGAGTCGAACATACGTTCGACTCGAACATTGGCTGTTCGATCGTTCAACGAAGATCGAACGATTTGGGCCGTTCGCGCCAAATTCGAGTGACGCGAACGGCCCACAATGCACTACGCCATCGCAGTGTCATCCAGGCGCTGTGATTGGCCAAGCATGCACTGTGACCCCGCATGCTTGGCCAATCACAGCGCCGGCAGCGAGGAGAGCAATGATTGGCCACAGGCAGGATGCCTGTGGCCAATTATTGCTGAGGGTGTTTAGTACACGCCCCACACTATAAAAGGCCGCCAGCACGGCGGCCTAGTGTAGTGTGTTCCGGAGCAGGGATAGAGTAGCATAGGCAGGGACAGTGACTGTTATTTCTTTCTTGCTTAACCTGGATTCCTTTAGTTTAGGGAAAGAGAAGGATAGGTAGGGAGAGTGTCAGTGTGTTTTGTGCTTCTGCTATAGTGTGCTTAAAAAAAAACATTTATTCTAGGGACAGAAAACTCTAGGTAGGGACAGTGTCAGTTTCTTTCACTCTGCAAGTCCTTGTTTCCAGGGACCTGGAAGGACAGTGAGTGAATTGTCCTTTTGCTATATTGTGATTAAAAAAAACATTTATTCTAGGGACAGAAAACTCTAGGTAGGGACAGTGTCAGTTTCTTTCACTCTGCAAGTCCTTGTTTCCAGGGACCTGGAAGGACAGTGAGTGAATTGTCCTTTTGCTATATTGTGATTAAAAAAAACATTTATTCTAGGGACAGAAAACTCTAGGTAGGGACAGTGTCAGTTTCTTTCACTCTGCAAGTCCTTGTTTCCAGGGACCTGGAAGGACAGTGAGTGAATTGTCCTTTTGCTATATTGTGATTAAAAAAAACATTTATTCTAGGGACAGAAAACTCTAGGTAGGGACAGTGTCAGTTTCTTTCACTCTGCAAGTCCTTGTTTCCAGGGACCTGGAAGGACAGTGAGTGAATTGTCCTTTTGCTATATTGTGATTAAAAAAAACATTTTTTTCTAGGGACAGAAAACTGTAGGTAGGGAGAGTATTTTTTTTCTTTCACTCTGCAAGTCCTTGTTTCCAGGGACCTGTAAGGACAGTGAGTTAATTGTCCTTGTGCTATATTGTGCTGAAAAAAACATTTATTCCAGGGACAGAAAACTCTAGGTAGGGACAGTGTCAGTTTCTTTCACTCTGCAAGTCCTTGTTTCCAGGGACCTGGAAGGACAGTGAGTGAATTGTCCTTTTGCTATATTGTGATTAAAAAAAACATTTTTTTCTAGGGACAGAAAACTGTAGGTAGGGAGAGTGTTTTTTTTCTTTCACTCTGCAAGTCCTTGTTTCCAGGGACCTGTAAGGACAGTGAGTTAATTTTCCTTGTGCTATATTGTGATTAAAAAAAACATTTATTCTAGGGACAGAAAACTCTAGGTAGGGACAGTGTCAGTTTCTTTCACTCTGCAAGTCCTTGTTTCCAGGGACCTGGAAGGACAGTGAGTGAATTGTCCTTTTGCTATATTGTGATTAAAAAAAACATTTATTCTAGGGACAGAAAACTCTAGGTAGGGACAGTGTCAGTTTCTTTCACTCTGCAAGTCCTTGTTTCCAGGGACCTGGAAGGACAGTGAGTGAATTGTCCTTTTGCTATATTGTGATTAAAAAAAACATTTTTTTCTAGGGACAGAAAACTGTAGGTAGGGAGAGTATTTTTTTTCTTTCACTCTGCAAGTCCTTGTTTCCAGGGACCTGTAAGGACAGTGAGTTAATTGTCCTTGTGCTATATTGTGCTGAAAAAAACATTTATTCCAGGGACAGAAAACTCTAGGTAGGGACAGTGTCAGTTTCTTTCACTCTGCAAGTCCTTGTTTCCAGGGACCTGGAAGGACAGTGAGTGAATTGTCCTTTTGCTATATTGTGATTAAAAAAAACATTTTTTTCTAGGGACAGAAAACTGTAGGTAGGGAGAGTATTTTTTTTCTTTCACTCTGCAAGTCCTTGTTTCCAGGGACCTGTAAGGACAGTGAGTTAATTTTCCTTGTGCTATATTGTGATTAAAAAAAACATTTTTTCTAGGGACAGAAAACTGTAGGTAGGGAGAGTGTTTTTTTTCTTTCACTCTGCAAGTCCTTGTTTCCAGGGACAGAGAAGGACACCTGAAGGTAGCCCTTATTGCTTTTTTCCCATCTCCCTGCAGGCCATCTATTAGAATGTCTGGAAGGCAAACAAGGAGAGGCAGACAGTCAGGAGGCAATAAAAGAGGGCAAGCAGGCTCTGTGTCTGGGGGCAACAGTGCTGGTCGTGGACGCGGTGCATTGTCATCAGCACATGGCCATGGGACACGCTTGTCCTTCTTTTCGGCAGCTGGACATGTTGAGCCACATCATGCCGAAGACTTGGTAGAGTGGATGACCAAGCCCTCCTCCTCCTCCTCATCCTCTCTCACCCAGGCTCAGGGTACTGGAAAAGCAGCTGCCAAAGCGTCGTCTTCCCTGGTATCAATGTCAGACAAATCATCAGTCACTCCTTCCCTAGACCCACCATGTCCTCCTCCTGAGGAGTCCCCCGAACTGTTTCAGCACAGTGTTGGGTACATGCTCCAGGAGGATGCCCAGCGTTTCGAAGGGTCTGATGATGAAACCCAGCTAGAGGAAGGCAGTAGCGTGAGAGCAGACAGAGGGGATGCTCAAGAAGGACACCAATCTGGCAGTCATGTTCCAGCAGCTGCAGCATACTGCCAGATTGGCTCCAGTGATGAGGAGGGAGGGGATGATGAGGTCAATGACTCCACGTGGGTGCCTAATAGGAGAGAGGAGGAGGAGGAGGATGAGGAGGAGGCACATCTCCAACGAGGCAGGATGCCCTTTGGTGGCCAGCGTAAGGGCAGTACACCGACGGAATCACACCGCAGAGCTCCGCCTGTGCAGGGCGCTGCCTCTGCCCGTCATTCAAAAAGTTCTTTGGTGTGGGCCTTTTTTGAGGCTAGTGCATCAGATCGCACAGCTGCTGTTTGCAACATATGTCTCAAGCGTATATCGCGTGGCCAAAACATCAGCCGCTTGGGTACCACATGCCTGACCAGACATATGTTGACCTGCCATGCAGCTCGTTGGCAAGCCTACCTCAAAGACCCACACCAAAGAACAAAGCGGACCTCTCCTTGCACCGCATCAGCTGGGATCTCCAACCCCACTATAACTTCAGTCCTCTCTGAAACATGCACTGAGAGGAATGAAGGTGTAGAATTAGGTGTGTCACAGCCAAGTACTTGCGCCCACTCTGCTAGCAGTACACCGACGTCCGATTCTAGCAGGCAAATTTCCCTGCCCCAGCTGCTGGACCGTCGAAAGAAGTTCACTCCCAGCCATCCACATGCCCAGCGGTTGAATGCTAGCTTGGCTAAATTGCTAGCGCTTCAACTGCTGCCTTTTCAGTTGGTAGACTCGGCCCCCTTCCGTGAGTTTGTGCAATGTGCGGTTCCTCAGTGGCAGGTTCCCAAACGCCACTTTTTCTCACGGAAGGCTATTCCGGCTCTCTACCGGCATGTGGAAGGCAATGTCTTGGCCTCGCTGGACAGGGCGGTCAGCGGTAAGGTGCATATTACCGCTGACTCATGGTCCAGCAGGCATGGACAGGGACGTTACCTTTCTTTCACGGCCCATTGGGTCACTCTTTTGGCAGCTGGGAAGGATTCAGGACAAGGTGCAGTAGTGTTGGAGGTTGTCCCACCGCCACGCCTCCAAAATGCTACTACTGGTTGTGACACACCTCTCTCCTCCACCCCCTCCTCTTCTTCTTCCTCCATGGCCTCTTCCTGTGGTTTGTCCTATGAACCAGCGGTGCTCCGTAGCCGTTCACGGGGCTACGCAAGTACGCAGGCAAAAAGATGCCATGCCGTGCTTGCGCTGGTGTGTTTGGGGGACAGAAGCCACACTGGGGCAGAGGTCCTGTCTGCTCTGCAGGGCCAGGCCGAGAGGTGGTTGACGCCACGCCAGCTTAAGCCAGGAATGGTGGTTTGCGACAATGGCACCAACCTCCTCTCCGCCCTCCGACAGGGACAACTGACCCATGTGCCCTGTGTGGCTCACGTCCTTAACCTGGTGGTGCAGCGGTTCTTGGGCAGGTACCCGGGCTTACAGGATGTCCTGAGGCAGGCCAGGAAAGTCTGTGTGCATTTCCGCAGATCTTATAATGCCAGTGCTCGCCTGGCTGAGCTGCAAAAGGAGTTGAACCTGCCCAAGAACCGCCTTATATGTGACATGCCCACCAGGTGGAACTCAACGTTGGCCATGCTGCAGCGGCTGCACACGCAGCAGAGGGCCATCAATGAGTACCTGTGCGACTACGGCACCAGGACAGGGTCAGGGGAGCTTGGTTTTTTTTCTCCACGCCAGTGGGGCATGATCAGGGATGCATGCACTGTCCTGGCACCATTTGAGGAGGCCACGAGGATGGTGAGCAGTGACAGTGCATGCATCAGTGACACTGTACCTCTTGTCCACCTGTTGGAGCACACGCTGCGTGGAATAATGGACAGGGCACTTGAGGCAGAACAGAGGCAGGAAGAGGAGGACTTCCTTGCCTCTCAAGGCCCCCTTTACCCAGACAGTGTTCCTTCTGTCCCACCCATCGCACAGGAAGAGGAGGAGGAGGAGGAGGAGGAGGAGGATTGTGTCAGCATGGAGGTGGAGGCTGGCACTCAGCATCATCAGCAGCAGTCTTTTAGGGATGATTTACAGTCCCAAGAAACCAGTGGACTTGTACGTGGCTGGGAGGAGGTGGCTGCGGATCATGTCGTCCTTAGTGACCCAGAGGACTCCGGAGCGAATGCCTCAGCAAACCTACGCTGCATGGCCTCCCTGATCCTGCAAAGTCTGCGGAAGGATCCTCGTATTCTTCGGATCAAGGAGAGGGACCATTACTGGCTGGCCACTCTCCTTGATCCACGGTACAAGGGTAAGGTTGCGGACCTTATGTTACCGTCGCAGAGGGAGCAGAGGATGAGACAACTCCGGGAGGCCTTGCAGAAAGGTCTGTGCAACGCGTTCCCAGAGACTGGGAGGTTGCAAACTCCTGGTCCTGGACAACGAGTTGCTGAGGCTTCGGCCAGTCAAAGAAGGAGCGGTGGGGAAGGTGGCCGTCTGACCGATGCGTTCAGACAATTCTTTAGTCCGCAGCCCCAAAGTATGATTGGTTCCAGCAACCATCGCCAGCGTCTGATAAACATGGTGCAGGAATATCTAGGGGCAAGGTCAGACTTGGACACCTTCCCCACCGAAAATCCTCTGGCTTACTGGGTCTTGAGGATGGATCACTGGCCAGAGCTTGCACAGTATGCAATTGAGCTACTGGCCTGTCCTGCATCCAGCGTTCTTTCGGAACGCACATTCAGTGCTGCTGGAGGATTTGTCACGGATCACAGGGTGCGCCTGTCCACCGACTCGGTTGATCGACTGACTTTCATCAAGATGAACCAGTCTTGGATCACCACCAGCTACCACACACCTGATGCTGATATAACAGACTAATTGATTTTAAAATGTCACATCCCTTCAAGACTGATGCTGATGCTGAGTGCCTGTGCTGTTATGTTGACTGCCTATCCTCCTCCTCCGAGTCCTCAATGATACGATTGATGATGATAGCTTGGAAGATCATTTTTGTTTATGGGTGCCGCCACCAGTGCCTAACGCCCAATTTTTCAGCCCCTGTTTAACAGGGGCGTGTAATTACAATTTTTGAAGCAATACTTTGCAACAGGGCTCATTGCTGTGCTCCAAGTACAGTATCTGTGAGGAGTTGCAGTGTTGTGCCACCAGTGCCTAAGGCCCAATTTTTCAGCCCCTGTTTAACAGGGGCGTGTCATTACAATTTTTGAAGCAATACTTTGCAACAGGGCTCATTGCTGTGCTCCAAGTACAGTATCTGTGAGGGGTTGCAGTGTTGTGCCACCAGTGCCTAAGGCCCAATTTTTCAGCCCCTGTTCAACAGGGGCATGTAATTACAATTCTTGATCTAATAATTCACAGCAGGGCCCATTGCTGCACCCACCAAGAGTAACTGTCAGGGCTTACAGTGTTGTGGCACCAGCACCACCATCAAAGGCCCAATTTTTACTACCACTGTTCAACAATTATATGTAATTAAAATTCCTGATATAATAGTTGACAGCAGGGCGTTCCAGCACCAACCAAGAGTAACTGTGAGTGCTTACAGTGTTGTGCCAACACCAACAACTAAGGGGCCTATTTCTGCAGAGTATATACGGCAGGTCCCTACTTTCAAACATCCAACTTACAAACGACTCCTACTTGCAAACGCAAGAAGACAACAGGAAGTGAGAGGAAATCTACCACTAGGAAGGAAAATTCTCTCCTGTAAGAATAAATATGGGAGAAAGGTGTCTCCTCTGTACTGATGCTTTATCAGCAATCCTTGTTTCAAGAAAAACACCACATTTCAAAAACAGTTGTCATTGGGACGGAAAGTGAGGTGAAATGTTCTGAACAGGGGCACAGACAGCAAAACAAATGTTACAGGGGTGATAACCCTTACCTATGTTTTCCAAAAAGTTTAAAAATAGATTTTTGGGCTGGAGCTACACTTCAACAATGTACCTGTTCAAAATTACAAACAGATTCTACATAAGAACAAACCTACAGTCCCTGTCTTGTATGCACCGCCTGTATACGGCTGTTCAGAGTATATAGGGCCTTTTTTATTTTATGTGCGGGGTTCCCCTTAATATCCATACAAGACCCAAAGGGGCTGGTAATGGGCTGGGGTAGGGGGGGGGGGGTCATGGGGTAGCTATGCCATTTTTCTTAAAGAATTTCATCCATATTACCGGGACCAGACATTACATTAAAGCCGCAAGCAGTTTTAAATGGCTTTTTTTTCCTTTAGAAGTGTCATTTTGTGCAGGGACAGTTCTAAACACGGGAAACACGTGGCACTTCACAGGCATACTTTAGACACCCCCCAGGTACGATATTTAAAGGAATATTTGACTTTTTTTTTTTCACTTTATGCATCATTAAAATGACTGCTCCCGAAAAACGACCGTTTTTAAAACTTCTTTTTGCATTGATACATGTCCCCTGGTGCAGAACCCGGGTTCCCAAACCCTTTTTAGGACAATAACATGCATAATAGTTGTTATAATTAGCACTTTAGAATTCGAACGTTCGCATCCATTGTATTTAATAGGGTTCTAATGTTCGTTCGAACTTCCGGTCCGTTCGCGGGTTCTGGTGCGAACCGAACCCGGGGGTGTTCGGCTCATCACTACTGCCTGGCTCAAGCTGTAGACAAACAGTATATACACAACGCAATCATACAGTATTATGGCATCATGTACATATTTATTATAGTATGGTCATTGAGAAATATTGGATACTGGATTGATAATGTAGAGAAGAGATGGGATCGGACCAGTGTGTGATTTCAGAAGTAAATTAAATAAGCATTAGTAGTAGTGTGCCATTCCCCAATATATGTAGTAGACGTGATAACTTTTGCGCAAACCAGTCAATATACACTTATTGGGATTTTTTTTTAACAAAAATATGTAGCACAATACATATTGGCCTAAATTGATGAAGAAATTCGATTTTTTACATTTTCTTATTGGATTTGTTTTTTTGGGTACAGCAGAAATTTTGATGTGTCTGAAATTGAACTGACAGAAAGAGAAATCTTTTTCTTTCTTTTTTTTTCGGGAGGGGTGTGGGCGCAAGGAGCTGGTCTTGTCTAGGGCGCAAATTAGTCTGGTAGCCATGAGATATGGGAAGATATACTAGCAGATATCTTGAGTCCCAGGTTGAATCCTGGCAGTTCCATTGCTATTATAGTACAAGTAAACTGCTGCAGCCTTTTCTCCTTAAGCCTCATACACACGATCGGATTTTCTGCGGACAAAGCGTAGCACTTTTGTCCGAAGGGCGTTGGCCAGGATCTTGTCTTGCATACAAACAGCAAAGAATTGTCGGCCAACAAACACGAGACTACGTGGTTTTTCAGCTCTTTAGCGCCACCCTTTGGGCAACTTCTGCTAATGTTGTGTTAATGTGAGCATTGCTTATGAGCTTGCATGTTTGTACTTTGGAGTTTTGTCCGACGGACTTGTGTACACATGATCGGAAAATCCGACGACACACAATGGTTGGCAGACAATTTTAAAGCATGCTATCCCACATTTGTCCGTGGAAAATCCAACAATTGTCCGATGGAGCATACAAACGGTCGGATTTTCCGACAACAGCCTGTCATCGCACAATTCCAGTTGGATAATCTGATCGTGTGTTGTATGAGGCTTTATTCATCCATGTGCGGTCATAGTACGGATTCCTTTTTAAAAGATGCTCATAACCATGAAATAAGATGAGACCTGATTTGGTATGTGAAATAATAATTTAAGACCGGATATGTTATCATTAAAGGGGTTGTAAAGGTTTGTTTTTTATTTTCTAAATAGGTTCCTTTAAGCTAGTGCATTGTTGGTTCACTTACCTTTTCCTTTGATTTACCTTCTAAATGTTTTTTTTTCTTTGTTTTCTTTGTCTGAATTTCTCACTTCCTGTTCCTCCTCAGTAAACTGTTCAGTAAGCTGTTCTGGCTGACTCCACACCACTCGGATGATGGTGTGAAGTTTACTGAGGAGAAACAGGAAGTGAGAAATTCAGACAAAGAAAAAAAACATTTAGAAGGGAAATCGAAGGAAAAAGTAAGTGAACCAACAATGCACTAGCTTAAAGGAACCTATTTAGAAAATAAAAAACAAACCTTTACAACCCCTTTAAATAAAGGCAACTGTGATTGGTTCTCTTGAAGCCCAGTTAGTGAATACTACTTGCTGGGGAAATGAGGATTTAAATGTTTGGCTCAAACACTGAGGGATGAGGAAGAAGAAATGTCCTTGTCACTTTGTAAATAGTAAAAGCAAAACACGCTATTGGTATAGCTGCTTTCCAAAACTCAAGAACTTTATTCTTTATGGCTTTACTCAATATATATAAAAGATAATATGCCAGCGCTAATTTTGTGTTACATAAACAAAAGATAACCTATTTTGCTTGAACACACAATTGAGGTTTAACTAAAAAAAAAAAAAAAAACACAACAGGCACTTGTCCAATTAGTAAGCCAGAAAATGAAAATGAGAACTGCACACCCACGTAGGTGTTATTAGTTGCTCTCTATTTGCAGACCTACAGTGAATGAGGAAGCCGTTAAAACTGAAGTGAATGTGATTGCAGTTTATAATGATATAAATACATAACAGAAGTCAGATCCACATAGATACATCTCTATGCAATAACAAACACCTCCAAGTGACTGCACCTCTATTTACCCTTCTCAGTGGGCACACCTGGAGCCCTTAGGCCCCATTCACACCTGAGCATTTTGTAGCTCGTAGCTCCATTCCCACTTGTACGACTTGTCATGTGACTTTGGACATGACAAGTACCAGCCCATTGTTTGCAATGGCACCCGTTCAGATCATTGCGACTTTTAAAAGGTGCCTGCGCTACTTTGATGCGACTTTTGATGTAGCTTTGGCCCAAATAATGTAAAGTTGGATCAAGGTCTCACCAAAAGATGCATTGGAAATCGTGTGACTTTGGAGGCGCACTAATGTAAATGGAGCCTTAACATCCAAGACCCAGCTTTAACTCCTTAACGCCGGCACCTCCCGGCCCTTTAAGGGGTTTCTGATGCCGGGAAGTGGGGCAGGGTTTATGATCATATGACCGCCGTCATGACTGTCACATGATCAGAAAGCAAGTAGCGATCAGGAGTTTTCCATTAGGAGCTGGTAACTGTGCCGGCACACAAGGTGCATATGCAGACGCTTGGCATCAAGACCCACCTGCTGAGAGATGGCATATTTGCATTCTGTCGGCGTGAAGAGGTTAAAGGGGTTGTAAAGGTTTAGGTCTTTTTTTTTTTTTTAAATAACAAACATACCATACTTACCTCCACTGTGCAGTTCGTTTTGCACAGATCGTCCTCTTCTGGGGTCCCACGGCGGCTCTCCCGGCTTCTCCCCGCAAGAGCTAACCCCCCTCTGGGAAGCTCTCTCCCAAGGAGGTTAGCTTGCGTGTGCGCTCCTGTGTGATACACTCGGCGGCCATAGCCGGAGAGTGCAAGGTGTTTTTTCACCTTATTGCATAGGATGCATTAAGGTGAAAAAACACGAAGCTTTACAACCCCTTTAACATCCAAAATCCTATGTTTTTAAATAGGGATTGCTCACATATGAGTGCTCATATAGCTTGACTCCTGATGCTCCAAAACCCACATGAGCTGTTTTAGAGGCAGAATTGGATATGTTTGGTTCCATATAGTGTACCATTATCATGCCAGTTGAGTGTTTTTGCACACTTTTCAGTTGTGTTTTTAGGTAGTTTTAGCATGTAAGAATTTGTATTCCCTCCCTGGTGCTTTCCGTTGGCTGTAACAAAAATGCTTAAAATACACACGTACAGTGCCTTGCAAAAGTATTCACCCCCCTTGGCTTTTTACCTATTTTGTTACATTACAGCCTTTAGTTCAATGTTTTTTTAATCTGAATGTTATGTCATGGATCAGAACACAATAGTCTAAGTTGGTGAAGTAAAATCAGAAAAATTTATACGTAAAACTATTTTTCAGAAATAAAAAAATTATAATTGCCATGTGCGTATGTATTTACCCCCTTTGTTATGAAGCCCATAAAAAGCTCTGGTGCAACCAATTACCTTTAGAAGTCACATAATTAATGAAATGATGTCCACCTGTGTGCAATCTAAGTGTCACATGATCTGTCATTACATATACACACCTTTTTGAAAGGCCCCAAAGGCTGCAACACCTAAGCAAGAGGCACCACTAAGCAAACACTGCCATGAAGACCAAGGAACTCTCCAAACAAGTAAGGGACAATGTTGTTGAGAAGTACAAGTCAGGGTTAGGTTATAAAAAAATATCCAAATCTTTGATGATCCCTAGGAGCACCATCAAATCTATCATAACCAAATGGAAAGAACATGGCACAACAGCAAACCTGCCTAGAGACGGCCGCACACCAAAACTCACAGACCGGGCAAGGAGGGCATTAATCAGAGAGGCAGCACAGAGACCTAAGGTAACCCTGGAGGATCTGCAGAGTTCCACAGCAGAGACTGGAGTATCTGTACATAAGATGACAATAAGCCGTACGCTCCATAGAGTTGGGCTTTATGGCAGAGTGTCCAGAAGAAAGCCATTACTTTCAGCAAAAAACAAAATGGCACGTTTTGAGTTTGCGAAAAGGCTTGTGGGAGACTCCTAAAATGTATGGAGGAAGGTGCTCTGGTCTGATGAGACTAAAACTGAACTTTTTGGCCATCAAAGAAAACAATATGTCTGGCACAAACCCAACACATCACATCACCCAAAGAACACCATCCCCACAGTGAAACATGTGGAGATGTTTTTCAACAGTCAGGTTTGGGAAAATGGTTAGAGTTGAGGGAAAGATGGATGGTGCTAAATACAGGGATAATCTTGAGAAAAACCTGTACCACTCTGTGTGTGATTTGAGGCTAGGATGGAGGTTCACCTTCCAGCAGGACAATGACCCCAATGACCCCAAACACACTGCTAAAGCAACACTTGAGTGGTTTAGGGGAAACATGTAAATGTGTTGGAATGGCCTAGTCAAAGCCCAGACCTCAATCCAATAGAAAATCTGTGGTCAGATTTAAAGATTGCTGTTCACAAGCGCAAACCATCCAACTTGAAGGAGCTGGAGCAGTTTTGCAAGGAGGAATGGGCACAAATCCCAGTGGTAAGATGTGGCAAGCTCATAGAGACTTATCCAAAACGACTTGGAGCTTTGATAGCCGCAAAAGGTGGCTCTAAAAGTATTGACTTTATGGGGGTGAATAGTTATGCACATTGACTTTTTCTGTTATTTTGTCCTATTTGTTGTTTGCTTCACAATAATAAAAAAAAAAAATCTTCAAAGTTGTGGGCATGTTCTGTAAATTAAATGATGCAAATCCTCAAACAATCCATGTTAATTTCAGGTTGTGAGGCACCAACACACAAAAAATGCCAAGGGGGTGAATACTTTTGCAAGGCACTGTAAAAGGCTTAAAATACACTTCTAAAATGCTTGAATATGGGTGTAAAACACGAAAAAAATGTATTAGTGGATATTTGTCACAAAAATGTAATATATTTGTATTTGTCTTGTAGCTCTGATGAAGCGGGAGCATGTTTTGCCCCTGAAGGATGTTGGGTGTTTTGTGAATCATTACATTTGTTTTAAACTCTTATGAATTTGGTCTGGCACTCCTTTTGGTTGTTTAAAGTGTATCTAAACCCAAAAGCAAACATTTAAAATATTGCAGCTTACCAATCCTTAAAGTGTTACTAAACCCGGGACCCTGCATTCAGTATATCGGATCCTCCACAGTACACAGAACATGGAAATGCAATTATTTTAGTAAATATAAACTGCTAAATACTTTTCTCATCAGCAGTATATAGCAGTCTTGTGACTTCTATCAGTTCCTGGTAAAGCTTGCAGTCAGAGTTTTCATACTACACTGAGCTGTCCTATCAAGATCCAGGACCCCTGACCCTCTGTCTGGACACTGCTGATTGGCCCTGTGCTGATCACATGGACTCTCCCAAAAACAAAAAAAACTCTCTGGTAACACACACCATATGCAGCCTGACTCCAAAGTCTCTGTACTATCATGTTCTGGAATCAATGGAAGAAGAGGAGGATCTGTGCATACAGAATCAAACTTTTTACAAAATGCAGAGGATTAACCCGTTAGGTTCCACAGTGAGTATAACAAGCATGCTTTACTGCATATACACACTGATTTTAGTGTTGTGGGTTTTAATAACACCTTAACCACTTCAATTCTAGGCACTTACACCCCCTTCCTGCCCAAGCCAATTTTCAGCTTTCAGCGCTGTCGCTGTTTAAATGACAATTGCGCGGTCATGCTACACTGTACCCAAACTGAATTTTGATCATTTTGTTCCCACAAATAGAGCTTTCTTTTGGTGGTATTTTATCACCTCTGCGGTTTTTATTTTTTGCTAAACAAATAAAAAAATACAGAAAATTGTGAATTTTTATTTTTTATTTTGTTACTGTTATAATTTTTTTTAAATAAGTACGTTTTTTCCTTCACTGATGGACACTGATAAGGCGACACCGATGAGGTGGCACCAATGAGGTGGCACCGATGGGCACTAATAGGTGGCACTGGTGGGTGGCACTGATATAGGCCGGGCGGGAAGTGGTTAAAGCAGTATTAAACCCAAAAAAAAAAATGTCATATATTCTCTGATTGGACAAGGTGGAAATCGGGACATTAACTCTCCACCTTGTCCAATCAGAGAACCCCTTGTATCAATGAAAAAAAGGGCAGCCACATTGGACCCGAAAGAGGCAGCCGCTAGCAGTGATCGCTACAGTGATTTGCAGCTTCCATGGGATAAGTCAGGTATGAGTTTTGCATACTTACAAGCTGGATCATGGTAGCTATGAAAAAAGAAAAAATGAAACTTCAGTTTCAATTTTGAGGATATTTTTAACCACTTCCCTCCCGCCGTATGCAGAATGACTGCCGGGAAGTGGTTCTGTTATCCTGACTGGGCGTTATATGACGTCCAGCAGGATAACATGCCGGCACGCGCCCATGGGGGCCTGCAGCGTGGCGATCGCCAGTGCGGCGTGTCAGTCTGACACGCCGCATCTCCGATCGTGATAAGAACAGAAAAACAAACAAGGTGCCTCTAAGTGCAGAAGTATAAAACTTTTAATATCCCCTAAAAGGGTTAAAAACACTTACAAGATAGTGGATGAAACAGGCATGTAGCAGGTAAGTGCGTTCAGGAGATGTTCCAGTAGCAGGGCAGTCCCAGTCTGTGATGGTAAAGCTTCCAGGGAAGTACACGAGATAACAGCTGATTGTGCTGTGAATGTTCAGAGGACACAGTAATGCTGGAGCCTGGGGATGACGTCAGAGGAAGCGAGACAGAAACCAGCATGGAACACAAACAGGAAGTGGACAGGAAGTGTGTCATAGAGGCGGGACGCGTTTCGGAACAGCTCATTGGTTCCTTCTTCAGCCCGGTCACTGCCAGGGAACCGTGAGAGGGAACCGGGGGAGGACCTGTCCGATGGATCAGTGAAGGAATTCATGGTGAAGGAGAGGCCTGGTTACCTATCAGAGGGAATGACTCGTGATTTGCAATATAGCTCCTGTAGCGTGTCCCATTGACACCTATGGTCTTCATTAATCTTTGGGAGTTTCAAAGTTCTAATTCAGTAACTAAAGGATTCTGTGGCAGAGAATTACTTAGACTTGTCCGTGAAGGGGACTAACTTAAAGGAACTGTTCGTGTTTCACTCCGGCTGCTAGAACCATGAGAGGGATCTATCCGGGTGAGCAATTCATACTCAGGCTTGAGTGAAGAATAGGGTAGTTGGGTGTCGCGTGCCTGAACCTGTCCCTCTACCTACTTTGTTTCTATTTTCAACCTATTCCCAAATCTGTTTCAAGCAAGATAAAATAAACTTGTCTGTTTGGAGTTTAAATACTGTTTGGACATTTGGCTTTCTTTGGGAGGAAGAGCACAGACTTTTCCCTATACTCTGGGGATGAGAACCAATGGACAGGAGGTAACTTGCTGCAGGACCCAAAATTTTAAGAACACCGCTCAACCTCTTAAACCAGGAGGATCCGGGCATGTGGCACGGTGTGCCTTTATCCCTGCAAGGAGAAGGTAGGCAGGAGAAAAGGTTCCGTGTGCTACACATGGGGGCTCGAGTCTGGGATTATTTGCAGCTACCCCCTGGAAATTAGACTGTTTTTTTTCCTCTCCCCGGGTGTGCTGTGAAAATCGGCCATTTGGAGAATTTGAACTGCGTCATTCCTGTGCAAAATGGAGGTAAAGGCCTGTACTGGACTTTACTAACTGCGTAGTTCGTGAGCGTGCCTCAAATATAGAAAAGCCTGCGAGCTACGTGCAGAAAGAGTAAAAAGGGAGGAGCCCCCGCCAACTTGTGTGTTGCACGTGGCGCATTGGCGCCAAAGGGACAGTACGAGCTGGATCTTTGGAGGAGAAGCAATATGGCTTCCACCCCATGGATTTCTGCTACATCGGGACCCCGGATGTTCCAACCCATCTCAACCATGGACATTGCCCCTCTCACTGCCCCCCTGATGGATACAGGGATCCGGCTAAAGCCTAGGGGTCGTTTTGCTCTCTATGTCTGCCTAGATGCGGAGGCCCTGGGTATGCTCTGTCCCAGATGCCAAAGACTAGCGGTGCAACTGCGGCCCTTTGGAAGGTGTGCGTCCTGTGGAGAGTTTCTCTTCGAGGTAGACCAGCCCACCGAGAAACCTCGGGTCTACCAAGTCAACTACCTTATGGGTATCGTTACTTCTGAGGAGGAAACTTGTGCTCCCGCAGTTGAGCCCCTGCGCACCGCATTAGCTGCCACAGATGTGGCTGACGAGGCATCGGCGGGTACCGGAGTGGATGCTGCTTCCGCCACCACCGAAACCTTCATTCTGCCTGCCAAGCGAAAGGTGGGCTATGTAAAGGCCTCCCCTGGCCGCGGTCGAAGCCAGCCCCAGCGCCTGCCTGAACCAGATCTTCAAGTCGGAGGGACCTCCAGGGGATTCATGTCAGGGGATGGTAAGGAGACTGGGGGAACTGTGACATTGTGTTTGCCAGGAAAGGGAAGGAAGCCCATACCCCACACTACTGGGGATGCATGGACAGCCAACCCGCGGAAACACTCTATTTCTCTTATCGTCCATGGACTGACACAGCTGGATACTGTAAACGTGTGGGTTTATGTCCCTGCTCACAGGAGAAGATCTAGGCAGAATGTTAGATCTTAGAAACATACATTCTAGAACAAGCCAGAGCTGAACAGCCCCGCCCAGGGGGCGGTCCCTCCGGACATTACCCTCCCACCTGCACCTAGCAGCCTCAGTTTTTTTCTGCCTAGCAGAAGGAGAAGACGTGGCTCTCTCAGGAGCCAGTCTCCTGGAAGATTTTACTTTTAAATTTTATTTCTTTGGGAATTTTATTATTTTATTTTTGAGACCTTCAATCAACTGTCGGCTGGGCAACAGGTTGGATACACTGGTATCCTCGTAGTCTTCCCTGTCCGCCCATCGAGCGTGCTGATCCTCGCCTTGTGTGCGTGAGATATAGTTCACGACATGCCCCATGACTCCAGGGGTGGCCGGGTTGCTTTTATGCTCCCCCAGTCCTTAAACAGTACTTGACTGACTGTATCTTTCGTGGTGGACCGGGCCGACAGCTACGCAGTACTGCTCTGTGATAGGTCTGTCTGAAACAAGCCAGTGGGTCCCTGAAAAGGACGGGTAAGTAGTCTCTCCTACTGCAGGTGAGTACATGCTGGCTGTGTTTCTTTATATGGGGGGGTTTCTCCCTGTCTCCCCCCTGTTATGCTGCTCTCTGCACCCTGTACTGGTGCTGTGCTGTGGGGGTGCTTGGGGGTCACTCTGGCCTGGCTGGGGGCGCTCATGTCTGTTAGTGGAAAAGGAGCAGTGTTCTGGTGTGTGAGGTGGGAACTTATTGTGTGCGCGCATTAGCGCTGTTTGCCTTTTGAATTTCGCGCTCGGTGGCTATCTTGCCGTGGTTCAATGGCGCAGTTATATCTGCGGCCGGTGGCCATTTTCTTGTAGCCGCGCGCTTTTACTTTCGGTTTTGGCCTCTAGCGGCGGCACTACGGCGCGAATCTCCTCACAATCTCCTCACAGATTCTTCACTCTCCTCAGGCTTAACAGCGCGGTTTCCTCAGCAGAACTGAGCGGTTCTTAAGGGTTGGTGAGTCCTCCGGGTATCCCCTCCTCAGCCTCAGCGTAGCCAGTGGGTGGACTGTATATTCACTGTTGTAGTGTATAAGGTCTCAGAGGGTGGCGATATGGAGTCTGATACACCTGTTTCTCCACACTTGCCTGAGGCAACTGGCAGTGCTCCTGCACCTGCGGTCCTTATGGACCAGTTGTCGGCAGTCCTGGAATCATTCCTTGTTAGAATGGAAGCGGTGTGCGAGTGCAAGGGAGCTTTAAAGCCCCCTCTCCCCACAAAAATCTTTAGTGGAGGAGTGCTGGGTTTCAGATATGGGCCTAGCTACTGTGCTCAGGACCCTAGGTCTGAATATTTTATTGTTTTTGAACAGGACATTCCCTTGTGAGGAAGACTCCAGTTCTGTGTCAGTAAATGACAAGGTGCTTGTAAGTGAACTCATTGATGATGTGAGGAACACTCTCAAGCTAGATGCTGTGGCTGTGGTACCTCAGGCGGACGCTGTTTCCCTTGGTTCCTTCAAGCTTTTCTTTTACACAGCTTCCTCACTGTTTTCCTCACACGCTGCATCTAGAGCAGCATGGATGATACAGTGGTACACAGTGTACCCCCCCCCCCCCTGGCCAGTGCAGCATGGTGGAGGGGGGACTTTATTAATTTATGTCTCTAGTCCCTGTGAGCCTTCTGTGTGATGTCCTGAGGCAACAACAGGGTCTCTGCACCTGTGGTTTCCCGCCATTTCCTGGGGAACGCTCTGAGCTCTGACAGACACACAGTCTGAGGATCAGAGGTTACCTGTTACCTGCATGCTGCTTTGGCAGCACAGTTAAGCAGGTTGTAATGATACAGAGAAGATAATGCGCCTCTGCACCATAATTTAAACTCATTCTATACCTCTACACTGCATACATTCACAGTGTATGTATGTGTTATGGGTATCTGTGTCTGAATGGGTGTCCCCCCACGTTCCAATGCTGTGTTTCAGTGCCATACATGATATAAACGTACACAATATGTTTATGCACGACTCTAGATACATTAACAGTATATGTATGTATTATACTCTCTGGGTCGGCGCGGGTTTCCTCCGGGGGCTCCGGTGTCCTCCCGCTCTCTCATGGTATGTGCGCTTCGGCTCTCTGCACAGTATAGACATGTTCAATATGTTTATTGCACATACTATAAATATTTACAGTATGGGTATACTGTCTGCGTGGGGTTCCTCGGGGTACTCCGGTTTCCTCCCACGCTCCAATGGAAATGCACAGCATAAACATGTGCAATATGTTTATTCACATGCTATCATTCCTACGCGGTATCTGTGTGCTGTCTGCGTGGGTTTCTTCCGGGTGTTCTGGTTTCCTCCCACGCGCTGACGGTATGTGCGCCATTGGCCCTCTGTACTGTTAAACATGTTCATATGTTTATCACGCATGCTCTTATACCTACACGGTATGTGTATGCAGTCTGTGTGGGTTTCCTCCAGGTGCTCTGGTTCCCTCCCACACTCCATTGGTATGGGCGCTTTCGGCGCTATATACAGCCTAAATTTGTGCGATTTGATATCCACATACTAACATACCTACCCGGGATGTCTGTGCAGTCTGCGTGGGTTTCCTCCGGGTTTCCGCCCACGCTACATGACATGCGTGCCTTTGGTGCAATACACGGTATAAACATACACATTATGTTTATACACAACACTAAATACATTCACAGTAGTTGTATGTATTGCATTCTCTGGGTCTACGTGGGGTCCTCCAGGTACTTCGGTTCCTCCCACGCGCCAACGGTGTGCGCGCCTTCGGTGCTATGCACACATAGGCTTGTGCAAAATGTTTATCCCACATACTATAGTACCTACACGGTATGCGTATGCAGTCTGCGTGGGTTTCATCCGGGTGCTCCGGTTTCTCCCCTGCGCTCCAATGGTGTGCGCATTTTCAGCGCTATGCACAGTAAAAACATGTGCAATTTGTTTATTCGCAGGCTAACATACCTACATGGTTGTGTACGCAATCTGTGTGGCTGGTTTTCGTCCAAGCCCCGAGGATGTGCGCGCCTTTGTCGCTAGCACAGTATAAACGTGTTTAATATGTTTATCCACACATACTAAACTACATACGCCGTATGTGGTTGCATTATGCTCTTTGTGGCTGGGTGGGTTTCCTCCCACACTCTATTTGCGCGTTTTGACGCAATACACAGTATAAACTATTTGTTTGTACATTCAGCACTTATCAATGGGGTAGCTTCTGGATGGAGCATTGTCATAAGGATCCCTGGTATCAGGGGTACCACTTTCCACCTGTTTTTAGTGGTGATCAGAAGCGCTGGCTTGGACTGTATTCGCCAGGCTGAGGTTAGTGTTACGCCCGTTAGTGGCTGCATCTGGTGTTTCTGAAGCTCAATGACTGGGCAAAAGCCTCTGCCTCATCTATCAGTCGACTAGCAGGTGCACTGCAACTGCTTTAGCCTTTAGGGTCTCTGTGCCCGTGGTGGGTTTGAGCCACCTGTGGAGGCTGAGTTACTGGTCCTCTGACCGTGTTTCTATGGAAGCTCTGTCAAGTTGCCTTTCTTGGCCAACAGTTGAGGCACCCTATAAACCGGGGCCTCTCTTCTCCGATACATGCGGAGTCTCTTTGGGATTTTCATACATCTCGCTGCAGGACGGTCCTGTCGGCCGTGTGCATTGCAGGGGAAGGGTCCTTACATCCGAAGGTGTTTCCACCTCCTTTACCGGAGGTGGGGCACCGGATGTGGACCTTATGGCCTCTCGACTCACTCGCAAGGTGTCAAGATTCGTGGCCAGGTCCAGGGACCCCTGGGCAGACGCGTCAGACGCGTTGGTAGCCCATGGGGGCAGTATCGCCTGATGCTTACCCCCCGCTACTGTTGTTGCCTCGCCAGCTTTGCAGAGAAGGGGCCGAGGCCATTCTGGTGATCCTCATTGCTCCGGAACGGCGACATTGGTATGCCGGTCTACTTCAGCTAGTCCCAGACGTTCCTTGGCGACTGCCTCTTGGGGTGGACCTTCTGTCTCATGATCCCATACTTCATCCTGCTTTACAGTCCTTGGCTTTAATGGAATGGCTGTTTAAAGCCAGGTGCTGAGGGACCGAGGTCTCTCGGATTCGGTCATCTCATCTATGTTGTTGGCATGGGAACCTTCTCCAGAAAGATATATCACCGTACCTGGAAGGCTTACATCGCTATGTGCGAGGAACTTGATGGGAGTCCTCGGACGTATTCCGTTCCCAGGATTTTGCTGTTTTTACAGCGTGGTGTGACCCAAAAGCTGGCCTTGCATACCATTGAGGGTCGGATTTCGGCCCGGGCTGTTTTTTTCAACGACCGCTACCGGGCCATTCCTTGATTAGCACCTTTTGTGCAGGGGGTTCGCCATGTGATCCCCCCTGTCAAGCCTCCTCTCCCTACTTGGCATCTGAATTTGATGCATCTCGGTTCTCGAAGAACATCCCTTTGAGAATATCAGAGAGATTCCTCTCTTGACCTTGTCCCAGAAGGTTGCCTTCTTAGTGGTAATTTCTTCGGTTAGACGGGTGTCTGAGTTGGCGGCCTTGTCCTGCAAGTCGCCTTGCTTGGTCTTCCATAAGAATATGGCGGTGTTGCGCCCACGACCGTCCTTCTTTCAAAAGGTGGTCTCGGCCTTTCACCTTAAGGAGGACATTGTTCTTCCGTCCTTGTGTCCCATCCCATCGCATCCCTGAGAGTTTGCGTTTCATACATTAAGATGGGTACGAGCCTTACAAGTGTACCTGTCTGCTACTGTTTCCATTCGGAAGTCTGACTCACTGTTTGTGTCTGTCTCTGGTCCAAAACAGGGCCGAGCGGTGTCGTCTGCCACCGTCTTTAGGTGGATCAGGCAGACCGTCATACAGACCTATGCCCTTAAGGGGCGGGCGCCTCCCTTTCCGATTGCAGGGCATTCCACCAAGGCAATTGGTGCTTCCTGGGCTTTCCGACATCAAGCGTCGGTTGCACAAGTGTGCAAGGCGGCGACCTGGTCATCCGTCCATGCCTTTTCAAAATTCTTTAAGGTTGATGGGGCTGCATCTTCGGATGCTCCCTTCGGCCACAAAGTGTTGCAGGCCGCTGTTTATTGTTGCAACTCCTCCGTTGAGGAGCTCTGCTTGTTTGGAGTGAAGTTTTGGTTGTTCCTTTACTACTGCTCCCACCCTTCTGATACTGCTTTGTGACGTCCCACACGTTTACAGTATCCAGCGGTGTCAGTCCATGGACGATAAGAGAAAATAGGATTTTTGTACTCACCGTAAAATCCGTTTCTCTGACGTCCATGGACTGACACAGCACCCACCCTTCCTTTTAAGGTTTGTACTGCTTTGTTACGAACTGAGGCTGCTAGGTGCAGGTGGGAGGGTAATGTCCGGAGGGACCGCCCCCCTGGGCGGGGCTGTTCAGCTCTGGCTTGTTCTAGAATGTATGTTTCTAAGATCTAACGTTCTGCCTAGATCTTCTCCTGCGAGCAGGGATGTAAACCCACACGTTTACAGTATCCAGCTGTGTCAGTCCATGGACGTCAGAGAAACGGATTTTACTGTGAGTACAAAAATCCTATTTTTTGGGGACAATGTGTCTGTGTCCACCGCAAATTACCTGCCGGACGGAGGAATATGACACCTCTGATTTAGATTCATCATCGGATGTGGGGGATGACCACGAGATTGATGAGGTCTTCATCAAGAAGGGATGGGACAAAGTTCCCGTGACCTCACCCCGCAGCTTAGGGGGGATGTCACCGATGGACTCTGGGGAGACTACACCTAGTGTGGAAGCTCCTGCTTTAAAGGAAGAGGCCATTCTCACACCTGCTTTGCCTGCTTCTGTTTCCGTGCCTGCTACTATGGAGGGACGCCTGCCGTTGCGGCCACCTCTGCCACAGTTGGAGCCAGCTCAAATAACAAGGTCTCCGGATGCTATAGTTCTACCAGGATCTGGAGATCGGGCGACCATGCCACCTTTAGCCCGGTTGCAGCGGCTTCTGAACAAGAAGACTGCCACGGAATACGGTTGGGAATATCCCTATGTTCCCAAGGAACTGCTTTTTGAGATTGAGGCCTATAGGGAACGGTGGTATGCGAACTTTGTTTGGGGCCATTTGGAGGTACACAGAGGCCACCGGTATCTTAAATGTTCGGCGGTCATGGCAGATCGTTATAAGGGGTGCCGTAAGAAATGGTCTTATGGTCGGCACATCCATGTGGACCATGTGGTAATTTGCTGTAAGGAGAAAGAGAGGATACCGTGTACTCCATATAGACCTTAGATGGAATGGACAATGGAAGACTCTTGTTCTCCCGGATCCTCAGTATTATTTGTGAAATGGAACTTGTGTTTTTTCCCATTATTATTCTGTTTCACAGGAATAGCCTGCCCTGAACTCACTTGTGACTTTTCCCTTTGCTGCAGGAAAATCTACTTGACTGAAGGAGTGGAGAGCCGTTGCGTTTTTTTTTCTTTCTCCTCTGCTCCGCAAAGAACAGAAATGTTTCCTTTAACTGAACAGTGGGGTAGTATAGTTAGGGCCAAAGTGAGAACCGTTGTGGTCAAGATGGAAAGTTCATGTAAAAGTACATGTATGCCCAGGCGCAGCATGGGGGGTGTGATGACTTGAGTTGCCACTAGGTGTTGGTGTTTTGCAGAAGATCTCAGTAGGGCTAGGCTTAGCCATGCAAACTAATATATATAACAGAGGATAATCATCTCTTCTTGGGGAGATGGTTCTTTTCTGCATAATCTTAGAATTGTATATTGTGTTTTTTCTTTCCCTCTACAAGTGAACTGCAATCAACTCTATCGGAGAATGGGTGGAGTAGATATGTTAGGAGGGGAGGACAATTGTAGGACAAAAACATTTTTTTTGAATAGCATTTTCTGCAGTTCTGTAGCTGTGAGATACACCGTTTCCATACTGTGGGTGTATTGTGCTCTTCCAAAAACACCCATTTAGGGCCACAAAAAATATTTTGCAGTGTTTTCTGCATATCTGGAGCTCTGTCAACTAAACAATTTCTATATATTTTTCTTCTACTGTGCTATCCTAAAAAAAAAAAAAAAAAATTTAATAGCATTTTCTGCAGTTCTGTAGCTGTGAGATACAGTGTTTACGTACTGTGGGTGTGTTGTGCTCTTCCAAAAACACCCATTTAGGGCCACAAAAATATTTTGCAGTGTTTTCTGCATATCTGGAGCTGTGTGAAATAAATTATTTATATATTTTTTCTTCTACTGTGCTATCCTAAAAAAATGATTGTAGGACAAAAAAAATTTTTTGAATAGCATTTTCTGCAGTTCTGTAGCTGTTAGATACAGCGTGTACGTACTGTGGGTGTGTTGTGCTCTTCCAAAAACACCCATTTAGGTCCACAAAAAATATTTTGCAGTGTTTTCTGCATATCTGGAGCTGTGTGAACTAAACAATTTCTATATATTTTTCTTCTACTGTGCTATCCTAAAAAAAAAAAAAAAAATTTGAATAGCATTTTCTGCAGTTCTGTAGCTGTGAGATACAGCGTTTATGTACTGTGCTCTTCCAAAAACACCCATTTAGGGCCACAAAAATATTTTGCAGTGTTTTCTTCATATCTGGAGCTGTGTGAAATAAACAATTTATATATTTTTCTTCTACTGTGCTATCCTAAAAAAATAATTGTAGGACAAAAACATTTTTTTTTTAATACCATTTTCTGCAGTTCTGTAGCTGTGAAATACAGTGTTTACGTACTGTCGGAGTGTTGTGCTCTTCCAAAAACACCCATTTAGGGCAAGATCCTAAATTTGGAAAATATGAGGAGAACGTCAAAGAGACGTGGTGGCCCCGGTCGTGGTGCTGCTGGTGGAGCTCCTGTTGCAGGGAGAGGACGTGGTCGATCTGTGCCAGCTACACGCACAAGCAAAACACCTTCCTCAGGTGCGAGTAGGCGACCGAGCCTGCGGCGGTATTTTGTCGTGCCTAATGAGGCTGTACGAATGTTGAGGCCAGGACAAGTACAGGCGATAGTAGATTGGGTTGCTGACAGTGCCTCGGGTTCCTTCACATTGTCTCCCACCCACTCTTCTGATGAAAGATCAGAGTTGACACCTGAAGCCCATGTCCATCAGTCTTTCACCTCACCCCCTTGCAAAATTAGCCAAGCAGTCTGAGCCCCAAATCATGCAGCAGTCTCTTCTGCTTTTCGATGACTCTGTTAGCAGGGTTTCCTAGGGCCATCCACCTAGCCCTGCCCCAGAAGTGGAAGAGATTGAGTGCACCGATGCCCAACCACTTATGTTTCATGATGAGTACATGGGAGGACCATTGCAGCACGTCTCGGATGATGACGAAACACAGGTGCCAACTGCTGCTGCTTTCGCAATTGTGCAGACAGACAAGGAGGGCAGTCGTGAAGACTGGGTGGAAGATGATGTGGAGGACGATGAGGTCCTCGACCCCACATGGAATCAACGTTATGCAGGTGACCTGTGAAGTTCGGAGGAAGAGGCGGTGGTCGCACAGAGCCACCAGCACAGCAGAAGAGGGAGCAGGGTGCAAAAGCAGAGCGTCTGTCCCCTAGACAATACATCTGCTACTGCCCAATGCAGCAAGGGACCGAGCACACCAAAGCCCGGTCCAAGGAGTTCCCTAGTGTGGCAGTTCTTCACACAATGTGCTGATGACAAGACACAAGTGGTTTCACGCTGTGCAATCAGAGCCTGAAGCGAGGCATAAACGTTCTCAACCTGAGCACAACCTGCATGACCAGGCATCTAAGTGCAAAGCACGAGCTGCAGTGGAGTAGACACCTCCAAAACAAAGAAAGGTCTCTGGCTCCTCCTGCTTCCTCTTCTGCTGCAGTCTCGGCCTCTTCATCCACCTCTGTAGTGACAGTAGCACCTAACAACCCGCAAACAGAGCATCTGCCAGCAACACTACCACCTGGGTCACCAACCATCTCCACAATGTCCCATGGAAGCGTTCAGCTCTCTATCTCCCAAACACTGGAGCGTAAGAGGAAGTACCCCCCTAGCCACCCGCGATCCCTGGCCCTGAATGCCAGCATTTCAAAATTCCTCACCTTTGAAATGCTGTCATTCCGTCTGGTGGAGACGCAGAGTTTTAAAAGCCTGATGGCATTGGCTGTCCCACAGTACGTCGTGCCCAGCCGCCACTACTTTTCCAGGCGAGCCATCCCTTCCCTGCACAACCAAGTGGGGGACAAAATCAGGTGTGCACTGCGCAACGCCATCTGTGGCAAGGTCCACCTAACTACGGATGCGTGGACCAGTAAGCACGGTCAGGGACGTTATATCTCCCTAACAGCACACTGGGTAAATGCAGTGGCGGCTGGGCCTGAGGCAGATAGCAGTTTGGCGCAGGATTGCAGGGCGCTTCAGTTTGCCTCCTGTTGCTAACTCCTCCTACTCCGTTTCCTCATCCTCTATCGCCTCCTCATGGATCCCACAGGACTTGTCCGTACCTTGTGCAGAATAGACATGTATACCGGTGTTTTGACAAAAACTGTCCGGCCATCGGATTGTGCCCGGCCCGTACTGCACAGGCGCAGCGCTTGCGCAGTATGGAGGACAAGGAGATTCACAAAATCTCCGAAGATGAACGGCGCCTGCGCAGTGAGTGCAGGTTCAAGCCCCACCATCCAAGTGGACATACGGGCTCGCTTCGATCGCCACGCTTCGGGCACGGCCTCGCTTGGATCGGCTTGAACCTCGGATGGTGTGGCTTGAACCTGGACTCACCACGCAGGCGCCGTTCGTCTTGTGAGATTTTTGAAATCCCCTTGTCCTATGTACTGAGCAAGCGCAGTACAGGGCGAACACTATCCGACGGGGGACAGAATTCGACACATCACTGGCCTTACCCAGCCATTGTTTTATTTTTGAACCAGTGTTGGCTACCTCGTCCTCCTCCACCGCCGCTTCCACCTACACAGCCACATCGACCGCCACCTCAACCTCGTACTCCATAGAGACCTCGTCCTCCTAGGTCAAGATTATAATTTTTATTTTATTTTTTTGTAGCGCACAGATCCTTTCCCCCTTACCTGCCTTTATGTTGTTGGCTCCTCGCAGGAGGGAGAAAGGTGCACCGCACTACCAGCCCGTACCCTCCTGTATAAAGAGGTTGAGCGATGTACTTGACGGGCCGTGTCCACAGCCGTAGTCAAAACTCCTCCAGAGGATGATTCTCACCTCTACTGTAGGTAGAGGCAAGTCCTTGAATTCCCAGTAAAGTCAATGTCCACACCAGCTGAAACTACAACTCTGAGTTTATTCTCTCATGGCAAAATAAACTGTACTCAGATAGAAAAGGTTAGAGCAAAGAAACAGGACAGCTTAAGGTGTGGAGGAGGTCCAGGCACAAACATAGCACATTCACTTCACTGCTTAGGTTTCTCAAACAGTTTTAGGCGCACGGTCTCTGCCACACACCGTGAGGTTGGTCTATGCCACAGACCGGGTGTACAAGGCCCCTGCCATGGACCTGGAGAACTTTGGTCTCTGCCACAGACCAGGGTGTATAAGACCCCTGCCATGGGCCGGGTGAATAAGGCCTCCGATACAGTCAGGATGACCTTGAGCTTCTCCTTCTAAGAACTAGCCCATATCAAGGGGAAGACATCTCTCCAGGGAGTCAACAGACCCTTCCTTCACCGTGCCTCTAGCATCGGGCCATCGGAAGGTTCCTCCCTTCCCTGGAACAGGGTCCCCTACACGAGGCGGCACCCAAAGACTCCTCGACCCTTAGCGGACTCCAGACGAAGGCTCTGGACCCCAGGCTTTACTCCCGCCCCTAGGCCTCCATACCCAGGGCAGCAGGAACTCCAGAATAGTACCTCACCCCGGGCTAAAGGTGCCCGAGATGGAACAGGAACACATGCACCCAGGCCGAAGGCACCTGGGCGCGGACCCCACTGGACATCAGCCCCCAGGCCAAAGGTGCCTGGGGCTCGGACAATGATCAGGAGGCGTCTGCCCCTTTCATATCCTCTCCCGGCATGCACAGCAGGTTCCCCGCCCCGCTGTACTACTGCCAAGAGGGGACACAAAAGGCACAGCACTGTATCGGTGGTTCAACCCTAGCCTACCATGGCAGCGCCACCTGTAGGCCGCAGGGAACTGCACACCAATACTGTCCCCCGAGGACAAAATGGTCCATGAATCCTACAGAATTAGGGTGTTTGAGCCTATTTACCACTCAAACACTTCCCTTAAATTTAGCACCCCGCTACATTTTTATTTTAAAGTATTTTATTTTCCCACTAGCTTATCCATTAAATTGAATAATTTTTTCCAGAAAGGGCGTATTCTGGGGCATTCCCACCATATGTGTGGTATCGTGATGTTGAGTTTCTGAGGTTCTTAATGACTTCCTGTACCTCTTCTGCTGAAAAGGGGGCCTCCAGCATATTTTTTTTTTTTAAGTTATGTTATTTTAAGTTATTTCCCTATCCATAGTTGTTTGCAGAGCACTTCCCATGCTCTTAACAACATTTTGCTGCCATTTGCAGCCCTCTAGCTCTTTCCATTACTTTTTTAGAGCCATTTTAGTCCTCAGAAGTTCGGGTCACCAATTGACTTCAATGGGGTTCGGGGTAAAGTTCGGGTCAAGTTCGGTCCCGAACTCGAACTTTTTTCCGAAGTTCGGCCGAACCCGTCGAACCCGAACATCCAGGTGTCTGCTCAACTCTACTGGTTACCTATCAGAGGGAAGGACTCGTGAGTTGCAATACAGCTCCTGTAGCGTGTCCCGTTGACACCTATGGTCTTTATTAATCTATGGGAGTTTTAAAGTTCTAATTCAGTAACTAAAGGATTCTGTGGCAGAGAATTACTTAGACTTACTTAGAATTACTTAGACTTGTCCGTGAAGGGGACTAACTTAAAGGAACTGTTCGTGTTTCACTTCGGCTGCTAGAACCGTGAGAGGGATCTATCCGGGTGAGCAATTCATACTCAGGCTTGAGTGAAGAATAGGGTAGTTGGGTGTCGCGTGCCTGAACCTGTCCCTCTACCTACTTTGTTTCTATTTTCAACCTATTCCCAAATCTGTTTCAAGCAAGATAAAATAAACTCGTCTGTTTGGAGTTTAAATACTGTTTGGACATTGGCTTTCTTTGGGAGGAAGAACACAGACTTTTCCCTATACTCTGGGGATGAGAACCAATGGACGGGAGGTAACTCGCTGCAGGACCCAAAATTGTAAGAACACCGCTCAACCTCTTAAACCAGGAGGATATGGGCATGTGGCACGGTGTCCCTTTATCTCTGCAAAGTGACGGTGGGCAGGAGAAAAGGGTCCGTGTGCTATACACTATTATGTATAATTATTTTGTACTTTGATACAGACAAATACAAATATATACAATTATATGCATTTATAAATATAATTTTATATTCATCTATTGCAACCGTGTGCTTCATATAAAGTCCCACTTCTTTTTCTCCTTCTTGTTTATATGATAGGGGTGGAGGCATATGACTAGGTCATTGCTTCATATAAAGTCCCAAACCCCTACTTTTTCATAATTCCACACGTAGTCAATAAATAAGAAGGGAAGGCCAGTCTTCCTAAATTTACACACAGCTGGATTGTTGTACAACTGCAATGAAATTGTCCATATAGCAGCCTCCATGTTCAGTTAGATGTTAAAGTAAAGCAAATTATTTTGCCATATATATCAACAACAAAAGAGATATCATTTACAAACAAAACCTAAATCAATCCTTTTTTAAGGATTGTGTAATTTATTTTAAAGATATCCAACCAAAAAGTGTTCTTCTGTTTTTATAACTTATCTACTATTGCAATGCCCAATTTCTAAATACAATATTGCCCCTTTAAAATGACAGTAGTTGTATATATTCATTATTTATTATAGTTATTATTGCTATTTTAATTATTTTTAATAAATGTGTTATATACTCCTTTTTTCACATTGCCTGAAGAAAGGTTGCGAGCACTGAACTTATTCTCTCTGGAGAAGAGACACTGGAGAGGGGATATGATTTCAATCTACAAATACCATACTGGTGATGACCCCACAATAGGGATAAAACTTTTCCATGGAAGGGAGTTTAAAAAAAAACCTGTGGCCACTCATTAAGATTAGAAGAAAAGAGGTTTAACCTTAAACTGCGTAGAGGGTTCTTTACTGTAAGAGCGGCAAGGATGTTGAATTCCCTTCCACAGGTGGTGGTTTCAGCGGGGAGCATGGATAGTTTCAAAAACTATTAGATAAGCACCTGAACTACCGCAACATACAGGGATATACAATGTAATACTGACATAAAATCACACACATAGGTAGGACTTGTGTCTTTTTTCAACCAACACTACTATGTAAAAAAAAACAAAAAACACTACTATGTAACCATATAACTATGTTGATAGTGAACTCCTCAGTAAACCCTTAAATCCTTACAATTTACAGAAGGGAGTGCATTATTTCATGTATTAATCATCATTATGTGAGTAATATGGATTTAAATTGTGTTTACACAATGCAGTCATTATTGCTGGTGACTGCAAAGGTAGGACAAGGCCAGCACTGTTTTGAAAGATTAAACAGCATTAATAACTGCCAGATAAATGTTTGGGAAGACATACTCAGCAAGGTCACGTTATAATTTTTATTATATTGTTGCAGTGAGTTACAACCGCATAAATCTTTTGTGGAGCATATACTAGGATAAAATGAATGTTTTAGGTCTTAAAGAAGAATTCCAGTAACATGCCAAAGCAAGATCTAAGTTGAACAGAAATGAGCACACTTAGAAAGTTCCAGTTTAGTTGAGTTTTTCTTCCCATTGAATTTTAATTTAAAAAAATGTTCAGCTAGAGCCTGATGATTACTTCCATATGCCCTGGGTCCTGCCCCCCACCTTCAAACTTTTTGCACAATGGTCCTTCAGTTTATCACCTGCTTGACCACACTCCATATCACACAGCAGGCGGACATCCATGTTCTTGGGTTGGTTGAGGCTTTGGCTTTGCTGGGTCTACTACTTTTTTTAGGCCAGGAAATGAATTATACTGAGATGGAAATCAACTACTGCCCCTACCTTGGGTTTCTGGAAATCATTGGTAAAATAATGTCATCCCCCTATACAAGGAGACGTATCTCTTTGCAGTTGCCCCAATAAATTCAACAAGATTTGGGACATCTGGCTCAAATTAGTTGCCACTATAATGGATCAATCTGACTCCGTGGCCACTAAAGCTTATTATTAATCTTAGTTAACTTGTGTTTGGGTACCGGATGCCCCTATAATGGCCCCCCTGGTATGGGTTACCTACATTCTGTTATATTATCCAATATCTTTTAAGTTGAGTATGATTTATTGTGGTGGAGTTGGAGAGAGGGAGCGAATGTGGAGATTTAACACCTTCTACCTCAGCCTTGGTGGTTTTGGGTTACATCCTATATTTTATGTGAGCAAGTAAGGAATTGACGGATGCTGCTTTTTTTTTTGTATATTCTATATGTTTTGATATTCCTTGTTGTTGTACTACCTTGAGCTGGGGAATGTCCACAGGTTCTGTTTTGTATGTCTATCTTTTTATTGAAATAATAAAAAGAAGTTAAAACAAAAGTTCAGATGAAAATATTAAAAAAAGTTGTTTTTATTTGTATTATGTCAAATGTGACCCGAGTTTTTTTTTTTTGGGGGGGGGGGGGGCACAGCTTGCCATACATCATAATTAGTGCTAATCATATTTCCTTTTCGAATAAGTATTTATGTGACTGTCCGATCAAAAAAAAAAGAAGAAAAGTCCAGAACGTGACATCTGAAGGAGCAGTATAGGCGACAAATCATAGCTTGAAGGGAAAAATCTAAAGTAATGTCACAGCAGGTCACTGTCATAAATAAAGCAAGGTTAAACGAGAAATCTACAGACAAAACACATCCACTCACTTTTCTACTCTGTCTGGTTTAATAAGCTTGAGCTGTCTGGTTTTAACATATATTTACTGAAAACAAGAACATGCATAAAGCACCTGTGACCTTTCTACAATAGGTAAATAATATCTCTTTTCTGTAAAGCCTATTTTATGTGACAGTAAAATGAACCTGTTACTATTAATTAATATTAATTAAAATCAACGGTGCATGGTAGTAAGTAGCCTGTTACATTTTTAACCAAACACCCCCTGATTTCTATCTGTTCATCTCAGATATCCTTTTCATATGTACATATCTACTTTGGTCTTTCTCAACCCCTTTAACACAGAGAAAACTTTGAAATAATTTTCAGGTCTCAGGAACCCCTGCCAGGATTAGTCCATCAGGGGGTTATTGGGAAAATGCCCCTTACACTGGTGGTGGTCAGAGGGAAGAATGCCTCCCCCTTACAGTCGTGTTCAGAATCAAAGCCAGTACAAGGTAGGGGGCGGAAGTGGCGGATGCACTAGGCGGTGCAATTTATTGGGGGTGGGGGCGCAGTGAAGTGTCCTTCTAAAAGGTGGCTGGACTGGAGTGATTGCTCGGAGGCTCCAGCCGCTATAGCCTGCACTTGTAACGATGTGCCGAGTGCGCTGAGTCCTGCACACCCGACACAAGCCTACACAGACAAGCTTTTCATTTGCCTTGCGCCCTGTCAGTGGAGATTCTCCCCCTGACAGGCGCTCTGTACTGTAGTTCCGGCCCGGTGTGACATCACCAGCTGGGAGGAGTAGATCTCCTCCCACCGTGATGGGAGGGAGGAGATCAGACCTTGCACCATGATGGGAGGAGCAGAGAGTGCAGCGTGATGGGAGGAGACGCAGAGGAGCAGGAGATCAGACCTCCCACCGGGATGGGAGGAGCAGAGAGCACAGCATGATGGGAGGAGCAGAGAGCGCAGCGTGATGGGAGGAGTAGAGAGCGCAGCTTGAGCCGCCCGAAACCTAGAGGAGCCGAGGAGGAGGGACTAAGCTCTGCAATGTGCAAGATCTCAAGTAAGCCCATACTAGTATTAATACATATTAGTAAATCAACTACTTAGTTTCGGGGTTAAGGGGGGATGGTGGTGCTGGCGGGGTGTCTGGCTGGCCACTGGCTGAGAGGAGGAGGATTCTAATTAGAACATAGAACATTTCGTTTTCTGACTCTCTACCTAATGGATAATATTACTTCTAAAAGTATTTCAGCTACAGTCTTAGTTCACATTCAGATGACCAGTGCCAGTAAATTAACCCCTTTGTGCTGCATAAATGGCACCAGTGTCAGTGTTACACTGGTGCCACTAATGCAGAACAAAGGGGTTAATGAACTGGCACTGGTCGCTAATGTATCAGAAACCAGCGGCAATACATTAACCCCCTCATGCTGCATTTTACAAACTGAGTCAAACACCAGTGATAAACACAAAGACCCAATGTGCTAAATTTTTTAGCATTTTTCCTATTTATGTGAATATTTGGTATTGTGGCACTACCTCACACAAAATAATGCAAAACTTAAAACTTAAGTATGTTCACATGGGCCTTGACAGAAAAAACAGTTAATAGGCCTTTCTACAAGCACATTTGTTGCATTTTTATTTCAAAGTGCCTCCAATAAAAATACATATAATTGTACTTTGATGTGGTGGCCAGCGGCTCTGGTGCTGAATTAGCACCTGGACTAGTGTGTGGACTCCTCCGGTCCACGGCCCTCTTCACTAGTTACTTGTTCTAAACAGACCTGTTGTCTGGGGGTTGGGGGTATATGCTCTCCATGATTGGGATGGGGTGGCGGGGTGGGGGGATGGTAGGGATAGGTTGGGTTCTGGTTGTTATACTGCGGTTGCAGTGGGATGGGAAGTTTCTAATTTTGTTCTTGTGTGACATGACATGCCTTAACGTTTTCTTTTGCAGGTTTATGGGTGTTGATATGCTGGGGGGTGGGGGGGGGTTCCTGTGTTTGTCCTTGGACCTTGTGGATTTGTGTGCATGTGGGGGGTGAGGCTGACCCTAATTGGTATCCGCCCTGATGACTCAGGTCAAAATTGTTTCCTGGAACACTAGGGGCCTCAACTCTGCTGGAGACTCACTTAAGGGGCTCACGAATTCTTGCTCTGCGCAGGGCCTGGGTTGGAGCGGCCTACCACTCCACCTACTCCTGTTATGCCCGGGGAGTGAGTATCCTGATTAGGAAGTCTCTGCCATTTAAGATCATTGATGTCCGCACGGTCCGGGGGGGTAGATACGTGGTGCTCCACGCCCGTATTTTTGATAAACGGCTGGTCTTGGCTGGGGTGTATTTACCCCCCCCGGCCTCGGTACAAATACTACATGACCTAATGGGGATAATTCTGGGCTTTGATGCACCAGTGTTTTATGTTTTTGGGGACTTCAATATGGTGCCCTCCCAGGGCATGGACAGGCTACATTCTGGGGCTCGGCCCTCCTCGGACCTCCCCCGCTGGGTGGATGCATATGTGCTGACGGACGTATGTAAACATTTTCACCCCCATACTAGGGAATATACGTGCCATTCTGCTACGTTTAAAACCTTGTCCCGCATTGATCTGGTATATGCCTCTACTGCGGCCCTCAACTAGGTTAGGGATGCTAGTCATCTCTCTAGGGGCATATCGGATCATGCGCCCGTCTGCCTGGATCTGTCCCCTGCGGACTCTGGGGGTTCGAGGCTGTGGCGCCTTTCCAGGTACTGGGCCATGGATGACAGGAAACAGGAGGATATGGCGGAGGCTATTTGCAATTACTCATCTGCTAACGGGGACTCAACCGGCTCTGGTGTGCGGTGGGATGCCTTTAAGGCCTGGGTTAGGGGGGAATATATCTCCCGGATATCACTGTTGCAGAGGGAGGGCGCGAGGGAATTGGTTGACAGAGAGGAGGAGGCTAGTGGGTGTGAGAGATTCTATGTTGATGCCCCTACAGATGCAGCATACTCTACATGGCAACAGGCCCTTAGGAAGCTCTCCCTATGCCGGATTGACCAGACCAAGAAATCCATGCTGCACTCTGCCCAACGGGTTTTTGAACATGGAAACAAGAATGGGCGGTTGCTGGCGTGGCTCTCCAGGGGACTGACCCTGACTACACACATAGCGGGTGTGAGGGATGAGGGAGGGACGGTAATCACTTCCCCGGGCAATATTAACGATAGATTCTCCCAATTATTTCAGGGGGTTTACTCCTCGAAGGCCCAGTACTCGCCCTCTGAGTTGCAGGTCTTCTTGGACTCGGTCCCCTTCCCTACTCTTGATGAGACTATGAGGGCCGACCTTGAGAAGGACATTACCCTGGAGGAAGTCCAGGGGACCATAAGGGGGTTGCAGGGTGGGAAGACCCCGGGGATTGACGAGCTTCCGACCAAATTTTATTCCCAGAATATGGAGACCCTTGCCCCGAAACTAACAGCCCTTCTTTCAGAGTTTAGCGCCCAGGGTGCCCTGCCGGACTCCATGGCGGAGGCGGTTATTGTGTTGGTGCCCAAGCCCGGTAAGGATCCTTTAGATTGTGCCTCCTACAGGCCCATTTCCTTACTGAACGTGGACGCTAAAGTCCTTGCTAAAATCGTTGCGAACCGTCTGTCAGGAGTGATTGCTGAGCTGGTCCATGTAGACCAGACTGGGTTTATGCCGGGTAAGGGCACCGATATAAATATTCGCAGACTTTTCCTGAATCTTTCTGTGACACATGACCGTATCGGATCCCGGGTAGTGGCCTCCCTGGATGCGGAAAAGGCCTTCGACTCAGTGGAGTGGGGGTATTTGTGGAAGGTCCTGGGCAGGTTTGGCTTCGGTCCCCGTTTTATACATTGGATCAGGATGCTGTATGGGGGGCCGGTGGCGAGGGTGCGTACTAATGGTTGGGTCTCAGAGCCCTTTCCACTTTTCAGGGGTACTCGTCAGGGGTGCCCCCTCTCCCCTGGCCTCTTTGCCCTCGCGTTGGAACCCCTGGCGATAGCGGTCCGGGAGTCCCGTGCGATAACCGGGCTTTCGATTGGGGGGTTGGAGGAGAGGATATCCCTCTACGCGGATGATGCCCTCCTGTACCTGAACGACGCTGGTCCCTCGCTGCTGGCCGCCCTGGAGACGTTCAAAATTTTTGGGAAGTTTTCTGGAGTCAGAATAAACTGGTCCAAGTCGGTGCTCTTTCCATTGGACGCTCAGGCCTCCGCTCTGGCTAGCCCATCCCCCTTAAAGTGGGTTACTGACTTTAAATATTTGGGAGTAGTGGTGACGAGGGAAGCTGCCCAATACTATACCCGTAATGTTTTCCCCCTGCTGACCACGCTAAAGGACAAGTGTTTGGCGTGGTCGGGTCTCCCCCTGAACCTCATAGGCCGCATTAACATTTTTAAGATGGTCCTCCTACCGAAGTTTAATTATATCTTTCGGAACAGCCCGGTCTGGATTCCGGCCTCCTTCTTTAGAGCTGTTAATGGGTGCATCACTTCCTTCCTGTGGAATGGGGCGGTCCCCAGGCTTGCTAGGTCTACCCTTCATCTTCCAACGCGACTGGGGGGGGCTTGCTTTACCAGATCTTATGGTTTACTTCTGGGCAGCTGTCCTGGTGACAGCACACTGGTGGGTGGTGGGGGACAGATCTAATGCGGCAGTGTGCCTTGAGGCTGCCTGTCTGGGATCCCTTATGGATTTGAGGAACCTGGTCTATAGAGGGGCGGAGGCATACCCTATGGTCCCGGTCCCCACTAAAACTACCCTTAAGGTCTGGGCGGCTGCTAGGAAACGCTTCTCCCTGCCCAACAGGTGGGTCCCGGTTCAGCCCCTGTGGGGTAATCCTAGATTGCCACACTTTAGGTCAGTTCCTGACCCGCAGGTCTGGGCCAGATTCGGGGTGAAAACACTGAGAGATATTATGCCAAATGGGGTACTCTTAACCTTTGCTCAGCTTAGCAGGCAGTTTCAGTTGCCGGGCTGGATGCTCTTTCGATACCTCCAGTTATGACATGCCACTAGAGCGCAGTTTCCCACTAGACCCCTGCTGGAACTCGACCCAGTTGAATTGCTATTGGCCCAGGAAGACCTCAAGAAGCCGCTCTCAGAACTATATGGGACATTGCTTAAGCTAGACACCCCGAGACTGGACAGACTGTGGGATAGGTGGAGGGAGGATATACCATCCATGGGTAGAGAGGAGTGGGAAGAGGCGTTGGAGAAGTGCCCTAAACTCGTGATTTCCTCCCGAGACAAACTGACACAAATCAAGCTGCTGCACAGGGTGTATTTTACACCAGTTAGGCTCCATAGGATCTATCCAGACAGGGACCCCTGTTGCACTAGATGTCGGTTGCACCCTGGTACCCTTATACATCTACTTTGGGAATGTTCTAAGATACAGGTGTTCTGGAGGGAGGTTTTTGAATTAATTAACCTGAAGTTGGAGTTGGCGCTTCCCATGTCGCCGGAGCTGGCCCTGCTGGGGATCCCGGACGACCTGCAGAGGCCCCGCCATAGAAACCTGTTGATTGCATATTTATTATTTTATGCCAAAAAGTCTATTGTTTGCAAGTGGATGTCCCCCCAGCCCTCCATCTGTGTCCTCTTGGCTGGCCATGGTTGATGCTGCTATTCCAATGTACAGGCTGACATATATTAGCAGGGGATGCCCCTGGAAATTTGACAAGGTGTGGTTGCCATGGATATCACCTTGATCACTCCTTCCGTTCCCTCCATGATCCGTGCCCCGGGTTGGGGCCCTGTGGCCTCTGGGGGGAGCCCTGGGATGTTTTGTGGGGACATGGGGGCACCTGGCGACGATCCGTGGTCCCTGGTGCCTTCACCCTTTGGGAAGTTTGGCCCTGGTTAGTGTTTGAGATAGCAGGGCCCCCCCCCTGCCGTATAATTCCTTACTGTACTTAATGCCTGCTGAATGTACTGATTTACATGTCACTAGTTGAATTGTCATGTCCTCGGCTATGCTGGCCAAGTTCTGTTTCTATGTTCATGTATACATATCTGCTCAATAAACACAACCTGATTGTAAAAAAAATAAAAAATAAAATGAACTCTGTTTCTATTGCATTAAACCTAATTGAATTTGTATTGTTTTAAGTATATTCTTGTTTTGAAACGACATTGATTCTTTCTTAAAAACGGGGAGGGGGGGGCGCACTTCGCCCTGGGCAGCAAATGGTCTTGTCCCAGCACTGGTCAAAATGACCCCCTTACAGTCATGCCACCGGCTCTGCAAAGTTGTACTGGACTTAACCTCCCTGGTGGTATGATTATTTCTGATTTTGGGTGCTGAAAGCGGTACAATTATTTTGCATGGAAATTTGGTGTTATGTATTGTAGGCCTGTAATTCTTAGGAATAACTCACTTAAATCTGTCCAAACAAGAGTCTAGTAGACATCCCAGGTATGATAAAGTTTGAAACACAAAATCATATTATAATATTATAAATAATTATAACAAATAATAATATAATAATAATAAAAATTATTCAATAATGTAATCAAATCAAAAACACAGAAATTTGCTCAGTTGCAGAATTGTCACTGTCATTACTTTTAGTGATTGATGACGAATTTCCCCACAAATCACTATCACTCAATTCTGCAAGTGATTCTAATTTATTATAGCTGTTTTTTAGCTGGTCTAAAAACACTTTTGACATAAAGGGACACTTTTTGGTCGCTATGGACAATCTCCAGTTTTCAGGCAGAAAAAACGGTATTTATAATATAAAAGTGAATTCAGGGCACTGGACAGACCACTAGGGACAAAGGGGATGTGTAATTTTATACAGTACTGTAATCTGTAAGATTACACAGTGTACTGTATGTGTACTGTGTTTTTACTTTTTTGAATTTAGCGCCGATCTCCGCCCCGGTGCGCCGCAACGTCGGGCACTGTGTGAATCGAGCGAGGAGACAGCTCGCACACGCAGCGGGGAGACATCGCAGGACCCAGGGGACAAGGAAAGTAACTCTCCCTGTATCCTGCGATGCAGCCCGAGTCTGGCTCGGGGGTTACTGCTTCTGGTACTGAAATTCCACCCCGAGCCAGACTCGGGAATACCGCCAGGGAGGTTAAAACATTGCAGGCACCATCAGATGAAAGGTCAGGTGCTGAGAGTCGGAGACAGGCACTACAAAGCAAAGCAGCTGTCTCCTTACTAGCTGCACTGTCAGGCAGCTGTGCACTGAGAGGGGTTGCTCTGTCTGACATTGCAGCTAGCATTAGAGGGCACCTAGGAAGATGGGACAAACTACTACATGTACTTTGTTCTATTGGAAATGAACTACTGTGAAAAATATCTGTCACTCCTTTTTTAAAGTAAAGTTCCCCATAGAGGGCTTGAATTCCAGCGGATTCCTGAAAACTCAGCTCAGGGGAGTCAGGTGGAAAATTATCAACCAAACTGTGACTACAACCTATCAGATGCAGTCACTTGTTGGCAGCACCAATGTGTTCAGGCAGTCGTGGGGGCCTTACCTTGTTTTGCAGAGTGCTATCACACGGGTACATTGTAAATCTGCATTGGGGTACAATTCAGTGAATTGCACTGCAGCACACCAACACACAGAAAGTTTGTGTTACCACAGTACAATGGTGTAAATGGGCCCTAAGGAAAAATATAAGTGTTAGCTTGAGGTGAGCTTAAAGCGGAACTAATGTCACAATATTTATCTCCTCTGCAACTGTGCAACATTTGCAAGGTGTCCCTCACTGGTGCCAACATCTTCTCCCTGGATTCTTCCGGATGGTAGTCTTTGGATAAGTCTGAGGTTAGCACAGATTGTGAATGGTGGTGGAACTCACTTGCCCTTCATCTGTAACAAAAAGTGTGGGAATACACAATATTATTTACTGTATAAAGCAAGAAACTACCATGGGAGTCATTACCAACTTCAATTACAGCGTGTTAGTGGTGGTGGAACCCACTTATTGATATACGGAATAACATATACACACAATTTGACAGGACTTGGCAGCATATTGAACTATCTTCATTAGTTTTCACATACGTATTATGGTTTTCATTCTTATTGGTCTGATTGTATTGGTTTGATTACACAATATTTTTCATATTTTTGGAGAGTATTTTTAAACATTTCACAGTTTACTATTGTTTTTTTTTTTATTGTTACATACTTGTAGCGGGTATGTACTTTCCCGGGTGTGAATTTGAACCTGACAGAGACATTGGTGATGTGTAATTCCCTGCAGCCCAGCGGGTGGCGCTGTCGCCCTGGGCTGGGGTTGAATCATTGCTGTGTGTCGTGCCTCCTTTTTGTCCTCCCTCGGCAGCGGTATGGTGGGGCGGGGAACCCGCCGTGCTTGCTGGGAGAGGGTATAAAGGGGCCGGCCATCTTTGTCACGGGGTCGGAGTCCAGGGCACCTTCAGCCTGTGGACGGTGGTTCGTGTCGGTTCTCTAGGCGGGCCTAGGCCTAGAGGACAGTCGGAGGTCGTGTTCCATCCCAGGCACCTTTAGCCTGGGGTGAGGTACTCAGATGGAGGTCCGGAGCTCAGTGCCCAACACTGAGTTCCGCGAGGGAAGGAGATCCTAGGGAACCCCGGGAGTGGGTACCCGAATCTGGAAGGCGTAATGGACCGGGGGGAGCTCCTCACTTGAAGACCTGGTGCAGCAGATTGCCAATGACGGGTGAGTCTCTCACCGGAGACCGCCTGGAAGGAAATTCCCCCTCGTTCGGAGACCGCAACCCACTTTCAGGAAGGAAAGTGGAGAATACATTGTGTCTGGGCCTATTCGCATCCACACCTTCTTTTACTGTTCTGTTTCTACCAAGGGAGTTCAACTGATTGTGTTCATTCAAGAAGAATAAAGGAGTGTTGAACTTTAACGGTGTGGGGCTCATTTCCTGACAGACATTGTTCAAGGTAACTCTCGGTGGAGGCTCCAGGTGCACAACACTGACCCGAAGGTAAAATAACTTTGCTTGCATTACACTTACACCTGTGGGGAAGGCCAGACGTAGTGTCCCCGCTCCCTTCCCCTCTGAAAGATACCCCTAGACAAGAGAGAGACGAGCTGAAGAAAGAGAGGGGAGTGAGGAGGGCGCTACACGCGGGGCTCGGGTCCGGTATAGTGTTTGTGCACCACAGTATTGAACGTGTCTGCTGGAAGAGTTACGCGAGTAGGCAGGCCTTCATTGGCCGAAGTGCATCCCTGCTCGAAGTCGTGGACATGACCCAATGAAGGGAAAGGCCCGCGCAGAAGAGTGGAAAAAGGGGGAAGTTCAGCCGTGTGAAGTACTACACGTGGGGGCTTCTATTGCACTGCGCCACCAGGCACACCCCCATCGCTTAGTTCGTGGGCGTGAATCAGAAACAGAAAAGAAGAAAAGCCCACGAACTGGAGCAAAGGGGAGGAGTCCAATACGTGTGAAGGACTACACGTGGGACATTGGCGCAAAAACTCTGCAGTGTGCGATGGATCAGCAACAGGTCGCCATGTTTGGACATACATCGTGGATTCCAGTTCACCCTTCCACCACGACATTGACTGCTGCTGCTCCGGTAACAGATACGGGGATCCGGCTAAAGCCAAGGGGTCGATTCGCCCTGTATTCGTGCATGGACGTTGAGGCCCTGGGTGTGATTTGTCCCGGCTGTTCGGGACTGGTGTGCCAGCTGAAGCCATTCGGGCGATGTGAGGCCTGTGGGGATTTCCTGTTCGAAGTGGATCCGGCGGTTGAGAAGCCGAGAACCATCTACCCCGGCCGTGCTGCGGGCAACACCACTCAGAGAGGAGGAATCACTGCTGTGACAGCCATCCCTGCGCACACTGCAGCGACCGCGGAGGAGGTCGTAAAAATTCAACGGGAGAAATTCGAGGATGCTGACTCGGTCACCACGATCTCACAGCGTCCACCACCAAAGTGAAAGACCGGCATGGTAGCCCCGACCAGCGGTTGTGGTAGATCGTCTCGCCCCGCTTACGCCCGGCCCGGATGGATCCGTCGACAAGAGTTCCGGACGTCCTGTTTCAAGTAAAGGCAGAGGTAAGCCAGGCGGAGAGATTTGGTGTGGGGGAAGAGGTGAAAGCTCGGTCTCCACTACAGGATACCTGCCTGCGGAGGAGCGTGACACCTCTGACCTAGAGTCGCTCTCGGACATGGGAGACGACGTTGCGATAGATGAACTGTTTGCAGAAAAGGGCTGGGACAAAGTACCTCTCGCTTCATTCCCGGAGGACCAGGGGTCCACCCATGTCTACAGGGGAAAGTACACCCCGGGTGGAGGCACCAGCGCCTGAAGAGAGGTCCCATCCGCAGCCTGCCTCTGCATCCCCGGTGCCATCTGTACCGAAGACCGGGGAAAAGAGACTGTTACTGCGGGCACCAATGCCCAGATCAGATGTGATCAAGGTCCCTCGCCACCCGGACTCAATAGTTTTGCCTGGCGAAGGGGACAAAGCTACCATGCCTCCTTTGGCGAGACTACAATGCCTATTTGGCCAGAAGGTTGCTGCGGACTATGGATGGGAGTATCCGTACTTGTCGAAGGAACTGCTGTATGAGGTGGAAGTGTGCCGGGAGCGCTGGTACAATGACTTTGTGTGGACCCACCTTCAGGTTCCCCACGCCCGCAGGTACCTGGCATGCTCTCCAAAGACCTCTCAACGTTTTAAAGACTGCAAGGCAGAATGGAAGTTGGGACGGCACATCCATGCAGACAAAGTGTTAATCCAGCGCAAGTAAGGAGAAGATGTGGAGTATCATCTGGAGACTATGGATCAGCACTTGAAGCCACTTGTTCTGCCGCATCCCCGTTTTTACCTGTAGGAGAGAAGAGACTCCGTTCTTATCATGCTGCTGAACTTTCTGGGGCCCGTTGCTTTTGTGCCCAAAGAAATTAAGGACTGTTCCTGTTGTTCTTCACTTTTCTACAAGAGATCATGGACTCTGGGTAGATAGGGCCAAAGAAAAGAGGAAAGTTCCATGAGTGCAGTTACCACGGTGCTGTCACCAGGTGGCAGTGTTGCGCAACGTTAAAACACTTTTCACGCACTCACTCTTTGGAGAAAAGGGATTTCTTCCCAGAGAAGTTTCTTTTCTCTCACACGAATACAGGTGTCAGGGTTATATGTGTTAATCTTTTCTTTCCCTCTGCAGGAGAACATTCCATCAAGACCACTGAGGATGGGGTGGGTCTTAGTTAGGATGGGGGGAAAGTAAAATGTGAATATGTGATTCAAAGTTTTGAGTCAATGTTGTTGTTTCTCTTCTGTCTTTATTCCTTTTCTTACAAGGCTCAGACACCATGTTTTAGTTGAATAGTTTTTCTAAAACTTTTATTTTTGTACAATTGTTAGTCGGTTTCTGGATTGGATTATGTCAGCCGTTGAGGGCATGATTTACTCCAGACACTGGGGACCAGTGTCAAACCACCAGGGGGAGAGTGTAGCGGGTATGTACTTTCCCGGGTGTGAATTTGAACCTGACAGAGACATTGGTGATGTGTAATTCCCTGCAGCCCAGCGGGTGACGCTGTCGCCCTGGGCTGGGGTTGAATCATTGCTGTGTGTCGTGCCTCCTTTTTGTCCTCCCTCGGCAGCGGTATGGTGGGGCGGGGAACCTGCCGTGCTTGCTGGGAGAGGGTATAAAGGGGCCGGCCATCTTTGTCACGGGGTCGGAGTCCAGGGCACCTTCAGCCTGTGGACGGTGGTTTGTGTCGGTTCTCTAGGCGGGCCTAGGCCTAGAGGACAGTCGGAGGTCGTGTTCCATCCCAGGCACCTTTAGCCTGGGGTGAGGTACTCAGATGGAGGTCCGGAGCTCAGTGCCCAACACTGAGTTCTGCGAGGGAAGGAGATCCTAGGGAACCCAGGAGTGGGTACCCGAATCCGGAAGGCGTAATGGAGCGGGGGGAGCTCCTCATTCGAAGACCTGGTGCAGCAGATTGCCAGTGACGGGTGAGTCTCTCACCGGAGACCGCCTGGAAGGAAATTCCCCCTCGTTCGGAGACCGCAACCCACTTTCAGGAAGGAAAGTGGAGAATACATTGTGTCTGGGCCTATTCGCATCCACACCTCCTTTTCTGTTTTGTTTCTACCAAGGGAGTTCAACTGATTGTGTTCATTCAAGAAGAATAAAGGAGTGTTGAACTTTAACGGTGTGGGGCTCATTTCCTGACAGACATTGTTCAAGGTAACTTTCGGTGGAGGCTCCAGGTGCACAACACTGACCCGAAGGTAAAAGAACTTTGCTTGCATTACACTAACACCTGTGGTAAAGGCCAGGCGTAGTGTCCCTGCTCCCTTCCCCTCTGAAAGATACTCCTAGACAAGAGAGACGAGCTGAAGAAAGAGAGGGGAGTGAGGAGGGCGCTACATACTTAATTAATGTGGGAACACACACAGGGGCGGATCCAGAGTCTTTTCACGGGAGGGGCACTGCCAAAAAATATGTTTTTTTTGTGGGAAATTTATCGGGGAAATGGCTGGTGTCGGCGCTTCAATCATCCCGGCACCATGGTTGTTGTGATGTCAGGATGATTGAAGCGCATTATTTCTATTATTACGTTGTAATATAAATTTAAATAGTTCAATGCAGAATCAGTGGGAGCCCCGAGTGTGTCACTTGCCACCGTCGCCTGCAATTAGTGGGAGCCCTGAGCGTGTCACTTGCCACACGTTGCGGATTGTCACTTGCCACGTCACCTGCCACATCTTGTGGATTGTCACTTGCCACACCTTGTGGATTGTCACTTGCCACATCACCTGCCATACCTTGCGGATTGTCACTAGCCACACCTTGCGGATTGTCACTTGCCACGTCACCTGCCACACCTTGCTGATTGTCACTTGCCTGCCACCAGATGCAGATTGTCATTTGCCATGTCACCTGACACAATTTGCGGATTGTCACTAACTTGCCTGCTAAGGTGTAGTTTTGGTTGTCTCTTGCTGTTTCCCAGACTCCCAGAGTCAGGCAGCAGAGAGATAATGTAATCTCTCTGCTGCCTGCACAGTGAGGGCGGAAGTCACTGCAGGAATGCAGGGCAGGCACGGGCGGTGAGAGATGATCTCATCTCTCTGCTCCCCCGCTCCCGGCTAGCTGATCGGCTAGCTGATTGGCCAGCTGCCACACTGAGCCTTCTCTCTCACTCTCACCTGCGCTGCCAACACACTGAGCAGCACGGTCTGCCCACAAACCCCGCCGCCCGCCCACAAACCGCGCCGCAAGTGGAGCTGCCCGCTTTCTTACCCATCTGTGGAGTCGTACGCTATCGCACCTGCCCGCAGAGCGGCCCGACGTGACTCACTGACGTCACTCGTTGCTAGACGCCAAGCGGCCCAGGCGTTAGCAACGAGTGCAGGGAAGAGGCTCCACCCACCTCCTCCTCCGCTCCTGGTATCGTGTCAGTGCGCCGCGTAACTACATTAGACGATTCTCTCTCTCGGCGCCGCTGATCAGCTGATGTGAGAAACTGAGAGAGAGACAGAGAGAGGCAGCGGCAGCCGCAGAACAAGTACTGTATATACTCGAGTATAAGCCGACCCGAATATAAGCCGAGGCACCTAATTTTACCCCAAAAAACTGGGAAAACGTATTGACTCGAGTATAAGCCTAGGGTGTCCATCTGAATGCCTCACTGTGCCCATGCCTCACTGTGCTCATGCTTCACTGTGCCCATGACTAGACTGATGTTTAACATGAGAGTCTATGGAAGGAGTGCCCGGCTTTGAAAAATTGGTTCTCCCCGGCAGTAGCTCTCCCAGACACCAAACATTGCACACTAATATAGAAAACATGGGGCTACGTGTGTGCCAAGTTTGGGGTCCAGGGGACCTACGACTGGCCGGTACCGGGTCCGCAAATTTACCGAAGAAATTACCGTTTAACATTGGAGTCTATGGAAGGGGTGCCCGGCTTTAAAAAATCAGTGCTCCCTGGCCGTAGGTCCTCCGGGCACCAAACGTTGCACACTTGTAGAGGAGAGATAGGGCTACATGTGTGCCACGTTTGCGGCCCAGGGGACCTATGGCCGACCGGTACCGGGTCCACAAAGTCCGGGAGATCAGGCGCAAAAAAAAAAAACAGAGCAAGCAAGTGAGTGTGACAGATGGTCTCGGGGGGGGCAATTGCCCTGTTGCCCCCCCTGGATCCGCCCCTGAACACACAGGGCCACTGTTAGAAATCAGGCCCCCCCCAACCCTGCCTACACCCCACCTACCCCCCCCCCTCTCTTCTCCCACCTCCTGGGCCCCTCTGTTAACCTGATGGGGCCCAGGGAAATGTAATTAAGCTCTGGTAAGCAAGTATCAGTGAGGGTGTGGTCTAGTAAAAATCAATTTCTTAATTTAAGCAGAAATGAACAATAAAGCTGCCCTGGGTTCCCCTGTTTAGCTGATGGGGCTTGGGCCCAGTACAACAGGACCAGTTGTACTGCCTTATCAGCAGCCTTGGTTACACAGCACAGTGTGAGCAGCCACTTTTAACACATTGGGGTTGATTTACTAAAACTGGAGAGTGCAAAATCTGGTGCGGCTCTGCACAGAAACCAATCAGCTTCCAGGTTTTTTGCCAAAGCTTAACTGAACAAGCTGAAGTTAGAAGCTGATTGGCTACCATGAACAGCTGGACCAGATTATGCACGCTCCAGTTTTAGTAAATCAAGCCTAAAGTGTTACTTTTGGTTCTATTTTTTAGTGGTTTTAGCGCATAATGTGTTAAACAGAGATTGTTACTGGTTGATTTTGTAACAGGCTGTGGGGGAACAGGGGAAGAAGAGAATAAAGCTGATTATTATTTCTGGGTGAAGGACCTTTTATATTTAGTCTACATTATGTACTGTTTATTAAATCCACTTGTTGTTTTTAGTGCCAGCCACCTGTGTTATGATTCTATTTTGTGTATTATCTAGCATTTCCCAGACTTTGCACCTGTTAACCTAAAATATAATCTCTTGTTCAGCAACTTGTCTTTTTAAATTCACCTTTCCCCTCAGCAACAAAGGCAATTTGTAGGCAGAACTCTTATTATTTCCAACATTTTATTAACTTTCTTTCTGTGCCAATATTTCAGCTTGGCACAGTTTGAAAACAAATTGAACTTGAGCTGGCCTAAAAGGTCTTCAAGATAACATGGGTGCTGAAGTTCAGGCACCACATAACTGTGTTCAGCTTCAGACCCGCGATTCCTAGGCCCAGACTGTACATGGGACCTTATCTCCTGCCGAAGCTAAGATTAAAGCAGTATTACCCTCTTGGCACTGGCTTAGGATGCCAGGAGGCAGGGCAGCGTTTATGATCATGTGACCGCTGTGATTGGCTTACCGTTAGTCAACGGTAACTGAGCCGGGTGCGGGCAGGGCTGTATTTACACAAATTCATGCAAATATACGGCCTCTCTGCACCAAGGCAAGGCTCACCCACCAAGAGGCCCCATATTTGTGTGCAGCTGGCGCCAAGGGGTTAAACTGAAAAGCAAAAGCATAAATGGAATCAATTGCAACTTACAAGTCCATAAATGTGATTTTCTTTGTTTGTTCTTTTTACATTTTGTTTTATTTTATTTATATTTATTAGGATGTTTTTCTTTATTTTCACCTGGTGATCAAACCAGTAACACATCTCCTGAGTTAGGATGCCTCCACTTTGGATGGAGGATTAGCCAGATCCACCTTTGGACAGCAGCATTATCAGTCTTGGGAAAGGGTAGTGTTAGATTCACTAGCTCGCAGGGGTCTCCAAACTATGGCCATCCAGGTGATCAGGAACTACAACTCCCATCATGCCTAGTCATGTCAGAGTTTTACAATGCCTAATGGGACATGCAGTTCCGCAACAGCTGGAGGGTCATAGTTTGGACATCCCTGCGTGACTAGCAGATCAATGTGTATTTAAAGTGGTTGTAAATCCTTACAGTCAAGTCCATAAATATTGGGACATCGACACAATTCTAATCTTTTTGGCTCTATACACCACCACAATGGATTTGAAATGAAACAAACAACATGGAACAGGGAACCAGTTCCATTGGCAGCCATACATGCCCACGCCATGACACTACCACCACCATGCTTCACTGATGAGGTGGTATGCTTTGGATTATGAGCAGTTCCTTTCTTTCTCCATACTCTTCTCTTCCCATCACTCTGGTACAAGTTGATCTTGGTCTCATCTGTCCATAGGATGTTGTTCCAGAACTGTGAAGGCTTTTTTAGATGTTGATTGGCAAACTCTAATCTGGCCTTCCTGTTTTTGAGGCTCACCAATGGTTTACATCTTGTGGTGAACCCTCTGTATTCAATCTGATGAAGTCTTCTCTTGATTGTTGACTTTGACACACATACACCTACCTCCTGGAGAGTGTTCTTCATCTGGCCAACTTTTGTGAAGGGTGTTTTCTTCACCAGGGAAATAATTCTTCGGTCATCCACCACAGTTGTTTTCCCTGGTCTTCCAGGTCTTTTGGTGTTTCTGAGCTCACCGGTGCGTTCTTTCTTTTTAAGGATATTCCAAACAGTTGATTTGGCCACACCTAATGTTTTTGCTATCTTTCTGATGGGTTTGTTTCGTTTTTTCAGCCTAATGATGGCTTGTTTCACTGATAGTGACAGCTCTTTGGATCTCATATTGAGAGTTGACAGCAACAAATTCCAAATGCAAATAGCACACTTAAAAATGAACGCTGGACCTTTTATCTGCTCCTTGTAAATGGGATAATGAGGGAATAACACACACCTGGTCATGGTACAGCTGAGCAGCCAATTGTCCCATTACTTTTGGTCCCTTAAAAAGTGGGAGGCACATATACAAACTGTTGTAATTCCTACACCGTTCATCTGATTTGGATGTAAATACCCTCAAATTAAAGCTGAAAGTCTGCAGTTAAAAGACATCTTGTTTGTTTCATTTCAAATCCATTGTGGTGGTATATAGAGCCAAAAAGATTAGAATTGTGTCGATGTCCCAATATTTATGGACCTGACTGTACATATACCCAGTGAAGTGACTAGCTTCAAGTGCTATCCAGAGATGAAACAAATCCTCCTACAAAAGTTGTACCTGTTTATCTGCAGTATTCATTTCTTTACATCTGTTCAAAGTCCAGAATGTCTGAGCTGTCAGAAAAAAAGTTACACTCTGCAGAGCTCAGTGAGGAGAGCTTTGAGAGCTGATTGGAGGGAAGGGACACACCCCCTTTCACACAGCACTCAGGAACAGAGCTAAGGCTTTCAATTAAATGGAGGTCCCTTTCCTGTCACCTTATAGCAGAGGGTCAAAGCATCAGACAGATATGACATTTAGTGCTCCTAATTGAGACACATATACACTATAGAGCAGTGGTTCTCAACTCCAGTCCTCAGGACCCACTAACAGGCCAGATTTTAAGTATTACCTTGGGGAGATGTAGACTAGAATACTGCAATCCCTGAGCAGCAAATTATATCACCTGTGATGCATTTCAGTTATCTTGCAAACCTGGCCTGTTAGTGGGCCCTGAGGACTGGAGTTGAGAACCACTGCTATAGAGGGATATGTTTTGTTCATGTTTCATGTCTGAGGTATACAACCACTTTAGCTAACAAATTAAAGCCAAACACCAACTTATACTTTTTAAGCAGTTACAGATAACAGTTTTTTTTTTCCTTTTGGGATAAATGAATAAAAAAAATCAAATCATTGTAAACACCCCTGTCAGTGTTAAATGGTTTGTCTCAATGTTCTAACTGCCACTTTTGCTGGACAACTTAGTCTGTTAAAGGTGAAAAATAAAAGACCTACTGGCAGGACCAACAGGTAAAAAAAAAAAGGGAAAATAGTCTAAAAAAGGAAAATGAATGCAATCAGAACATCTCCATACTAGTACGCTAAAATACAATACATTTTTGTTTTGGGTTAATACTGCTTCAACCTGTCCCTGCCGGCTGTATGCATATACCGTATGTGGTCTCTGGATGGACACTAAGCGTCCGTATGTATGAATCCAAAGTGAACATATTTTCTGTGCTGAATACACGATCCTTGTGTGCTCCCATCACAGTAACTAAAATGTCACAGAAAGCTACCGATACATTCTTGTGATCAAGAGCTTCCGATCATGTAATCCCTGTCAACAGCCAATCACAGAGATCACATGGTCACCTCCTGGCACACATGGATCACATGCTCGCCTCCATGTCTTGGTATTTAGATTCCCTTAGAGAACCAGAGGGCGGCGGTGGGAAGGGGTTAAAGAGTTTGTTACCCCAACACTTCATATTCCCGATATGTGTCTGCTGTACCATGTACTTGTATGACAAAGTATCCTGTTCTCTTTGTATTGCTTCCTTTATGTGAAATCCCTGGTGTTCCTGCCAGTGCCTCTTTCCTATTAAAACTGAACACACCAAGCAGAACACACCATGGTCAGTTTTCTAGCTGTGCTGGGAACTCAGTGTGCACTCCTTCAATGATCAGACTTCTCCTGACACCCCCCACTGCACAGCCATTCACTGGGAAGCTCAGTGTGCTGCTGCTTCTCCTCCCACCAGCTCTTATGCAGCCGAGGACAGAGGGAATGTGATCACTTATAAAAAAAGAAAAAAAAACAGGTATTTATAATGTTTTTTTTTTTTTTTTATCTCTACAAAAATGTTTTGCCTTTCATTTCTATTTTAAGCTGAATGGGTTGTTTTACAAGGTGATTATTTACAATCACTTTAAGCCTTACCTCCTGTTGATGATAAGCTCTACCTGTTTGGATTCATCTGTCAAATGCCGCAATTTCAGTGCGTAGAAGACCTTGGCATTTGATAATAGAATTACAGGCATAAGGCTTAAAGTACGTGTAAAATATCATATAATATGTTACTGTAATTTCAAAAATAATTTTCAATATTTATAAATCTGCAGTTTTCAGTAAAATAATACCTTGTGATCACGCCATGAATGTCCTTGTTCAGGGGCTGAAACAGGGACTCCTGTTATAGAGTGATAAAGCTCAGCCCTTGATTCCCAAGTGTGGAAGTAGACAAGAAAAAGCTGCAAAGAGACAGGAGGAGATCAGCAACAGCGAGATGCAACAAATGATGATGAAAATGATGAAACAAAAATCATAAAATAAATAAAGCATAATGCTTTAGTATCATTTAGTGAGTTGTGTTACCATTCATCACTGTAGAAGGTGTGTTTTGATGGAAACTGCACCAACAATGCAGCAAGCTGATTTTTTAGCATTTACAACACATACACCTAAAAGTTTTTTTTTTTTTTATTTGTCTTGAGCCATGTTTTAACCTGTTTTCTGAGTCTGGTTACTATTGCAGCAAATACCTTTTGTTAATACGTCACTATCTGCTTATGGCAGGATAAATAATCGTGTGCCTGGGCTCTATAAGAAAAGTAGCTTAACTTTACCTAATATCCTTAGTGTCCTATGTGGTAGGTCTTTGGATGTTTAAAGAGGAAGAAAAACCTCAGTGAAAACACGAAAAAAATAAAAACCCTGCAAGACAAAGGCATAATCAGCTAGTATGCATAGCATACTAGCTGATTATTTATTACTTACCTCAGATCGAAGCCCCCCGCAACGGTCCATGTCTCCCCCTCCGGCCGCCGACATGTTGTCCCGCAGTGACTTCTGTGTATCGCGGCTCCGGCGCTGTGATTGGCCCGAGCCGCAATGACGTCACTCCTGCGCATGTGCGCAAAACCGGCACAGTACAGCTGAAGCAACGGCACAAAGTGCCGTTGCTTCAGTTGGCTTAAGTGCGCATGTGCCGCATGACGTTGGCACATGGAAACACAGGGGTATCTCCTAAACCGTGCAGGTTTAGGAGATATCATTGTTAGCTATGGGTAAGCCTTAATATAGGCTTACCTGTAACATTAAGTTGTAAACAAGGGTTTACAACCACTTTAACTGGGTGACAAACAGTAGAACAGTTACTCGGTCCTTTCAATGCCCTCCTGAACATTTCTGAAGTAGGTTGTATATGATAGATCCATTTTTACTCTCATTAGACCCCAAACTACTGAAAACAATTTTCTATAATATGCTAAATATAAGAGCCTGGTTACCGTTCTTGTTCTGGATGCTCATTTATCTATCTATCTAATGTAAACCTGTCATACTTGTTAAAGTGGACCTGAACTCCAAAAGTGAAGATTTACTGTGTTAGTAGAGAACTTCTAAATTGTTAATTGTGCTTAGGCAATACCATGAAAAAGTGTATTTTCTTGGTTAATCTTTCTGAAAAATAGCAGTGCACTCTAATGCCTCGTACACACGATCGGAATTTCCGACAACAAAACCGTGTTTTTTTTCCGACGGATGTTGGCTCAAACTTGTCTTGCATACACACGGTCGCACAAATGTTGCTTGGAAATTCCGAACGTCAAGAACGCGGAGACGTACAACACTACGACGAGCCGAGAAAAATTAAGTACAATGATTCCGAGCATGCATCTAATTGATTCCGAGCATGCGTAGGATTTTTGTGCGTCAGAATTGGATACACACGATCGGAATTTCCGACAAGAACTTTTGTTGTCGGAAAAATTGAGAACCTGCTCTCAAGCAATTGTTGTCGGAAATTCCGACAGCAAATGTGCGATTGAGCCTACACACGGTCGGACTATCCGACCAAAAGCTCACATCAAACATTTGTTGTTGGAAATTCCAATCATGTGTACGCGGCACATAAGTACTCCTGTGCCTACATTTTCAAAGGAACAATATAAATATATTATATTGGATAAATATTTGTAGGAACATTTTCACAACATTCTTTAGTACATTCCATAACTTAGAGTGGTTGTAAACCCTCACATATACCCAGTGAAGTGCACACAGAGATGAAACTAATCCTGGTACATGCGTTGTACCTGTTTATCTGCAGCAACTTTCCTCTACATCCATTTAAAGTGCAGAATTTACACAGGATCTCTCAGCTCTGAAAAGCAGGGGGCGGGAAGCTGAAGTTACATCAGTGAAGATAGCTCTGACAGCTGGTTGGAGGGAAGAGACACACATCACACAGCACACAGGAACGGAGATGAGGCTGTAAATCACTGGAGATCCCTCCCCCTGTCACCCTTTTCCTCTTGGTGTCAGGAAAACCTAGGTGTGGCGACTGTCTGAATCGCATCACCAGGTGTAGCGACAGTGGAACTTGCGGACAAGTTAGCCTAGCTGTGCATCCAAGGGAGTTTAACGGCAATCAAAGGTAGGGGTAATTCAGGGGGCTTGACTTCTGAGGATTTAGAGGAAGTTTCCAAACAGGGCTCAAGGCTATGAGACAACATATAAGCTTGGTTTCTAGGAGGAAGAGGTTCAGGCTTACACATCTTCAGGCATGGGCCCCCTGGAGCAGAGAACCTGGGGGGGGGGGGGTGCTGCAGGCCCAAATTGAGATCCGGGGGGACTGCCGGCGAATTGAGAAGCAGGGGGGGTGCCGCCGCCGCTAATTGAAAACTGGGGGGGTGCCGCAAGTTGAGAAGCGGGGGGTGCCGCCGCTATTTGGAAATTTGGAAACTGAGGGGCTGCCACGAATTGAGAAGCGGAGGGGTGCCGCCGCTAATTGAAAACCGGGGGGTGCCGCAAGTTAAGAAGCGGGGGTTGCCGCGAATTGAGAGGCGGGGGGTGCTGCCGTATGTCCCCCCGAGAATTAAGGTCGGGGGGCAAAAAAAGGGGGGTTGCCACCTGGGCCCCTTACAAGAAAAAATAAATAAATAACAAAATAATAAGAAAAAAAAAAAAAAAAGAAGGGGGGTAGCCATCCGGGCCCCTAGGGACCTCCCGGCCCCTTACAATAAAAAAAAGGGGGTTGCCACCTGGGCCCCTTACATGTGTACTGCCTGTACCCCCCTGATGGCCACCCTGATAACAGAGTCATATAAAGGTACATGGTTATGTAAACTATAGTCCCATTTGGAAACGTTGTCATGAATGGGATCTGAATAGGACTGGAAAAAAGGCACGTGACTGGTACTGGCCACACAAGAGTTATACATGGGCAACTGGTCAGTGGTTTTAATGCAATTCTCGATGCAGGTCTGGGACCAGGACCCAATCTCCCCTGCAGCCCAGTCTATGTGCGGGTTGTGAAGTTCAAGCCAGGGATACCCCAAGATAAGGGGTTAAGCAGGAGAAGAGATCAGGTAGAAGCTGATCGACTCCCTGTGAAATTCCCCAACGGTCAGGGTAATAGGTACAGTGCACAAGGTCACCGGATCCATGGACAAGGGTGAATTATCAACGGCTAAGACTGAGAAGGGTCTTGTTACCTTAGTCACCGGAATCTGTAGACTGTGTGCTAGGTCCCTATCAATTAAATTGCTAGCAGCACCAGAATCAATGAAAGCGGAGAGGTGGTGAGAGAACTTGGCAGACCTAAGTTGTGCAGTAACAAATAAGGCATTTATGAGCGAAACAGGCACAGCATGGTCTATAAAAGTGGACCCCATCTGCACTAGTCTCTTGGCGTTTCTCGGTTTATTAGGACAGCTAGTGTCAAAATGGCCGTGGTTGTCACAATATAAGCAGAGACCCTGAGATCTCCTTCTAGCCTTTTCCCCAGAAGATAAATGGGTAGCGCCAGTTTGCATGGGCTCATCCTCCTGGAGAGGCTGAGAGGTAGTCATACCCTAAGTAGGTGAGAAAGTCCTTTTAGAGTCCATTAGCCCATTAATCAGTAGCATAAGTCCATGACTCTGGAACACTGACTGGATTCCCACCATGGGGTAGTTTCAGGTAAAGTGGCAATTACATCCTAGCTCAGCTCCTGTTCCCTTCCCAGGCATACAGCCCAAGAGGCAGTTCCCCTTTTAGCTGTTTTCCTCTACAATGGGCGGTACTTCCCAAAAAGCCTGGGAAAACCTGGCCAGCAGAGTTAAAGGGGTTGACGCAAGCGGCGGGGGCCGGAGCTGAGTCATACACTGGGCATCTATGGACGCCCAGTGTATGACTCAGGAGCGCGCCTGCAAGGTAATCCCCTCAGGAGAGAGCTTCCCAGAGGGGGTTATCTAATGCGGGAAGGAGCCGCGAGAGCCGCCGTGGGACCCCAGAACAGGTGGATCGGGGCTACTCTGTGCAAAACGAACTGCACAGTGGAGGTAAGTATGACGCGAACCTCATCACTTTAACCCTTGCATCTCAGGAATTGTCAACTCTCCAGGCCAACATACTGTAACTAACAGTGCAACTAACCTACATTACAATATATAGTGAATCCAACAGGGCACAAAAACTATTTTAAAAAAAACGCACTTATGACACGACAATACCTTGTTAAGCACCTACTTACATGTGTGTCCTGCTTTTGCAGACATTTGTTTCCAAGTAGCAATAGCTCTACTTTTGCAGTTACAGAAGAGCTAAGAACCAAAGACCTCCTTAACAGACCAAAGTCTCTTTTTGTCTGCTTATGGTGACAATGAAATATAGTGTGTTATTCCTGGCAGGTATTGTTTATTCAGCATTTTAAAAAGTGCACTACTTATGCTGAAAATGATGAATTACTTAACAAATGAGTATTCAGCAGAGTTTCAGGCCTATGGACTTATAGTCAAAAATGAACCTACATCTTTAGCAATAGTCTTCCTGCATTCTGTAATTAAACATTAAAGAAAAAACAACATCTGCATTCTGTAACAACAGGGTTAATGCATCAGTCCAATGTGCATCCACTATACTGAGAGTCTAGGGTCAAGAGGTTTCTGAGTGAGGCCTCGTACACACGACCGAGTTTCTCGGCAAGAACCAGCAAGAAACTTGCTGACAGAGATGTCTTGCCGAGAAATTCGTTCGTGTGTATGGTTTCTCGTCAAGAAAACCGACAAGTAATCTCGACGAGAAAATAAAGAACCTGCTCTCTATTTTCTCGTCGAGATTCTCGTCAGCCTGTTTCTCGACGAGAAAAGTGAGTGTGTGTACACTTACCTGTCCTCCGGGAAGCCCGCGCATGTTCGAAATGAATTTGACGCATGCGCGGTAGCTTCCTAGGCATAGATAGGGTATACCAAGATGGCGGCGACGGCATCGAATGTGACGAGCGCATGCTCGTCGTAGTCGATGACATCACCGCGTTTGCTCCATTCAAAGAACCGCGGGTTCTTTGAAACGAGCGTGTGTACACTCGGCCGGGACAAGTTTCTTGTCCAAGAATCTCGTCGAAAAAAACGACATGTTTTTTTTCGACGAGAATCTCGGCCGTGTGTACGAGGCTTGAGGCACTTGGTGGGTGGTGTCATCATTTAAAATGTTTATATCCCCCCTAAATTTTCTTCAGTACATCTTGAAATACATCCAAATTTATTTTCGTCTTCATGCATTGTCTAATTAAAATCACAGCATGTACAGAAAAATAGCTTTTGATCCTGCCAGAACTTCAGCGCACTTCTAACTTATTTTATTTCTATTCCCAGTATTTTTATAGAGGCAAAACATGGAGAAATGCACATGCATCACAGAGGTGTACTGAATACGTTTTTTTTATTTTGCCCAGGCATACATTTTAACAATGGCCTTGAGCAGAAATATTTATCTATTAGTAATATAAATATCAAAAAAAATTTACAGACCAAAGGCCCCCCCAAAAAAAAAAACAATTCTAAGATTATACATTTTTAATATTACTCCACGTTTTTCATGTGGGTTTATGTTGAACTGCAGAAGCTCAGATCTTTATAAGAAGTCTTGTCCAGCTATGGTATTTTTCTAAACAGGTCTCTGAGGTATAGTCAGTTGTACAAACTGCAATAAACACATCACAAGGAAACACAGTATGTGAGTGCTTTCTCTGTTACCTGTTGCTTGGAGGACACTAAAGCCTAGTACACACGGCCGAGAATCTCGTCAGGAAAAAACCCGTTGTTTTTCCTGACGAGATTGTTGACAAGAGTCTTGTGCCGGCCGAGTGTACACACGTACGATTCAAAAGAACCGTCGTTCTTTTGAATGACACGAACGCGGTGACGTCATCGACTATGACGAGCATGCGCTCGTCACATTCAATGCCGTCGCCGCCATCTTGCTTCACCCTACCTATGCCTTGGAAGCTACCGCGCATGCGTCGGAGTCATTTCGAGCATGCGCGGGTTTCCATGGAGGCAGGTAAGTATACACACGCTTGGGTTTCTCGTCCGGAAACAGGCCGACAAGAATCCCAACGAGAAAATAGAGAGCAGGATCTGTATTTTTCTCGTCGAGATTCTGGGCAGATTTCTTGACGAGAAACCTGAAAGCCTCGTACACGCGCACGGTTTTCTTGGCAAGAAAGCTCTCCCAGCAGTTTTCTTGTCGTTTCTTGCCGAGAAAACCGGCCGTGTGTACGAGGCTATATACTCATAGGTGAAGAAAAGAAAAACACACAATAGGAGAGTCCTCGAAGGGGGCTGCGCAACCCAGTAACATACAAAAACAAGGAAGGTTCCCCAGGGGTTTTTCAAAGGCAGCAAGAAGTTATATAAACAGTAATAATATAAAAAATATATTTTATTGATACTCATAGGTGTGCCCAGCCTATTGCATTAGGGTGTGCACCCCAAAGCTCAAACACATATGCATGTGTGTGCATGTGTATACATATTGACAGTGTTAGTAGAACAATGGATGGTGTCCGTCGTTTTATTTATTTTATTATTTTCTACAATTTATTTTATTTTATTACAATTTATTTAGGAGCCCTGTTGGGTTTGGTGATCAGGGGTGTAAACAGGGCGAATCTGTACCATACAGGGTGATTAGGATGTGCCCAGGCACACCTGGCACACCCTGTGCGCACGCCTATGTATATACTGTATTTGAATGGTAAGGCAGTAAAAATGTACATATAGTGTAGGTTTACTGTTTAAATTAGTATAATATACAACCAGCAGATGGATCTTTACTGTTTATTTTTTAAAGCAGCACATGCAGAAGACAAAACAAGGCATATGGAAACACAAGAATTTGCATATTTTATAAAAAAAAAAAAAAATTCAAACAGTGAATCCAGTCTAATGCAGAACTTTTCAAATCTACTAAGTGCATTCTTAGATTGGACAAAAAGCTTGGTTGAGATCAAGAGAAAAGAAGGCTCGGATATTGTATGGTTATATCCTAATTTACAGAATTCAGGGAAAAAAGCTTTGTAAAAGAAAAAGTTTTGTAAAATGTTTTTTGAAATATAAATGGAGGAAAGTTTTTTTTTGTAGCGGGCATATCTAAAGCTAGTTTAACTTCCTAGCTGGAAACATTTTTTAACGCATCACCGAGTAGGGCACATGTTGCTGGCCAGGTATCCTTATTACCAAAGGACTAGACTAGAGAGAAGCATAGTCAAAAGGCTTGCCAGGGATTTTTGCCAAGAGTTACGAAATCCTCATGTCAAAGCCAAAACGCAAAGTAGAGTAGATGTCAAGAGTCACTGCAAGGTCTGTCTATGCAGGCAGAGTTTAAGAGAGGTCAGATTTAGTAAAAAAAGGCAAAAGGATACAGAATAGTACCCACAAATCAACTAAACATTACAGACTAATGCCGCATACACACGATCGATTTTCTCGACGGTGAAAACGCCGTCGAGAAAATCGACGGGAAAAACGAGGGAACGGCTTGGTTCCCTACACACGTCCGTTTTTCCCGACATTTTTTTTTTGGTCGAGAAAAACGACCGTGTGTGGGCTCCGCGGCAGTTTTCCCATAGGGAAAAAAACGACAGGAATCACGACGAGAAAAATTAGAGCATGTTCTAATTTTTCTCGTCGTGATTAATGCCGTTTTTACCGTCGAGAAAAACGACAAAAAGCCCACAGACGATCGTTTTTCTCGTCCAAAGGAAAAAATGTCATTTTTCTCGACGGGAAAAACGGTCGTGTGTACGCGGCAATATGCCGCGTACACACGATCATTTTTCCCGTCGGGAAAAATTACATTTTTTCCTTTGGACGAGAAAAACGATCGTCTGTGGGCTTTTTGCCGTTTTTCCCGACGGGAAAAACGGCATTAATCACGATGAGAAAAATTAGAACATGTTCTAATGTTCTAATTTTTCTCGTCGTTTTTCCTGACATTTCTTCCGCGGCAGTGTTTCCCATAACACTGCCGCGGAGCCCATAGACGATCGTTTTTCTCGTAATTTTAAAAAATGACGAGAAAAATTACAGTGTGTGGGGAACAAGCTGTTCCCTCATTTAAAATGTCATTATTCACGGCGGTTTTTAAACTGCCGTGAATAATGATCGTGTGTACGCGGCATAAGAGGCAACCAGAGTGTGGAATGATCTGCACTTTAAAAATAGTTTGGAAAAAAAGGAAAGAAAAATAGGACACACACATATATATTTAAAACATTGTTTTTTGGTCATGACCCCCTATGTGCACAACTCACTTTAGGGCACCAATGGAGTGCTGCCATGCTTGATAGGGCACAAAAAGTCTAGGATATGAGCAGTGGTTGATAAGGGCACACGGGCGCCGCCCCACCCTCTCCAGCCATGATTAATGGATAGATTTATGCATAGCATGAATCTATCTATGGCCACCGCTGCCACCCCCTATTCAGGTCCCCGGCCCCTTTTCGGGCACCTGAATTACAGTGGCAGGGGGTGTTTTTGAAGCACCTGATTAGAGTCATAGGCTTTAATGGGCTTCAAAATAGATGAACTGCGAGCGCCATGCTTGGCGCTCGCAGTCCACCCAGGTGTGTTAGAAAAGCAAATAAATATTTGCTTTCCTAACACTAAACCGCCTCTCCGCCAATCAGGTGCTTGGCAGGTGATGGGCACAGTGGCTGCGTTTGATGGGCACAGTGGCGGCCTTCGATGGCACAGTGGCGGCATTCGATGGACACAGTGGCAGCATTCGATGGGTGCAGTGGCAGCATTCGATGGGCGCAGTGGCAGCATTCGATGGGCGCAGTGGCAGCGTTTGATGGCACAGTGGCTGCAATCGATGGCCACTGTGGCTGCAATTGATAGGCACAGTGGCTGCGTTTGATGGGTACAGTAAGGCTGCAGCTTGTTTGCACCCCCCCAAAAAGTTTGAGCACCAGCCGCCACTGAATGTGAGAGAACCCAGGAAGGATATAAATAGCTGAACAGGTGGCCCAAGTGAGGCAGTAGCATCAAATGAATAGAAGGACCTATAAGGCAGCAGCCAGGGAATAAAATAAAACCCAGCAGCAGCACAGAATGCAACAGGAAGTCCTGCAAGAGGATGAGCCAACAAAGACAGCCCCCCCCCCCCGTTCCCAAGTTAATCCTTTAACTGTATACAACTGTATACAAATAATGGTTGCTAAAGAAAAAAAAATATTTTTTCACATATATGTGTAGCGGCCTCACCTCTCTCCCGTGCTTTATCGGTTATTTGGCTGTTGTCTAGGGGTACCTGGGAAAGAAAGATGATACACACCACGGCCTGTGTCCTCCCGTAACCAGACACAGGCACCCAAGGCGTTAGGGCCTCCTCGGATTCCTCACCCTCGCGGAACTCAGTCGAAGGTACTGAGCCCCAGGCATCCGCCATAGTACCTCACCCCAGGCTAAAGGTGCCTGGAATGGACTCCATCTCTGCTCCACCTAGGCCAAGGGCACCTAGGCCTGGAACACCGGAACGCCAGCACCCAAGCTGAAGGTGCTGGGTGCGGCCACGTCCTCCGATTCTCTCCCTAAAATCAGGGCCTCCGCCCCTTTTATGACCTCTCCCTTCGCGCCACAGCCGGTTCCCCGCCCCGCTGTACCAGCTCCAGGGGAGGACAAAAAGGCACGGTTCGCGGTGTATGTTCAGCTCAGGCCCGAGGCAACAGCGCCATCCAGAGATCCCAGGGAACTTCACACCACCAGAGTCCTTACAAATTCAAATACCCGCTACACTCTCCCCCTGGTGATTTGACACTGGTCCCCAGTGTCTGGTACAAACTCACACCCCACGAAAGGTGGTGTCATAAGTTCAGCCCAGAAACCAAACTACACAATTTAACCCTGGATTGTGCCACGACCTGAATGGGAAAGGAATACAACTATAAAACTTTTTAGTAAAACACTTTAAATATCTCACACATTTACATTCCTCCCACTGACTATCTGAAGACCACCCACTCTCAGTAGTCTTGACAGACGAGTCTCCTGCAGAGGGAAAGAAAAGAAACATACATCCTACCAACATGTGTGTTTGCTTGGAATGAATGAGTCTATCCTAAGAGAAACCCATTCACTTCAATAAGTGCTGCATAATGTAAAAAAACAAACAATCGTTGCGCAACACTGCCACCTGGTGACAGTGCCGCGGTCAAGACACTCATTACTTCCAGATGAACTTTCCGCTTGAACATTTTCTCTGTGACCCTACACTATCTAAAACCCAAAGTCACTGATTCTTGTGAGTGTCAGAAGAAGAAAAGGGAGAACAAACAAAAACAGCTCCCATATCTCCAAAGAGTAGGATTGCCCAAATACAAAAAAAAACTAGGGCACAGTCTCTGTGTTCTGGAAAAGGCACTCTGGAGAGTTCAGCCAGGAATAAAAAGAAACAAACGAGAGTCCTTTTCTCTCTTCTTCTCTTACAGGTAAAACCTTGGATGAGGCAATGATATAGGCTTCAAACGATCATCAAAAGCCTCCACATGGTACTCAACACTCTTTCCTTCCTTGCGGCAGATCACCACTTTGTCCGCATGAATGTGTCTTCCCAGCATCCACTTAGCTTTACAGTCCTGAAACTTCTTGGTGACCGTTGGTGAACAGGAAAGGTACCGCCGTGCTTGCTGTACTTTCAGTTTGTCCCACACAAAGGCATCATACCATCTTTGCCGGAAGACCTCCACCTCATAGAGCAGTTCCCGAGGCAGATACGGGTATTCCCACCCATATTCCTGAGCAACCTTCTGACCAAAGAGACGTTGCAGCCTTGACAAAGGTGGCATAGTAGCTCGGTCTCCTTCTCCGGGTGGAACAATCGCTTCTGGATGGCGAGGTGCGTTCACCACCTCGGTAGACCTGGGCCTAGGAGCCTGCAGTGATTGACGTTGCACTCCCACAACAGGGGCAGGTGAAATGGAGGTTGAATCCAGAAGGGGAACTCCAGACAGAGGACTAGCTTCCTCCCTCAGCACCGGGGCCTCCACCCGAGGTGTACTATCTCCAGTAGACATAGGTAGGTCCATCGTAACACGGGCCAAGGGTAGCTTCATCTTGTCCCATCCCTTCTGTTGGAAGATCTCATCTATCTCCCCATCATCGCCATTGTCAGACAATGAATCCAGGTCAGAGATGTCGTAGCACTCTGCGGGCAGATAATTCCCAGTCACGGAACTATCCCCCTTGACGGCCTCTACCGACTGTGGGCTTCCGCCACTTTCTACCACACAGACAGTCCCAACCCCTGGCTCACCTGGGCCTTTTGAAGAATAGGGATGTCCAGGACTTTTCCTACCGGAGCCATCCAGGCTAGGCAAGCAGTGGGGCGAAGCTCTTCCACGACCACACAAGGCCATCACTAGGCCGACTTTCCTCTTTGCCGGCCGGAGCAGGGAGCTGCTGGTGACCGAGGCAGCATCCTCGGATTTTTCTCTTTTCACCTCTGTTTGGGCAGTCACTTCGCCCGGATCAGTGCACATGGGGAACGCACCAGCATCGATCTCTCCCTCCGGATTGGCAGTCCCTGTCAGGTAGTTGAGGTGGAAAGCCCAAGGCTTTTCTGTGGATGGTTCCACCTCGAAGAGGAATTCTTTGCAGACCTCACAGCGCCCAAACAACTTCAACTGGACCACCAGTCCCAAACAGCCGGGACAGATCACACACGAGGGCCTCCATGTCTCTGCAGGTGTACAGAGCCAATCGCCCCCGGGGCCTTAGTTTTATCCCCGTATCCATGAGCAGCCAGAGAAGACATATCCGCGAAGGAAGGAACAGAAATCCACGGAGCACTTGAAGCCATCCTCTCTCTTTGCTGCTCCATTGCGCACTGACCCACCTGCGCCGGAATCTCCACGTGCGTACCTCCACGTGGCCAGACTCCTCCCACGTTCTGCACTTGTTCGCGGGATTTTCCCTTGCCTCGTCCACGAACTCCACAGTTATGGGTTGCCTCGTGGCGCGTTGGCCAATATGGCCGACCTACTCGGTACTCCTCTGGGCAGCAAAGTTCAAATTCAGACACCATACACATATCCCGGACACGATGCCCCCACGTGTAGCGGCCTCACCTCTCTCCCTTGCTTTATCGGTTATTTGGCTGTTGTCTAGGGGTACCTGGGAGAGAGAGATGATATACACCACGGCCCGTGTCCTGCTGTAACCAGGAGGTGAAGGCCAAAGATTGGGCGTTTGTGTAGGTGTCCTAGAGCCAAGTCCAGTCCTTCGTCCCTGACTCCTTTGCTTAATAACCCAAGTTCCACACAGTGAATAGGTACAACTCAGTTTTATTCTTCTTGCCAAGCAATAAAACAGTCTTTCTCCTTTTGAATAATGGGGGGGGACAGATCGAGGCACAATCCTTTCCCTTCTTGCTGCTGCCCACTGTGCTGTCACCAGTGGTGGTTAGTCACTGCCACTGACTAGGTAATTTAGTACGTGAATTTACCTTCTCTCGCTCTGCCCCTGTCAGGGGAAGAAATCCGTCCAAGGGAGAAATGGAGGCCTCTCCGTCACCAGCGACGCTGCGCCGGACTCTTCGGAGAAGTTACTGCGCACCAGTCCTCACGAACTCAGACACGGCCACCCAAGGCGTTAGGGCCCCCTCGGATTCCTCATCCTCGCGGAACTCAGTCGAAGGTACTGAGCCCCAGGCATCCGCCATAGTACCTCACCCCAGGCTAAAGGTGCCTGGAATGGACTCCATCTCTGCTCCACCTAGGCCAAGGGCGCCTAGGCCTGGAACACTGGAACGCCAGCACCCAAGCTGAAGGTGCCTGGGTGCGGCCACGTCCTCCGACTCTCCCTAAAATCAGGGCCTCCGCCTCTTTTATGACCTCTCCCTTCGCGCCACAGCCGGTTCCCCGCCCCGCTGTACCAGCTCCAGGGGAAGACAAAAAGGCACGGTTCGCGGTGTATGTTCAGCTCGGGCCCAAGGCAACAGCGCCACCCAGAGACCCCAGGGAACTTCACACCACCAGAGTCCTTACAAATTCAAATACCCGCTACATATGTATATACATTATTTGTTGTATTTTGATATATATGCCCATATTGTTTTTTTTTTTTTAAGATAAAAATTGCACATGAGGATACATTTAAAGTGATAGTATTCACATTTTGATAATATTGTTTATTTAGCTACATATCATTGAGAGTGTGGAGCGCAGCACCATTAGTTGTATATAGTTTGTGCACATATTGTTGGGAGTGTGTTAAAGCGGAGCTCCACCCTAAAGTGGAACTTCCGCTCTTCGGATTCCTCCCCCCCCTCCGGTGCCACAATTGGAACATTTCAGGGGGGAGGGGGGGTGCAGTTACCTGTCTAAGACAGGTATTTGCACACAATTCCTGGCATAGACTCTGTCAGTTCCCCCCCCCTGTTGTGTTCTGGGAAACACACGGCTCCCAGAACACAGCGGGGAACAGTGAGGACGGCGCAGCGCGACTCCCGCATGCGCAGTAGGGAACCGGGCAGTGAAGCCGCAACGCTTCACATCCTGATTCCCTCACCGATGATGGAGGTGGGGGCAGCCGAGAGAGGAGCGATTCCTCGACTTCTGCTGCCGACGTCGCTGGACTCCAGGACAGGTAAGTGTTCATTTATTAAAAGTCAGCAGCTGCAGTATTTGTAGCTGCTGGCTTTTAATAATTTTTTACGGCGGAGCTCCGCTTTAAGGGGAATGCAAGTCATTATTGAATATAACATAGCAGCTTGCAAGAACTCTTTCTGATAAAGTTTAGTACTGGTCTAAGTCCTATAACTGCACTGGGTGGACAACCACCAAACTAGATGAATCTGTTGCAGATAGGCCCATAAGAACTGTTTTGCTCATCTATAAAATTCTGTCCCATATGGACTAAACAGCATTATTTTCCTGTATCACACTAGAGAGATTATCTATATCTGCACTTGGAAAAGACTGTTCCCCCCGAGGAAAATGGGGTTAATATAAAGAATTATCCGAAATGTATTAGTAATCCAATACATAATAATGCTGCTCATAGAACCTGTGGTCAGCAGTAATATGAGATCTGTTTAAAGTGGAAGAAAATCCTCCTATCATTTTCAGGCAAGGAAGCTGCCATCTTGGCCTCTGTTTAATCTTCAACTGCCATGATGCTGCACATGTGATCAGTTATGACACCAGCCATTGGATGGTTTGACAGTTGGGTTGAGAGCACAACCAATGTGACAGTTGGCATTCCCGGCATGCCGGGAATGTAACTGCTTTTTGAAACTGTTAAATCAATGGGTTTACTTCCGCTTTAAATAAAAGAAAAGCTGTGAAATGTCAAATATCAAGTGAACTCTAACTAGGTCAATGGCTTGCAGTGACAGAAGCACAGTGTTACCTGTCTCCCATGCAAACAGCTGACACAACCAAGACAGTTAATCATTCATAGAAAATAAATCTATAGCATAATTGAACTGTGATAACACATGAGTGTACTGGAGGGCAATGAAGCAGGCCAATAATAACCTTAGAATATGCACCTATATGCACTTGTGCTGTTCACCTGTATAGACTGCAGGTTTGTCTGTTATACTAGCATTATGCGTGTTCGTAACATCCAATTTTTTGGGATGGAAGGAATGTTGGTATCAAACTGTAATTCCTTAACACTCGATTAGGAATATATTTTGGGACTTATTAGGAACATATTTAGTTTTGTACTCTTGGTTCTTATTCAAAGAATGTTTGCATTGATCATTGTCAATACGACAACCCATAATAATAATATTTAATACTAGAATAGTAATATTTTACCCAGTTTGATCAACAACTTAAAATTACATTAAATTCTTATTTAAAAATAAATAATTATTTATTTAAAATTTGTTCAAGTATTCTTAACTTGAAAAAGTGCCTTTCATTGTTCCCAGCCTCCGAAAAATTCATTTTTTTTACTGCTGTGATCTGACTTCCTGCTAGAAGGTGGCTACATTTATTCTCCATTGTCCCACAGTACTGTAGGTCTGAAGGTAGCCACCCTCTCTTACTCACTCCTGAGATGAATTATGGACTATGGGATATGTAGTGTGCATAGAGCAGAGCGCATGACTTCCACTAATGTGCACTGCTCATTCTAAACAACAGGACGTTAAGGGAAAAGGGGACGTATGGGAGCTCACAGGGGATGTTACAAGGAGGCAGAAAAACAAAGTAAGAAAAGATTTCATGAAAAATAGATTTCAGGGACATTTAGCCCTACTTACCTTAAAGCCGAGATTCCGCGGTCCATACCTTTTTTTTTTTTTTAGATGCATTCTATGCTTTAGCGTGTGCATTTTAATTGCTCACTTCTCCCGCACTTCACGTCATCCCCCATCCGTTTTGCGAATAAAAAATAGTTTATAAATAATTTCCTGTATCTCCCATTTTGCTTGTGGGCATCTTGAAGCCCACAAGCATATTCTTTCCGGGTAGCGATGAATGCTTGTCTCCCGGCATTCATCGCTGGATCTCGCGCATGTGCAGTGTTGACGGCGAGCAGCGCCGTCAACACTACCTGCGTGCCCTTATTTAAAATGGCGTAATTAGATCCGCACTCGTCACGTGACCGGGTAGACGAGTCACGTGACGATTAAATTATCATGATATCTGAAAGGAAGGCGGTACAATATTACTCCTGGGAAGCAGGACAATTTGCTCCCAGGAGACATAATAGCCCAGCAAAGGACACGCCTACTCTCGCAGGAGGAAATCCCAGAAGTAGGAGTAAAGAAATAAGAATAAAGAAAACTACAGAGAGAAAAAAAAAAGGGTTAGTCTTCTGTTTATTTTCTTGCTAAGAGGGACTGCTGAAAGCAAACTTAAAAATGTGGGTGAACCTCCGCTTTAAGGTGGTATCTGCACATTAGCCCAGGTTCACACTGGGGCTGCGGGAGTGAAGCCGTGCGAGTTCAGCTGAACTCGCACGATTTCACTCCTGCCTGTCAGTCCCGATTTCAGCTAGATTACAGAGACATCTGACACAGATGTCAATGTAAATCGTGGCTGAAATCGCAAAAAGTAGTACAGAAACGACTTTTTGAAATCGGTGCAGCGCCGCAGATGCGGCGTCGCACCGATTAGGACGGTGCCATTGCCCGCGATTTGCAGCAAATTTCGACGATTTGACATGCGATTTGACATGTCAAATCGCATGTCAAATCGCACCAGTGTGAACCAGGGCTTTCAGATACTCACCCATCAGGTGGACCAATCAATGTCAGGCTGAGATCCTCGCATGCCCAACCACAGCTCTGTCCAGCACCACCATGTTCTTTCTGACATCATCAAGAGGCCCTCTGGCTCCTCCTGGTTCAGCTAACAGGCCTCCTGATGATGTGCCGATAGGTCCGCCCCATCCTCTTTTTCTGAATGGATGGCTAAGCCTCCAGGGATATGTGAGGTGCATATCCTGGGAGGCACAGTGGGTAGTGTGTATGTTATTTGCCTAAGGCCACTGATATGTATGGGGAGGTGGGGCAAGACATTTTTGCCTAAGAAAGGTAAAAACAAAAACAGCGCAATACCTATAGAGGATGGAAGGAGGGGTAGAGTGGACGGAAGTGGTAGAAGAAATAGAAATGTGTAGTGTGCTTAGACCAGACAATACCCGGATGTGGCAGAGCTTTGGCTGCCAAAACAGCCCAGTTTTTAACTATCTCAGGAAGGTTTGGGATGCTCACTGAAGCTCAGTTCCAGGTACCACCCACCCACACCGATGCAGTCGCCACTGGAGTGCTGGGGATATCATTCACCGTCACACACACCGATGTTTCCCAGACATGCAGGGGGAGAGCCTGAAAGGGCCCCTTCCCCTTCCAGTAACAGAACCTCTTAATAGGTTACAATGTTCATCCTCCTATTAGGCCATGTAAATTTAAAATGCAACTTTTATTTATGGCTTCCCCAAACCTCACCTAGGCCCAAACACAGAAGAACTCAAGACACATTCAGCACTAGATTGGTGTTTTAAGGATAGCACCCCACGTTGTCTTTAAAGATGAACTGCAGTCTGCTCACATAATCTGTAATAAAAACATCTTTGCCATTCTGACGCTTCCCTCCAACCACTTTGCATATTATTTTATATATACTGTGATTCTGTACTTGCCAAATATGCTGCAGAAATCTCCCTCCACTGAGTCTGGCTGCAACCATTTTAACTGAGGGCAGCTGAAGCTGCTGCCTGTTCACTTCCTGGACTTACACAGACACACAGAGGCACACCTTCAGCTCCGCAGCTCTCATTGGCCCTCTTATGACTCACCTCCCCTCCCTTAGTGGCAAATTTTCATGCGAGTGTGTGAGAGAGAGCTGTGCATGATGTCATAAGCCTAGGTTTTTTTACCAGACAAGCAACAGGAAGTGGGCTGTATAAGGTATTTACTGGCAGAAAAAAAATGTTTTACTATCCAAAGTTAAAACAACAAGGGCAGAAGATTTAATAGATGGAAAGATGAAAAAATTACTGAAGTTCTGCTTTAAACATCAGTTCGAGTACACAGAGCCGAGATCCGTGTCATTGTCACTAGGCAGAGCAGGGAGATGCTTGTTTACACAAGCATCTCCCTGCTCTATACCTCCGTGAGACGATCACGGGGATCGAGTCCGCGGGACCCGCGGTCCGACTCACGGGGATGGCGGCAGGGTCGCGAGCGCGGCGGCGGTGGCGCGCGTGACCACACGGACAGGCACTTAAAGGGGACTTACAGGTACGTTGATGTGCCTGTCCGTGCCATTCTGCCGACGTATATCTACAGGAGGCGGTCGGGAAGTGGTTGACAGTCCCCAGATTAGTAACTCTATCTCTTCTAGAAAGCTTTGAAGTACGTTTGGGGGAGAGTTCCATAACAAAATAGACATGAGCAGCACTCAACAACTACTTTATGATGCTTATCATTAATTTTAGATCCTTAGTTTAAATGAATATTAAAATTACATGATTCATAACACTTGTAATCTTCTCAGCACCACTTGCACCTTTTCCTCCACCAAATGTTAATGAATCAAGTGTTGCAATGTTAAGTGCTGATTGCTGCCGTGCTATAGCTTATTATACCGACATGCATTAAAAAGGCAGAAGGACCTTTCCAAAGAACCATAGTCTTACCAATAAATGCCTTTAAAATGGTAGGGGGTGGAATATGAAAAAAAAGTAAAAGTGGAAATCTCCTTTAAACTGTAAGGCCCACCTGGGACTTGGTCACGGGGAAGCCTGCATCCAAAGTCACTGAAGCTCAGTTCCAGGTACCACCATCCACACCTATGCAGTCGCCACTGGAGTGCTGGGGATATCATTCACCATCACACACACCGATGTTTGCCAGACATGCAGGGGGAGAGCCTGAAAGGGCCCCTTCCACTGATCACATTGTCAGCTGTATCTCTGATGGTGAGAGGCCTATTGAGCCACGAGTGTTACTGATTCTGTGTTACTGAAAGCAGGATGAGAATTACACTTAGCATTGCCTTACCTTAGGCTGTTCTCACACCTTTAAATTAAAGCCTCATACACACGATCGGACTTCCATCAGAATTTTCTGTGGATTTTGGTCCGAAGGGCGTTGACCGTGAACTTGTTCTGCATACACACGGCAGAACATTTTCCGCCAACATTCACCAAATCACGTGTTTTTTCAGCTCTTTACCGCCACCCTTTGGGCAACTTCTGCTTTTGTTGTCTGATGTTTAACATTGGTTCTGAGCATGCGTGTTTGTACTTTGGACTTTAGCCCCGTGGACTTGTGTACACACGATCGGATGATCCTCCATCGGACATTTGTTGTCGAAAAGATTGAGAGCATGCACAGCGAACATTTGTCCGTTGAAAAACTGAAAACAATTGTCCGATGGAGCATACAGACGGACGGATTGTCCGATAAAACACGTCCGTCGGACCGTTGTTGTCGAAAAGTCCGATCGTATGTATGGGCCTTAACACTGCATCCATACTAGCTTAAACCCTCAATGTGCTGAACTATTTCTGTTGAGTAGGGTTGAGCGGACCCGAACTGTAAAGTTCGGGTCCGTACCGAACTTTTGGGTTTTGGGGTCCCGGACCCGAACCCGAACAATTGACTGTATGTTCGGGTTCGGGTCCGGTGTTCGGCAATATGCATGTAAAGTCGTGCTTGTTTCCCGTGCTTAGAACTGTCCCTGCACAAAGTGTCATTTCTGAAGGAAAAAAAGTAATTTAAAACTCACTCGTGGCTATTAATGAATTGTCGGCTTTTATCAATACATAGAAAAGTCATTGATAAAAAAAAAAAAAAGCGTGGGGGTTCCCCCAAATTCAATTACCAGGCCCTTCAGGTCTGGTATGGATATTAAGGGGAACCCTGCCACAAGTTTAAAAAAAAAATGTGTGCGGTTCCCCCAAATATCCATACCAAGCCCTTCAGGTCTGGTATGGATTTTAAGGGGAACTCCACCCCAATTTTTTAAAAAAAATGGCGTGGAGTACCCCCAAAAATCCAGACCAGACCCTTTATCCAAGCACGCAACCTGGCAGGCTGCAGGAAAAGAGGGGGGGATGAGAGAGCGCCCCCCCCTCCTGAACCGTACCAGGCCACATGCCCTCAACATGGGGAGGATGGGCGGGGGGCTTATCAGAATCTGGAAGACCCCTTTAACAAAGGGGACCCCCAGATCCCGCCCCCCTATGTGAATTGGTAATGGGGTACATTGTACTCCTACCATTTCACAAAGAAAGTGTAAAAAATTGAAAAAAAAAATACACAGACACCATTGGGAAAGTCCTTTATTAAAAATAATAAAATAAAAATAAAAGATTCCAGCGATGAAATCCAGTGTCCCGCGGCGATCCCGATGTCCAGCGCTGTCCAGACGAAATGTCATTGGCTGAGCCTGAGCGGACCTGATGGGGAACTTCCTCAGCAGTGAATTAAATGAATAGACCCGCCCTTTCTAAAGTTCCCCATCAGGTCCTCTCAGCCAATGACGTAGTGTAAGGCTGAGGACCTGATGCGGAACAAAAGCAAAGATTTTTTGAGATTTGGACTGTTTCCACTTTCAGGTGAAGATTAAAAATAATTCTCAATAACAGATTAGAAAAGAACATCCACCAAGTTCACTGTTCTTGATAGTTTATCAATGACTTTGAAATGTAATAACTGTATAGCTGATTTAAAAAAAAGATACATCAAAAGAACGATGAGCATTGAGAAGATGAGAGAATGATTTTAAGAGGCATTATTGCTAATACTATATGAAGGGACTGTGTATCTCAGTGAACTTTGCCATGTCGCAATTTTATCAGCTTTTCTTTTTTTAGTCATACAGCAAGCTTTATGCCGCGTACACACGATCATTATTCACGGCGGTTAAAAAAACGCAGTGAATAATGTCATTAAAAACGAGGGAACGGCTTGTTCCCCACACACGATCGTTTTTCACGTTGTTTTTTTCTCTTGTCGAGAAAAACGACCGTCTGTGGGCTCCGCGGCAGTGTTTCCCTATGGGAAACACTGCCGCGGAAAGCATGTCGAAAAAAACGACGAGAAAAATTAGAACATGTTCTAATTTTTCTGGTCGTTTTTAAAGCCGTTTTTCTTGTCGAAAAAAACGACAGAAAGCCCACAGACTATCGTTTTTCTGGTCGAATGGGAAAAAATGACGTTTTTTTCGACGAGAAAACGGCCGTGTGTACGCGGCATCAAACACGTTATATGGAGTGATTCTTCATTCAGCCTTTCAGGTTGCAGGTTCCATCTAATGGACAGGGATGACCTGAACACCCCCCTGTTCGGTTCGCACCAGAACCTGCGAACAGACAAAATGTTTGTGTGAACTTTAGAACCCTATTAAATACAATGGACTCGAACGTTCGAAATCTAAAGTGCTAATTATAAAGGCTGATATGCAAGTTATTGTCCTAAAAAGTGTTTGGGGACCCGGGTCCTGCCCCAGGGGACATGTATCAATGCAAAAAGAAGTTTTAAAAACGGCCGTTTTTTCGGGAGCAGTGATTTTAATAATGCTTAAAATGAAAAAATAAAAGTGAAATATTCCTTTAAATTTCGTACCTGGGGGGTGTGTATGATATGCATGTAAAGTGGCGCATGTTTCCCGTGCTTAGAACTGTCCCTGCAAAAAATTTCATTTTTGAAAGAAAAAAAGTCATTTAAAACTGACTCGCGGCTGTTAATGAATTGCCGGCTCCCGGCAATACATTCAAAAGTCATTGATAAAAAAAAAAAAAAAAGCGTGGGGGTTCCCCAGAATTCAATTACCAGGCCCTTCAGGTCTGGAATGGATATAAGGGGAACCCCGCCGCAAATTTAAAAAAAAATTGACGGGGGGTTCCCCCAAATATCCATTCCAGGCCCTTCAGATCTGGCATGGATTTTAAGGGGAACTCCACCCCAAATTTAAAAAAAAATGGCGTGGAGTCCCCCTAAAAATCCATACCAGACCCCTAATCCGAGCACGCAACCTGGCCGGCCGCAGGGGAAAAGGGGGGACGATAAAGCGCCCCCCCCCCTCCCTCCTGAACCGTACCAGGCCACATGCCCTCAACATGGGGAGGATGTCCCCATGTTGATGGGGACAAGGGCCTCATTCCCACAACCCTTGCCCGGTGGTTGTGGGGGTCTGCGGGCGGGGGGCTTATCGGAATCTGGAAGACCCCTTTAACAAAGGGGACCCCCAGATCCCGGCCCCCCCTATGTGAATTGGTAAGGGGTACATTGTACCCCTACCATTTCACGAAGAAAGCGTAAACAAATGTTTAAAAAAAACACACAAACACCTTGAAAAAGTCCTTTATTTAAAAAAAAAACAAAAACATTCCAGCGGTGAAATCCAGTGTCCCGCGGCGATCCCGATGTCCAGCGCTGTCCTTCATTGGTTGTGCCTGAGCGGACCTGATGGGGAACTCCCTCTCAGTATTTTAAATGTAAAGACCCGCCCCTTCTAAAGTTCCCCATCAGGTCCGCTCAGCGGAACATGAGAAGGGGCGGGTCTATACATGTATTACCAAAGTGAGAGCAGTTCCCCATCAGGTCCGCCCCCTACGTCATTGGCTTGAGCGGGGAACTTCCTTCACTATGTAAATTTAAATTACACAGTGAAGGAAGTTCCCCGCTCAAGCCAATGACGTAGGCGGGTCCGACATACCGAGGGGGCGGACCTGATGGGGAACTGCTCTCACTTTGGTAATACATGTATAGACCCGCCCCTTCTCATGTTCCGCATCTGGTCCGCTGAGCGGACCTGATGGGGAACTTTAGAAGGGGCGGGTCTATACATTTAAAACACTGAGAGGGAGTTCCCCATCAGGTCCGCTCAGGCACAACCAATGAAGGACAGCGCTGGACATCGGGATCGCCGCGGGACACTGGATTTCACCGCTGGAATGTTTTTGTTTTTATTTTGTTTTTTTTTAAATAAAGGACTTTTTCAAGGTGTTTGTGTGTTTTTTTAAACATTTTTTTACGCTTTCTTCGTGAAATGGTAGGGGTACAATGTACCCCTTACCAATTCACATAGGGGGGGGGCCGGGATCTGGGGTCCCCTTTGTTAAAGGGGTCTTCCAGATTCCGATAAGCCCCCCCGCCCGCAGACCCCCACAACCACCGGGCAAGGGTTGTGGGGATGAGGCCCTTGTCCCCATCAACATGGGGACATCCTCCCCATGTTGAGGGCATGTGGCCTGGTATGGTTCAGGAGGGAGGGGGGGCCGCTCTATCGTCCCCCCCTTTTCCCCTGCGGCCGGCCAGGTTGCGTGCTGGGGTCTGGTATGGATTTTTAGGGGGACTCCACGCCATTTTTTTTTTAATTTGGGGTGGAGTTCCCCTTAAAATCCATGCCAGATCTGAAGGGCCTGGAATGGATATTTGGGGGAACCCCACGTCAATTTTTTTTTAAATTTGCGGCGGGGTTCCCCTTAATATCCATTCCAGACCTGAAGGGCCTGGTTATTGAATTCTGGGGAACCCCCACGCTTTTTTTTTTTTTTTTATCAATGACTTTTCTCTGTATTGCCGGGAGCCGACAAATCATTAATAGCCGCGAGTGAGTTTTAAATGACTTTTTTTCTTTCAAAAATGACATTTTTTCAGGGACAGTTCTAAGCACGGGAAACATGCGCCACTTTACATGCATATCATACACACCCCCCAGGTATGAAATTTAAAGGAATATTTCACTTTTATTTTTTCATTTTAAGCATTCTTAAAATCACTGCTCCTGAAAAAACGGCCGTTTTTAAAACTTCTTTTTGCATTGATACATGTCCCCTGGGGCAGGACCCGGGTCCCCAAACACTTTTTAGGACAATAACTTGCATATTAGCCTTTATAATTAGCACTTTAGATTTCTCCCATAGATTTTTCGAATTTGCCGCGAACACCCCAATTTGTTCGCTGTTCGGCGAACGGGCGAACAGGCAATGTTCGAGTCGAACATGAGTTTGACTCGAACTCGAAGCTCATCCCTACTAATGGATATTAAAATGTGCAAAACACATTCTGATTGATCAAAAAGTAGGTCAGTGCATGGCTGGGTTTGGAAACAAACTTTTACTTCCATCAAGGATTCCATGGGTTGATGCAATGGCATGGGACAACCTGTTGAACAGTTGTGCCTTTAAGGAGAAGTATTGATTTATAGCAGTTTAATGACTTTGACCTATAGAGCCGTGTTGACCACGTAAAGGACCACACTTCCTAAATAACTATCTGTATGTTTGAGGCAAATATTTACCCACTTGAAGACAAGGCTTTTTCTGGCACTTTTTGTTTAAAAGTTTAACCACTTCCGGACCGCCCACCGTAGTTTTTTACGTCGCTACTTTAAAGAGGAATACCGTTGTTATGGTAGCAGCTAGCTACCATAACCCTGGTATCCTCTTCAAGAGCGGGCGGCCCGCTTAAAGATAAAAGTGGTCTCTGGGGCAGATTCCCCGCGAGATCACTTTTAACGGCGGCGGGAGAGGTGCCCCCCACCCACCGCTCTCCGGTGCCGTTTGCCGCTTACTGGAGCCGTCGGTAGCGGTAGAGGCGATCGTGTCCTCTCCCTAGGCTCACATGGAGATGAGTGAGGGGAAGATGGCCCTCACCCATCTCCATATCATTGCAGGGCGGAAGCGATGTCAAAAAGTCACTTACGCCCAATGCTCTTATGCCTTGTACACACGATCGGATTTCCGATGAAATAAAATCCAATGGAATTTTCCGTCGGAATTCCGATGAAGCTGACTTCCATCAGTCTTGCATACACACTGTCAGACTAAATTCCGACCGTCCAAAACGCGGTGACATAAAACACTACGACGAGCCGAAAAAAATTAAGTTCAATGCTTCCGAGCATGCGTCGACTTGATTCTGAGCATGCATGGATTTTTCTCCGATGGAATTCCACACAGACGATCGGAATTTCCCATCAAATTTTCTTCCGATCGGGCCCACACACGATCGGATATTCCGATGAAAGTCCATCAGATTTTACTCCATCGGAAATCTGATCGTGTGTACAAGGCATTAAAAGGGGCCTTTTATTTTTTTTTAAATTACATTAAATTTATTTTATTTTTTTATTGCATTTTAGTGTAAATATGAGATCTGAGGTCTTTTTGACCCCAGATCTCATATTTAAGAGGTCCTCTCATGCTTTTTTTCTATTACAAGGGATGTTTACATTCCTTGTAATAGGAATAAAAGTGACCCATTTTTTTTTTTTTAAAGAACAGTGTAAAAATGAAAAATAAAAGCTAAAATAAATAAGCATTTACAAATCCTTTCTTACGGTTTCACTGGGACACTTTGCACAGACATCTTTACCTTGGGAATACTTTACTGAACCTATCTTGAACACTGTGCATAGACACCTTTAGCTTCTACTATTCCAATAAACTTTATTGCTTGCTGCTACCCCTTATTGGATAAAGTTAATGAGTTCCCACTGCCGGTGAAGACCATCAGATCTGCAACGGGGACATTGTTGTCATTATTGCTACAAAGGCCCTTATACCATTGCTATTAAGTCTGACCTCTCATTAGTGTTAAAGGTTTATAGGATGGCCTAGGTCTTCCTTTTAGAAATCTGTCAGTATAACCACTTAATCTTTGTTTATCCTTTCAGGCGCAAGCAGCATTCCACTGTACATGTGTGTATATAATTGACTGTTTACCTACAAATATCTTGGCTTGTGTTATTCAGAGGAATTCCTTTGCTGGGTTTGTGCTGTTGCCCGAAACTCAGCAGATCTATTACCTCCTCTTTGTGACAATATCTTCTTTGAACTGTTCTAGTAAACATTATCAGAACATAAACGCACAAAGTTGTCTGACTTATTACTTTAAGGTGGTGCAAAGATGTCTGAACCCAGAGTGTCAGGTGGGTTGGAATGTTCATCAGGTCATGGCGGTGCAGATGAGCAGGTAAATACAAGCAGTCCCTTAGGGGCGTGCTACATTTGGGGGCTCCTCCGGGATGCTATCTGCAGCTGGCCTTAGCCGACCTAGACAAGAGTCACAATCCCATGGGAAGTCGCTTCCATAGCCGTGGTTGCTTGGGACAGGAGCCAGGGAGCTCCAACAGAGAAGAGCACTGTTCTGGAGATCTTAGGAGGTGAGCACACTGAGAGAGAGAGATCAGAAGGTGGCTGAGAGCTCTGGTCCCATGGCATCGTGCCTACATTGTGGAAAATGAAGCCACATATGAGTTGGATCAAGTCAGGGTACTACTAGAATGGCAGGAAGAGGTACGTCTGGCTGAAGGGATGATTGCTAAAGTGTTCCCACTCAAAGTGGGGGGAGAACAGACTGAGAGGCAGCCCTCGACCAGAATTCAGGAGAAGGGTCCCGTACCTGTGGGAGCTGACTCTCAAGGGGCCAGTGCTCCCCCACTCTCTTTCTACAAGGATATGAGCCGACTAGTTGATAGCTTAGTAAAGAATGGATCTGGAAATGCCAACCAGAGCTATCGAAGACTTAGGTTTTTCTCAGGGCAATTGCCGACTTCTGTGGGGGAAGATGAGTTTGAAACGTGGATGAGTCAGGCCCTGCAGGCCATGGAAAAGTGGAGTGTTCCAGAGGCTGTGAAATGGCAACGGCTTAGTGGAAGCCTTCGAGGCCTAGCGGCTAATGTTATGCGTAATCTGAACATGGTTAAGAAAACTTGTGTCACTGTGGATTACATAGATGCTTTGTATGCTGTATTTGGGAGTGTTAAAACTACTGCAGACCTGATGTACAAATTGTCATTATTGCTACAAGGGCCCTTATACCATTGCCATTAAGTCCGACCTCTCATTAGGGTTAAAGGTTTATAGGCTGGCCAAGGTCTCACTTTTAGAAATCTGTCAGTATAACCACTTAATCTTTGTTTATCCTTTCAGGTGCGAGCAGCATTCCACTGTACATGTGTGTATATAATTGACTGTTTACCTACAAATATCTTGGCTTGTGTTGTTCGGAGGAATTCCTTTGCTGAGTTGGCGCTGTTGCCCAAAACTCAGCAGATGTATTACCACCTCTTTGTGACAATATCTTCTTTGAACTGTTCTAGTAAACATTATCAGAACATAAACGCACAGAGTTGTCTGACTTATTACTTTAAGGTGGTGCAAAGATGTCTGAACCCAGAGTGTCAGGTGGGTTGGAATGTTCATCAGGTCATGGCGGTGCAGATGAGCAGGTTAATTTCAAGCAGTCCCTTAGGGGGCCGTGCTACACTAGAATTATTGCTCTCTCTCTAACATTGAGCGATACCTCACATTTGTGGTGTTAACACCGTTACATATGCATGCGCGACATATGAATGCATTCGCTTCTGTGTGCAAACACGGAAGGATGGGGGTGCTTTCATTTTTTTTATTACTTTTATTTTTATTACAAGGAATGAAAATGTCCCTTGTAATATAAATAAGGATGACAGGTCCTCTTAATGAACAGATCTGGGGTCAAAAAGACCCCAAATCTCTGCTTTAACTTTAAAAGCAAAAGATCTTTTGCTTTAAAAAAAAAGAAAAATCTTGATTACGTCCACCCTGGACCACAAATGTTGATGTATAGTCACTCCGGTCCTCCAAGGCTATATAGGCCATCAAAGCAGATCTAATCTTTGATTGCCTGTGCAACCAGTTGGCGGCACCGCTGGATCATTTCTTGGGCAAGCTAGTGGAAACAGTAAGCCTAAAGCCCCGCACACACGGTCGGACTTCCATCTGACTTTTCCGTGTTTTTTTGTCCGAACGGAGTTGGTCGGGAACACCCATAGCATACACACGCTCAGACTTTTCTGCAAACTTTCCCAAAACTTTTTGTAACATCACATGGTTTTTCTGCTCTTTTCTGCTCTTTACCGCCACCCTTTGGTCAACTTCTGCTATTGTTGGTTGATTTTAACATTAGTTGTTTTGTCCATCGGACAAAAGTCCGATGGTTTTCTGTACACACGGTCGGACATTGCTCCATCTGACTTTTGGTGGGCAAAAGTTTGTCCGTTTGCAGACCCAACTTTTGTCCGATGAAAACAAAACCAAACGAAAAAAAGTTTGTCCGATGGAGCGTACACACGGTCGGATTGTTGGTCCAACTTGCTTAAAACAAAGTTTGTTGGGCAAAAGTCCGACCGTGTGTACGGGGCTTTAGAAACACCAGCGAGCGGCGGGAGGGCGGGGAACATTCCAGAGGCTCATGAGACGCTCGGAGCACTTTCAAGAAAAAGCCAGCCGCCAGCTGAAAAAAACAGTACTGGGGTTATGGATGATAACTTGCAAATCGCAACATATATATATATAAATATTGCGGCCGGCAAGTGGTTAAAAATAAAACACCTATTAGCCAATTTATTGTATTTATTAATATGTATAGCAAACATTTTTAGTAGGGGAGGGTAAAAACTCCTGCCAGTGTTTTATTTATTTTTTTGTCTGTGTATTATTGAGGAAGTTTCCATTCACTTACTGTCGCAGAGACGCAACAGGAAGTTAGAAGAAATCTACAATAACAGGGTGCATTACCATTTTAGACACCTACGAAGTATGGGGACAGTGTTTTAGCTTTCCTCTGACTTTTGTTGTGTGCATGTTCTAGGTCTGTGAGACGAATGAGACCAAAACACAGTTAAGCAACTGGTGTTTTCAGAAGAAAGCCTGCAATGTCAGCTCCCATATTTCTCTCATGACAGATGTGCTTTATTATCAGAATAAAAACAAACCAGCCCTGAGGAAGTCACGTGATCTGTGATGCAACACATCGGGAGGAGCCAGGTGACGTCACTTCCAGTCATGGCCAAGACCGGAAGGTTGTGTATTAATGTTTTCAAGACATCTTCCTATGCCGCATATCATCTGTTTATATGTGAGTTACTATTTTTTAACAAAATAATTTTTTGGAAATACTACACTATGAGGATTATTTCTATTGCATATGGTTACCGCTGATCGGAGGAGGGGATAGTATAGCGATCCATTGTGAGGAATTACTGGCTACCAAGCGCTGGTAGACCTTTACGGTCTTCATGTGAGGTGAGCTGCTAGAGCACACAGTGTGAATTTTGGGTGGTGCATGCAAGCGTGATCACACTACACAATGGACACAATATTTTTGTTATTTCAAGCACCGAAATGGACTTTATATTGCTACTCTATTGATGAAATGTATTTATTCATGAAATTGCTGTTTTATTTATTAATTTCCTTTTTTGCACAATTTTTGAATCTTTGCAACATCTGTGATTTGGGGTTAATACCCAGCAGTGTATCCTAAAATATATTAATGAAATTGATGCTTTATATATTTATTTGTTATTTGCACATTCTTTGAATTTTTTTGCAGCACTGGTGATTTGGGGTCCATTACCTAGTAGGGTTATTCATAAAATAGATTTATTTTTTTTTAATTTTTTTTGTTTACTCTCCTCATTTATAAGTTGCCATTGGAATTTTTTTTCCGCAACTATTAATTAGGTGGCACTACAATCTATTTATTATTATTATTATTATTATGTGTAGCGGGGTCTTCAAAGTTAGTGGGATACACCTGGGGGTAGAGAGACCCAGGTGTGTAATTATGTCAGGGATTAGACCCCTTTTTGTTATTCGTGGAGGATTGGGTGGTGCAATATTCTCCTTGGCCTGTGGGTGGCGAGGTACCTACAGGCTCGAGGTAGAATCACTACCACAGTGCTACCCTTTTTGTCCCTTCCTGGAGATGGTACAGCTGGGGCGGGGAACCCGCCGTGGTGTTGATGGGAGGATATAAAAGGGGGAGACGCCCTCGCCACGAGGTCTGTCTGTCGGTTGGGGGAGATCATCTCTTCACGCACCCAGGCACCCTAGGCCTGGGTGCGGGCGGTTCAAGGTTCCGGCCTAGGCGCCCTAGGCCTGGCCGGAATGAAGATGGAGTCCATCCCAGGCACCTTCAGCCTGGGGTGAGGTACTATTGAGGAGGCCTGGGACTCGGTGACTCCGACTGGGTCCCGCAAGGGTGAAGTTGCTCCAGGGCGCCCCTTGCGAGGGGACTCGCATCTGAGGTGAGGAGGCTGGGGAGGTCACCCGTCCGAAGACCCGGTGCAGTGTCAACCCGGTGACGGATGGGCCTTCGGTAACTCCCTTGGAGGACATCTTCCCCTGATAGGGGCTACAGCGCAGCGGAGGAGCTTTCATCAAGACTCCTGCAACCCCTGGTCATAGCACAGGGAGTGTAGGGACTAGGAACCTGTACAGTGCCTCGACCTGCTTCCCCATCGTATCATGCCGTTGCATTTGACTGTATGTGGAGATATGCAATAAACCTGAGTTTGGACTTTGATGGGTGTATGGACTCTGTTGATGGGAACAAAGGGAGATTCTGGCACGGAAGGACTGACCCTCGTAACCAGCACACATTTGGCCCGAGGAAAAGATTGGTACTGGCCTTCACCTCACCCACAGCCATGGGGAGGACATGGGCCGTAGCGCACCTCACTCTGTCGCTCGACATACCCCTAGCTAAAGAGGACGGGGTGAGGCCGCTACATATGTATTCTACTTCATTGTGTGGCACTAGTGGAATTTTACTCCTTTTAAAGTTTTTGTTGATTTCGAGGTAGCGCCACATTTATTTGTTGTATATAATAAAAACGATGTTAAAGAGGAACTGCAGTCTGCTCACATAATTTGTAATAAAGACATCTTTGACATTCTAAAGCTTCCCTCCAACCACTTTACATATTATTTTATATATATACTGTGAATCTGTACTTGCCAAATATGCTGCAGAAATCTCCCTCCACTGAGTCTGGCTGCATCCATTTTAACTGTGGGCAGCAGAAGCTGCTGCCTGTTCACTTCCTGGATTTACACAGACAAACACAGAGGCACACCTCCAGCCCTGCAGCTCTCATTGGCTCTTTTATGACTCACCCCCCCCCTCCCTTCCTGGCAAACTCTCACGGGAGTGAGAGAGAGAGCTGAGCACAAGGAAGTGGGCTGTATAAGGTATTTACTAGCAGAAAAAAAATGTTTTACTATCCAAAGTTAAAACAACAAGGGCAGAAGATTTAATAGATAGAAAGATGAAAACAATTACTGAAGTTCCACTTTAAGCTTTCTTTCTTCTTTGTGAGTCTATGAAAAGCTTTGTAGGGCAATTTGTAGCCCACATATTATTCTAAACATTACTAAGGTCTTCATGTGCTAGCAAAAAATTACCCAAATGCTAGTAAATAGATGACAGTCCTGTGACCGGCACTCAGTTTAACAACAATACCTGTTTTACAAATGACAAACCACAATAATAAATGTTATATGCAAAAAGGGTGCAGCATTGTACAACTGTCAATAAAACCTGCGTGTTCAAATATCCTTAAATAAAATGTGCAAAATGTGTATCTCATAACAAAATCAGGGTCTACTCCAATTATATGCTCTATACTTGTAAGCTAGTGTAGCGGGGTCCTCAATTTAGTGGGATACACTTGGGGGTAGTGTGACCCAAGTGTGTAATTGTGTTAGGGTTCAGACCCCTTTTTGTTATTCATGGAGGATTGGGTGGTGTAATATTCTCCTTGACCAGTGGGTGTCAGTGTACCTACTGGCTCAGGGTAGAATCACTACCAGAGTGCTACCCTCCTTTGTCCCTGCCTGGAGATGGCGCGGCCGGGGCGGGGAACCCGCCGTGGTATCGTCGGGAGGGGATAAAAGGGGGGACGCCCTCGCCACGAGGTCGGTCGTCGTCGTCTTCGGGGATCATCTCTTCACGCACCCAGGCACCTTCAGCCTGGGTGCGGGTGGTTCAAGGTTCCGGCCTAGGCGCCCTAGGCCTGGCCGGAATGAAGCTGGGATTCCATCCCAGGCACCTTCAGCCTGGGATGAGGTACTATTGAGGAGGCCTGGGACCCAGTGACTTCGACTGGGTCCCGCGAGGGTGAAGTTGCTCCAGGGCGCCCCTTGCGAGGGGACCCGCATCTGAGGTGAGGAGGCTGGGGAGGTCACCCGTTCGAAGACCCGGTGTAGTGTCAACCCGGTGACGGATGGGCCTTCGGTAACTCTCTTGGAGGACATCTTCCCCTGATAGAGGCCGCAACGCAACTGAGGTATTCATGTCAAGACTCCTACAACCCTTGGTCATAGCATAGGGGGGTGTAGGGACCCAGATCAGTATAGTGCCTCGACCTGCTCATCTCACGTATCTCACGCCATCGCATTGCCTGTATGTGGAGATACAAAATAAACCAACAGTTGGACTGTGATCGGTGTATGGACTCTGTTAATGGGAGCAAAGGGTGGTTCGGTGGTTTCTGCACGACAGACTCGGTACATGCTCAGGACACACCGGCCCGAGGAAACATCAGGTATTGGCCTTCACCTCGCCCGCCGTTGTGGGGAGGACATGGGCCGTAGCACACCTCACCCTGTCGCGTGACATACCCCTAGCTAAAGAGGACGGGGAGAGGGGGTGGCTACACTAGACTCAGCTTTGTCTGCCTCTTTAGTAATTGTAATTAGGTATGAGCTGCTGGTTGCTTGTTTGAAGGTTCAGCAAATGGCAGAATTAAATTGGTTTTATATCAGTATGGCTACCACTGCTAAACGTAACAGCTTCCCCTCAGATTGGTGGTTAGGAAGCTGATGTCGCTCCTCATATTCATACCAAACCTCTCAGGTCTAGTATGCATTATAGGGGGTACCCACGCAATAAAAAAAAACAGTGGGAGGTCGCCCCCAAAAATTAACAGCAGATATTAACCTGAGAATGCAGTCTGCAGCCCAGTAGGTGGTGTGGGGTAGTGGTGTGCATAGGGTTTGCTACCTCATCCCTTTGAACCCGAACACATATGAATTACACAGGTTCTGAGGCTAATTTATTGCACATAAGGCCAGGTTCACACTAGTGCGACACGACAGCCGTCCTACTTTGGATCCGACTTTGCCCTGCGACATGAAGCCGACATATGTCCGACTTTGAATGAACGGGGATCCGACTTGGATCCCCGCCAATAGCAGGCACTGTGTTTGGTATGAATCTTGAGGGGAAACCCCACGCCAAATTTTTAATAAAAAAAACGGTGTGGGTTCCCCCTTCAGGAGCATACCAGGCCCTTGGGTCTGGTCTGGATTTGAAGGGGATCCCCTACGCCGAAAATATGGTGTGGGGGTCCCCCCCAAAATCCAAACCAGACCCTTATCTGAGCACGCAACCTGGCAGGCCGCAGGGGAAGAGGGGGGGATGAGAGAGCGGCCCCCCTCCCTCCTGAACTGTACCAGGCCGCATGCCCTCAACATGTAGGGGTTTGGTGCTCTGGGCACCCTGTCCCCATGTTGATGAGGACAGGGCCTCTTCCCGACAACCCTGGCCGTTGGTTGTTGGGGTCTGCGGGCGGGGGCTTATCGGAATCCAGGAGCCCCCTTTAATAAGAGGGCCCCCAGATCCCAGCCCCCACCCTATGTGAATGAATATTCTTCCAGCTCTTTTGCTAGCGGGGCCCGGTCTTCTCCGACGCCTTCTTCTTCTCCCGCTCTCCAGTTCTTCTCCCGCTCTCCGGTTCTTTCTTCCGCCGGGCTTCCGCTATCTTCTTCCAGCTCTTTTGCTAGCGGAGGCCCGGTCTTCCCGTCGTCTCGTCCGGCTCTCCGTTGTCCTTCTGCCGACCCCTCCACTATCTTCTTCCAGCTCTTTTGCTAGTGGAGGGGCCGGTCTTCCCGTCGCCGTTGCCGTCTTCTTCTTTCTTCTCCTCCTCGATATTGACGCGTCGCTTCCTCTCGCTGTAATACTGGCTGTTCGCTCCGCTCCGAATTAATATAGGCTTCTCATGACGTCACAGTCACATGCTCCCATGACGTCACAGTCACATGCTCCGGGGCCACCCGGAGCATGTGACTGTGACGTCATGAGAAGCCTATATTAATTCGGAGCGGAGCGAACAGTCAGCATTAGAGCGGGAGGAAGCGATGCGTCAACATCGAGGAGGAGAAGGAAGAAGAAGACGGCGACGGCGACGGGAAGACCGGCCAATCCACTAGCAAAAGAGCTGGAAGAAGATAGTGGAGGGGCCGGCAGAAGGACAACGGAGAGCCGGACGAGACGACGGGAAGACCGGGCCTCCGCTAGCAAAAGAGCTGGAAGAAGATAGCGGAGGCCCGGCGGAAGAAAGAACCGGAGAGCGGGAGAAGAACCGGAGAGCGGGAGAAGAAGAAGGCGACGGAGAAGACCGAGCCCCGCTAGCAAAAGACCTGGAAGAAGATAGCGGAGGCCCGGCAGAAGAAAGAACCGGAGAGCGCGGAGACCCCCGGAGCTGTGCAATAAATTAATTTAAAAAGCTGTGTTGTGTTTTTATTTACATTTTTTTTCCACCAGGTGAATGGGTAGGGGTACGATGTACCCCATACTCATTCACATAGGGTGGGGGGCCGGGATCTGGGGGCCCCCTTATTAAAGGGGGCTCCCGGATTCCGATAAGCCCCCCGCCCGCAGACCCCGGCAACCAACGGCCAGGGTTGTCGGGAAGAGACCCTGTCCTCATCAACATGGGGGCAGGGTGCTTTGGGGTGGGGGGGCCGCAGGTCGCCCCCCTGCCCCAGAGCACCAAACCCCCCCATGTTGAGGGCATGCGGCCTGGTACGGTTCAGGAGGGAGGGGGGGCCGGGCCGCTCTCTCGTCCCCCCTCTTCCCCTGCAGCCTGCCAGGTTGCGTGCTCGGATAAGGGTCTGGTTTGGATTTTGGGGGGGACCCCCACGCAGTTTTTTCGGCGTAGGGGTTCCCCTTTAAATCCAGACCAGACCCAAGGGCCTGGTATGCTCCTGGAGGGGGAACCCATGCCGGTTTTTTATTTAAAATTTGGCCTGGAGTTCCCCCTCAAGAGCAGCACAGCACAAGTCGCATGCCAAAGTCGGATCATGCAAGACTGCGGTCCGACTTTGATCCGACTTCAATGATAGTCAATGGGCTGAAGTCGGATCAAAGTCGGACCGAAGTAGTACAGGGAGCATTTTCAAAGTCGGAACGACATGTGTCAGACCAGTTAAGACGGCTCCCATAGGGTAAGGTGACCAGATCTTTTAAATGAAATCCGGGGACATATTTTTTTTTTACTAGTAATGGCGGCAATCAGCGACTCTCTGCCCATCGCCGCCGCCCGCCTCACAGCCTGTCAAGTCTTACTCTCCGGGCCCCGGCTACTACTGGGTGGGGAGCAGAGGAAGATCACTCCGCCAGGGAAGGGAAGGAGATAAGCAGGCAGGCGGCTGGCTGGGACTTGAGCCAAGGCAGAAGAACATGCGAGCGGAGCTGAATGGGCACCCGAAACTGAAGAAATATTCCCTCCGCTCCGACCAGCACATGATCATCAGAAAGGGGCACAGATAATGGAAAAATACACCCCCCTGCACTGACTGTCTGTGAAATTGCCCCATGGCCCCTGTTCAAATCCAATCCGGGGACAAAACTGGGGACAGACTTGGTCCGGGGACAGTGTCCTCAATCCGGGGACTGTCCCCTGAAACCGGGGATGTCTGGTCACCCTACCATAGGGAAACATTGATTTTCACACGTCATGCGACATGAGCTCCCAATGTCGGAGCGTTTGTCGGACCAGTGTGAACCCGGCCTAAGGCACAAAATTTGTTTAATTACCAGCTTAATCAGCCATAGAACCTGTGTAATTAATATGTGTTCGGTTTTAACCACTTGACCGCTGGGCACTTAAACCCCCTTAATAACCAGACCAATTTTCAGCTTTCGGTGCTCTCATATTTTGAATGACAATTACTCAGTCATACAACACTGTACCCATATGAAATTTTTGTCCCTTTTTTCACATAAATAGAGCTTTCTTTTGGTGGTATTTAATCCCTGTTGGGTTTTTTATTTTTTGCGCTATAAGAGAAAAAAGACTGAAAATTCTGTAAAAAAATGAACTTTTCTTTGTTTCTGATATAAAATTTAGCAAATTAGTAATTTTTCTTCCTAAATTTTGGCCAAAATTTATACTGCTACATATCTTTGGCAAAAATAAGTACAAATTGGTGCATATTATTTGGTCTTTGTGAAAGTTATAGAGTCCACAAGCTATGGTGCCAATATCTGAAAATTGATCACACCTGAAGTACTGACGGCCTATCTCATTTCCTGAGACCCTAACATGCCAGAAAAGTACAAATACCCCCCAAATACCCCCCTTTTTGGAAAGAAGACATTCCAAGGTATTTAGAAAGAGGCATTGTGAGTTTTTTGAAGTTGTATATTTTTCCCACAATTCTTTGCAAAATCAAGATTTATTTTTTTTCCACAAAATTGTCATATTAGCAGGTTATTTCTCACACACAGCATATGCATACAACAAATTACACCCCAAAACACATTCTGCTATTACTCCTGAGTATGGCGATACCACATGTGTGAGACTTTTAAACAGCGTGGCCACATACAGAAGCCCAACATGCAGGGAGCACCTTCAAGCATTCTGGAGCACCCAGGCCAATTCTGACATTTCTCTCCTACATGTAAAAATCATCATTTGTTTGCTAGAAAATTACATAGAACCCCAAAACATTATATATGTTTTTTTAGCAAAGACCTTAGAGAATACAATGGTGGTCGTTGCAACTTTTTATCTCACACGGTATTTGCACAGCAATTTCTAACGCGTTTTTTACAAAAAAAAAACAGTTTTGTGCTTAAAAAAACCCCCCAAAAACCCCCCAAAAACAGTAAAGTTAGCCCAATATTTTTGCATAATGTGAAAGATGAAGTTACACCGAGTAAATAGATACCCAACATGTCACCCTTCAAAATTGCACACGCTCGTGGAATGGCACCAAACTTCGCTACTTAAAAATCCCCATAGGCAACGCTTTAAATATTTTTACTGGTTACATGTTTTGAGTTACAGAGGAGGTCTAGGGCCAAAATTATTGCTCTCACTCTAACGTTCGCAGAGATGTGTGGTTTGAACACCGTTTTCATATGTGGGCGGGAATTACGTATGCGTTCGCTTCTGTATGCGAGCTCACGGGGACAGGGGCGCTTTAAAAAAAAAAAAAAATTATTGTTCATTTTACTTTATTTATTTTAGTTTGACACGTTTTTCCGCAAAAATAATTTTTTTGATCACTTTTATTCCTATTACAAGGAACGTAAACATCCCTTGTAATAGGAATATGGCATGACAGGTCCTCTTTACAGTGAGATATGGGGTCAATAAGACCCCACATCTCACCTCTAGGCTGGGAAGCCTGAAATAAAAAATAAAATAAAAAAAACAATCCTGGCTTCAAACGTAGCGGTGAGTCGGTAGAAGCACCGGAGGGCGGCGGGAGGGGGGGTGTCCCCTCTCGCCTCCCGTAAGAATGATCAAGCGGTGATTGTCCTTATGGTGTAGGTAATCGCCGGCTGAAAAAGCTGATCTCTGAATGATGCCTGTAGCTGCAGGCATCATTCAGATATCCCAGCACAAAGTCAAGGACGTCATATGACGTCCGGCGGGCGGGAAGTGGTTATTGCAGTGTATTGCAGGGTATGGCAGGGTATTGCGGAGTATGGCAGGGTATTGCGGAGTATGGCAGGGTATTGCACAGTATGGCAGGGTATTGCAGAGTATTGCACAGTATGGGCAGAGTATTGGCAGGGTATTGCACAGTATGGGCAGGGTTTTGCACAGTATTGGCAGGGTATTGCACAGTATGGGCAGGGATGGCTGAGCATGGGTGGATGGATGGCTGGATCTGTGACTGCAATTGTCACAGATCCAGCCCACAGTGCTGCTGCCATCCGCTCGCTCCCCCTTTCCTCTCACACTGTACCGATCGGTACAGAGAAGGGAGAGAGGAACCGGCGTCATCACATGACCCCGGTCTGTTTACAAGTGATCGCTCCGTCATTTGACGAGGCGATCACGTGGTAAACGGCCGCTATCAGCGGCGATTTACCGTGATGCGCCGGGTCCTCTGGGGACGCGCGGGAGGGCGATTCTGGGAGGACGTTATGTAGCGATACCTCCAACTAAGGAGGCCGCAGAATTAGATTTGGGCCCTGAGTGCAGCTCCGCCAACCGCCGGCAATAGGCTCTACCCCCTTCTGGCACAGCTAGTACTAACAATCAATGATATGTCCTATGCAATAGAATAACTAAGCAAGGACACAGTAATGAATTGTAATAGGTAAAGTGTTTTACTCATTAATTCTCAATATGGATAAAGGGGTAACAGTAATCACAGTTCAAGAAAATCACTCCTAAGGGCAGCGTCCTGCCACTCTAACACACTATATAGTAACACACGCTACAGGTGCGCCATACGGGCGACCGTTAACTAAGTGCCCTATGGCGCAGTAATCAAACACGCTAGAATCCCCACCAGGCCTGGTTCTAATATTTAAACTTAGTCCTTCTTTCTTCACCGGCAGGTCTGTAATGGTGGTGCACTTTAAACAGAGTATAACTTTGTAATCCAAGGGGTATGAAAATAACTTGTAGGCCACGGCAGTCTATAGGCCTATATACAGCAACAGTATCTTAGCTGGGCTTACGCCCTCTCACCCGCCGGACTACGGATCCAGTCCGGAAAACCTCCACCGGTCGTGTCACACACACTCGATCTCTCCAACGATCGGGCCCCCGATCCGACAAGGCTGTAGTTCACAAAGTCAGATGCCACCCAGGCTCGCAGAGGGGAGGGTGGAAGGCTCTTTGGTGCAGAGCAAGGCCTCAGGCTTCAGGCCTTGCACTCCGACACATCCGCACAGGAGGATCCGTCTGCAAAGTCTCGTGTCCCCAAAGAGGCCGAGCCCGGCCTCTCCTCCTCCTTTTATAACCCCTCCCATGAGTCTCTGCGGTGGAACATCACAAGAATGGGGTTATGGGTAATGTAGTTTCTTCCCAATATAGGGGAATACCCCGCTACACACTCCCCCCACTTAAACTCTTTGGTCCCCAAAGATAAATTTTAGCAACAACTATATACAACATTGGACAATTCTGAAAACGATGTTGGGATAGGGGATTCCCACCATAACTGAGGGGTTGAATTCCCTTGCCCACAGGTCACATTATCATGGGTGGCCTGCCTAACTGTGCCAGAGAGTGAGCTGGGGTTGCCCTCCACCAAATGGACAGTGGAGGGATCCGGAATCTCAGCATTTCTCCTAGCAGTGACCACAGAGTCTTCCGAACTGTTCCCCATCTGGGGGTAGGTCAGCTTCTTAGGAGGTCGAATGACTCTTCGAGCTCTTTGCTCTCCTGGAATCTCTGGCTCTGGCGCCACAGGCTCCTCTTCCTCGGAGCAACTATCATGGGCATCTTCCCAGTAATCTGCTGAAGGACTGAAAGGGATGAATTCTGTAGCCTCTGGGTTCAGTGTTTCATCTGTGGTATCTTGGGTGACTGGAAGATCTATGATAGAAGTTCCTGGAGTTGGGGAAGACCACAGCCAATCAAGCTCTCCTTCTTCATCTCCACTAAGTTGGGAGGCTTCTCCATTTCCAGCTCGGGAGGTCTGTGACCGAGTGTGCGGCCTAGGAGTATCCAAGATAGAGGCCGGTGCAGGGGAGTCTCCCACGGAAGGTATTCTAACTGCCTCCGCAAGTGGGAGCAGGTGGTTTCGATGCCATGTCTTCAGTGGGCCTACCTTTCCCTCTGGCTTCACCTTGTAGACAGGTAGGCCCGGCAACTTCCTGCAGATGACATAGGGTTCAGATCTCCATCTGTCTGCAAGTTTGTGCTTTCCGGGGACTCCCAGATTGCGCAACAGTACTCGATCCCCGGGCTGTAGGTCTTGTACCCGGACCTTCAAGTCGTAATTTCTTTTATTCCGAGCTCCCCTTTGATCTGAGGCCGCTTGAGCTTGTTCATATGCTACTTTCAGGCTGTGTCTGAGCCTGTCCACATATCCTTTGTGGGAGGTGACTGAGGAATGGTCCAGTGAGGTGCCAAAAGCCAGGTCCACCGGTAGTCTCGCTTCTCTCCCAAACATGAGTCGATATGGGGAGTAGCCTGTAGCATCACTGATGGTGCAGTTGTAAGCATGTACTATGGCTGCTATGTGTTTGCTCCAATGTTGCTTTTTCTCGCTTTCCAGAGTCCCCAACATGTTGAGCAAGGTTCGGTTGAACCTTTCCGGCTGAGCATCTCCCTGAGGATGGTAAGGTGTAGTTCGAGTCTTCTTAATCCCCAACGAATCCAAGAGCTTCCGGATCAGCTTACTCTCGAAGTCCCTCCCTTGGTCTGAATGGAGTCTCTGTGGCAGCCCATAATGGATAAAATACTTCTCCATAAGTACCTTGGCCACGGTGGAGGCCTTCTGATCTTTGGTGGGGAAGGCCTGGGCATATCGGGTGAAATGGTCGGTTATCACCAGAACATTTCCTAGTCCACTCAGGTCGGGTTCGAGGCAGAGAAAATCAATGCACACCAGGTCCATGGGCCCTTGGCTCTGTAGATGGCCCATTGGGGCAGCTTGATGAGGCAAAGTCTTCCTCTGGATGCATCGCGCACATGAGTGGCAGTACTCCTCTACCTCTGCCCTCATGCAGGGCCAATAGAACCGACTTCTGACAAGTTGAAAGGTCCTTTCAGCCCCTAGGTGGCCATGATTGTCATGCAAGGCCATCAGAACAGTCTCCCGATGTTTCTCTGGGAGGAACATCTGCCACTTATCTTCTGAGTCATCAGAGGGGCCCCTTCGGTAGACCACTCCCTGATGTAACTGCAACCTATCCCACTCCTTCCTCAGTAGGCGAGCTTCTTTTGAAGGTTGACGCAGGAGTATGTTTGGATCCTGATTTTTCAAGGCCTCCAGGACCAATCTCCCCATGGGGTCTTCCAATTGGTCACACCTCAATTCCTTCTTGGACAGTCTTGGTAGGTTGTCCTCTTCCAATTGAGCTACTCCACAGTAGTGTTTGGGGACTCCCACCGTGGTAACTCCTATTTCCTCTGCTCTGGAGCATCCTCGGGCTTGGAATGCAGCTCCTTGACAAAGGGCCTGCACCCCGTCCGGTGCCACTTGGGTCCAATCTTCTATTTCAATGGTCGGGGAATGAGATCTTCTGGACAGGGCGTCTGCGTCTCGATTCCCCACTCCTGGTCTATACTTAAGGCTGAAGTTGAATCCAGACAGTGCGGCCAGCCACCTGTGTCCAGTGGAATCCAGCTTGGCCGTGGTGAACAGGTAGGTAAGGGGGTTGTTGTCGGTCTTCACAGTGAACTCTGCTCCATACAGGTAGTCTTTGAGCTTGTCTACTACCGCCCACTTGAGGGCCAGGAACTCCAGCTTGTGAGTGGGGTAGTTCTTCTCAGAGGGGGTCAGGCTCCTACTCACATAGGCAACAGGCCGCAATTGCCCCTCATGTTCTTGGTAGAGTACTCCTCCCAGACCGTCACGACTAGCATCCACGTGCAGTTCATAGGGTTTGGTTGGGTCTGCATAGGCCAAGACTGGTGCAGTGGTCAGGCTCCTCTTCAATTCCTGGAAAGCCTCTTCACACTTCTGATTCCACTGATCTCTGATGGACTCTCCTGGCCTCCTGGGCCCCGATCCATCCTCCTCTCCTTCAGTCTTGAGCAACTCATTCAATGGTCTAGCAATTCGGGCAAATCCCTCCACAAACCTCCTGTAGTAGGAGCAGAAGCCCAAGAAGGATCTGAGTTCTGTTACTGTGGTGGGCTGTGGCCAGGAGGTAACTGCCTCCAATTTCTCAGGGTCTGTGGCCACCCCTTCTTCAGATACTATGTGCCCCAGATAGTTCACAGAAGACTGGTAGAACCGACACTTCTCAGGCGAAAGCTTAAGTCCTTCCTCACTGAGTCTTCTCAACACTTTCTCTAGCCTCTCTTCATGTTCCTCCAAGGTTCTCCCAAAGACAATGACATCGTCTAGGTATACAAGGACTTCGATCAAGTTCATGTCCCCTACTGTCTTCTCCATGAGGCGTTGGAAAGTAGCTGGGGCTCCAGACAGACCTTGGGGCATCCGGTCGAATTCAAAGAACCCCACTGGGGTTATGAAAGCTGTCTTCTCCTTGTCTGCTGGGTGCATCGGAATCTGATAGTACCCGCTCTTGAGATCCATAACGCTGAACCATTTGGCTCCAGACAAGCTCTGTAGGGCATCCTCTATCCTCGGAGTGGTGTATTGGTCAGGTATGGTTCTCCTGTTGAGAGTCCTGTAGTCTATACAGAGCCTCAATGATCCATTCTTCTTTCGGACCACCACTATGGGAGAGGCATAGGGGCTTCTGGACTCCCGTATCACACCAGTCCTCTTGAGTTCTGCAAGTTGTTCCCTCAGATCCTCCAGATCTGCTAGCGGGACCCGCCTGACCCTCTCTCGGAAGGGCTTATCTTCCTGGAGGCGGATCCGATGGGTGGCACTCCTTGCACACCCCACATCAAACTCATCCTTAGAGAAGATCTTCTCCCATCTATTCAACTGGGCCTTGGCTCTCTCTTTCCAAGCCCTGGACAGATTCGGGTTTTCCATGGTCAGCTTCTCCCAAACATCCCCTTCTTCACCTGTCCTCTTCACTTCTGACAGGGTAACAGGGGCCGCCGGGCTCACCTGGCCTAGCAACATTCTGGCTGGGATGTCCATGGGGTCTTTGGTAGTATTCCTAACACTCACTGGAACTCTATAATGGGCCTTCTTCAGGACCTTCAGCGGAATCACTTCCGGTATCACCTCCAGGCCTGAGGACTCACCCCTTGGGTCTGACTCCAGCATGACAAAGGGACCAGGCTGCTCCCAAGTAAGCTTCACAGTGGCCCTGAGACAGGTTACTTCACCGGGCTGCAACACTACCCCTTCTCTTCCAAGTCTCCACACCTTCCCTATCTCCTCTCCAGGGGTCTCCCGCTCTTGGACCAGCCGTTGGTAGGCTGTCTTCAGCATGGGATGGATCTTGGTAGCTGCTTGTCTTTCTTCTGTCACGAGAGGGGTCAGGAGTCTTCGGACCAGGTCCGTGTTTGTCCCTATTATAAGGGAATTCTTGTTGGCTCCAGGCGGCCTAGGACACACAACTGCCAGGGTGTCAAACACTTCGGCCTTCCCAGCCACGGATGGGTCAAAGGTCATTTGGATGGGAAGGTAGCCGTCGTAAGGGAAACTCTGGGTTCCAATTCCCCATATTTCCAGCTCCTCTATCTTCTGGATAGGCAGATGACTCAGGTGCCTGTCGTAGAAGTCCCGGTATAGTAGGGTCACTTGTGCCCCGGTATCCAGGAGGCCCCTGGTGTAGACTCCCTCCACTTGAATGGGCACTATAGGGGATGGGCCTACCAGCTTCTCTGGATATGGTCCGGCAGGAGCCGCCTTCTTCAGACCTTTTCCCTTTGGACTCTCTCTTGTCCTATTCCCTTTGGACTTGAACCTTTCTTGAGCCTGGTATGCACTGACTTCCCCCCTTTTAATGGGTGTAGGAACCCGCTGAGGCGTACTATTATTTTTATTGGGTGGGCACCCCCTTTGGGGGGTGCCGTGCCTCTCCTGAGGGGTCTCCCCCCTTCTTCTTGGAGTATAGCTTTGTTGAGGGGTATTGCGTTTCCCCTTTGGTGTTCTATCTCTCTTTTTGTTTTTCTTCGCATTCAGCTTGGAGTTTACTGAAGATGGTGGTCACCCGGTTGACTCCTTCACCGGGGCCCTCTGGAGTTTCCCGCCGGCTTGCGGTTGTCTGGTCTCTTCTTCTTCGGACTAGAACATGTGGCTGCAATGTGGCCAACTCCCCCACAGTTGAAGCAGACTATATCTCCCCATTCTTGTAAAGGTTCGGGTGCTGAGGCAATCGGGAACAATTCCTTCCTTGGACTTTCCTTCTTCTTGGGACACTCTGTGTCTTTTGCTATCAGAGAGGTCAATATCTCTAACACCTTGGACATCTGAGTTTTTAGGGTGTCTATCTCCGCCTCTCTTTCAGGGGTCATTACTGGATTGACCAGCACCTGTGCGGGTACAACAATTGTCTTATCCTTCTGCTGGTCCTGTTGCAGCGCCTCCTCATCTCTGATAATTTTTATTAAATCAGCATAAGTCAGCAACATTCCTCCTCCCAAGGTTTTCAGGTGCAGCCAGACTGGATCGGAGCGTAGCGCTCCCTTTAAGACTTGCTTCATTCTTGCCGCATCGGCATCTTGGGGCTTCATCCCTTTCTTTAACACAATCTTGCACAGCAGCCTGTTTAGCCTTCTGACATACTCGGAAAGTTTCTCCTCCGGTTTTTGGAAAGTGTGTTCAAACTGGTAGACCGTCTCTGTCACCTTGTCTAATTGACCAAACTCTTCCTGCAGCCTAGCTAGACAATCCTGCGCGTGCACCCTGCATTCCCAAACCGGAAACTTTTCACTGCTTCTGCTGCTGCACCTTTAAGGCTTTCTAACACTCGCTGCCTCTTCTGTGCTTCAGGCACCTCCCATGCCTCCACCGCCTGTAATGCCTGTTCCACCCAAGTATCAAAATCTTCTTCCCCTGCCGGGACAGGGAGCTTCCCTGAGAATATTTTTAGTCTCCGGTAGCTAGTTTCCACATGCACCGTACTTGTCTTCTGACATTTGGCTAGCAAATCCCCTATTGCATTTATCAGTTCTGGTGATATAGCAGTGGCCGATGCAGGTGCCACCGGGGGTGTCGCCCTGTCTTCTCTTTCAGGTGTAGTTCGGGCCGCAGCCTGTGGCGATCCCGTAGGGGATGGTTCCCTTTCTACAGTTATTGCGTGCGCCAGCCTAAATGTTCTGTTGTCTGGCGTCCGCAGACACTTGTGCTTACAGGCCTCTGGCATCCCGTCCCAATATTCCACTAATGCGTATTGATATGAGATGTTTGGGTCTGTCTTCATGTCTATCACCCACGGTGTGTGATCTGGGGACACTGAACTCATTAGTTCCTCTACCGTCTCACTTGACCATTTCTCCCCAGGGAGGCTAATGGCTATCGACTGTTTTGGCTCTGTATTAGCGGCTTTGCACCACTCTTCTACCGCTCTTGGATCCATGGGGTCCATGCCGGCACTTCTGGCGTTCGCTTGCTGCATCAGGATCCCGGACGAGAACCCCCACGTGTAGCGATACCTCCAACTAAGGAGGCCGCAGAATTAGATTTGGGCCCTGAGTGCAGCTCCGCCAACCCCCGGCAATAGGCTCTACCCCCTTCTGGCACAGCTAGTACTAACAATCAATGATATGTCCTATGCAATAGAATAACTAAGCAAGGACACAGTAATGAATTGTAATAGGTAAAGTGTTTTACTCATTAATTCTCAATATGGATAAAGGGGTAACAGTAATCACAGTTCAAGATAATCACTCCTAAGGGCAGCGTCCTGCCACTCTAACACACTATATAGTAACACACGCTACAGGTGCGCCATACGGGCGACCGTTAACTAAGTGCCCTATGGCGCAGTAATCAAACACGCTAGAATCCCCACCAGGCCTGGTTCTAATATTTAAACTTAGTCCTTCTTTCTTCACCGGCAGGTCTGTAATGGTGGTGCACTTTAAACAGAGTATAACTTTGTAATCCAAGGGGTATGAAAATAACTTGTAGGCCACGGCAGTCTATAGGCCTATATACAGCAACAGTATCTTAGCTGGGCTTACGCCCTCTCACCCGCCGGACTACGGATCCAGTCCGGGAAACCTCCACCGGTCGTGTCACACACACTCGATCTCTCCAACGATCGGGCCCCCGATCCGACAAGGCTGTAGTTCACAAAGTCAGATGCCACCCAGGCTCGCAGAGGGGAGGGTGGAAGGCTCTTTGGTGCAGAGCAAGGCCTCAGGCTTCAGGCCTTGCACTCCGACACATCCGCACAGGAGGATCCGTCTGCGAAGTCTCGTGTCCCCAAAGAGGCCGAGCCCGGCCTCGCCTCCTCCTTTTATAACCCCTCCCATGAGTCTCTGCGGTGGAACATCACAAGAATGGGGTTATGGGTAATGTAGTTTCTTCCCAATATAGGGGAATACCCCGCTACAGTTATATAACGCCCTCCCAGAGTTAGGGAACCACCCTGTCGCCGTTATTCGGCGGTGGTTAAAGTGGAAGTAAACCCTCCTATCATTTTCAGGCAAGGAAGCTGCCATCTTGGCCTCTGTTTAATCTTCAACTGCCATGTACTGCACATGTGATCAGTTATGACACCAGCCATTGGATGGGTTGACCGTTTGGTTGAGAGCACAACCAATGTGACAGTTGGCATTCCCGGCATGCCGGGAATGTAACTGCTGTTTGAAACTGTTAAATCGATGGGTTTACTTTCGCTTTAAGTGGTTAAAGGGATGAGGTGGCAACCCTAGGTGTGCACCCCCTCCATACTGAACCATGCCAGGCCACATGTTTTTAACATCAGGTTACTATGTTGATGAGAACAAGGGCCTCCTCCTTGCAACCCTAGCTCAGTTGTTGGCAGGTACAGTTAGCTCACCTGCCACTAGATTAATCTGTTTCTATTATAGTATGGTAGGGGTAATTAGGTGTTAGCTCATCTTTCAGGCTGGGTTCACATATGAGCATGCAGAGCAAACAGCAGGAGTCCAGTGTGTCCTCGTTCACCATTTCAGGTCCGATTTTAGCTCGAATTTTTGTCTGAATTCAAACCTGAAACAGATCAAAAGACGCACAGGGCTCCTGTGCAAATCGCACTGGAGCCACTGCGGAGATGTGTGAACTGTCTCCATAGAGAGCCATTTAAAATCTCCTGCTGTGCGAATTAGATGTGCATCCATTCAAACTAGTATGAACCCAGCCTTAGAGAAATCCCTCCTCTAGTGATGTAATGGGCTCCCTGAGTCCAGGGTAGACCAGGCATGGGAGTGAGATACCCCCAGAGCTGTTAAGAAGTAGTCTCCTGCAGAGCTGATCTAAAATGCCATTTGCAGGGCGGAAGTCCCAGGTATAGTGGTACAGAACATTTGCTGTAGTCACCCTTACTCCCCCTGACCTTCATCTGTAGGTCCTATAGTGGGGTGCATATGGCCTGGGAAGCCTGTACAGAGTCATCTGTGATTAATTGTGGAAGCCTGGGAATGAGTGTGCCACCTGGGAGCTTTTCCGGCTGGGTAAAACTATGGAAGGGACATTGGGAAGAGACTGGTATACTAATGAGAGCACCTTGATCCTCCTGACCCTCAGCTGCAGGTCCCGTGATTTGGTGATGGAAGCTTAATGCTGTAGACTTAGTATACATGAGGGAGTGGTCCCAACTCTGTGGTGCTCCCAAGGAGAAGGATGGAGGTGTAGAGGGAAGATGTCTTAAAAAGCTGTACTTGCGCTATGCACTGAAAGGACTGTATGTGTGTTCATTTACTTTTCAATTGTAAATAAGTGTAGCAGCCCCCCAATATTTGGGGGCGCTATGTGGAAATTTAGGGGTAGTCTGAGCCGGTAGTTGGGCTCAGACCAATCAATGGTTCAATATTGCTTCTGCTCTGGGTGTGATACTGCCTGGCAGTAGTGTTCTCTGTTGCCGGTAGGTGGCACTGTCACCACCGGCATAGGTTGAACTACGGGGGGGGGGCTATCACAACACCTTGGGTGTCCTCTTTCGGCAGCCGTACAGTGAGTGTGGTCTACCCACTGTGCATGCTGGGAGAGGGTACATAAGGGGCAGACGCCATTAGGTGTGAGGAGTTCCAGGGGACCCATTGGTCCTGGGTGTGTGCTTCGTGGCCCGTATGGCACGAGGTGCGCGGATGTGTTCGGGCCTCGGGCACCTTCAGCCCGAGACTACTTAGTTTCAAGGTAGGCCCAGCTCTGCTGGCAAGGGTCTACACCTCAGAGAGGGATCCCAGGCTGCCCACTTCTAGGGGGCCCAACTTTAGGAAAGGAGACCAGGGGAGGATCAGTCCCAGAGGAGACTAGCGACGGTACTGCTGTCTCGGGAAGAGGCCTGGAAACTCGCCTAAAGAGGGATCCATCTTCAAAGTTACAAAGCTTGCAATACGCCAATCTGGCACAGAGGTTCTTATTCAGTATTGTTTGGCTGGGAGGTTCGGGACTTGGATTCTGTGGCAGAGGTTTCCCCGATCGCATCCCTAGATATTCAGGAAAGGAAAAAAGATTGATTCATGCTCCATCCCGGCTGCTAGGACCGCTTTCATAGGGACTGCCTGGGTGAGCAATACCCACTCAGGCTTGAGTGGCGACGAAGGATTGACATTGAGCTTTACAGTAAGTGTTGCGTGCCTGAACATTCCCCTACTTCTCTCAACTTCCTACTCTCTCTCTTCAAGTTTAACTCAAAGATAAAGAATAAAACCTTGCTGATTAGGTTTTACTCCTGTGTGGACATTGGCCTTATTCCAAGAGATTTTTACCTAGACAACGTTGAGAAGGGATCCACTTTAGAGAGGTAATTGCTACAGACCCGAAACAAAACCATCCAGGTCCCTTAAATGGGGGTAAGTGCTACATAAGTATTATGCACGCCTTCCCCATCTACTGTACATGGGGGTGTGGTACCCCCAATGTTGAGGGCATGTGAACATTTTTTTTGTATGTGACCGTTTTTTTTGTGGGGCCCCCTTGACATCTATAACAGACCCTCATCAAGAATAAGTCTGGTATAGAATTTTGGGGAAACTCCACATTCTTTTTTTTAGGGTTGAATTTTTTTTTATTGATATTATAAACAGTGAAACAATAACATGACTGATATATCAAGTAATGTACAGTGGCAACGAGCGAGCCAAATGGCTATCACCTACAGCGGCGCCCGTGCCATACAGCAGCATGGAATTTCCCTATTAATATCTATACCAGACATTTGTTTTTCTTTGTAAATGTCAATTTTGCTATAATAGGTTGAATACATTGTACAGATTCTCCACTTCACAGGCGGGTTAGAGGCATCCCCCAAGCATGTTATTTAAAGGAATTTTACACTTTTGTCCCTAAAGCATTAATAAAATTTCTGCTCCCTAATTGAATTTTGTAAACTTTTTTGCTTTGGTATGCGAGGTGTGTCTACAAAGTTTGGTGAATGGTCCAAAATCTCGACGGCAACATGGGCCAGGTGCGTGCACATGCACTTGGCTATCCTGAGACACATAGAGAAGCACCACCTAGCGTAGAGTACATGTGACTGTCAAGGCAAACCCACTGTGGGCTGTTGACTGTAGTCAGTGTGAAAGGTAGGGCCACAGTGCAATGGAGCAACGAGTGAACATCAAGGGAAGGAAACGACGGAGGATGAGCCATGTTTGGGTCGACCATCGACAAGCAGAACCTCAGACATGATCGAGTGAGTGCAACAAATGCTGGCACGAGATTGTAGACTGACTCTACAATTGATGGCAGAGAAATCGGGCATTTGCAAGGACACAGTGTGCACCATTGTCCGCCAAGATTTGGGTAAGGGGAAGATCTGTTCCCGGTTTGTGCAGCACAAGCTGACAGCCGAACAGAAAACAAAATGGATGGAAACCTCTGGAGATTTCATTAGGGGGATAAGACCTGTGGCTACCAGTATGATCCGGTATCCAATCGATGGAATGGCGTTCACTGTCTTCCCCGGGACCCAAAAAGAGTCGCCTGCAAAAGTCCAAGGTCAAGACAATGTTGATCGCCTTCTTCGACAATGATGGCATCATCCATAAGGAATTATTTCCCGCGGGTCAAACCGTGAACGCCGCATTCTAAGAGGAAGATTTGAAAGAGTTGATACAACGCATCCGCCATGTTCCGCAAGAGTTGCCAATTCTTGATTTAGTGCGGCGTACCCTTTCTCAATCATCCACTGTACTCCCCTGATCTGGCTCCAGCAGACTTCTTTCTGTTTCCCTGCCTGAGAAGCATCATGAAAAGTCTGTGTTTTGTGGACGTAGCAGCAATCCAAGGATGTGTGACAGCGGTTCTCCGATCGATTCCTAAAGAGGCCTTTGCTGACAGTTTCCAGAAGCTTTATAAAAATGCTAAAAGTTTGTTGTGGAGGATGGTGATTATTTTGAAGGCCAATAAAGGTAATTTGTTTGTATATTCTCTTTTGTTTGTTTTCTCATAACATTCACCAAACTTTTTAGACACACCTCGTATGTTCCCCAGGGCAGTGCCAACTGCCAAGCCTTCCCATTTGCCATTTGTTTCACAGACCATTGCTTATTAGTCTGGAAAATTGCCATTACTGTTTTCAAACACTGACCCCTATTATCTTCAATGGAGTTCAGATTTGGCACCTGAACTTTATGTGTTCTACAAACTCACCTTGTTCCGCTCATCCCTAGTTCTAATTTGACTGGCACCTTTCCCATGTTAAATGTTTAAAGTGGTAAATCCGCACTAATCCCATGACAAAAAATGTGTATATATCAACGTATATATGTGAATATTCAAAAATGAATGAGCAAAAAATGAACACAAAATGAACAAAACAAAACAATGAATGGTGACGTCTGCCCCTAAGACTCCTTTGCCTGCCGATGCCTCTTATGGATAAACGCTGCGTCGGGTGGAGAATAGGACCTGACGTCACCACGAACCAGCTGACAGGCTTGAGCCGCGGCTAAGAAGTATCGTTTTAATTGTTTGCTACTTTTTGCTTCTAAAGATGTCAGTAGCCCAGCAAATGGAATAAAAACTTTTGTTTTAAATCTACTGCACTATGAAGCCTTTATTTTTCCTCTTTTAAATATCCTGCATGAGCTAATCCAGTCCTGGAAAAAAAGATTTCACAGAGATCACTACAGCACCTGGAACTGGAAAGTGGAGGAGAGGATTGGGTTGGACGAGTGAGCTGATCGGTCCGTGACCAGATTGATCCCTCCTGTATTTGCCCATATGATCTCCGTAATAGAGATCCTACAGTTCTGTTAAGCGGCCTGTGTGGCTACTTTTATGATTGCCTATTATTACCTGGCTGTCGTGTGAAAAACAGTATCATCACCTGCGTTTTTTACCTAAGGATCCATCCATCATCCATCCACATTGAATGTCATTTGTTATGGACGTTTAATTCAGTCAGTTTGTTTCAGTGTTTGTTTTACATTCATTCTTGGGAAGGATTTATATGATGCATTCCCAGTGCTTTAAATTGTATTATGTGAAGGACGCACATTTGATATATGTGAAGGACGCACATCTGATATATTTAGTTGAACATGTTTGTTTGTTTCTTTGGGTTGTGCAATTGTTACTATTTTTTGCAAATTTTCCATGTTGACATGCATGATTACAGATATTCCACAAAAGTAAAGCTGACCATACACTGAGCAAATTCCCCCAAGGTTACTAATGCCTAAATTCGCCCAGTGGGTGATCCTCTCTGGACCGCTCTGCCTGAATTTTTTGGAATGAAAAATCAAAGAGCCAGGCATAGAATTGTAGTCCCAACAGCACCTGCATCCAATCAGATGCAGTCACTGTTCAGGTATTTTGATAGCCAGTAACCTCAGTGGAAGAATCGCTCATCAACGTTGTTTAGCATAGATGGAGAAATTTGTATTTGATTTATTTTGTTCAGTCCTCAAGCTGTCTCATCCCTGTAACTGCAGGAGAGCTTATTCTTTTGAAAAACAACAGACTTACCAGCTGGATTATCAGATGAAAAAAAGAGCTTAGTGAATGTGCTAAAGTTTGCCTTCCACCCAGTCACTAGCAAGGAAAACAATAAAAGCAGCATTTTTTGCTTGCACGTGGTTGGATAATAGAATTTAGCAGAGCTTCACCTTAATCACAAGATCTGGGGCAAATTCCCATGCAAAGTTTTCTTGCAAAGTGAAAAGCCTTTAGTAAATCAACCCCACTGTCTCCTAACTTGATTATAGCAGCAGCAGGAGCTTCCTCAATGTTTTTTCTACCATTGGCTAAAGTCCACCATCTCCTAAATCATACTATCCTTACTTTTTATTAATTTCATCCAGCCATATAGTACTCGGGATTGACCAATATATTTTTTTACATCTAAATGTGCTTCCTGAATCCTCTTTATCATGCAATCTTCGTCTGCCTGATTAAGATGCTGGAAATCACCCCAGTGTACTTTGTATTGTTGGAAAACAACAAGTTCTTGCTTATCTGAATTATTCATGTCCTGACAGCTCTCAGTTAGGGTCAAATATGGTATGACATTAGGGTGATAGATGCTTACAGGTTATTCAAAATGAACCATGGTCTACTCTTATCTGTCTTGTTCCTGTCCTGTACATTGGCTGGCTTACAGCAACACTTACTGTATAGAACATACATCATTGGTTTGTTTGCTTTATTTGTTAAACTATCTTGCATCTTTAATATATAGCTTTGAGCAAAACTTCAGACTGCCTCCTAAGGGACTCCGCCCCCCCCCCCCCAACCCAATCCATTATGTCTAGATGTGGCCACTGACTTTTCCTGGCATTTAGGTCATGAGAGAGCCCATCGGTACATCTTCGCACATGCAGGTGATTCCCATTGCATGTGCAAAGACATTTGACTTTCTTGGTAGTAGTCTTTACATGTGCATGGGAAACTCTGCGTGTGTGCAGATGGTCGTGGTGCACAAGCAGATGTGCCGCAGGGCTCTCTCGAGATCCCCACATCTGTGCACACCAAAAGGGCTGGGAAGAAATTCTAGCCTAGGCGAGGAACGTAGAAACGTACTTTATTGAAAAAAAAAATCAATTTGTAAGAAAGGAAGGGGGGGAGGGGGGGTGCATGGCAGCACAACATGAGCTTTAGAAAGTTAGCTTTTGGGTCACTTTTTTATTTTTCAAGTCAGTCAAATGCTTACCTCTCTTCTAGTGCAGGATCCAGCAGGGTTCACATAGCCAAATCCTCACAAAAATCTGAATTTGTATATTAGCAACAACACTGTTTGGTCTGCTTAGGCTGCACATTTTGGAGAAAAGAGTGGGTTTGAAACTATTGATGGAGCAGATTGTGAAGTTACCGCTTTGTTTACATGTTTGGGAAATTGAAAAGTTACTTTAGGATCACTGGACCTCCTTACAGCTGCCCTTAAAGTGAATTGTTTACTTCAGTAGAGCCCACTCCAGTAGAAAGGTAAGTTAGGGGTGAGGATAGTGTAACCCTCTTTTGGTGTATATGAGAAATGGCCCTCCCCAAATAGGATATTGGGCTAAACTTGTTTTAACAATTAACAGTACATACATTCAATATACAAACATATATTATCAGCAAAGGGCCGATAGGAGTCTTGGTGGAATTGTGCATATACACCCAGGTATATATATAGTTATTAATAGAGACACCTCCAGATGAATGTTGCAGCAAAGTCCCATTGCAGGGGCTCTGAGGATGATGCAGCATCTGTCTTTTTGTCGGAGAGCTGAAGACAAGATCTGCAGTGATGAGGAGACCTTCTAGCAGTTACCTAACCAGCCTGGGATGCAGTCCTAGTGATTTGGCAATAGTCATCTCTTCTGATCTGATATTGGTAGCATGGACAGGATGTGTGGTTAAGACCTTCTTTCTCTCCACTTCCTCTTTTCAGTATTCCCATATCAGGAAGTGACATACAGTACATCATTTTACATTACAGTGTAATACTAGCATCTAACAATAGTACTTTTTGACACAGTTTGGAAAAATACTCTTTCATTAGGCTTGTTAGGTATGGCGTCTCTGCCAAATTATTTTAGAGTACTTGTATCACTTTTTACAATTTTTTCCTAATCCTAGAAGCTAAATAGAGTTATCCTATGTGTCCATGCACACTACTTTAGACTATTAGCGAAAACACAAAAAACACTAATAAAAAGCAAACACATCTAAACACTACTAAAAAATACTATTTCCAGCATTTTTTTAGCTTAAAAAAAATGATAGTGTGCATGAAGCCTTATGATGCAAAGGCGAAGTGCCTAGCCTAGATTTCCTTCCTTAGTTAGGCATCTATGTTCACAAAATCTCATGGCCCTATTGTCCTAACAACATATATTAGGCCACATGGGCAGCTTAGCCCATAGACTACAAATTGTGTAGAACAGCTCATAAACTATTTTATATCATATGTTTTACCACTGGAACCTTGGAATATCTTTTGACCATGTGAGATATAATTGCACCAGTAGGTACCCTGAATATTAGAGAATGTTGGCATATATCTAATCCTGTGTTCGGACGTTCTTAATTTGCAAGGGGCAATAATACTTTTGATATTTTTGGCTCTCCAATAAGGGTGGTTTAAATAAGGGTCAATGAGTATAGCAAGCTGCATACTGGTTTTACAATAATGATGCACACTGTACAAACAAAAGGAAGATAAAAAGGGGGAAGGAAGGGTCAGAATCATATATACTTTCAACATATATACTTTCAACAGGCCCACCCCAAATTACTCTAATAATGTAACGACTTTAATAAATTAGATGTTCCGCAAATGGGTTGTTTGACCAAATGTACTGAGCTTCCAAAAACCTATGAATAAGTTTGCATAACTGGGTGCAAAACTTGCACCCATAGCTGTGCCAATTAGCTGGACATAATAATTGTCCAAGAACTGAAAATAATTATGCTCCAGTGCAAACCTAGTGCAACTGGAAATTAATTTGGACTGAAATGGGATTTTAAATAATGTCCTTTGTGGATGGTGGTATGGTGCAATAGATATTGTGCAGTCGTGAAGTCAAGAGCATAGCTGGAAACTGGTAATTCAGTTTACATCTAGCCTGTACCCTTGCAAGCTTGGACCATATAAGTATTAATGAGCCTTCCTTGTTGTCAAATCTCCAGCAGGGAGATGTAGTGGATATCTTGTGAAGTCATATGTTCAACTTACAATAGATACAAATTAGGACTTAGTGGAGTGGCTCCTGTCTCATTTAGAAAATATATAAATGTGAGAAGAGCAAAGAGCAGGCGCCAAAAGGTTTCTCCAAGTTCTGTTCAGTGCACCCGGGGAGCCCTCTGGCCCAAGACACCTACATTTTTTCTTCTCTCAGGGCCTCCAGGAGGAAGCAAACAATGAGCAGCCAGTAATAACATTACCAAATCTCCTAAGACAGATCAGTCAGAGGTAGCAGCACTTTTGATTCAAAGCTAATAGAAATTAGTTTGAAATCTTTCATTTTAAAAATGTTCTTTCAAAAATGTTCAGTTGTTACACCTGGCAATGCGGCCCAGTCGGCCACTGCATCAAATATGCCAGTCCAGCCCATGCCCATTGAACTTTCTGCTTTTTCTTATTCTGGACACTCTGGCGATGCGATTCAGACAGGCGCTACACCTGGCGATGCGACCCAGTAAGCCACTGCATCAATTATGCCAGTCCAGGTCATGCCCATTGAACTTCCTTCTTTTTCCTATTCTGGACTATCTGGTGATGCGATTCAGACAGTCGTTGCGCTTGGCAATGCGGCTCGGTCGGCCACTGCATTGATTGTGCCGGTTTGGCCCATGCTCATTGTGCCTCCTGCTTCTTCTTATTCAGGGCTTTCTGTAACCTGGCCTCAGCCTACTTCTCTAACCGGTCTAAGAGGTTCAATCCACCCTTTGGATAAACTGCCTCATTCGACCAGGTGGGGCTTTCAACCCTTTTTTCAGGGCTCTCTGTATTCCACTCGTGTTTCAGCTGTCTGGCTCGACCCCTGTGACACATCACCTGCTGACCTTGTGGATCCACAGACCTCTGCCCAGTCTGATGGTCCTGTGCTGGATGTCCAACTGGTTTTTGAGGGTCCAGGGGCCCCTCCTCAGAGGGGGGGGGTAATGTCATGATCACTTAGTGCCCCTGTTCCTCATTCCAGCAACCGGGTGTTGGCTGTTGCTTTTCCCCTGTCTGTGTTCATCTGCAAGAGGATCGATCCTATCAGTCACCTGATACAGTATAAGCATACCGAACTCTCTATCCCTTGTTTGTGATTGAGACAGTTACCTGCAATGTTGCTGTTCAAGCCTCCCGTTTGTCTGCCTTGCTTTGCTGTTGGATTTCCCTGTGTATGACCTAGATCGGATATTGGACTATTCCCTGAACTCACCATGCCTTTCACCTAGACTGTCATTGGATCAGATATTGGACTATTCCCTGAACTCAGCCTGCCTTTTACCTAGACTGTCATTGGATCAGATATTGAACTATTCCCTGAACTCAGCCTGCCTTATTACCTGGACCGTCTTAGAACCACGCTATCTGTCTGATAAACTGCAAGTAGTCTGTTGTTTGCCCTGCCCGCATCTGCCCTAGTGTGGTAGCCAGGCACTATAGCATTGTGTATAAGTCCTGGGGACAACCAAGTACCGTTAGGCCTGCTTGTCTTAAGGGAAAGGGGGCTACTATAGGTGAAGCACACAGTAGCTAGCTATAGTGTCTGACCACCTACATTGAGGTAGATGTGACATTCATGACAGGGGCACACAAAAGGCGCTTTGTATTAGGAAAGATGTATGTGGAGAATTGCCTGTAGCATTCTGTTCTACTTCAACAACTTTGTTGTTACATAACTTTGCCTGTCTGAAGTCACTTTGGGACATCTTAAAGGGGTTCATGTATGCTTGGCGTATCACACGAATGGCTTCACACATGTCACACATGGAAGATAGAATGAGACCTCGGAGAGAATAAACATGGGTGATATACAGAATCAAGCTTCCTAGGATTACTAGGAAAGAAGTGTTATATACGGATCAATGCCACTGTGATGAGGTGACAGGTAACTGGGCTGGTAAAGTCCGGTGCAAGCTTTGTAGCACTGGCTCAGAAATGCTGCACAGAAGAAAGAAGTAAGATGGGAAATGTTATCCAGAGTGTACAGAGTATAAAGAGTTAAGAAACTGTGCCACGGATTAAAAGAAGTTAATTAATGTCGGATTAAAAGGAGTTAATTAATTTCTATTTGGAGAAGTGCCACTTTCACAGAGCATGCCGCCTTAACATGAGTTCTGTGATTCAGCATATGCCTCTGTTAGCCTCTGGGGCCCTAGTGAGCACTTTCTCCCTGTCCCTGTCCCACATGTGCACCGCCCACACACACTTATTAAAAATAGACTTGTAAACTGTTAAAGTAGTCATAACAGAATAATGCTTTTTAAAATGCCAACATCAAAGTAAAGACCAGTTTCCCCTCCATTTCAACCTTCTGCAGTTTGTCCTTTTATTTATATTGTAGCTTACCAATTTATAGATGTGATGGCTGCATTAGCTTTCTATATTAGACTTTCTTTTATTTTCACCTGGTGCTCTAGCTTTTATGTTTGTTGTTTTTCAACAGAACAAACTGTCCTGCAGATGTAGCAGTTAGAGCAGTGATTCTCAACCTTGCTAGTGCCGTGACCCCTTGATGAAATTTCCCAAGTTGTGGGGACCCCTAACAGTAAAATTATTATTTTCGTAGCGTGGGTTGTCGGCACCCAATGGACATTTAGGGCTCCCCGAGTTCCTTCCACTAGTACAGTATTGAAACCCCTTATGGTACATTTTAGGATGTACTACTTTCTCTTTCTTCTTTCTTTCTTTCTCTATCCTAATTTCGTGTTTGTTTGTTTTTCCCCCCATCCCTATCTCTAGCCATCTTTCTTGTTCTTTCTCTGATTCTTTCTCTCCCTTTTTCTTTGTTCCTCCCTCTGTTTTCCTCTCCCTTCCATGTATTCTCTATTTTTATTCCTTCTCTTACTCCTTGTTGTGGGGGGGAGGGGGAATGGGATGAGTGGCAATGCTGGGGGGAAGTCTGATCAGCCAACTTAGGTGCTCTTGATAAGGGTCATCTGCTGATCTGAGAACTGTAGTGGGGACTTTTAATGGCAACTATAATCACAGGTAGTGTTACCCACTGTGTCTCCAACTTTGTGGTTTCTCGTAGCAGTGACACCTATGCAGAAATCGGGAGATGGGGTCTCCTCCAGCCCCTCCCACTTTACATTCCTCACCTGTCAGCTGACCTCTAGTCTCTGCCCCCCAGCCATGCCGTGAACTGAATGGGCGGCTGCAAAGAGGCTGAGTGGGCGGCCGTGGGCTCCAGGAACACTGGGACAGCCCTGCTGGGCGGCCGCAAAAAGGCTGGGAGAGCGTTGCGGGCTTTAGGAACAGCCGAGGATTCGGTGGCCCCTGGCAAATCATCATTCGACCCCCGAAGGGGTCCCGACCCCCAGGTTGAGAACCACTGAGTTAGAGGAATGAGACAAACCATTACCACTGACAGGGGTGCTTACAATTATAAGTGTAGCGGGTACTCCAAATTTAGGGGGTCTCTATGTCTAAATTTAGGGGGATGACCCGAGCACTAGTATGGTTCGGGCCTTCTAATTGTGCTGGACTCTGCTTTGTTGCTGTGTGCCTATGTAGAGTTCCCTGTGGCCTGCAGGTGGTGCTGCCATGTTGGGTCAGGGTTGAACCATAGGTTGCATTGGCGCTATTGGATGTTCTCTTTCGGCTACCATGCAGTGGGCGGGTTCTGCCTGCTGTGCATGCCGGGAGAGGATATAAAAGAGGCAGACGCCATTTTTTAGAGGACATAAGCTTTTATTCATGTATGTAAAACCTTTATCCCAAAAGGAACAAAACTGTTGCTGTACTGCTGTGTGAGCTGGAGTTTGGCTCCAATTTGTTTAGTGTATCTAAATATGTTAGTACATCTAGCACTCTTTCCCCCCCAGATCTTGGAGAACATCCGTCAGCTTTCTTATTATTATTATTAAATGTACTTATATAGCATAGTCAATTTATGCAGCGCTTTACATATACATTGTACATTCACATCAGTCCCTACCCTCAAGGAGCTTACAATCTAAGGCCCCTAACTCACATTCATATACTAGGGCCAGTTTGGACAGAAGCCAAATAACCTAACAGCATGTCTTTGGAGTGTGGGAGGAAACCAGAGTACCAGGAGGAAGCCCACACAGGCACAGGGAGAACATACAAACTCCAGGCAGGTAGTGTCATGGTTGGGATTTGAACCAGCGATCCTTTTTACTGCTAGGCAAGCGTGCTACCCACTACACCACTGTGCCGCCCAGTTATTATTACATGATGCCCCCGTGTAAAAGGAGGGAAATTGGGACTTTAACCAGTTAAGGACCCCCTCACGCCGATATACGTAGGCAGAATGGCACGGCTGGGCACAAGCACGTACAGGTACGTCCTCTTTAAGAAGCCCAGCTGTCGGTCGCGCACGTGCCACCGGCGGCGCATTTGCGACCTGGTCCTGAGCTCCGTGACCGTTCCCGCGGAACCCGTGGACCCGATCGTCGCCGGTGTCCCGCGATCGGGTCACAGAGCTGAAGAACGGGGAGAGGTAAGTGTAAACAAACCTCTCCCCGTGCTTCCTAGTGTGAGTGTCAGTGATCGTCTGTTCCCTGTCATAGGGAACGACGATCAGTGATGTCACACGCCAAGCCACGCCACCTACAGTAGTAATCACTCCCTAGGAAACACTTAACCCCTTCAGCGCCCCCTACAGGTTAACCCCTTCACTGCCAGTGTCATTTTCACAGTAACCAGTGCATTTTTATAGCACTGATCGCTGTAAAAATTACAATGGTCCCAAAATGGTGTCAAAAGTGTCCGATGTGTCCGCCATAATGTCGCAGTCACGATAAAACTCGCTGTTTGCCGCCATTACTAGAAAAAAAAAAATATTAATAAAAATGCCATAAAACTTTCCCCTATTTTGTAGACGCTATAACTTTTGCGCAAACCAATAAATAAACGCTTATTGTGATTTCTGTTACCAAATATATGTAGAAGAATACGTATCGGCCTAAACTGAGGAAAAAAAAATTTTTTTTATATATTTTTGAGGGATATTTATTATAGCAAAAATTTTAAAAATATAGCATTTTTTTTTAAAATTGTCCCTCTATTTTTATTTATAGCGCAAAAAATAAATAGATCAAATACCACCAAAAGAAAGCTTTATTTGTGGGAAAAAAAGGATGTCAATTTTGTTTGGGAGCCACGTCGCACGACCGCGCAATTGTCAGTTAAAGCGACGCAGTCTCGTTTTGCAAAAAGGGGCCTGGTCCTTTAGCAACAAAATGGTCCGGGGCTTAAGTGGTTAAATTAAGTATATGGTCAAAAATGAGCATACACTTCCATCCCTGTTATTCAATAGGAAAAAGGGGGAGATTTGGGACTTTGAATGAGATGTGTATTAGAAAAAAACAAATAAATTACATGATCAAAATGGGTTTATTCATATAAACATCCATAGGACATGGTACATAGCAGATATGATGAGCTAATAGGCATATAATAGACATGTAAAATTTTTAGTATTATACATGCTTGTTAAAATTAAAGGAAAAGTATAATATACAAACATGATTGAATAAAAAACTGCATTAATAAGCTTGACGCGGTTCGTGGATACAGTTCCAAAAATGCAAAATTCATGTCTATAAAAATATATATCCAAAATTACTCCAATGATACCCCCCTATCCATTAAAAAATACAAAAATTCACTCCTAAAACATCTCTTAACTGCAGTGAAGGTGTGTATCTCGGCGTTGTGGAAGAGCACCACCCCTCCAACTAGATCACATTGGCAAGCCAGGATAACGGAACTCCAACAAATGAAGAACCTTACTATGGTGCTGAAAGAGCAAGATGAGAAATACTGGAAAACAGGGTGGATTTGATTTAAATCAAGTCGATTTAAATCACTAGTAAAAAGGCTTGATTTAAATCAACTTGATTTAAATCATAATTTTTGAAGAGCATCTTTCATCTCTGTCCCCCAGTGGTTTCTTCTCTGACCCGCTGTTGACTCACCGACAGTCCTGTTCACTTTAATGGGACTGCTGGTGATGTGGCAGTGACACAACAAGGTAAGGGACGTGGCGGCAGCAGGTGAGTGGATGCCCGCTAACAGGCGCTGCCATGATGGATCTGAAATGACAGGTGCTCTTTAAATGTAAGGTTGCTGGTAGTTAGAATCTGTAATATATGCAAGCAAAATGAAGGTTTCCTATTTAAAATAATAAGCTGTCAGGTTAGTAAATATTCCCAAACTGGGTCTCTTTTACGGCTTGCTGCCATTTTGCTCCTCAAGGTAGGAATAAAGCACTTTAAGCTACGTGCGGAAAAATCACAAGGTTTATAAGCTGCTTAGAAGGTTTCACTTTCATTTTTACTGCTTGCCCTTCCTCCTCACACTTAGAGCCTGGTACAGATGCATTTCTCTTAAAACAATCATACAGTTTGCAATGTACATAGATTTGCAAAACAATGGGATAAAAGGAATATTCCTGAACTTTGTTTTATCTCATGGTTACTGTGAAATTGTGTGACTGCATCAATGCAGTGCATGTTATCTCAGCTTGCAGAGCTTGGAGTCATTAAATGAGTTTACCAAAAATGAAAATATTGCAGATTATACAGCCTCATGCTACATAACTAAGCTCCATTCAATGCTTAATAAACTAAACTATTAATTTATCTTAAATATAAAACTATCTTTAGATAGATTTTTACTCCAAAAGCATTTTATTAAAATTTATTTGATAAAAATTAAAGAAAATCAGATTTAAATCCAAAAAAACTGATTTTTTTTTTTTAAATCATCGATTTTTATCCACCCTGCTGGAAAGTCTTGACCCCCTATTTAATTTATAAGGAACAGTCCCCTCTAGCCTCTCAGCAGTAGTTTTTCTACTAACCTACCCCACAGAGCTTAGCCAACATTCCAATTGTGGGGTGACCGGGTCTCCCCCCCCCCCTTTTTTTTTTTATTTGTTCCTTCTTCTTCTCTTCTCTCAATCATTCATTTCTACCTTTTTTTCCGCTTTCTACCTTCTGGACCTAACCAGGGTGCTACATGGTTAAGAAACATATAATCAAAGGAGAAACAGTGTTGCTCCCTATTACTCAAAGAGTAATTTCAATATGCCACTATACAATTTAATGACACTACAACACAGCAGTATTTCTAACGACAAATCTTGTTAACCATGTGATTACCAAGTTTCATATTGAATGTTATGTCATGGTTGTGAACTGTTGATCTGTGGAATTGCAACGCTGTTTCTGTTAAAATAAAGAATTTATAAAAAAAACAAAAAAAAACAATTTGGACAAAAGACAGATGTAAATGGACAAATGGTCTGTTTTTGCAAGAAAAATTTAGTCCTGGACTCAATAAGTTAAAGCAGAGGTGCAGCTTCTATGTTTTTTTTTTTTTTTTTAAAAGTCAGCAGCTACTAACAGTGTAGCTGCTGACTTTTAATAAGGACACTTACCTGTCCTACTCGCCCGCAATGTCGGTCTTGCCACGGCGATCGATTGCTGCTGCCAGGCTCCCGGCTCCTCCATCCTGACTAAGGGAAACAGGCTGTGAAGCCTTACGGCTTCACTGCCCGTTTCCTACTGCGCATGCGCCACTCGCACGGCGCTTTGTGAATGGGCGCTTTGTGAATGGGCGCCCCATTCACAAGAAGAGGAAACAGAAGTTCTCAATCCGAGGACAAGGAAGAGGCACAGCAGAAGGCAGATTAGGGGACTTCCGCATAGCAACAGGCATTTCGGGTGAGTATAAAAAAAAAAATTCTATAAATTTTTTTCTTTTTTTTTTTTAGGATTTTTAATGTATTTTTTTTTCTGGGTGGACCTCCGCTTTAAGAACTCTATATAAAAACTGATGTAAAAACAGATGAAAAAAGAATGAGACTGAAAAAACTTGACTAAACTTATGAAATGAACGGTACTCATGTGTGAAAGGAGCCTTTCTCTGTGAGTCCCTGCCAGGCTCTTGTTATCAGCACCTGTGCGCTCCCAGCCTATGTTTCTTGTTTGTGGCTCTGTGCTAACACTGGGGTGTCACAAGCTGCCTAGTGAATCCATTGCCCCAGCACTGCAAAGGAGTTTCACTTGCTATCAGTTGCGGCCTGCTCAGGTGGGTAGGAGGACTGCAACCTAGATATCGCCTGCAGTGTAACACCTCCACCTTTAGGAGCTCAGTTTGAAGACCGGGCGATACCTTAGATTGTGCGCCTTGGCCCTTTTCAGGGCTCTCACCATCACTAAGCAAGCAGGCATGCTAAGCATTGGCGGCCTGTCCACTAGGTGCACATGGGTGCCGCCCCCCCCTATCCATACGTCCGGCCCCCTGATCTGCATGCAGGGGCGCAGGATGCATAGATTCCAATGGAGGGGGGGATTAGGTATGTAATTAGAGCCAGAGGCTCTAATAGGTTTAAAAAAAAGTGGTCTTGGGCGCAGGGCACTGCGCTCTGAGCCCACCCAGTTGTGTAACACTACATCTCCTACCGGCCAATCAGGAAGCAGGTCATCAGTCCATCACCCGATTAGCCGAAAGGAGATCCGATCGGCTTGGCCGGCAGGAGATGCACGGCACACAGAGGAGAGTAGGGAGAAGATCCACGCAGGGGAACCGAGCAGTAAACAAGCAGCGCGCAGCCCAGAGAGAAGCCGCCCGCCACGCTGCCCGCAAGATGGGGTAAGTGCGGGGCCCCAACTGACTCGCTGACCCAGGGGGGATTGCCATCCGTGACCTGGCCAGCCGGCCGACTGACTGTGAAGTGGGTTTGGGGACTTCCATCCGTGACCTGGGGAAGTGGCGGTAGGTGGGTTGTTTGCCGCCCCTCCCCCCCAAAAAAACAACCATCAGCTGCCACTGACGCTAAGCAATCTCTGTATCTCTACACCGTGGCTTTTGTCACTATCTGCCCAGCTGCTACAACTAGTTCTGGTCAGCTACTCTGCCCCTATTTGTGACACTGCCTGTTCTTGCCTTGTTTTTCCTTAATGCATTGCTGCCATCCAGGCAGGATCCACCCCATTTCTTATCAGTAATCTTACAGGCATTTTGCTTACCTGTTTCTAATAAATGAGAGGTATTTCTGAACACATCCACTTTAAGGTTTATTTCTGTGTCTCATACATGAAGCCTGATGTATATCAGAGTCAGTACTAATTTACTGTACTAAGCCACCAATTTAATCGAAACCTGACTTGGACATTTTATTCTGATGGGTGTTACTGTAATGCCGCGTACACACGATCATTTTTAATGTCATTTTCAAAAACAACGTTTTTCTCGACGTGATTTTTCTTGTTTCCTCTCAAGCCTGCCTTGCATACACACGTTCATTAAAAAAAACGCTCGAGCAAAGCGCAGTGACGTACAACACGTACGACGGCACTATAAAGGGGAAGTTCCGTTCGAATGGCGCCACCCTTCATGTTAGTAAAGTTTGTTGAGCGACGATTCGCGCTTTTCAGCCTCGTGCTTTTCAGTCCGTTACAGCGCGACGAATGTGCTATCTCCATTACGAACGCTAGTTTTACCAGAACAAGCGCTCCCGTCTCATACTTGATTCTGAGCATGCGCGTTTTTTCCCCTCGTAAAAGCATACACACTACCGTTTTTCACATCGTTAAAAAAAACGACGTGAAAAAATAGAGCAGGTTCTCATTTTTTTTAGGCCATTTTTCACATTGTTAAAAATGCTCTGGAGCCTACACATGATCGTTTTTAATGCCCAATTTAAAACATGGCATTTTTAACGACGTGAAAAACGATCGTGTGTACGCGGCATAAGAGAGAGAAACAGGAAGTGACACAGTACACATCTAGCTGTAGTGCATGTCAAAGAACTCAGATGAAACCTGTAATGAGACAAATTTGGATGTTGCCATTGCTGACTTTCTTCTGAAAATGCTAGTAGCCTGGATGCCTCTGGTTTTAATACTTTGAGATGCCGATATGGCACTGGCAACCAATAAATTGTACCCCTATTCATCTCCCCTCTCTTTTCACCGATGTGGTCTAACAGGAGACATGATTCATGTGTGGTGTCACTGTCCAAAGGTGAAACCTTTCTGTGCCCATATTTTCATTCTTATACATACAGTGAGAGGCGTAAGTGTTCCAAAAACAGCTTGGACTGCTGTTTTCCCATTCCAAGAATCCCTACGTCTTCCCAGAAATGCATTTTCTTTTTCTTCTTAGCTGTTAAAATAGCCATTTCTAAGGTGTGAAAAAGCACTGTGGTAAGCTAAGTTTATGAAAAACAAATGACTCTGGATCATGATCCATGAAAAACTGGCTAATATAGTTAATGATAAATGAGAGCTTTTATAGAAGACCTGGGAACCCAGGACAAACTACATACAGAGGAATAAGACAATCTTTTCCCATGGTATCTGGTTTTGAGGAAGGTGGGTTCCAGGCCCTGGGTAGCAGAGGGGGAGTGGATTGGCAGGTGGCATTTTTTTTATGTTCCCCTTTTTCTTCCTCTTTCTATGGGAGTTGATGAGAGCCGAAGCTCGGGTAGCTCTCTAGTTGGCTTGGAGCCTATTCATTCAGACCGTCTACTTTTAACTCTGCCTTCTCTTGTTCTTTTCCTCTAGTTCCTCTAGTTTGTTCTTTATGTTTATGCAAAGCTACACTAACCTACGCAAGTAAGTTCACTATGACCCTGGATGCTTAGTATTATTATGTGGAACCTTATTATTCATCCTATTGTAGCCAGATTCTGAGCTATGACAGTATGAAAACAAAGGGATTGTTCCTAATATACTTCTCTCCCTCTTCTGAGAGATTTATGTTGTACTGCACAACTCTCCTCCAGGAGATGCAAGTCAAGCAAACCCATAGGCTTTAATGCTAAACACCTGGAATCGTGGAAGGTGTAGTCCAAGGCAGTGGTCATGTAATGAAACAACTGCCTCTCTGAACTACAGGTTCCAACGGACTCTGTGCAGCAGAGGAACCTCAAAGGGCTTCTTATTCTTTTGCCTGGGAAAGCCTGCTATCTTGACGCCATGGGAGTCCATACCTACAGATTAGCTGATGCCAATGCCTTTTTGCGCAGGAGGGTGATCCAGTCCTCTCTAGAGCTTGGGATACAGAGCAAGATAAGCAGAGATCCAGCAGCACCGCCGACTTGCTGACCTTGTGGGGTTATCGCTGAGAGATGGAAGCATTCATGAGATTCCTCTTGAGATGTAGAAGCACCAAAATCAGACCTAGCATCGAGAGAGCCTATCGTCACCTCCTAGAGTCGGTGAGAGGGCTGCTGGCCTATTTCTACACTGTTAGCAGTAATCAAGTTGCTGAGGGCAGGACACTTATGCCCTGTACACACGGTCGTTTTTTCCAATGAAAAAAGTCTGATAGACCTTTTACATCGGAAAAACCGATCGTGTGTGGGTCCCATCGGACTTTTTTCCATCGGTGTTAAAAAATAGAACATGTTTTAAATTTTTCCAATGGAAAAAAAACAATAGGAAATTCTGATCGTTTGTGTGGAGCTCCAACGGGGAAAAAACCCACGCATGCTCAGAATCAAGTCGACGCATGATCAGAAGCATTGAACTTCATTTTTCTCGGCTCGTCGGAGTGTTTTACGTCACGGCGTTTTGGACGGTCGGAATTTTGTCTGATGGTGTGTAGGCAAGACTGATGAAAGTCAGCTTCATCGGAATTCCGACGAAAAATTCCATCGGAAATCCGATCGTGTGTACAGGGCATTAGAGCACACATCTCACATCTCTTTACAGAAATTCTGTACCTTATTACCATTGAGCCTTTACCAGCTCTTAGCTAAGGTCCTACTGCATCATTTCTACCTTTGGCCCACTTTTACTTCACTGTTTGCGGAACTGTAATGCACCATACATCATTTAACTCTGACCGTGCCTGTCCAGTCGGTTTAGGCCTAGCACCCCCGCCATTAGTACTATTACATTTCAGATATTGTTGCTATTGTTTATGCTTGTCTGGGCGTTACATATTATTTATGCTTAACTCTTTACTGTTAGACATCCTGTATGCAGAACTGTGTTACCACAACTGCCAATCTGTTTGTACTTGCTTGGCTATTATCTAATACCTAATAATCTTGCTAATCTTGGTGTCTGCTTTCAAGATAGTACTACTATTGGGTGATAGGAATTATTTGTTGTGTTTCACTGCGTTTCTTGATTTAACACTTAACCTGATGTATCAAAGGGGCTGAGGCCCTTGAGAGAGTCAAGGCAAAAAACAGAAGAACCATCTTATCCAGTTGCTCCTTTGGGGGTAGCGCTACATTATTCTATACATGTCAGTTATAGAACCTTATTAATAAACAGCGCACTTAGTAGATTTCTCCAAATCAGACATTTTTATACCACATATTTTCAAACAACAGACATGAATCCCCCCACATTTTGAGAAAATATATGTTTGAGGTCACCTAGACGTAAAGGCTTGATTTCAGATATTTATATCAATTTGGTCAATAATGACAAGGAAGAAAAACTATTATACATGCACAAATGGGAACTGGAGTGCAGTCTCTACATTTCGGTGGAAAACTGGCAGGATTGTATCAATAACCTCCGTAAATGTACGAGATCCCTCAAGGTGAGGCAAACAGCCACAAAACTCTTTACAAGGTGGTATTACACACCTATGAAACTACATACCATATTCCCTACAGTGCCTCAAACATGTTTTAGAGGATGTACATCCCCAGGCTCATTCTCACATTTTTGAGAAACGGCCATGAAAAAATTGGAACATGCTCTAATTTTTCACGTTGGTTTTTACATCGTCGTTTTTCTCGTCATGAAAAACGCCCGTGTGTGGGCTTTAATGACGTGAAAAAAAATGCGCATGCTCAGAATCAAGTATGAGACGGGAGCACTCGTTCTGGTAAAACTAGCGTTCGTAATGGAGATAGCACATTCGTCATGCTGTAACGGACTGAAAAGCACGAGGCTGAAAAGCGCGAATCGACGCTAAACAAACTTTACTAACATGAAGGGTGGCGCCTTCCGAATGGAACTTCCCCTTTATAGTGCCGTTGTACGTGTTGTACGTCACCGCGCTTTACTCAAACATTTTTTTCCACGATAGTGTGTAGGCAAGGCAGGCTTGAGAGGAAACACGAAAAATCACGTCGAGAAAAATGCTGTTTTTTTCAATGACGTTAAAAACGGTCGTGTGTACGCGGCATGAGTGTTTCCATACACTGGCTTATAGCCTATCATTGGAAATCATTAACTGTTCCATTCACACAATTAAAAACAAGAATAAATAATATCAACCTTATGGAAAAATTATACCATCCACTATATATTACCATGCATAAATATAAAAAAAATAGGACTCTTGGTTTGAACATTCCGAGGTATTATTTAGATCCTAGAATAACTAACTTTACCCAATTGTCCTTTTATTGTCAATTGAACTTTATTGATTCATCCAATGATGTATTATATGTTTGTAGCGGGTATTTGAATTTATGGGGAAGCATCTGGGTGGTAGTGTAACCCAGATGCACTGATTGCTAGGGAATCTGAGACCCTTTTATGGTTCTTGGAGGACTCTGGTGGTGTGAGGTTCCCTGCGGCCTATAGGTGGCATTGTTGCCGGGGGCCGGGGTTGAACTCACACCGCGAGACTGTGCCTTTTTGTCCTCCCCTGGCACTGGTACAGCGGGGCGGGGAACCCGCTGTGACGCAAAGGCGGAGGAGATAAAAGGGGCAGACGCCCTTACCCTGGGGTTCAGAGTGCAGAGTCGGAGGAAGCGGCCACACCCAGGCACCATCCGCCTGGGTGCTGGCGTTCCGGAGTTCCGGGCCCAGGTGCCCTTGACCTGGCCGGAGCGAGAGATGGAGTCCATCTCAGGCACTTTTAGCCTGGGGTGAGGCCTGGAGTCCAGTGACTTTGACTGGGTTCCGCAAGGGTGGAGGAGTCCGAGGGGCCCTAAGGTGTTGGGATCCGTATCTGAGGCGAGGAGGCCAGCGAGCGTAACCCTGCCGAATAGTCTGGTGCAGCATTAAGCCGGTGACGGTGGAGCCTCTGGTAACTCTCTTGGAGGGATGTCTTCCCCCTGACAGGGGCTGTAACGTAGCGAAGGTAACTCCAGTTCCTGTCCGTTAGAGGATTGTGCCTTGACCTACTCCCCACCAATACTGAACTGTTCTATGGGTCTCAAACTGTCTGCTCGCAAAGGACTATTTGTTTGCCGTTATGGAATAAATAAGTGTTGGACCTTTTCAGTGTGTGGTACTCCAGTTACTGGGAGCAAAGGGGGTTATCAGCAGAACAGACTTGGCTCTGAGTGTTCAAACACAGTCCGAGGGTAAACTGGTACTGGCCTTCACCTCTACACCCTGCAATCTAGAGGACATGGGCCGTGGCACATCTCACTTCCCCCTCCAAGGTACCCCTAGATTAGAGCCAGAGTAACTGATAAAGAAGAGGAAGGGAGGAGGCCGCTACATGTTGTTTTGAACATATCTATGGCTGACTTTCTTTCATTGGATTTGTACCTTAATCTTACATTATATAGTACCTTTTAAGATGCATTTTTTCTTAATTTGCATTTTCTCTTTGTACCACCACTTTATACCAAATAAAAAAGTTTGTAAACAAAAAATAAACAGCGCACATCCAGTTATTACTATCGGTCTAGTGTTATTATATCTTGTATTATTTTATTGATGAAGTGTACCCATTAATTTGATCTGATACACTGGCTTGGTGTATCAGTCATCATGGTATGTAAACTTGATTGCATTGCTACATTCTAATAAAAATAATTGAAAGAGCACAAGCATCTAAATAAGGAAAGTCAGACTGAAATAAAAACTCCTAATTTGCAAAAAAAATGTAGTGCAGCGATTGGCTTTTAGCGATTCAGTGTACCCAAACTTAGTGGCAGATCTTGTTGAAGTGTATTGGAGAATGGTGAGATGGGCACTGCCATGGGGAGGACATGTACCAACACTAGAAAAAAATTAAAATATATGAAAATATACAAATCCTTTACATTTTTATTTATTATATAGTGCCAACAATTTTTGCAGTGCCTTACATGTACTGTATAGTCACATGAGTCCCTACCTTCAAGGAACTTACAATCTAAGGTCCCTACCTTACATGCATATATACACTGGACAAGAGCCACTTAACTCATCAGCATGTCTTGGAAGACAACCTACGCAAGCACAGGGAGAACATGGATGTAATGCCGCGTACACACGATCGGAATTTCCGACAACAAAACCGTGTTTTCTTTTTTCCGACGGATGTTGACTCAAACTTGTCCTGCATACACACGGTCGCACAAATGGTGCTCGGAAATTCCGATGGTTAAGGACGCGGAGATGTACAACACTACGACGAGCCGAGAAAAATGAAGTACAATGATTCCGAGCATGCGTCAAATTGATTCCGAGCATGCGCAGAACTTTTGTGCGTCGGAAATGTCTACACACAGTCGGAATTTCTGGCAAGAACTTTTGTTGTCGGAAAAATTGAGAACCAGCTCTCAATCATTTGTTGTCGGAAATTCCGACAGCAAATGTATGATGGAGTCTACACACGGTCGGAATATCCGACCAAAAGCTCACATCGAACATTTGTTGTTGGAAATTCTGACCGTGTGTACGCGGCATAAGAGCCCCTGTCATTGGCTATGGGTTTGCGCCATGCTGGCTCTAGACCTGCCCCACTTCCCCTTGGATGGGACAGTCCCCTACCTGTTATTTTGATATACTCTTCTATATTGTGTCACACTACTGCTGGCCTGAGGCTAGCCATACAGTACATGTATTCTTGGCCCAAGGCCTGTTTCTCTGGGATGAACAAATGTCCAGTCAAAGTGCATTTTAACGGCTTTACTGCATAACTTCCCTCCAGCACATCTCTTAGGCCCCTTTCACACTGGGGCGGGCAGGAGCGGTGGCGGTATAGCAGCGCGATTTGCAGCGCTGCTATATCGTCGTTCTTACCGCGGTATGCGGTCGCTAGGGGGGTGAATTTAACCTCCGCTAGCGGCCGAAAAAGGGTTAATACTGCCCGCAAACCGTGGCTATTGCCGCGGTTTGCGGGCGGTATTACCGCGCTGTCCCATTGATTTCAATGGGCACCCGCGGTAAAGGAGCAGTGAACACACCGCTCCTTTACCGCTGTAAAGAAGTGGCTAGCAGGACTTTTGGAGCGGTCCTGCTAGCGCACCGCTTCAGTGTGAAAGCCTTCGGGCTTTCACATTGAAGGCTACAGGGCAGGATTTTTTCATGCGGTATAATAGCGCTATTATTAGCGCTAAACCGCATGAAAAACGCCCCAGTGTGAAAGGGGCCTTAAGGTTACAGACAGTTCCAATACATCAAAAGAACATGACTCACTCATAAAAGTTTACAGTGCAGAATACTCTCATAATTCTCCATGCAGTGGTCATCAAGTGCAGAACACTTCAAAGTCTCCCACAGTAATTGTAGCAATTGTGACAGCAGGAAGGTAAAGTCACCTGGTTGCATCCAGGGGGGTAGATATATTTCGCCCAGATTCAGGCTTTACGCCGACTTATACAACTAGGTGGAGAGTTGTATAAGCCCAGCTGGGGCTAGTGGGCTCATGGATGACTCATACCTCTAGGGAGAGTGTGGGGCGTCGTGCAGACAGGGAGTTGATGAGACCAGCTGAAGCTTGTCAGCTCATTTAGGCCTCTATAAGAACTCCCAGCTTCATTAGATGTTTGCTCATGCCTGGAAGCAGACCTGTGTGGACTTCCTGGAGAGAGTGAACCCTTGTGCGGTGAGACAAAGCCTGTGTGGCTATTTGCTTGGACATTTAAAACCAGGGACTGAGGGACTAGGACAGCACTAGGCTGATCCCAGTTGTTAGTTAGGAAACCTGTATGTTTAGTCAGAGGTCAAATTGACCAGGATTTATTTTGTTTATGTTTCTTTTGCTTTGCTGTGTTTTTGTCACTGTAAATAGAAAATAAACCGCACCTTTTTGATTTTGAAAACCACAGCCTCCGTCTGCTGGGCCTGTTTTTGTGTGGGGAGCCCATCCCGGGGGTCACACACACCCGCTGCCGAGCTAACCCCCTCACAGTTGGTGGAGAATGCGGGCAGTTTTTTTTAAGCCAGCATGGAGGAGATACTGAAACAGCTGGCTCTAGCAAATGCCAATCAACAGCAGACAAATGCAGGTTTGCAAAAGAGCCTTGCAGCTCATCAACAGAGCCTTGCAGCTCAACAACAGAACTTCGCAGCCCAGCAGCAAGCTCATCAACAGAGCCTTGCAGCCCAGCAGCAGACAAACGCAACTTTGCAACAGAGTCTGGAGGCTCAGCAACAAGCCCAGCAGCAATCTGAGGCCCGCTTCATAGACCTGTTGCAGAAGCAAGAGCAGAGACTACAACAACAGATGGAAGCAGTAATGCAGCAACGTCCGCAGACCAGTGAGGAAAGCCGTCCCACTAATACCGCGTCCTTTGGGGTGAGTCGTTTATTGACAAAAATGACTGGAGAGGATGATCCAGAGGTATTTTTGACCACATTTGAAAGGACCGACGAAAAAGAAAAGTGGCCTGAGGAACAGTGGGCTGGACTAGTGGCTCCTCTGTTAACTGGTGAATCGCAGAAAGCTTACTATGACCTAGAGCCTAACCAAGCAAAAGACTATGTGATGCTAAAAGCTGAAATATTGGCAAGGCTGGGTGTCACCCTGGCTGTCCGGGCTCAGCGTGTGCATAACTGGACTTTCCAGCTTGGAAAACCCCCCAGGTCTCAAATGTATGATCTCATTCACCTGAGCAGGAAGTGGCTACAGCCAGAGACTTTGTCCGCACCAAAGATTGTGGAACGTGTTGTAATGGATCGGTTTTTGAGAGCTCTTCCTACTGCCATCCAAAAGTGGGTAAGCCATGGAGACCCAGAGACGGCCGATGGTCTTGTGGATCGTGTGGAGAAATACTTGGCTACAGAGAACCTGACGGTCTCTTCCAGAGACACTCGGACTTTCCACCCTAAGACCAGACCATCCCCAGGGGCGGATAAGATGATTCCAAGGGGTAAGGGTGGAGAGAGTGAGAGGGTGGGAGCTCTACCCCAAGTTTGGCGAGAACAGCCTGGGAAATCAGCGGCTCAAGAGGCGGCAAGAAGGATCGTTTGCTACCGCTGCCGGCAAGCGGGACATATTGCAGCAAATTGCCCGGTTGTGGAGGAACCCATGCAGTGTGACTTTCTGACGGGCAGACGTCAGTCGCTGTGTGCGACAGTCGCATGCACTGCCATTCGAGGAACTGAGAAACATTTATGCAAAATGTGTGTTAATGGTAGAAATGTTGTGGTATTGCTGGATTCAGGTAGCCTTGTGACCCTGATAAAGGCTGAGTTAGTTAAAACAGAGGTCTCTGGGAATAGCAAGGTAGCTGTTATTTGTGTGCATGGGGACACCCGAGAGTATCCAGTGACTACAGTGTGTTTCGAGACCCCCAAAGGTACCCTCTCTCATCCAGTGGGCTTAGTATCTCAGTTACCGCATGACGCCATTGTGGGAAGGGATTTTCCGAAGTTCTGGGAACTGTGGGATGATCCTGAGCCCCCCACTGGTGCCCCTATGTACCAGGAATGTGATAGCCAGAACTCCCCTGAGAGTGGTGAGGACTCTCCGGAATTTCCCTTGTCAGTATTGGCAGGGGAGACTCAAGAAACTGGAGAGGAGCCCACCTCCTCAGACGAAAACCTACCGTCTGTGGAGTTTTCTGATCTTGAGGTTCACAGGGAAAACTTTGCCACAGAACAGTTGAAAGACCCCGCCCTAATAAAGGCACGGGAAAACGTAGTGAAAATAGATGGCGAGTTAGTGAACCCAGATAATACCTGCACTTACCCATACTTCAGCGTAGAGAAGGACCTACTGTATCGGGTGGCAAAAAGGGCAGAAGAAACCGTTGAGCAGCTTGTGGTGCCCAAACCGTACAGGAAGTTGGTGTTGGAGTTGGCCCATGGGCACATTCTTGGAGGTCATCTGGGGACAGAGAAAACCCGAGAGAGGGTATTACAGAGATTCTATTGGCCGGGGGTGATGAAGGACATAGAAAATTATTGTTCCTCCTGCCCTGTGTGTCAGAGGTCGGCCCCGATGCCACATTTCCGTAGCCCGCTGGTCCCTCTACCCATCATTGAGGTCCCGTTTGAGAGGATCGCCATGGATTTGGTAGGTCCTATAATCAAGTCCACTAGGGGGCACCAGTACATATTAGTTATAATGGACTATGCCACCCGTTATCCAGAAGCGATCCCTCTCCGAAATACCTCGGCCAAAACCATAGCCAAAGAGCTATCTCTTGTGTTTAGCCGGGTGGGTATTTGTAAAGAACTGCTTACGGACCAAGGTACACCCTTTATGTCCTGGGTTATGAAGGAGCTATGTAAATTGTTCAAAGTGACGCAATTACGTACATCTGTGTATCACCCCCAAACCGATGGGCTGGTTGAAAGATTCAACAAAACCCTAAAACAAATGTTGAAGAAAGTGGTGGATAGAGATGGAAAGGATTGGGACTGTCTACTTCCTTATCTGATGTTTGCTATTAGGGAGGTGCCCCAATCCTCTACGGGATTCTCCCCCTTTGAGTTACTGTATGGGAGACACCCAAGAGGGCTGTTGGATATTGCCAAGGAAACTTGGGAAAGTGAGAGTTCTCCCCACAGGAGTGTGATTGAGCAAGTCGCCCTGATGCAAGACCGAATTGCACAGGTAATGCCCATCGTGAAGGAACATTTGGCCCAAGCGCAGTTAGCACAGCAGAGAGTGTACAACCGTGGAGCCAAGACCCGTACCTTTTCCCCGGGGGATAGGATACTGGTACTGGTCCCTACGGTTGAAAGTAAATTCCTTGCCAAATGGCAAGGCCCCTACGAGATAATGGAAAAAGTGAGCGAAGTGAATTACAAGGTCAGACAACCAGGAAGGCGAAAGCCCGAACAGATCTATCACGTTAATCTGTTGAAAGCCTGGAGGGATAGAGAGTCCCTAGTCGCAGACACTTGGTCACCAGCTCAAACTGGTTGCGTGATTCCTGAGGTTGGAATCGCAGCCACCTTGTCACAACCCCAACAACAGGAGGTTAAGGAGTTTGTGCTTCGCAACAAGGAGGTATTCTCTGAGCTGCCGGGAAAAACATCTGGGGTAGAGCATGACATTATTACCTCGCCCGGTGAAAGGGTGAAGTTAAAACCCTATCGGATCCCAGAGGCCCGACGGGAGGCAATACGGGAGGAAGTACAGAAAATGCTGAACTTAGGGGTGATAGAGGAGTCCCAAAGTGATTGGTCTAGTCCCATTGTGTTGGTGCCTAAACCGGATGGGAGCTGGCGATTTTGTAACGATTTTCGTCAGTTGAACAAAGTTACAAAATTTGACACCTACCCCATGCCACGTATAGATGAGTTGATCGACCGGCTGGGAAAAGCCCGATACAGGACGACTCTTGACCTCACAAAAGGGTATTGGCAAATCCCCCTGGCCAAGTCGGCCAAAGAGAAAACCGCATTTGTAACCCCAGACGGGGCGTTCCAATATAAAAGAATGCCGTTCGGGTTACAGAATGCGCCGGCCACATTCCAGCGGAAAATGGACCAGATGCTGAGGCCCCATCGGAAGTATGCTGCGGCTTACCTGGATGACGTAATTGTCCATAGCACAGATTGGGCCTCACATCTGCCAAAAGTGCAAGCAGTCCTGGACTCTGTTCGGGAAGCGGGGTTTACGGCTAACCCCAAGAAGTGTACCATTGGGCAGGAGGAGGCCAAATATCTTGGGTACACCATTGGGAGGGGAGTAATAAAACCCCAACTCAACAAAGTCGAGGCCATCCAGAGTTGGCCACGTCCCAACAGCAAGAAGCAGGTACGAGCCTTTCTGGGAATCGCTGGGTATTATCGGCGATTCATTCCCCACTTTGCTTCTAAGGCTGTGCCCCTAACCAACCTGACGAAGGGGAAAGGGTCGGTCATGATTAAATGGACCCCCGAGGCTGAGGCAGCATTCCAATTCTTGAAACAAGCCTTATGTAGCCAGCCAGTGTTGTACTCACCCGACTTCTCTAAAGACTTTGTCGTACAAAGTGATGCGTCAGATGTGGGGTTAGGAGCAGTATTGTCCCAGGTCTGGAACGGGGAAGAGCACCCAGTCATTTACCTCAGCAGGAAGTTGAAGTCCCATGAGGTAAATTACGCCACCGTTGAAAAGGAGTGTTTAGCGGTGAAGTGGGCTCTAGATTCCCTTCGGTACTACCTGCTAGGTAGGCACTTTGACATGGTTACGGATCACGCTCCGTTAAAGTGGATAGCTCAAAACAAGGAAACAAATAGAAGAGTGAATAGGTGGTTCCTGGCCCTCCAGGAATTCAACTTCACAGTAAAGCATCGCCCTGGCGTTCAAATGGGGAATGTGGATGCTTTGTCTCGAGTACATGAATGCCTGATTGCTGGTGTTCCAACCCCGAGGTTAAAACAAGAGGGGGGGGTATGTGACAGCAGGAAGGTAAAGTCACCTGGTTGCATCCAGGGGGGTAGATATATTTCGCCCAGATTCAGGCTTTACGCCGACTTATACAACTAGGTGGAGAGTTGTATAAGCCCAGCTGGGGCTAGTGGGCTCATGGATGACTCATACCTCTAGGGAGAGTGTGGGGCGTCGTGCAGACAGGGAGTTGATGAGACCAGCTGAAGCTTGTCAGCTCATTTAGGCCTCTATAAGAACTCCCAGCTTCATTAGATGTTTGCTCATGCCTGGAAGCAGACCTGTGTGGACTTCCTGGAGAGAGTGAACCCTTGTGCGGTGAGACAAAGCCTGTGTGGCTATTTGCTTGGACATTTAAAACCAGGGACTTAGGGACTAGGACAGCACTAGGCTGATCCCAGTTGTTAGTTAGGAAACCTGTATGTTTAGTCAGAGGTCAAATTGACCAGGATTTATTTTGTTTATGTTTCTTTTGCTTTGCTGTGTTTTTGTCACTGTAAATAGAAAATAAACCGCACCTTTTTGATTTTGAAAACCACAACCTCCGTCTGCTGGGCCTGTTTTTGTGTGGGGAGCCCATCCCGGGGGTCACACACACCCGCTGCCGAGCTAACCCCCTCACACAATCTTCCGTAAATGTTATAGTCTCTTAGCATAGGCATTGCTCAGGGTGAACCTTCCTCACATACAAAATTCCTCCATAGGCCCAGGGACCACTCTAAACCAAGTCACAGGACCCTGCTAGGGCAGGGTCAAGGTTTCCCTGTCTGCTCTCAAGTGTCCTCAGTCACCACCCTGGCAGTTCAGACCTGCAGAGGGCTCTTAAGGGTAGCTCCATTACAGCACTACATCCATCCTTGATGATCAGGGGTGTCCTGCTTCCATACCCCAAGTGTACTAGGCCCCACCCACAGCTGGCATATAAAAACGCACTATTTCCACCCATTACATCATTAAAGGAAAGGCAACTATTAAAGGGGCACTAACACCTTCCAAAATGCTGACTCCATGAAGGTAGTGTCCTGGTTGGTATTCGAATACAACAAAAGGGTGATAATGTACAAGTGATTGGAGGAGGAATGCCAATATCCCTAACGATTACAACATACAACTAGACATTTCTGTATGGGACTTTCCAGGCATTCATGATATGCGTACACAGAAATCTAAAACTCATTTTTTATTATATATAGTAAATAGATCAAACTTTTCTTGTTGTGCATGTGAAAAACCCCACAAAGGCTGGCAATAACTACAGACAAAGAAAATATAATCCCAACACTCCAAAAACAAATAGATGTGTTAAAGAGGAAGTAAACCCGATATTTTTTTCTTTTAAATCTCTGCAAAAGAAAGGCATAATGAGCTAGTATGCATAGCATACTAGCTCATTATGAATGACTTACCTGAGATCGAAGCCCCCAAACTGCTCCTCGTTCCCCTCTGCCGCCGCCGCCATCTTGCCTCGATGTCCCTTCCGTGTATCGCTGCTCCGGCGCTGTGATTGGCCAGAGCGGCGATGACGTCACACGCATGCGCACGGGGCCGGCATTCTCCCATTCAGAAAACCGGCACTGCTCAGTGCGCCTGCGCCATTGTCTACGGCGCGCATGCGCCGTAGACATTGGTGCAGGGTTTTCTGCAAATATCTCCTTAACCGTGTAGGTTAAAGAGATATTTCTTGCACCTACAGGTAAGCCTTAATCTAGGCTTACCTGTAGGTGCAAGTTGTGTGGTTGGGTTTACAACCACTTTAAGTAAACTTGTCATTTAACAGAGTAAGAATGTGGGATACTTCAGACACATTTCAAGAAGAAAATTTGTTCGCTAACTAGGTAGCAGCCATGTGTGATGTGTCCGCCAGAAAGTCCCAGCCTGTGAGAGAGCATCATGGGAGAGTGTGATCAGGTAAATAATCAATGGGGGGAGAGGATTGGGACAGTTAACATTTACACTGCCATGACCATGACCACCAATATGGACAGGGGATAGGGGAGGTTAACACTTTCACTGCCATGACTATATTCACCAATGGAGGGGATTAAGGAGGTTAACACTTTCATTGCCATGCCCATGACCACCAATGTTTGGAGGGGAAATGTGTGGGTTAACACTTACTGCCATGACCACCAATAGTAGGGATGGGGGGGTTAACACTTTAACACTGGAGTCATCTATAAAGTCCCAGCCTGGGAGAGAGAGTGGCATGGGAGAGTATGATTAGGTAAGTGATCAAGGGGGCGAGAGGATTGAGTGGTTTAACACTTTCACTGCCATGACCATGACTACCAATGCGGGGGGGTAGAAGGGGAAGGCTAACACCTTCACTGCCATGACCATTACCTTAAGCCAGAAGGTCAGCTCCTCCTTCACCCGCTGCCAGGCCATTAACAAAGCACAGCGCGCTTTGCACATGTGCAGTAGGGAACTGGCTGTGAAGCCGCAAGGCGTCACTGCCGGTTTCCCTTAGCGGAGATGGTGGCGGCAGCACCCTAGGGCTGATTGGCTCGGGTGAAGACACAGCTGGATTCTTGAACAGCTAAGTGTCCTACTATTAAAAGTACAGTATTTGTAGCTGCTGATGTTTAATTGTTTCTGAAGGAGTCTGGAGCTCCGCTTTAACCCTTTCCTACGCCTGGGCTGGCTGTCAGAAACTAACTACATGCATTTCAACCTGCTTACAGGCACCAGCGGAGGACTCCAGAAGTGATTGCATATGAATATTTTTTATTTTTCATTTCCATCCAGTCGGTGGAAAATTGGGTCACGTTTTAGCATGTTTACTTGTCTATTCTTACATGTTCTGTTAAAAAAATATGAACTTAAAAATGTATTAATATTGAAAAAAAATATTGATCCAAAACTATAATTTAAAGTTTGGTCTTGCATGGTGAATACAAGATCAGAAATTTTTTGTTTGTTTGCATGTGTTAATTTTTGTTTGTTTGTTTCATTGCTAGGTATCAATTTTTGGAATTTAAGCCCCGTCTGTATCTGCTAGCAGACATTTGGAAAGCACATTTTAATATTTTTACATTACAGCTGATTTTTCTTTTTTGAGTTAACTATACTGACCTCTTGTGGCGTTAACAATATTTGCCATAAATTTGTAAAACTAACATCTGGATTTTCATTTGGGATGTTTGGTTAACTGTGCAATAGTACTTTTTTTTAATTATCATGCAACTTTACATCTTAATTAATGCTTTATGCTCTAAAAATTTTAATAGAAGAAAAATAAGGTGATATTGAGAGAATTAAAATTGTTATAAATATCACTTGTTTTTTTCTTTAGTTTTTGAATTGAGCAGGTTCAAATTATAACCCTTTCCACGTTTGTATGGCTGTCTTTATCCCCACTAGGTAAATTCACCTCTTGTTATTACTATTGTCCAGAGACAGAAACTAATGGGGAATCCAAGATTTTACCATTCTCAACAGAACAAGTGGTGAGGGGAGATCTTGCAATGGAGAATCTGTGCAGGTGAAAACGTATGCCCCGTACACACGGTCAGACTTTTTACCGGCCAAAATCACATCAGAATTCCGACGGAATTCCATCGGAGTAAAAGATAATATGTTCTCTATCTAAACTCAGACGGAATTCCTCGGAATTTCTGATAGAAAAACTCAGATGGGGCATACACATGGTCGGAATATCCGATGGAAAAAGTCTGTCGGTCCGATCGTGTGTACGGGGCATAAGAAAATCAGATTCCCTATAAAGATTCATCCATTACATCTCTAGGACAGCCTTCTGCTACTTCATCCTCAACTAGAATAATTTTTTTTGGCTATGCATACAATTTAAGATAGATGTAAACCCAATCACTGAAATCTCATATAAGCTTTATCATGATAAAGTAATTTCAAGAGTTGCTTTTAATAACTTTTAACTATGAAGCTTTTACCACTTCAGCCCTGGAAGAATTGGCTGCCCAAGGACCGGGCCATTTTTTTGCGATTCGGCACTGCGTCGCTTTAACTGACAATTGCACGGTCGTGCGACGCTGTACCCAAACAAAAGTGATGTCCTTTTTTTCCAACAAATAGAGCTTTCTTTTGGTGGTATTTGATCACCTCTGCAGTTTTTATTCTTTGCGCTATAAACAAAAAAAGAGCGACAATTTTGAAAAAAAAAACACAATATTTAGTACTTTTTGCTATAAAAAATATCCAGATTTAAAAAAAATATATTTTTTTTTTCCTCGGTTTAGGCCGATATGTATTCTTCTACATATGTTTGGTAAAAAAAATCGCAATAAGCGTATATTGATTGGTTTGCGCAAAAGTTATAGCGCCTACAAAATAGGTTTAGTTTTATGGCATTTTTATTATTAATTTTTTTACCAGTAATGGCGGCGATCTGCGATTTTTATCAGGACTTCGACATTGTGGCGGACACATCGGACACTTTTGACACATTTTTGGGACCATTCACATTTATAAAGCGATCATTGCTATAAATATGCACTGATTACTGTAAAAATGTCACTGGCAGGGAAGGGGTTAACACTAGGGGAGATTAAGGGGTTAAATGTGTTCCCTAATGTGTGTTCTAACTGTAGGGGGGATGGGACTGACTACGGGAAGAGATTGATCGGTGTTCATACATTGTATAAACACACGATCAGTAGGGTGACCACATTTCCAAACTGCCATTCATTTTTGATACTTGTGCCCCATCAAATGCTGCCAGTGTGCCCATCAATTGGCGCTACTGTGCCCCATCAGATGCTGCCAGTGTGCCCATCAATTGTCGCTACTCTGCCCCATCAGATGCTGCCAGTGTGCCGATCAATTGTCGCCACTGTGTCCCATTAGATGCTGCCAGTGTGCCCATCAATTGTCGCTACTATGCCCCATCAAATGCTGCCAGTGTGCCGATCAATTGCCGCTACTGTGCCCCATCAGATGCTGCCAGTGTGCCGAACAATTGTCGCTACTGTGCCCCATCAAATGCTGCCAGTGTGCCAATCAATTGCCGCTACTGTGCCCCATGATCAAATGCTGCCAGTGTGCCCATCAATTGCCGCGACTGTGGCACTGTGCCCCATCAGAGGCTGCCAGTGTCAATTGCCGCTATTTTTCACCTGATCTGCTCCGGTTCCATTTGCTCACCTTTTAATCTGGACTGGTCTCGGTCTGGTCTGGTGGTGGTGGAGTAAGCAAACTTCAGCACTGGTCTTCTCTTCGCTGGTTCCCTGGTCCAGGCAGGCAGGCAGTCAGGTCGCTCGAGAAGGAGCCAGGAGGAGGTCGGAGATGTCGCGGCCCCGGGCTGCAGCCTGAAATGCACTGCAGCTGCGGGAGGTCGGGACCGGGAACAGCTGAGCCAAAACGGGGATCTAAGGCTAGCCAGCACTGGCACTGCAGAATGCCGCCGCCCACCGACTGTGCCGAGAGGTCACTGGAGGTGGATGTCGGAGGACTCGGAGTCAGCGGTGAGTGACTGATGCTGCTCTCTCTGCTGCTGCTGCCGCGGCCAGAGGAGGAGGAGAGGAGGTGGGGGGAGTGGACTCGAGTCGAAGAGCGCAGTGCAGCACTGTGAAAAAGGCCTTGTTCCCTCGGCCGGCCGCCTCCCTCTGCAAATGTGTCGTCACCGGTTGCTACACGCCAAGCGGTCATCGCAACCGCCGGGCACTCGCAACGGCTCAGGGGGCACACCTCGTGCAGTCGCGCGCCTCCGGTGGCACCTTAAAGAGCCGACGTACAGCTACGACGGCTCGCGCAGGGGGGCCAGCCTGCTGCAGTATAACTGTGGCAGCTGGTCCGGAATCGGTTAAGGGCCAGTTCACACCAAAACGTGGTTTGGGAAAGGCGCGTTCCGTGCAGATTTCCGGCATTGTGTTCAAACGCACTGCCCTTGCGATCTGCACGTAAGTGCCAATGTATTGCTAATAGCTACCCAAACACAGATTGCAAACACAGTGCACACTCAGAAACATTTTTATTTTTCATTTTTATTTTGATAATTAATGGTATATGCTTCTTAACATCATATTGGAATTTTGTATTAATTATGGGTGTATATGTATAAGTAAGTATTATTGCAAAGGAGTGTCACAGCACTGCTTTTCACATATATAGATGTATAGTGATGTTAGAGTGTCACTGAGTGATTGCACCGTAAATTATAAGGCACTTAGTTTAGAGTGTGCCTGTCCAGGTTATAAAAAAGGTTTGATCACTTTAGGATCATGAGGGGTTGTACCTGTTGCCGAAATACAGTTTCTATGTTCAGAGTATAGCTGCATGTGGAGAGAGAAAAATCAAACGAGTTGTGTCGTATCAATAATTAACTCCCTTCCTGGTTAGTAGTACATTTTAACAAGAAACTAGCTTATGTAATGGCTCTGTTGACTTTTAATCTTCTGTAGTACCAGGCAGGTAAGAGAGCTGTTCTGTAGTCAGCATGATACTTTGCTATACTTTGCATCGCTATACATTCTGCTACCTCATATTCAGAAAAAGACAGTCTCTCTCATGCTCAATGGTTAGTTTTAGACACAGCGTAATACATTTTTGGGTAGACCCAGTGGAAGGACAAGGTAATCCAGTGTCCAGGGAAAAGATGCAAAACCGTGGCCCTTTCTTTCTCGTACATCACGGGACACAGAGCGACATAGTCATTACTAATGGGTTATATAGATACCGTCAGGTGCTGGCACTGGCAACTTCCAAAACCGGAAGTACCCTCCCCTATATAAGCCCCTCCCATCCGGGAGCACCTCAGTTTTTTGCCAGTGTCTAAGGTGTTGGCCAAGAAGAAACATGTGTTTTTCACTGAGCTTGCGTACAGGTTCTTTTGGGCCTCAGTAAGCTATTCCGGATCCGACCAAAAAAGCTTCATAGCTAAACGGTCGGTACCCGGGCCTTGCAGAGAAGAGCAAGGTTTTGCCTGTAATGCTTCTCTTAGGAGAGCTGGACCCTGGGATCCAGAGCTCTGGTCATACCCACGACCAAGATGTTTTCTGTGCAGGGTGCTATACAGGTCCAGGGGAGTGGAAACCTTGGGAACCCGGTCCCTGAAGGTTTGATTACAATGCCTGCCGTGATAGGTGAAGTTTGGGCTTTTGTGGACCAAACAAAGTCCTGCGGCGGGGAACAGGTAAGTGGGGGCCCCCAGGAACTTGGTTCTATTGGGGGACCCCCAAGCCTAATTTGTCTTTCTGTCTGTTACCTAACGGTATTCCCGCTAATATTCTGTGTATGCCTGTTACTACTGAGAAAATGTAAAAATTTTAATAGTAGGCAAGAAAAAAAAAAAAATGTAAGACCGCGGTACCTGTGTTAGACACTAGAGGCCGCTATGGTTCTTTTTCTTGTAATGTGGATTTTTTTCTTCCAGAATCAAATCCAGGCAGTTGGTATGTTCTCTGCTGGGAAGCTGTCTCCTCTGCCCTGTTGCTGCGCTCATCCATCCCCGGGCCCTGCGGCAAAGGGACCCTGGCTCCCATCTAGCTCCTTGTTGTTTTCAAAAAAGGCGCCGAAGGCGCACGTGCCCGCGCACGAGCACGTGCACGCGCCTCTATTCATAGAGGCGATCTGGAAAAAGGGGCGGAGCGGGTGGATGACGCTCAGGTGTGCGCCGCGGCGCTACTGCGCATGTGCGGGCGTCCAGCGTGTTTTGAAGCACATTATAGCTGGCTGTTGAAGTGCACAGACAGAGCTAGCAACAATATAAAGGCACATAGAGGCGGTTGATGCAGGCATCCCCAAGAAAGGCACTTTAGTAGACACCAACTGTGATATAGCAGCAATTGTGCTAGACTATTCTCAGTAAAAGTGGTGTATTACGGCTGGAATACCTCAGCTTTAGGCTTAGGAATATGCCGTCCAGAAGCTCCGGAACTGAATCTTCCAGGAAGCGAAGGGGGTCTCATCGGGCTCTGAGGATCTTGGGCATACTTCTGCTGCACCAGTCTCCCCTGAAGTTCAGAGGTAAGTGACCGTAGAGACCCCGCAGGGGTACTTGGTACTGTGGCTGTCCTCAGTTCACCTGCTCCTGTGTATGTAACAGAGGAGGTTTTTTCCTCAGCTCTGGGAGGATTAGAGAGAGATTGTCAACATTGATCGGTGCCTCCCTGTCAGGGAAAGCACGCCCGATCTCCGTCTCCTCCTTCAGAGTGCCTGTTAGCAGAGCAACAGTCCCATACAGGGATCAACCTGCCTGAAGGGGATCAGGATGAGGTTGATTCTGTTATAGAGGAATCAACAGTGGGGGAACCTTTTCTCAGCATCTCAAGCTGAAAGATTATGGGTTCAGTCTCTGACTAACATGGTCCGATCAGCATTTAAAAATGCACCTTGCGGAACCATCAACCACTACTGTATCCTCGTTGGGGTCGCTAGAAGCCCCCAGACTGTCTGTTCTTCTCCACTTCACCCTTTGCTGAAAGGGCTCATTTACCAGGATTGGGAACATCCTGAGAAAATATTTATTCCCCCAAGAGATTTCCGGTGGTCTATCCCATGGAGGATAAGTTCATCAAAAAAAAAAAAAAAAAAATGGAAGGTCCCTACAGTGGACGCAGCCATCTCTTGTATGTATAAATCACTCACATGTCCAGTGGATAATGTCCAAATGTTCAAGAACCCAATAGATAAAAGATTGGAGTCCTTATGAAAATCTGCTTCTTTCTACAGCAAGCTTGGTGACACAACCAGCAGTAGCAGCTATTTGGGTCTGCTAAGCAGTGAAGGATCAGTTGAAACAGGTCTTGAGGGACTTGACAGATCAGCAGGCTTTGCCCTAGCTGATCTACCTAGAGCCTTAGGCTTTGCGGTTGACGCCATAAAGGATTCAGTCCATCAGGCCTCCCGCCTTACGCTGTCTATAGTACATATGCGTAGGCTCCTATGGCTCAAAAACTGGTCTGCTGAAGCTCCCTGTAAAGAATGGCTGGTTAGCGTCCCATTTCATGGTGAACGCTTATTCAGGGAAAACCTGGACAAATATATCCAGAAAATTTCCAGCGGTAAAAATACGCTCTTGCCGGTTAAAAACAGAGTTAGAGGTCCCTCTTTAAGAGGCCTGCTTCTCCAGTCCCTGGGGCATCGGCTGTGTAACAGTTCCGACGGCCTCCTCGGTCAATTCCCGGGGGTAAAAAACAGGGACAATAGCAGGGTAATGAGAAACCCTGGGTCAGGGGAGGTACAAAACCTCCCCCAAAGTTAAATTCATTGAAGCCCCCACTCAGTCGGGTGGGGGGAGGACTCCAGTTGTTCGCAAGAGACCTGGCGGGACACGATCAAGACAGATAGGTGCTCTCCGCAGTATGTTTGGGATACAGTTTGGAGTTAAAAGACTCTCCTCCTTCCCATTTTTGAGGTCAAACGTGCCAAGGGATCCCCGGAAGAGAGAGTCCCTCCTGTTGGCACTAGAACAACTATTGCTCCAAGGAGTAATTATGGAGGTTCCCCTGGAAGAATGAGGGTTCGGGTTTTACTCAAACCTCTTTACAGTCCCGAAGCAAACGTGGACGGGAGGCCCATATTAATTCTAAAAGGGCTATACAAATTCCTGTATATCAGGACTTTCCGATGGAGTCGATCCGATCGGTGGCCACTGCCCTACAAGGGGAGGATTGGTTAGCCGCGATCGACATCAAAGATGCTTATTTGCACATTCCCATCTTTCCAGTCCACCAAAAATTTCTACGCTTTGCAGTAGAAGGGCGCCATTTTCAGTTCAGAGCCTTACCCTTCGGTTTGGCCACAGCACCACGAGTGTTTACAAAAGTTCTGGCCCTTTATTGGCCAATCTAAGAACACAAGGTGTAATGATAATGGCATATCTAGATGACTTGTTGCTGATAGACCACTCAGTGAAAAAACTAGACGTGGTCGTTCACAAGACAATCAAGTATCTGGAATCTCACGGTTGGATTATCAACCGAGACAAGTCAGCCCTAAAAACCAGTCAAAAGTCTGGAATACTTGGGGCTAAGGTTGGATTCAGACAAGACGAAAAAGGGAACGGCGCCCTCTAAATGCAGCAAGTAAAAACAGTTTTTAATTAAAGAGTTAAAATACACTCACATTTGAGCAGTGGTAATCGAGCGTGTCAGGGGTTGACAGGAACTTCATCCGCAGATCCTCAGGGGTGATGGTGGTTTCACGGGCAGTTGGGCTGGAGTCCTCGATCCTGTGTCTCTTCCTGCACTGGTTGTTGAGCAGCGCCGGCCGGAAACTTCGATCTGGACTGTGTGTGCTCCGTGGGGCATCAGACTAGCCTGATGAAGGGACACGCATGTCCTGAACGCGAAGCACCTCCCGCATACCTCTGACCCGGAAGTGATGACCCCAGGACCCCACGGAGCACACACAGTCCAGATCGAAGTTTCCGGCCGGCGCTGCTCAACAACCAGTGCAGGAAGAGACACAGGATCGAGGACTCCAGCCCAACTGCCCGTGAAACCACCATCACCCCTGAGGATCTGCGGATGAAGTTCCTGTCAACCCCTGACACGCTCGATTACCACTGCTCAAATGTGAGTGTATTTTAACTCTTTAATTAAAAACTGTTTTTACTTGCTGCATTTAGAGGGCGCCGTTCCCTTTTTCGTCTTGTCTGTTCCAGAGCCTCTTCTAGCTTCCAATCTGAACTGGCAGCCATCTAATCATTTTCAGCAAATCTCGCCCTAAACTGTTCTTCCATACATGGACATACATATTTACTACTGAACTATTAATAACTGAGCTTTCACAACTCCACCCAGTGCATTACCCCTCCCCCCTCCTTTCCTTCGTTATAGACTTCTATACAGCCCTTTCCAAAGTGCGCCATACCAAACCAAACTTTGTAAGGTTGGATTCAGGCCAGAGAAAAATATTCTTGCCTCGAGGAAAGGTGTTGTCTTTGAAAGATTTGATCCACTTAGTGGATACAAAAAAGACAGCCGTCCATACGCCTGTATATGAGGCTGCTGGGAAAAATGGTGGCATCATTCGAAGCAGTACCCTACGGTCAATTCCATTCAAGGAATTTGCAAGGGGCCATACTGTCAGCCTGGAACAAAAAAGTTCAGGCCCTAGACTTACAATGTCCTTGTCCCCTTCCGTTCGCAAGAGCCTCCGTTGGTGGTTGGTTCCCCAGAATCTGGAAAAAAGGAAATCCTTCAGTCCGATTTCTTGGAAGGTGGTCACTACAGATGCCAGCCTTATAGGCTGGGGAGCAGTACTGGAGCAATGGTCTCTCCAGGGCAGATGGTCGGATGCAGAAAAGGCCCTGCCCATCAATCTCTTAGAGATACGAGCAGCCCGGTATGCCCTAGTAGCATGGACATCCAAACTCTAAGGGTCCCCTGTCAGAATTCAATCAGACAATGCCACAGCAGTGGCATATATCAATCATCAGGGGGGCACCAGGAGTCGTGCAGCCCAGAGGGAAGTAAATTACATCCTGAAATGGGCAGAAAGATATGTCCCAGCCATATCTGCGGTATTTATTCCAGGAGTGGAGAATTGGAAGGCGGACTTTCTAAGTCGCCAGCAATTATGCCCAGAGGAAGGGTCCCTTCACCCCGAGGTTTTCTGGACAATATGTCAGCGGTGGGGAACATCGGATGTAGATCTTCTAGCATCCAGATTCAACGCAAAGGTGGACAGGTTTGTCTCTCGGACAAGGGATCCCCTAGCTTGCGGCTCGGATGCCCTAGTGTTCCCTTGGGATCAGTTCAAGCTGATATATGCATTCACACCGCCACAATGGTTACCTCGATGACTCCGCAGAATCAGGGTAGAAAAGGAACCAGTGATTCTGGTGGCTCCAGCGTGGCCCCGAAGAGCGTGGTACGCGGAGATTGTAAAATGTCAGTGGGGAGTCCTTGGTCTCTCCCACGTCGTCCGGACCTGCTTTCGCAAGGACCGATATACCACCCTTCCTTACCAGCCCTAGGTTTGACGGCCTGGCTATTGAAGCCCACATTCTAAAAAAGAGAGGGCTCTCTAATCCTGTGGTATCTACCATGATCAATGCCAGGAAGCCGGTATCCAGGCAGATCTACTATAGAATCTGGAAGGCGTACATCGCGTGGTGTGAGGCCAAGAAATGGCATCCACATAAGTACGTAATAGGTAGGATTCTGGACTTCCTACAGTGGGCTGTAGATAGGAAGCTTGCCTTGAGTACTATCAAGGGTCAGATTTCGGCCTTGTCAATATTTTTTCAAAGGCCCTTGGCTTCGCATTCACTAGTCAAAGCCTTTATACAAGGAGTGATGCGTATTAGTCCTCCGGTTAATATTCCCATATGTCCATGGGATCTAAACTTGGTTCTGTCGGTTCTACAGAAACAACCATTTGAACCATTACATCATATTTCTTTGGTGCTTCTCACCAGGAAATTGATTTTTCTAGTAGCCATTTGTTCGGCTAAAAGAGTGTCGGAATTAGCAGCTATGTCCTGTAAGGAGCCATATCTGGTTATCCATAAGGATAGAGTAGTGTTACGTCCTCATCCAGCCTTTCTTCCTAAGGTGGTATCGAGGTTTCATTTGAACCAAGATGTGGTTCTTCCTTCTTTTTTCCCCAAACCTACTTCGGTAGAGGAAAAGTTATTGCATTCTTTGGATGTAGTAAGAGCAGTTAAAGCTTATCTAAAGGCCACTGCTCAGATTCGCAGAACGGATACTTTGGTTATTCTGCCGGAAGGCCCCAGAGAGGGTCAGGCAGCGTCAAAATCTACTTTAGCCAAGTGGATTCGACAGGTCATAATACAAGCCTATGGCTTGAGAAGGAGACCGCCTCCATTCAAAGTTAGAGCGCACTCCACGAGAGCAGTTGGAACTTCATGGGCAGTGCATCACCAGGCCTCCCTGGCTCAAATCTGTAAGGCCACAACATGGTCTTCAGTACACACGTTTACTAGGTTCTACCAGGTGGACGTTAGAAGTCAGGAGGATGTCGCCTTTGGGCGCAGTGTGTTGCAGGCCGCAAAAGATCCTCATGTCTGATAGCGCTCAGCTTATATATGGTGTATCCCCCCCCTCATTAGGCATTGCTTTAGGACATCCCATTAGTAATGACTATGTCGCTCTGTGTCCCGTGATGTACGAGAAAGAAAATAGGATTTTTATAACAGCTTACCTGTAAAATCCTTTTCTTGGAGTACATCACGGGACACAGAGCTCCCGCCCCTCTTTGGGGACACTTATTGCTTTGCTACAAAACTGAGGTGCTCCCGGATGGGAGGGGCTTATATAGGGGAGGGTACTTCCGGTTTTGGAAGTTGCCAGTGCCAGCACCTGACGGTATCTATATAACCCATTAGTAATGACTATGTCGCTCTGTGTCCCGTGATGTACTCCAAGAAAAGGATTTTACAGGTAAGCTGTTATAAAAATCCTATTTTCAGTTTATTACATATAAGTCATTGCCTTTATAGGTGTAGCACTACCCCCGTAGGAGCTGCTGGTTATAAATTTGGGTCTTGCCATTACCTGTCTGTTCCACCGTATCCGTCATAGGGGTCCCATTGAAGAGTTTTCACAGATGTCAGCACCAACACATAGTCTCTTTTCAATGGTTTTATTTAAAGAAATGGCAATTAGAGGGATGGAGGGTTAGGGGAGATTCGGGTACCTTGCCTTGCGGATCATGGGTACTTCTTAATCCAGAGGACAAACAGTCTCCACACTGGATATAGCAACCACCGGATAGGCCTCTCTCACTGACCTAGCAGCCGATGTGATGCTCGGCCAAAAGTCTCTGCCACAGACTTGAAGAATATAAATAGTCTCTAGCCGCAGAAGCAAAGCCGGCGGCCTCCTCTGTAGCGATGCCCGTGGCCCAGTCCTTCCGGTAGGCACGGAGTGGCATGGTGGGTTGCTCTACGGCAAACAGGTACTCCCCACAATGTAGGCACCGAACAAATTGACGGGGCTTTACAGCCAATTCTTCGCACCTGTTGCACAGCATCCCTAGTGCTTCCACATCTCCAATCACGTAAAGTACGAACCGACCATACGGTTTCAACCGAATGCCAGTATCCGTCAGCGTATTTCTAGGCAGCATGGCACTTGTAGCGGTACCCACAGGAGACATCCTGGGCCCCATAGCAGACTGCATCGCTGGAACTAGAGACATGGCGGTACTGCGACTTCTCAGTTGAGTGGTGGACACATACGTGGTGTCTCACGCAGAAAAGCAGGCGGGAACTCCTCTCCCTTGTCTCCTCAGTTACGTAGTTCGTGGCTTTGCGGATCACGGATACTTCTTAATCCAGAGGACAAACAGTCTCCACACTGGATATAGCCACCACCGGATAGGCCTCTCTCACTGACCTAGCAGCCGGTGCGATGCTCGGCCAAAAGTCTCTGACACAGACTTGAAGAATATAAATAGTCTCTAGCCGCAGAAGCAAAGGCAGCGGCCTCCTCTGTAGCAATGCCCGTGGCCCAGTCCATCCGGTAGGCACGGGGTGGCATGGTGGGTTTCTCTACGGCAAACAGGTACTCCCCACAATGTAGGCACCGAACAAATGGAGTGGGGTTTACAGCCAGTTCTTCGCACCTGTCCTCCCCTGGTCTCCTCAATTGCTCGGCTTCTTCCCGCAGGCAAGACAGCAAAGGACCACCCCTGATTAGTAGGCTCCAGAAACTCCTGGGCCTACTTCCAGTAACGAGGTCTCAGGCCAGCCGGCCCCGAGGCAGGAAACTGCTACGGCACACGTTAGGCCAGGAGGGCCATCAGGTCAGAGAGACCCAGAAGACAGTGTCTGTCCCTTAAGTACCCTCTCCCAGAATGCACAGCAGGGAGACCAATCCCACTGAGCCGTTTATGGGCAAGAGGTACCCAATACATCCAGCCTGCTGCATTTCCACCCTGACCTGCGGTGACAGCGACACCCACAGTCAAGTGGAAAATGTGCAACACAGCTGGACTGGAACAGAAACCAGAAATTTACACAATTATTCTGAGCTAAACTACAGCTCAGACAACTAAATTTACAAATAGCGCCCACCCAATAGGAGCAGGGCGCTACAAGGACAAGAAAATATTTAACACATTTTAAGAAAAATTGATTTAATTAAGTCAGTTGCCCCTCCTGCCTCTCGCACACTTGTTGGGGCCCTGAGTATGTACATATATTACTGAAGCAGTGAGTATGTAGGCAGGTGCAGTTAGCTAGTCTGCCATTAGGTGGCTCTGTGTCATCAGGTGCTAGGCCTCTTTTTAGGTAGAGACCTCCAACAGTGATGTCATGGGTGAGTCAGTGCCTAGATGTAAGCCAGGCTGGGAGGAGCCTGAGTACACTTGGGGCATGGGAACCAAAAGCCCCACACCAGCACAGATATAACCAGCAAGTGGAGGCCCTGGACAGGGCAGGAGGCCAGGGAAAAGTAGACCTGCACCCAGGAGAACCAGCTGTAGACTTTCATACCCATATGGAGGTGAGGGATGGGGCGGATTGCAAAAGGCCTTTTAGGCGAGGCCAAGAGTTTCTTGTGTGTGGCTACTTCCCTGGCGGGTCCTAGGAGAGGTGTACCTATGGAGTAGGTGACTACAGAGAGCACAGTCCTGTAAGTACTAATGACCCCAGGTGGAAAGGGAGACTCTTAGGGGGGAGATGGCTTCTAAAAGTGCTGCATATGCTTTCACATGTGACTACTGTGGACTATCCACTAAATGTAATTGACTATGAATTGTCAAGCAACTCTGGAATTTTTATCAATTAACAAAATAGAAAATAAATGAACAGAAGAGAAATCCAATTCAAATCAATATTTGGTGTGTCCACCCTTTGCCTTCAAAACAGCATCTGTCTCTTCATGTAATCCCAGACAGACTCGATGTTAAGATCAGGACTCTGTGGGAGCCAAACCCACTGAAGATTGTTCTTAATAACATTGGCTGTATGTTTGGAGTCGTTGTCCTGCTGCAGAATACATTTGGGCCCAATCACACGCCTCCCTGATGATATGGCATGATGGATATGGATCTGCCTGTATTTCTCAGCATTGAGGACACCATTGACAAACAAACAAAAGATTTCCCAGTACACTTACCAGCCAGTCTGCAAAACAATCAAATTGACCCTGTCTAACAATTTACGGTAAAAACAGGGTTTTGCAAATATATGCGTAAGCTGCAGTGCCCAAGTCAAAGCTCCTCTGCATACTGCAGTCCTAACTCTATAATTTTTCTGAGTCTCCTAAATAGGAGCACATATAGCAGTGGATAGATTAAGGGTAGGTATGCCTGAAGAGAGCCAACATCTCCTTAAAGGCAATGAGACGCACGTGATGCCCAGCAAGAGTACAATGGCAGGAAAGGCATCCAGCGCGTCGCAGTACCCAGTTCCGAGGATACCATTAATCCTGACTAAATCCCCATTTCCAGAAATGCAGCCCCAAACTTGCAAGGAACCTCCACTATACTTCACTGTTGCCTGTAGACACCAGGGGTGTTGCTAGGTGGGAAAAAGACCAGGGGCTTCAGCCCGGAGGTAAAGCCGGGGGGGGGTGAGGTGGGGTTGTCGGGGGTTGGGCTCGGGGAGGGTGATAGGCTCACTTGCTTAACACTGATCTACTTGACCTATCTGACACATACACTGACCTACCTAACATACACTGACCTACCTGACATACATGACTGACCTGACTGACATACATGACTGACCTATCTGGCATACACAGATTGTTACTGCTCAGCCTTACCTGTAGTGTACGAGTACACTCATCCCGGGCCCCGGCATTCACCACTATTCAGACAACCCTGCAGGCACCAGGCAGCCAGAGCCAGGATAGAAGGAGCTGCCCGCCCATTAACACAGAGCGAGCGGCTCAGCTGGGATCTCCCAATGCCCAGTGCGGCCGCAGTGTCATTCCTGCCTCCTCCTGGACCCGGCAGCGCCTATGATGGACGTCACATGTCTCACGGTCTCGGCATTGGACAAGTGTGACGTCCATCATAGGAGCCAGGTCCCGGAGGCGGGACTTTTTGTATGTCACCTGGCCGCGCTGGCAGGAGATCGTTCCCTGTTGCCGCGGCTCGGTGCTAATAATGCATTGACATGGCAGGAAAGAGGCTCTCTGGACCTGATGGTGTGGGTGAGGATGTTGCCCACCAGGGCTTCCCCAAGGACAGTGGGCTTGAGAGCTCTCTTATTACCATCAGGGTAGAGCTCCATTGAGAGTGTGCCCTGGAGAACCTACTAGAGTGAGAGGTCAGCTCTTACAAGCTGTTTCCCGATACCAGCGGGGAAGCAGACACTTGTACCACCAGAGATGGAGCTGCCAGGTACAGAGGTGGCGAGTTCCCAGTTCAAGAGGAGGAGAACAAAAAGTGGCCTGGGGCTTTGTCGAATGGCTCTACAGGTGCTGCTACAGTAGAGGAGCCAGGAGGATCTGTGCCCCATGCTGCATCACCTGCGTTATCAACATCAGTGCCCACCACTGTTTCACCTGAGAGGGGGTGTTATTGCAAGGTCCTTAATAGACATGTGCACAACATAAAAATTTGTTTCGTTTGGTTTTGTTTCTGTGCGTTTCCGTTGATTCGTAACGATTTGTAATTTCGTAAGACGTGGGTTATCATATTCGGACTCTTTCGTATTTCCATAAGGGTTATTTTTCTGTTGATTCGTTTTTCCGTTAGTCTAATTTTCGTTGATTTGAAATTCGTATTTACGTTATATTTTATATTCGGCCGCGTTCATATTTTCGTAAGAACTATATTTTCGTTGATTTGCAATGATTCGTATTTTCGTGTCTAATTTCCATTGATTGGAAAATCTTACTTTTGTAGATTTAATTACATTTGTACTTTCGTTAGAATACATTTTCCGTTTATTCAAAACACTACTCGTCGTAATTTTGTAATTCGTACTTTCGTGAGATTGACTGGCTCATTTATTCGTACTTTCGTAACATTGTTTTCGTAGATTAGTAATCGGGGCATAATTCGTAATTTTACATAATGTGTCAGAATAGGAGAAAACAAAAATATGTCAGAGATATTACAAAATACAAATATAGAAATTAGAATCTAGACAGAGTATGCTTAAAGGGGTTGTAAAGGTTCATTTTTTATTTTCTAAATAGGTTCCTTTAAGCTAGTGCATTGTTGGTTCACTTATCTTTTCCTTAGCTTTCCCTTCGAAATATTTTTTTTCTTTGTTTTCTTTGTCTGAATTTCTCACTTCCTGTTCCTCCTCAGTAAGCTGTTCTGGCTGACTCCACACCACTCGGATGATGGTGTGAAGTTTAGTGAGGAGAAACAGGAAGTGAGAAGTTCACACAAAGAAAAAAAACATTTAGAAGGTAAATAGAAGGAAAAGGTAAGTGAACCAACAATGCACTAGCTTAAAGGAACCTATTTAGAAAATAAAAAACAAACCTTTACAACCCCTTTAAAGAAACAAATAATTTCTCTCTCACAAGTCACAACTTTACTCACAAATCCAACCTACCCAACCACAACCTATCTGGACTGTGGATGGAATGCACTGCAGTCTAACACAGAAAAACACACAAGGGAATAAGAAACAAGCTCATTGGGGGAAGAGACAACCTCTTTAGGGGAAGGGACAAGCTTACTGCCCATTGGCCAACGTCCAGAACTAATTCAGAACTAACAAAATAGAATTGAATTTTTTTAGAATTTTCGTTGTTTTGATTTCCGTTTTCCGAAAATTCTGAATTTTTTTTTCGTTCATTTTGATTTTCGTTAATATGGATCTTTGTTCGTTATTTTCGTTGTTTTGTTTTACGTTTTCCGAATATTCGTAATTTCGCGTTTTCATTCATTTTGATTTTCGTTATTTTTTGATCTTTGTTCGGTATGTTTTCGTTTTTTACTTTTTCGTATTTTGGCTGTTTCAAATTTACAAAATTCGTATTTTCGTTGTTTTCCATATTCGTTCTTTTCGATATATCGTTGTTCGTTTGTAATTTTATCAAACCGTTCGTTTATTCGTATGTTTACGAATCAACGAATATAACGAATTTTGACGAATAACGAATTCGTAACTAAACGAATTGCACATGTCTAGTCCTTAATCCATGGCATCCTCCCTACATGGAGTTGGAGGAGAAGGAGGAGACCTGCAGTGCCCCCAAGACCCCTGACGTCCACCATCTTATCTGCTACCAGGATAGGGGCAACGCCGCTACCTGACAAGGTTATTGTGGCTTCAGCCCTGAATGATTACGAATAATTGGTAGCTCCATGAAAACAAAATGGACTTGAGTTCCCTTATCTCTCGGAAGCTTTATTCCAAATTTTGCAAGCCCTATGGCAACAGTGATGTGAGACTGCTGGGATCATATGCAAGTGCCCAAATGCCACAGGGTGCTCGTGGAGGAGACTGCTACCTCTACTAAGTTCCATTGCCTGTACAGGGAGTAGAACTATGGGAAGCACATTTATGTAGGTAAAGCAGTTGTTGCCTGTCCCAACGCTGAGAACATCCGCTATTATGTTGTTCGGCCGGTTCGGGTATGGAGGAGTGAAGGGAGTACCCGGACCCCAAATGCTACTTATAGTGTTGTTATCTAATGCCATTGTCTTTGCCCTAATATGTTATATGTAGCATTATGCATATCAGTTTTTGCATTCTGTGTTTGTGATTAGGGATGAGCTTCGTGTTCGAGTCGAACATACGTTCGACTCGAACATCGGCTGTTCGATCGTTCGACGAAGATCGAACGATTTGGGCCGTTCGCGCCAAATTCGAGTGACGCGAACGGCCCACAATGCACTACGCCATCGCAGTGTCATCCAGGCGCTGTGATTGGCCAAGCATGCACTGTGACCCCGCATGCTTGGCCAATCACAGCGCCGGCAGCGAGGAGAGCAATGATTGGCCACAGGCAGGATGCCTGTGGCCAATTATTGCTGAGGGTGTTTAGTACACGCCCCACACTATAAAAGGCCGCCAGCACGGCGGCCTAGTGTAGTGTGTTCCGGAGCAGGGAAAGAGAAGCATAGGCAGGGACAGTGACATTTAATTTTTTTTGCTTAACCTGGATTCCTTTAGTTTAGGGAAAGAGAAGGATAGGTAGGGAGAGTGTCAGTGTGTTTTACTGTGCGAATCCTTGTTTCTAGGGACAGGGAAGGACAGTGAGGGAATTCTCCTTGTGCTATAGTGTGCTTTAAAAAAAAAAAATTTCTAGGGACAGAAAACTATAGGTAGGGAGAGTGTCAGTGTGTTTTACTGTGCGAATCCTTGTTTCTAGGGACAGGGAAGGACAGTGAGGGAATTCTCCTTGTGCTATAGTGTGCTTTAAAAAAACATTTTTTCTAGGGACAGAAAACTATAGGTAGGGAGAGTGTCAGTGTGTTTTACTGTGCAAATCCTTGTTTCTTGGGACAGGGAAGGACAGTGAGGGAATTCTCCTTGTGCTATAGTGTGCTTTAAAAAAACATTTTTTCTAGGGACAGAAAACTATAGGTAGGGAGAGTGTCAGTGTGTTTTACTGTGCGAATCCTTGTTTCTAGGGACAGGGAAGGACAGTGAGGGAATTCTCCTTGTGCTATAGTGTGCTTTAAAAAAACATTTTTTCTAGGGACAGAAAACTATAGGTAGGAAGAGTGTCAGTTTCTTTCACTGTGATAATCCTTGTTTCTAGGGACAGGGAAGGACAGTGAGGGAATTCTCCTTGTGCTATAGTGTGCTTTAAAAAAACATTTTTTCTAGGGACAGAAAACTATAGGTAGGGAGAGTGTCAGTGTGTTTTACTGTGCGAATCCTTGTTTCTAGGGACAGGGAAGGACAGTGAGGGAATTCTCCTTGTGCTATAGTGTGCTTTAAAAAAACATTTTTTCTAGGGACAGAAAACTATAGGTAGGAAGAGTGTCAGTTTCTTTCACTGTGATAATCCTTGTTTCTAGGGACAGGGAAGGACAGTGAGGGAATTCTCCTTGTGCTATAGTGTGCTTTAAAAAAACATTTTTTCTAGGGACAGAAAACTATAGGTAGGGAGAGTGTCAGTGTGTTTTACTGTGCGAATCCTTGTTTCTAGGGACAGGGAAGGACAGTGAGGGAATTCTCCTTGTGCTATAGTGTGCTTTAAAAAAAAAAAATTTCTAGGGACAGAAAACTATAGGTAGGGAGAGTGTCAGTGTGTTTTACTGTGCGAATCCTTGTTTCTAGGGACAGGGAAGGACAGTGAGGGAATTCTCCTTGTGCTATAGTGTGCTTTAAAAAAACATTTTTTCTAGGGACAGAAAACTATAGGTAGGGAGAGTGTCAGTGTGTTTTACTGTGCGAATCCTTGTTTCTAGGGACAGGGAAGGACAGTGAGGGAATTCTCCTTGTGCTATAGTGTGCTTTAAAAAAAACATTTTTTCTAGGGACAGAAATCTATAGGTAGGGAGAGTGTCAGTGTGTTTTACTGTGCGAATCCTTGTTTCTAGGGACAGGGAAGGACAGTGAGGGAATTCTCCTTGTGCTATAGTGTGCTTTAAAAAAACATTTTTTCTAGGGACAGAAAACTATAGGTAGTGTGACAGCAGGAAGGTAAAGTCGGGGGGCTTGGTACACTACCTCATTCACTGCCCCTTTTTAAACGTTTTTATTGTTTGTGATCACTTTTATGTTGGTTGAATAAACCCTCATTGACCTGCACCATTGGAGCATTCCTTCCCTTCTTTTCTCCTCACATGGGTGGTTGGTCAAGTAATAGCTTCCTTTGGCCACTGGTTACTAATATTCACCGTGGTAAAGAGTCTCCTTGCTGAGTGGCGGTTCCAGTTCCATCGGAGGACCACCTGGATTGGTGTGAAACCCAGAGTCTGCTGTCAAGTCGGGGAGCCTACCGGACAGTCTACATTGGGGACCCATCTGATCCAGTTTCCAGACTAACTGATGAGGAGTGCCACTGGGATTTCGTATGCCTATTTGACCTGCCTAAACCACAGGTCTAATGTTCCGGTAAGAGTATTCTACCTCTCTTTTTCTACAAGAGTTATGTGATGACCCTTCAGTGCTACATGTTCTTTCTTCACAACACGAAAAATTTTCTATGGACACTGTATGGACTCATTATATTGATATTATTTATCACTTGGTTTGATTGGAGGCCCAAATCATTGGGCTTCATTTCTTCACTTAGCGCTACATCTTCATTCCATGTTTATTAATTTTAGTCACATTTTATGTAGCAGCTTTATTTTTATTCACTATTTTAGATTAGCGCAGTATTTTCTTTCTTTATAGGAAGGTAAAGTCACCTGGTTGCATCCAGGGGGGTAGATATATTTCTCCCAGATTCAGGCTTTATGCCGACTTATACAACTAGGGAGGGAGTTGATGAAGCCCAGCTGAGGCTAGTGGGCTCATGGATGATTCATACCTCTAGGGAGAGTGCTGGGCGTCGTGCAGGCAGGGAGTTGATGAGACCAGCTGAAGCTTGTCAGCTTGTTTAAGGCCTCTATAAAAACTCCCAGCTTCATTAGGTGTTTGCTCATGCCTGGAACCAGACCTGTGTGGACTGTCTAGGGAGAGTGAACCCCTGTGCGGTGAGACAAAGCCTGTGTGGCTATTTGTTTGGACATTTACTAAACCAGGGACTTAGGGACTAGGACAGCACCAGGCTGATCCCAGTTGTTAGTTAGGAAACCTGCATGTTTAGTCAGAGGTCAAGCTGACCAGGGTTTATTTTGTTTATGTTTCTTTTTGCTTTGCTGTGTTTTTTTGTCACTGTAAATAGAGAAATAAACCGCACCTTTTTGATCTTGAAAACCACAACCTCCGTCTGCTGGGCCTGTTTTTGTGTGGGGAGCCCATCCAGGGGATCACACACACCCGCTGCCGAGCGAACCCCCCCACAGTTGGTGGAGAACCAGTGGCAGTTTTTTTTTAAGCCAGCATGGAGGAGATACTGAAACAGCTGGCTCTAGCAAATGCCAATCAACAGCAGACAAATGCAGGTTTGCAAAAGAGCCTTGCAGCTCAACAACAGAGCTTCGCAGCCCAGCAGCAAGCTCATCAACAGAGCCTTGCAGCCCAGCAGCAAGCTCACCAACAGAGTCTGGAAGCTCAGCAACAAGCCCAGCAGCAATCTGAGGCCCGCTTCATAGACCTGTTACAGAAGCAAGAGCAGAGACTACAACAAATGGAAGCAGTAATGCAGCAACGTCCGCAGACCAGTGAGGAAAGCCGTCCCACTAATACCGCGTCCTTTGGGGTGAGTCGTTTATTGACAAAAATGACTGGAGAGGATGATCCAGAGGTATTTTTGACCACATTTGAAAGGACTGCTGAAAGAGAAAAGTGGCCTGAGGAGCAGTGGGCTGGACTGGTGGCTCCTCTGTTAACTGGTGAATCGCAGAAGGCTTACTATGACCTAGAGCCTGACCAAGCAAAAGACTATGTGATGCTAAAAGCTGAAATATTGGCAAGGCTGGGTGTCACCCTGGCTGTCCGGGCTCAGCGTGTGCATAACTGGACTTTCCAGCTTGGAAAACCCCCCAGGTCTCAAATGTATGATCTCATTCACCTGAGCAGGAAGTGGCTACAGCCAGAGACTTTGTCCGCACCAGAGATTGTGGAACGTGTTGTAATGGATCGGTTTTTGAGAGCTCTTCCTACTGCCATCCAAAAGTGGGTAAGCCATGGAGACCCAGAGACGGCCGGTGGTCTTGTGGATCGTGTAGAGAAATACTTGGCTACAGAGAACCTGACGGCCTCTTCCAGAGACTCTCGGACTTTCCACCCTAAGACCAGACCATCCCCAGGGGCGGATAAGAGGATTCCAAGGGGTGAGGGTGGAGAGAGTGAGAGGGTGGGAGCTCTACCCAAAGTTTGGCGAGAACAGCCTGGGAAGTCAGGGGCTCAAGAGGCAGCCAAATGGATTGTTTGCTACCGCTGCCGGCAAGCGGGACATATTGCAGCAAATTGCCCGGTTGTGGAGGAACCCATGCAATGTGACTTTCTGACGGACAGACGTCAGTCGCTGTGTGCGACAGTCGCATGCACTGCCATTCGGGGAACTGAGAAACATTTATGCAAAATGTGTATTAATGGTAGAAATGTTGTGGTATTACTGGATTCAGGTAGCCTTGTGACCCTGATAAAGGCTGAATTAGTTAAAACAGAGGTCTCTGGGAATAGCAAGGTAGCTGTTATTTGTGTGCATGGGGACACCCGAGAGTATCCAGTGACTACAGTGTGTTTCAAGACCCCCAAAGGTACCCTCTCTCATCCAGTGGGGTTAGTATCTCAATTACCGCATGATGCCATTGTGGGAAGGGATTTTCCGAAGTTCTGGGAACTGTGGGATGATCCTGAGCCCCCCACTGGTGCCCCTATGTACCAGGAAGGTGATAGCCAGAACTCCTCTGAGAGTGGTGAGGACTCTCCAGAATTTCCCTTGTCAGTATTGGCAGGCGAGACTCAAGAAACTGGAGAGGAGCCCACCTCCTCAGACGAAAACCTACCGTCTGTGGAGTTTTCTGATCTTGAGGTTCACAGGGAAAATTTTGCCACAGAACAGTTAAAAGACCCCGCCCTAATAAAGGCACGGGAAAACGTAGTGGAAATAGATGGCGAGTTAGTGAACCCAGATAATACCTGCACTTACCCATACTTCAGCGTAGAGAAGGACCTACTGTATCGGGTGGCAAAAAGGGCAGAAGAAACCGTTGAGCAGCTTGTGGTGCCCAAACCTTACAGGAAGTTGGTGTTGGAGTTGGCCCATGGGCACATTCTTGGAGGTCATCTGGGGACAGAGAAAACCCGAGAGAGGGTATTACAGAGATTCTATTGGCCTGGGGTGATGAAGGACATAGAAAATTATTGTTCCTCCTGCCCTGTGTGTCAGAGGTCGGCCCCGATGCCACATTTCCGTAGCCCGCTGGTCCCTCTACCCATCATTGAGGTCCCGTTTGAGAGGGTCGCAATGGATTTGGTAGGTCCTATAATCAAGTCCGCTAGGGGGCACCAGTACATATTAGTTATAATGGACTATGCCACCCGTTATCCAGAAGCGATCCCTCTCCGAAATACCTCGGCCAAAACCATAGCCAAAGAGCTATCTCTTGTTTTTAGCCGGGTGGGTATTTGTAAAGAACTGCTTACGGACCAAGGTACACCCTTTATGTCCCGGGTTATGAAAGAGCTGTGTAAATTGTTCAAAGTGACGCAATTGCGTACGTCTGTGTATCACCCCCAAACCGATGGGCTGGTTGAAAGATTCAACAAAACCCTAAAACAAATGTTGAAGAAAGTGGTGGATAGAGATGGAAAGGATTGGGACTGTCTACTTCCTTATTTGATGTTTGCTATTAGGGAGGTGCCCCAATCCTCTACGGGATTCTCCCCCTTTGAGTTACTGTATGGGAGACACCCAAGAGGACTGTTGGATATTGCCAAGGAAACTTGGGAAAGTGAGAGTTCTCCCCACAGGAGTGTGATTGAGCATGTCGCCCTGATGCAAGATCGAATTGCACAGGTAATGCCCATCGTGAAGGAACATTTGGCCCAAGCGCAGTTGGCACAGCAGAGAGTGTACAACCGTGGAGCCAAGACCCGTACCTTTTCCCCGGGGGATAGGATATTGGTACTTGTCCCTACGGTTGAAAGTAAATTCCTTGCCAAATGGCAAGGCCCCTACGAGATAATGGAAAAAGTGAGCGAAGTGAATTACAAGGTCAGACAACCAGGAAGGCGAAAGCCCGAACAGATCTATCACGTTAATCTGTTGAAAGCCTGGAGGGATAGAGAGTCCCTAGTCGCAGAAACTTGGTCACCAGCTAAAACTGGTTGCGTGATTCCGGAGGTTGGAATAGCAGCCACCTTGTCACAACCCCAACAACAGGAGGTGAAGGAGTTGGTGCTTCGCAACAAGGAGGTGTTCTCTGAGCTGCCGGGACAAACATCTGGGGTAGAGCATGATATTATTACCCCGCCCGGTGAAAGGGTGAAGTTAAAACCCTATCGGATCCCAGAGGCCCGACGGGAGGCAATACGGGAGGAAGTACAGAAAATGCTGAACTTAGGGGTGATAGAGGAGTCCCAAAGTGATTGGTCTAGTCCCATTGTGTTGGTGCCTAAACCGGATGGGAGCTGGCGATTTTGTAACGATTTTCGTCAGTTGAACAAAGTTACAAAATTTGACACCTACCCCATGCCACGTATAGATGAGTTGATCGACCGGCTGGGAACAGCCCGATACATGACGACTCTTGACCTCACAAAAGGGTATTGGCAAATTCCCCTGGCCAAGTCGGCCAAAGAGAAAACCGCATTTGTAACCCCAGACGGGGCGTTCCAATATAAGAGAATGCCGTTCGGGTTACAGAATGCGCCGGCCACATTCCAGCGGAAAATGGACCAGATACTGAGGCCCCATCGGAAGTATGCTGCGGCTTACCTGGATGACGTAATTGTCCATAGCACAGATTGGGCCTCACATCTGCCAAAAGTGCAAGCAGTCCTAGACTCTATCCGGGAAGCGGGGTTTACGACTAACCCCAAGAAGTGTACCATTGGGCAGGAGGAGGCCAAATATCTTGGGTACACCATTGGCAGGGGAGTAATAAAACCCCAACTCAACAAAGTCGAGGCCATCCAGAGTTGGCCACGTCCCAACAGCAAGAAGCAGGTACGGGCCTTTCTGGGAATCGCGGGTTATTATCAGCGCTTCATTCCCCACTTTGCTTCTAAGGCTGTGCCCCTAACCAACCTGACGAAAGGGAAAGGGTCGGTCATGATTAAATGGACCCCCGAGGCTGAGGCAGCATTCCAATTCTTGAAACAAGCCTTATGTAGCCAGCCAGTGTTGTACTCACCCGACTTCTCTAAAGACTTTGTCGTACAAAGTGATGCGTCAGATGTGGGGTTAGGAGCAGTATTGTCCCAGGTCTGGAACGGGGAAGAGCACCCAGTCATTTACCTCAGCAGGAAGTTGAAGTCCCATGAGGTAAATTACGCCACGGTTGAAAAGGAGTGTTTAGCGGTGAAGTGGGCTCTAGATTCCCTTCAGTACTATCTGCTAGGTAGGCACTTTGACATGGTTACGGATCACGCTCCGTTAAAGTGGATGGCTCAAAACAAGGAGACAAATAGAAGAGTGAATAGGTGGTTCCTGGCCCTACAGGAATTCAACTTCACAGTAAAGCATCGCCCTGGCGTTCAAATGGGGAATGTGGATGCTTTGTCTCGAGTACATGAATGCCTGATTGCTGGTGTTCCAACCCCAAGGTTAAAACAAGAGGGGGGGGTATGTGACAGCAGGAAGGTAAAGTCACCTGGTTGCATCCAGGGGGGTAGATATATTTCTCCCAGATTCAGGCTTTATGCCGACTTATACAACTAGGGAGGGAGTTGATGAAGCCCAGCTGAGGCTAGTGGGCTCATGGATGATTCATACCTCTAGGGAGAGTGCTGGGCGTCGTGCAGGCAGGGAGTTGATGAGACCAGCTGAAGCTTGTCAGCTTGTTTAAGGCCTCTATAAAAACTCCCAGCTTCATTAGGTGTTTGCTCATGCCTGGAACCAGACCTGTGTGGACTGTCTAGGGAGAGTGAACCCCTGTGCGGTGAGACAAAGCCTGTGTGGCTATTTGTTTGGACATTTACTAAACCAGGGACTTAGGGACTAGGACAGCACCAGGCTGATCCCAGTTGTTAGTTAGGAAACCTGCATGTTTAGTCAGAGGTCAAGCTGACCAGGGTTTATTTTGTTTATGTTTCTTTTTGCTTTGCTGTGTTTTTTTGTCACTGTAAATAGAGAAATAAACCGCACCTTTTTTATCTTGAAAACCACAACCTCCGTCTGCTGGGCCTGTTTTTGTGTGGGGAGCCCATCCAGGGGATCACACACACCCGCTGCCGAGCGAACCCCCCCACAGTAGGAAGAGTGTCAGTTTCTTTCACTGTGATAATCCTTGTTTCTAGGGACAGGGAAGGACAGTGAGGGAATTCTGCTTGTGCTATAGTGTGCTTTAAAAAAACATTTTTTCTAGGGACAGAAAACTATAGGTAGGGAGGGTGTCAGTGTGTTTTACTGTGCGAATCCTTGTTTCTAGGGACAGGGAAGGACAGTGAGGGAATTCTCCTTGTGCTATAGTGTGCTTTAAAAAAACATTTTTTCTAGGGACAGAAAACTATAGGTAGGGAGAGTGTCAGTGTGTTTTACTGTGCGAATCCTTGTTTCTAGGGACAGGGAAGGACAGTGAGGGAATTCTCCTTGTGCTATAGTGTGCTTTAAAAAAACATTTTTTCTAGGGACAGAAAACTATAGGTAGGAAGAGTGTCAGTTTCTTTCACTGTGATAATCCTTGTTTCTAGGGACAGGGAAGGACAGTGAGGGAAATTCTCCTTGTGCTATAGTGTGCTTTAAAAAAACATTTTTTCTAGGGACAGAAAACTATAGGTAGGAAGAGTGTCAGTTTCTTTCACTGTGATAATCCTTGTTTCTAGGGACAGGGAAGGAAAGTGAGGGAAATTCTCCTTGTGCTATAGTGTGCTTTAAAAAAACATTTTTTCTAGAGACAGAAAACTATAGGTAGGAAGAGTGTCCGTTTCTTTCACTGTGATAATCCTTGTTTCTAGGGACAGGGAAGGACAGTGAGGGAAATTCTCCTTGTGCTATAGTGTGCTTTAAAAAAACATTTTTTCTAGGGACAGAAAACTATAGGTAGGAAGAGTGTCAGTTTCTTTCACTGTGATAATCCTTGTTTCTAGGGACAGGGAAGGAAAGTGAGGAAAATTCTCCTTGTGCTATAGTGTGCTTTAAAAAAACATTTTTTCTAGGGACAGAAAACTATAGGTAGGGAGAGTGTCAGTGTGTTTTACTGTGCAAATCCTTGTTTCTAGGGACAGGGAAGGACAGTGAGGGAAATTCTCCTTGTGCTATAGTGTGCTTTAAAAAAACATTTTTTCTAGGGACAGAAAACTATAGGTAGGAAGAGTGTCAGTTTCTTTCACTGTGATAATCCTTGTTTCTAGGGACAGGGAAGGACAGTGAGGAAAATTCTCCTTGTGCTATAGTGTGCTTTAAAAAAACATTTTTTCTAGGGACAGAAAACTATAGGTAGGGAGAGTGTCAGTGTGTTTTACTGTGCGAATCCTTGTTTCTAGGGACAGGGAAGGACAGTGAGGGAAATTCTCCTTGTGCTATAGTGTGCTTTAAAAAAACATTTTTTCTAGGGACAGAAAACTATAGGTAGGAAGAGTGTCAGTTTCTTTCACTGTGATAATCCTTGTTTCTAGGGACAGGGAAGGACAGTGAGGAAAATTCTCCTTGTGCTATAGTGTGCTTTAAAAAAACATTTTTTCTAGGGACAGAAAACTATAGGTAGGGAGAGTGTCAGTGTGTTTTACTGTGCGAATCCTTGTTTCTAGGGACAGGGAAGGACAGTGAGGGAAATTCTCCTTGTGCTATAGTGTGCTTTAAAAAAACATTTTTTCTAGGGACAGAAAACTATAGGTAGGAAGAGTGTCAGTTTCTTTCACTGTGATAATCCTTGTTTCTAGGGACAGGGAAGGACAGTGAGGGAAATTCTCCTTGTGCTATAGTGTGCTTTAAAAAAACATTTTTTCTAGGGACAGAAAACTATAGGTAGGGAGAGTGTCAGTTTCTTTCACTGTGATAATCCTTGTTTCTAGGGACAGGGAAGGACAGTGAGGGAAATTCTGCTTGTGCTATAGTGTGCTAAAGCATTCCTCATCAACCATCTTTGAAATCCTTGTTTTTTTGGACAGTCAGGGAAATTGTCGTTGTGCTATTCTGTGCAAAAGCAATCATCCTCAACCATATTTAGAAATCCTTAAGTAAAGGGACAGAGAAGGACACCTGAAGGTAGCCCTTATTGCTTTTTTCCCATCTCCCTGCAGGCCATCTATTAGAATGTCTGGAAGGCAAACAAGGAGAGGCAGACAGTCAGGAGGCAATAAAAGAGGGCAAGCAGGCTCTGTGTCTGGGGGCAACAGTGCTGGTCGTGGACGCGGTGCATTGTCATCAGCACATGGCCATGGGACACGCTTGTCCTTCTTTTCGGCAGCTGGACATGTTGAGCCACATCATGCCGAAGATTTGGTAGAGTGGATGACCAAGCCCTCCTCCTCCTCCTCATCCTCTCTCACCCAGGCTCAGGGTACTGGAAAAGCAGCTGCCAAAGCGTCCTCTTCCCTGGTATCAATGTCAGACTCATCATCAGTCACTCCTTCCCTAGACCCACCATGTCCTCCTCCTGAGGAGTCCCCCGAACTGTTTGAGCACAGTGTTGGGTACATGCTCCAGGAGGATGCCCAGCGTTTCGAAGGGTCTGATGATGAAACCCAGCTACAGGAAGGCAGTAGCGTGAGAGCAGACAGAGGGGATGCTCAAGAAGGACACCTATCTGGCTGTCATGTTCCAGCAGCTGCAGCATACTGCCAGATTGGCTCCAGTGATGAGGAGGGAGGGGATGATGAGGTCACTGACTCCACGTGGGTGCCTAATAGGAGAGAGGAGGAGGAGGAGGATGAGGAGGAGGCACATCTCCAACGAGGCAGGATGCCCTTTGGTGGCCAGCGTAAGGGCAGTACACCGACGGAATCACACCGCAGAGCTCCGCCTGTGCAGGGCGCTGCCTCTGCCCGTCATTCAAAAAGTTCTTTGGTGTGGGCCTTTTTTGAGGCTAGTGCATCAGATCGCACAGCTGCTGTTTGCAACATATGTCTCAAGCGTATATCGCGTGGCCAAAACATCAGCCGCTTGGGTACCACATGCCTGACCAGACATATGTTGACCTGCCATGCAGCTCGTTGGCAAGCCTACCTCAAAGACCCACACCAAAGAACAAAGCGGACCTCTCCTTGCACCGCATCAGCTGGGATCTCCAACCCCACTATAACTTCAGTCCTCTCTGAAACATGCACTGAGAGGAATGAAGGTGTAGAATTAGGTGTGTCACAGCCAAGTACTTGCGGCCACTCTGCTAGCAGTACACCGACATCCGATTCTAGCAGGCAAATTTCCCTGCCCCAGCTGCTGGACCGTCGAAAGAAGTTCACTCCCAGCCATCCACATGCCCAGCGGTTGAATGCTAGCTTGGCTAAATTGCTAGCGCTTCAACTGCTGCCTTTTCAGTTGGTAGACTCGGCCCCCTTCCGTGAGTTTGTGCAATGTGCGGTTCCTCAGTGGCAGGTTCCCAAACGCCACTTTTTCTCACGGAAGGCTATTCCGGCTCTCTACCGGCATGTGGAAGGTAATGTCTTGGCCTCGCTGGACAGGGCGGTCAGCGGTAAGGTGCATATTACCGCTGACTCATGGTCCAGCAGGCATGGACAGGGACGTTACCTTTCTTTCACGGCCCATTGGGTCACTCTTTTGGCAGCTGGGAAGGATGCAGGACAAGGTGCAGTAGTGTTGGAGGTTGTTCCACCGCCACGCCTCCAAAATGCTACTACTGGTTGTGACACACCTCTCTCCTCCACCCCCTCCTCTTCTTCTTCCTCCATGGCCTCTTCCTGTGGTTTGTCCTCGGAACCAGCGGTGCTCCGTAGGCGTTCAAGGGGCTACGCAAGTACGCAGGCAAAAAGATGCCATGCCGTGCTTGCGCTGGTGTGTTTGGGGGACAGAAGCCACACTGGGGCAGAGGTCCTGTCTGCTCTGCAGGGCCAGGCCGAGAGGTGGTTGACGCCACGCCAGCTTAAGCCAGGAATGGTGGTTTGCGACAATGGCACCAACCTCCTCTCCGCCCTCCGACAGGGACAACTGACCCATGTGCCCTGTGTGGCTCACGTCCTTAACCTGGTGGTGCAGCGGTTCTTGGGCAGGTACCCGGGCTTACAGGATGTCCTGTGGCAGGCCAGGAAAGTCTGTGTGCATTTCCGCAGATCTTATAATGCCAGTGCTCGCCTGGCTGAGCTGCAAAAGGAGTTGAACCTGCCCAAGAACCGCCTTATATGTGACATGCCCACCAGGTGGAACTCAACGTTGGCCATGCTGCAGCGGCTGCACACGCAGCAGAGGGCCATCAATGAGTACCTGTGCGACTACGGCACCAGGACAGGGTCAGGGGAGCTTGGTTTTTTTTCTCCACGCCAGTGGGGCATGATCAGGGATGCATGCACTGTCCTGGCACCATTTGAGGAGGCCACGAGGATGGTGAGCAGTGACAGTGCATGCATCAGTGACACTGTACCTCTTGTCCACCTGTTGGAGCACACGCTGCGTGGAATAATGGACAGGGCACTTGAGGCAGAACAGAGGCAGGAAGAGGAGGACTTCCTTGCCTCTCAAGGCCCCCTTTACCCAGACAGTGTTCCTTCTGTCCCACCCATCGCACAGGAAGAGGAGGAGGAGGAGGAGGAGGAGGAGGATTGTGTCAGCATGGAGGTGGAGGCTGGCACTCAGCATCATCAGCAGCAGTCTTTTAGGGATGATTTACAGTCCCAAGAAACCAGTGGACTTGTACGTGGCTGGGAGGAGGTGGCTGCGGATCATGTCGTCCTTAGTGACCCAGAGGACTCCGGAGCGAATGCCTCAGCAAACCTACGCTGCATGGCCTCCCTGATCCTGCAAAGTCTGCGGAAGGATCCTCGTATTCTTCGGATCAAGGAGAGGGACCATTACTGGCTGGCCACTCTCCTTGATCCACGGTACAAGGGTAAGGTTGCGGACCTTATGTTACCGTCGCAGAGGGAGCAGAGGATGAGACAACTCCGGGAGGCCTTGCAGAAAGGTCTGTGCAACGCGTTCCCAGAGACTGGGAGGTTACAAACTCCTGGTCCTGGACAACGAGTTGCTGAGGCTTCGGCCAGTCAAAGAAGGAGCGGTGGGGAAGGTGGCCGTCTGACCGATGCGTTCAGACAATTCTTTAGTCCGCAGCCCCAAAGTATGATCGGTTCCAGCAACCATCGCCAGCGTCTGATAAACATGGTGCAGGAATATCTAGGGGCAAGGTCAGACTTGGACACCTTCCCCACCGAAAATCCTCTGGCTTACTGGGTCTTGAGGATGGATCACTGGCCAGAGCTTGCACAGTATGCAATTGAGCTACTGGCCTGTCCTGCATCCAGCGTTCTTTCGGAACGCACATTCAGTGCTGCTGGAGGATTTGTCACGGATCACAGGGTGCGCCTGTCCACCGACTCGGTTGATCGACTGACTTTCATCAAGATGAACCAGTCTTGGATCACCACCAGCTACCACACACCTGATGCTGATATAACAGACTAATTGATTTTAACATGTCACATCCCTTCAAGACTGATGCTGATGCTGAGTGCCTGTGCTGTTATGTTGACTGGCTATCCTCCTCCTCCGAGTCCTCAATGATACGATTGATGATGATAGCTTGGAAGATCATTTTTGTTTATGGGTGCCGCCACCAGTGGCTAAGGCCCAATTTTTCAGCCCCTGTTTTACAGGGGCGTGTAATTACAATTTTTTTAGCAATAATTTGCCATAGGGCTCATTGCTGTGCTCCAAGTACAGTATCTGTGAGGGGTTGGAGTGTTGTGGCACCAGTGCCTAAGGCCCAATTTTTCAGCCCCTGTTTAACAGGGGCGTGTCATTACAATTTTTGAAGCAATACTTTGCAACAGGGCTCATTGCTGTGCTCCAAGTACAGTATCTGTGAGGGGTTGTAGTGTTGTGCCACCAGTGCCTAAGGCCCAATTTTTCAGCCCCTGTTCAACAGGGGCATGCAATTACAATTCTTGATCTAATAATTCACAGCAGGGCCCATTGCTGCACCCACCAAGAGTAACTCTGAGGGCTTACAGTGTTGTGGCAACGCCACCACCACCACCACCACGAAAGGCCCAATTTTTCAGCCCCTGTTCAAAAGGGGCATGTAATTACAATTCTTGATCTAATAATTCACAGCAGGGCCCATTGCTGCACCCACCAAGAGTAACTCTGAGGGCTTACAGTGTTGTGGCAACGCCACCACCACCACCACCACGAAAGGCCCAATTTTTCAGCCCCTGTTCAAAAGGGGCATGTAATTACAATTCTTGATCTAATAATTCACAGCAGGGCCCATTCCTGCACCCACCAAGAGTAACTCTGAGGGCTTACAGTGTTGTGGCAACGCCACCACCACCACCACCACGAAAGGCCCAATTTTTCAGCCCCTGTTCAAAAGAGGCATGTAATTACAATTCTTGATCTAATAATTCACAGCAGGGCCCATTCCTGCACCCACCAAGAGTAACTCTGAGGGCTTACAGTGTTGTGGCAACACCACCACCACCACCACCACCACCACCACGAAAGGCCCAATTTTTCAGCCCCTGTTCAACAGGGGCATGCAATTACAATTCTTGATCTAATAATTCACAGCAGGGCCCATTCCTGCACCCACCAAGAGTAACTCTGAGGGCTTACAGTGTTGTGGCAACACCACCACCACCACCACGAAAGGCCCAATTTTTCAGCCCCTGTTCAACAGGGGCATGCAATTACAATTCTTGATCTAATAATTCACAGCAGGGCCCATTGCTGCACCCACCAAGAGTAACTGTCAGGGCTTACAGTGTTGTGGCACCAGCACCACCATCAAAGGCCCAATTTTTACTACCACTGTTCAACAATTATATGTAATTAAAATTCCTGATATAATAGTTGACAGCAGGGCGTTCCAGCACCAACCAAGAGTAACTGTGAGTGCTTACAGTGTTGTGCCAACACCAACAACTAAGGGGCCTATTTCTGCAGAGTATATACGGCAGGTCCCTACTTTCAAACATCCAACTTACAAACGACTCCTACTTGCAAACGCAAGAAGACAACAGGAAATGAGAGGAAATCTACCACTAGGAAGGAAAATTCTCTCCTGTAAGAATAAATATGGGAGAAAGGTGTCTCCTCTGTACTGATGCTTTATCAGCAATCCTTGTTTCAAGAAAAACACCACATTTCAAAAACAGTTGTCATTGGGACGGAAAGTGAGGTGAAATGTTCTGAACAGGGGCACAGACAGCAAAACAAATGTTACAGGGGTGATAACCCTTACCTATGTTTTCCAAAAAGTTTAAAAATAGATTTTTGGGCTGGAGCTACACTTCAACAATGTACCTGTTCAAAATTACAAACAGATTCTACATAAGAACAAACCTACAGTCCCTGTCTTGTATGCACCGCCTGTATACGGCTGTTCAGAGTATATAGGGCCTTTTTTATTTTATGTGCGGGGTTCCCCTTAATATCCATACAAGACCCAAAGGGGCTGGTAATGGGCTGGGGTAGGGGGGGGGGTCATGGGGTAGCTATGCCATTTTTCTTAAAGATTTTCATCCATATTACCGGGACCAGACATTACATTAAAGCCGCAAGCAGTTTTAAATGGCTTTTTTTTCCTTTAGAAGTGTCATTTTGTGCAGGGACAGTTCTAAACACGGGAAACACGTGGCACTTCACAGGCATACTTTAGACACCCCCCAGGTACGATATTTAAAGGAATATTTGACTTTTTTTTTTTCACTTTATGCATCATTAAAATGACTGCTCCCGAAAAACGACCGTTTTTAAAACTTCTTTTTGCATTGATACATGTCCCCTGGTGCACAACCTGGGTTCCCAAACACTTTTTAGGACAATAACATGCATAATAGTTGTTATAATTAGCACTTTAGAATTCGAACGTTCGCATCCATTGTATTTAATAGGGTTCTAATGTTCGTACGAACTTTCGGTCCGTTCGCGGGTTCTGGTGCGAACCGAACCCGGGGGTGTTCGGCTCATCACTATTTGTGATGTGTTCCTTATCTAAGGTACTGCCAGTTGGGCCTATTGCCTGAGCTACATTTATACTTTGCTACCCATTACTCAAATTTAGTGCCCAGCATTTGGACTTAAATGCCTTGGGTTAACTATTGTTTACTTGTTTGTACCATTAAGTTTTGTGCCAGGTATACAGACTATTATGTAGAAAAAATTATGGTGCTGTTGTAGCCAGACCAGTAATGCAGCAGGGTGGATGTGAGGGATGAAAAGGGGGGTAAAAAACACAAGATCAACATATGGAGGGAAGAGGCAGTCCTGAGTAAACCTAGTGTGTGAAAACAGTATAAAGCAGGGGGCGCCTCTATCTAAGTGTGGAGTATTGGAAACAAGTATTTGGTAGTGATGAATAAATATAGCACTCACATTTGATGGAGGAAATATTGGCTTGTTATCTGTGGAAGTCTTAACATTTCTAGCAGAGATCGCCAGGCAAGCGGCTGATGTTGTGCAGAAAATGGGCGGGTAGCTGCTGGGTGGTAAGGAGGAATAGCTGGAGAATGGAGAGGCCAGTGGTGTGGTGTGCATTAGCGTCTGGATGTGCTTGGCTTGCTTGACAGTCTTCTGAAATGCAGAGTTCAGAGAGGAATCAGCTGGGGAGAAACAGACAGGAGCAATGTGCCTGGGGAAGCTAAACCGCGTGCAACGCTGTAGAGCTGCGGCTTCTCTGTATTTTCAGCTGGGATGAGGCGATGACGTCTCTTTGTCAGGGGGCATGGCTACGCGTTTCCAAGCTCTACCCGTATAGTTTGACAAAGGGGTGAAACCCTGAAATGCGTAACCACACCCACTGACGGAGAAATGTCATCACCTCATCCCAGAGGAGATTGCAGAGCCAGCCGAGGACACTGAGAAGCTGCCGCTCTACAGCGGTTTAACTTCCCCAGCCACAGCGCTCCTGTCTGTTTCTGTCCAGATGCTTCCTGGCCGAACTCTGCATCTCAGAAGAGTGTCAAGCAAGCCAAGGACACCCAGTTGCTCATGTACACCATGCCGCTGGACTCTCCCTTTTCCAGCGCTTGCTTCTCACCACACAGCAGTTTCCCGGCCGATCTCTTCACAACATCAGCCGCTTGTCTGGCGTTCTTTGCTAGAGATGTTAAGACTTCCACAAATGACAAGCCGATATTTCCTACATCAAATGCGAGTGCTATATTTATTCATCACTAGTGATGAGCCGAACACCCCCGGGTTCGGTTCGCACCAGAACCCGCAAACGGACCGAAAGTTCGTACGAGCATTAGAACCCTATTAAATACAATGGATGCGAACGTTCGAATTCTAAAGTGCTAATTATAACGACTATTATGCATGTTATTGTCCTAAAAAGGGTTTGGGAACCCGGGTTCTGCACCAGGGGACATGTATCAATGCAAAAAGAAGTTTTAAAAACGGTAGTTTTTCGGGAGCAGTCATTTTAATGATGCATAAAGTGACAAAAAAAAAGTCAAATATTCCTTTAAATATCGTACCTGGGGGGTGTCTAAAGTATGCCTGTGAAGTGCCACGTGTTTCCCGTGTTTAGAACTGTCCCTGCACAAAATGACACTTCTAAAGGAAAAAAAAGCCATTTAAAACTGCTTGCGGCTTTAATGTAATGTCTGGTCCCGGTAATATGGATGAAAATCTTTAGGAAAAATGGCATAGCTACCCCATCAACCCCCCCCCCCCCCCACCCCAGCCCATTACCAGCCCCTTTGGGTCTTGTATGGATATTAAGGGGAACACTGCACACAAAATAAAAAAGGCCATATATACTATGAACAGCCGTATACAGGCGGTGCATACAAGACAGGGACTGTAGGTTTGTTCTTATGTAGAATGTGTTTGTAATTTTGAACAGGTACATTGTTTAAGTGTAGCTCCAGCCCAAAAATCTATTTTTAAACTTTTTGGAAAACATAGGTAAGGGTTATCACCCCTGTAACATTTGTTTTGCTGTCTGTGCCCCTGTTCAGAACATTTCACCTCACTTTCCGTCCCAATGACAACTGTTTTTGAAATGTGGTGTTTTTCTTGAAACAAGGATTGGTGATAAAGCATCAGTACAGAGGAGACACCTTTCTCCCATATTAATTCTTACAGGAGAGAATTTTCCTTCCTAGGGGTAGATTTCCTCTCACTTCCTGTTGTCTTCTTGCGTTTGCAAGTAGGAGTCGTTTGTAAGTTGGATGTTTGAAAGTAGGGACCTGCCGTATATACTCTGCAGAAATAGGCCCCTTAGTTGTTGGTGTTGGCACAACACTGTAAGCACTCACAGTTACTCTTGGTTGGTGCTGGAACGCCCTGCTGTCAACTATTATATCAGGAATTGTAATTACATATAATTGTTGAACAGTGGTAGTAAAAATTGGGCCTTTGATGGTGGTGCTGGTGCCACAACACTGTAAGCCCTGACAGTTACTCTTGGTGGGTGCAGCAATGGGCCCTGCTGTGAATTATTAGATCAAGAATTGTAATTGCATGCCCCTGTTGAACAGGGGCTGGAAAATTGGGCCTTTCGTGGTGGTGGTGGTGGTGGTGGTGTTGCCACAACACTGTAAGCCCTCAGAGTTACTCTTGGTGGGTGCAGGAATGGGCCCTGCTGTGAATTATTAGATCAAGAATTGTAATTACATGCCCCTTTTGAACAGGGGCTGAAAAATTGGGCCTTTCGTGGTGGTGGTGGTGGTGGTGGTGGCGTTGCCACAACACTGTAAGCTCTCAGAGTTACTCTTGGTGGGTGCAGCAATGGGCCCTGCTGTGAATTATTAGATCAAGAATTGTAATTACATGCCCCTGTTGAACAGGGGCTGAAAAATTGGGCCTTAGGCACTGGTGGCACAACACTACAACCCCTCACAGATACTGTACTTGGAGCACAGCAATGAGCCCTGTTGCAAAGTATTGCTTCAAAAATTGTAATGACACGCCCCTGTTAAACAGGGGCTGAAAAATTGGGCCTTAGGCACTGGTGGCACAACACTCCAACCCCTCACAGATACTGTACTTGGAGCACAGCAATGAGCCCTGTTGCAAAGTATTGCTTCAAAAATTGTAATGACACGCCCCTGTTAAACAGGGGCTGAAAAATTGGGCCTTAGGCACTGGTGGCACAACACTCCAACCCCTCACAGATACTGTACTTGGAGCACAGCAATGAGCCCTGTTGCAAAGTATTGCTTCAAAAATTGTAATGACACGCCCCTGTTAAACAGGGGCTGAAAAATTGGGCCTTAGGCACTGGTGGCACAACACTCCAACCCCTCACAGATACTGTACTTGGAGCACAGCAATGAGCCCTGTTGCAAAGTATTGCTTCAAAAATTGTAATTACACGCCCCTGTTAAACAGGTGGCTGAAAAATTGGGCCTTAGCCACTGGTGGCGGCACCCATAAACAAAAATGATCTTCCAAGCTATCATCATCAATCGTATCATTGAGGACTCGGAGGAGGAGGATAGCCAGTCAACATAACAGCACAGGCACTCAGCATCAGCATCAGTCTTGAAGGGATGTGACATGTTAAAATCAATTAGTCTGTTATATCAGCATCAGGTGTGTGGTAGCTGGTGGTGATCCAAGACTGGTTCATCTTGATGAAAGTCAGTCGATCAACCGAGTCGGTGGACAGGCGCACCCTGTGATCCGTGACAAATCCTCCAGCAGCACTGAATGTGCGTTCCGAAAGAACGCTGGATGCAGGACAGGCCAGTAGCTCAATTGCATACTGTGCAAGCTCTGGCCAGTGATCCATCCTCAAGACCCAGTAAGCCAGAGAATTTTCGGTGGGGAAGGTGTCCAAGTCTGACCTTGCCCCTAGATATTCCTGCACCATGTTTATCAGACGCTGGCGATGGTTGCTGGAACCGATCATACTTTGGGGCTGCGGACTAAAGAATTGTCTGAACGCATCGGTCAGACGGTCACCTTCCCCACCGCTCCTTCTTTGACTGGCCGAAGCCTCAGCAACTCATTGTCCAGCACCAGGAGTTTGTAACCTCCCAGTCTCTGGGAACGCGTTGCACAGACCTTTCTGCAAGGCCTCCCGGAGTTGTCTCATCCTCTGCTCCCTCTGCGACGGTAACATAAGGTCCGCAACCTTACCCTTGTACCGTGGATCAAGGATAGTGGCCAGCCAGTAATGGTCCCTCTCCTTGATCCGAAGAATACGAGGATCCTTCCGCAGACTTTGCAGGATCAGGGAGGCCATGCAGCGTAGGTTTGCTGAGGCATTCGGTCCGGAGTCCTCTGGGTCACTAAGGACGACATGATCCGCAGCCACCTCCTCCCAGCCACGTACAAGTCCACTGGTTTCTTGGGACTGTAAATCATCCCTAAAAGACTGCTGCTGATGAAGCTGAGTGCCAGCCTCCACCTCCATGCTGACACAATCCTCCTCCTCCTCCTCCTCCTCCTCTTCCTGTGCGATGGGTGGGACAGAAGGAACACTGTCTGGGTAAAGGGGGCCTTGAGAGGCAAGGAAGTCCTCCTCCTCCTGCCTCTGTTCTGCCTCAAGTGCCCTGTCCATTATTCCACGCAGCGTGTGCTCCAACAGGTGGACAAGAGGTACAGTGTCACTGATGCATGCACTGTCACTGCTCACCATCCTCGTGGCCTCCTCAAATGGTGCCAGGACAGTGCATGCATCCCTGATCATGCCCCACTGGCGTGGAGAAAAAAAACCAAGCTCCCCTGACCCTGTCCTGGTGCCGTAGTCGCACAGGTACTCATTGATGGCCCTCTGCTGCATGTGCAGCCGCTGCAGCATGGCCAACGTTGAGTTCCACCTGGTGGGCATGTCACATATAAGGCGGTTCTTGGGCAGGTTCAACTCCTTTTGCAGCTCAGCCAGGCGAGCACTGGCATTATAAGATCTGCGGAAATGCACACAGACTTTCCTGGCCTGCCTCAGGACATCCTGTAAGCCCGGGTACCTGCCCAAGAACCGCTGCACCACCAGGTTAAGGACGTGAGCCACACAGGGCACATGGGTCAGTTGTCCCTGTCGGAGGGCGGAGAGGAGGTTGGTGCCATTGTCGCAAACCACCATTCCTGGCTTAAGCTGGCGTGGCGTCAACCACCTCTCGGCCTGGCCCTGCAGAGCAGACAGGACCTCTGCCCCAGTGTGGCTTCTGTCCCCCAAACACACCAGCGCAAGCACGGCATGGCATCTTTTTGCCTGCGTACTTGCGTAGCCCCTTGAACGGCTACGGAGCACCGCTGGTTCAGAGGACAAAGCACAGGAAGAGGCCATGGAGGAAGAAGAAGAGGAGGGGGTGGAGGAGAGAGGTGTGTCACAACCAGTAGTAGCATTTTGGAGGCGTGGCGGTGGAACAACCTCCAACACTACTGCACCTTGTCCTGCATCCTTCCCAGCTGCCAAAAGAGTGACCCAATGGGCCGTGAAAGAAAGGTAACGTCCCTGTCCATGCCTGCTGGACCATGAGTCAGCGATAATATGCACCTTACCGCTGACCGCCCTGTCCAGCGAGGCGAAGACATTGCCTTCCACATGCCGGTAGAGAGCCGGAATAGCCTTCCGTGAGAAAAAGTGGCGTTTGGGAACCTGCCACTGAGGAACCGCACATTGCACAAACTCACGCAAGGGGGCCGAGTCTACCAACTGAAAAGGCAGCAGTTGAAGCGCTAGCAATTTAGCCAAGCTAGCATTCAACCGCTGGGCATGTGGATGGCTGGGAGTGAACTTCTTTCGACGGTCCAGCAGCTGGGGCAGGGAAATTTGCCTGCTAGAATCGGACGTCGGTGTACTGCTAGCAGAGTGGCCGCAAGTACTTGGCTGTGACACACCTAATTCTACACCTTCATTCCTCTCAGTGCATGTTTCAGAGAGGACTGAAGTTATAGTGGGGTTGGAGATCCCAGCTGATGCGGTGCAAGGAGAGGTCCGCTTTGTTCTTTGGTGTGGGTCTTTGAGGTAGGCTTGCCAACGAGCTGCATGGCAGGTCAACATATGTCTGGTCAGGCATGTGGTACCCAAGCGGCTGATGTTTTGGCCACGCGATATACGCTTGAGACATATGTTGCAAACAGCAGCTGTGCGATCTGATGCACTAGCCTCAAAAAAGGCCCACACCAAAGAACTTTTTGAATGACGGGCAGAGGCAGCGCCCTGCACAGGCGGAGCTCTGCGGTGTGATTCCGTCGGTGTACTGCCCTTACGCTGGCCACCAAAGGGCATCCTGCCTCGTTGGAGATGTGCCTCCTCCTCATCCTCCTCCTCCTCCTCTCTCCTATTAGGCACCCACGTGGAGTCAGTGACCTCATCATCCCCTCCCTCCTCATCACTGGAGCCAATCTGGCAGTATGCTGCAGCTGCTGGAACATGACTGCCAGATTGGTGTCCTTCTTGAGCATCCCCTCTGTCTGCTCTCACGCTACTGCCTTCCTGTAGCTGGGTTTCATCATCAGACCCTTCGAAACGCTGGGCATCCTCCTGGAGCATGTACCCAACACTGTGCTCAAACAGTTCGGGGGACTCCTCAGGAGGAGGACATGGTGGGTCTAGGGAAGGAGTGACTGATGATGAGTCTGACATTGATACCAGGTGTGAGGGGGTTAGCTCGGCAGCGGGTGTGTGTGACCCCCGGGATGGGCTCCCCACACAAAAACAGGCCCAGCAAACGGAGGTTGTGGTTTTCAAAATCAAAAAAAGGTGCGGTTTATTTTCTATTTACAGTGACAAAACACAGCAAAGCCAAAAGAAACATAAACAAAATAAATCCTGGTCAACTTGACCTCTGACTAAACATACAGGTTTCCTAACTAACAACTGGGATCAGCCTAGTGCTGTCCTAGTCCCTAAGTCCCTGGTTTTAAATGTCCAAGCAAATAGCCACACAGGCTTTGTCTCACCGCACAGGGGTTCACTCTCCCTAGACAGTCCACACAGGTCTGGGTCCAGGCATGAGCTAACATCTAATGAAGCTGGGAGTTCTTATAGAGGCCTAAATGAGCTGACAAGCTTCAGCTGGTCTCATCAACTCCCTGTCTGCACGACGCCCCACACTCTCCCTAGAGGTATGAGTCATCCATGAGCCTACTAGCCTCAGCTGGGCTTATACAACTCTCCACCTAGTTGTATAAGTCGGCGTAAAGCCTGAATCTGGGCGAAATATATCTACCCCCCTGGATGCAACCAGGTGACTTTACCTTCCTGCTGTCACATACCCCCCCTCTTGTTTTAACCTCGGGGTTGGAACACCAGCAATCAGGCATTCATGTACTCGAGACAAAGCATCCACATTCCCCATTTGAACGCCAGGGCGATGCTTTACTGTGAAGTTGAATTCCTGGAGGGCCAGGAACCACCTATTCACTCTTCTATTTGTTTCCTTGTTTTGAGCCATCCATTTTAACGGAGCGTGATCCGTAACCAAGTCAAAGTGCCTACCTAGCAGGTAGTACCGAAGGGAATCTAGAGCCCACTTCACCGCTAAACACTCCTTTTCAACGGTGGCGTAATTTACCTCATGGGACTTCAACTTCCTGCTGAGGTAAATGACTGGGTGCTCTTCCCCGTTCCAGACCTGGGACAATACTGCTCCTAACCCCACATCTGACGCATCACTTTGTACGACAAAGTCTTTAGAGAAGTCGGGTGAGTACAACACTGGCTGGCTACATAAGGCTTGTTTCAAGAATTGGAATGCTGCCTCAACCTCGGGGGTCCATTTAATCATGACCGACCCTTTCCCCTTCGTTAGGTTGGTTAGGGGCACAGCCTTAGAAGCAAAGTGGGGAATGAATCGCCGATAATACCCAGCGATTCCCAGAAAGGCTCGTACCTGCTTCTTGCTGTTGGGACGTGGCCAACTCTGGATGGCCTCGACTTTGTTGAGTTGGGGTTTTATTACTCCCCTCCCAATGGTGTACCCAAGATATTTGGCCTCCTCCTGCCCAATGGTACACTTCTTGGGGTTAGCCGTAAACCCCGCTTCCCGAACAGAGTCCAGGACTGCTTGCACTTTTGGCAGATGTGAGGCCCAATCTGTGCTATGGACAATTACGTCATCCAGGTAAGCCGCAGCATACTTCCGATGGGGCCTCAGCATCTGGTCCATTTTCCGCTGGAATGTGGCCGGCGCATTCTGTAACCCGAACGGCATTCTTTTATATTGGAACGCCCCGTCTGGGGTTACAAATGCGGTTTTCTCTTTGGCCAATTTGGCCAGGGGGATTTGCCAATACCCTTTTGTGAGGTCAAGAGTCGTCATGTATCGGGCTGTTCCCAGCCGGTCGATCAACTCATCTATACGTGGCATGGGGTAGGTGTCAAATTTTGTAACTTTGTTCAACTGACGAAAATCGTTACAAAATCGCCAGCTCCCATCCGGTTTAGGCACCAACACAATGGGACTAGACCAATCACTTTGGGACTCCTCTATCACCCCTAAGTTCAGCATTTTCTGTACTTCCTCCCGTATTGCCTCCCGTCGGGCCTCTGGGATCCGATAGGGTTTTAACTTCACCCTTTCACCGGGCGGGGTAATGATGTCATGCTCTACCCCAGATGTTTGTCCCAGCAGCTCAGAGAATACCTCCTTGTTGCGAAGCACAAACTCCTTAACCTCCTGTTGTTGGGGTTGTGACAAGGTGGCTGCTATTCCAACCTCAGGAATCACGCAACCAGTTTGAGCTGGTGACCAAGTGTCTGCGACTAGGGACTCTCTATCCCTCCAGGCTTTCAACAGATTAACGTGATAGATCTGTTCGGGCTTTCGCCTTCCTGGTTGTCTGACCTTGTAATTCACTTCGCTCACTTTTTCCATTATCTCGTAGGGGCCTTGCCATTTGGCAAGGAATTTACTTTCAACCGTAGGGACAAGTACCAGTATCCTATCCCCCGGGGAAAAGGTACGGGTCTTGGCTCCACGGTTGTACACTCTCTGCTGTGCTAACTGCGCTTGGGCCAAATGTTCCTTCACGATGGGCATTACCTGTGCAATTCGGTCTTGCATCAGGGCGACATGCTCAATCACACTCCTGTGGGGAGAACTCTCACTTTCCCAAGTTTCCTTGGCAATATCCAACAGCCCTCTTGGGTGTCTCCCATACAGTAACTCAAAGGGGGAGAATCCCGTAGAGGATTGGGGCACCTCCCTAATAGCAAACATCAGATAAGGAAGTAGACAGTCCCAATCCTTTCCATCTCTATCCACCACTTTCTTCAACATTTGTTTTAGGGTTTTGTTGAATCTTTCAACCAGCCCATCGGTTTGGGGGTGATACACAGATGTACGTAATTGCGTCACTTTGAACAATTTACACAGCTCCTTCATAACCCGGGACATAAAGGGTGTACCTTGGTCCGTAAGCAGTTCTTTACAAATACCCACCCGGCTAAACACAAGAGATAGCTCTTTGGCTATGGTTTTGGCCGAGGTATTTCGGAGAGGGATCGCTTCTGGATAACGGGTGGCATAGTCCATTATAACTAATATGTACTGGTGCCCCCTAGCGGACTTGATTATAGGACCTACCAAATCCATGGCGATCCTCTCAAACGGGACCTCAATGATGGGTAGAGGGACCAGCGGGCTACAGAAATGTGGCATCGGGGCCGACCTCTGACACACAGGGCAGGAGGAACAATAATTTTCTATGTCCTTCATCACCCCCGGCCAATAGAATCTCTGTAATACCCTCTCTCGGGTTTTCTCTGTCCCCAGATGACCTCCAAGAATGTGCCCATGGGCCAACTCCAACACCAACTTCCTGTAAGGTTTGGGCACCACAAGCTGCTCAACGGTTTCTTCTGCCCTTTTTGCCACCCGATACAGTAGGTCCTTCTCTACGCTGAAGTATGGGTAAGTGCAGGTATTATCTGGGTTCACTAACTCGCCATCTATTTTCACTACGTTTTCCCGTGCCTTTATTAGGGCGGGGTCTTTCAACTGTTCTGTGGCAAAGTTTTCCCTGTGAACCTCAAGATCAGAAAACTCCACAGACGGTAGGTTTTCGTCTGAGGAGGTGGGCTCCTCTCCAGTTTCTTGAGTCTCCCCTGCCAATACTGATAAGGGAAATTCCGGAGAGTCCTCACCACTCTCAGGGGAGTTCTGGCTATCACATTCCTGGTACATAGGGGCACCAGTGGGGGGCTCAGGATCATCCCACAGTTCCCAGAACTTCGGAAAATCCCTTCCCACAATGGCGTCATGCGGTAACTGAGATACTAAGCCCACTGGATGAGAGAGGGTACCTTTGGGGGTCTCGAAACACACTGTAGTCACTGGATACTCTCGGGTGTCCCCATGCACACAAATAACAGCTACCTTGCTATTCCCAGAGACCTCTGTTTTAACTAACTCAGCCTTTATCAGGGTCACAAGGCTACCTGAATCCAGCAATACCACAACATTTCTACCATTAACACACATTTTGCATAAATGTTTCTCAGTTCCTCGAATGGCAGTGCATGTGACTGTCGCACACAGCGACTGACGTCTGTCCATCAGAAAGTCACATTGCATGGGTTCCTCCACAACCGGGCAATTGGCTGCAATATGTCCCGCTTGCCGGCAGCGGTAGCAAACGATCCTTCTTGCCGCCTCTTGAGCCGCTGATTTCCCAGGCTGTTCTCGCCAAACTTGGGGTAGAGCTCCCACCCTCTCACTCTCTCCACCCTCACCCCTTGGAATCCTCTTATCCGCCCCTGGGGATGGTCTGGTCTTAGGGTGGAAAGTCCGAGTGTCTCTGGAAGAGGCCGTCAGGTTCTCTGTAGCCAAGTATTTCTCCACACGATCCACAAGACCATCGGCCGTCTCTGGGTCTCCATGGCTTACCCACTTTTGGATGGCAGTAGGAAGAGCTCTCAAAAACCGATCCATTACAACACGTTCCACAATCTTTGGTGCGGACAAAGTCTCTGGCTGTAGCCACTTTCTGCTCAGGTGAATGAGATCATACATTTGAGACCTGGGGGGTTTTCCAAGCTGGAAAGTCCAGTTATGTACACGCTGAGCCCGGACAGCCTGGGTGACACCCAGCCTTGCCAATATTTCAGCTTTTAGCATCACATAGTCTTTTGCTTGGTCAGGCTCTAGGTCATAGTAAGCCTTCTGCGATTCACCAGTTAACAGAGGAGCCACCAGTCCAGCCCACTGCTCCTCAGGCCACTTTTCTCTTTCAGCAGTCCTTTCAAATGTGGTCAAAAATACCTCTGGATCATCCTCTCCAGTCATTTTTGTCAATAAACGACTCACCCAAAAGGACGCGGTATTAGTGGGACGGCTTTCCTCACTGGTCTGCGGACGTTGCTGCATTACTGCTTCCATTTGTTGTAGTCTCTGCTCTTGCTTCTGTAACAGGTCTATGAAGCGGGCCTCAGATTGCTGCTGGGCTTGTTGCTGAGCTTCCAGACTCTGTTGGTGAGCTTGCTGCTGGGCTGCAAGGCTCTGTTGATGAGCTTGCTGCTGGGCTGCGAAGTTCTGTTGTTGAGCTGCAAGGCTCTGTTGATGAGCTGCAAGGCTCTTTTGCAAACCTGCATTTGTCTGCTGTTGATTGGCATTTGCTAGAGCCAGCTGCTTCAGTATCTCCTCCATGCTGGCTTAAAAAAAAACTGCCACTGGTTCTCCACCAACTGTGAGGGGGTTAGCTCGGCAGCGGGTGTGTGTGACCCCCGGGATGGGCTCCCCACACAAAAACAGGCCCAGCAAACGGAGGTTGTGGTTTTCAAAATCAAAAAAAGGTGCGGTTTATTTTCTATTTACAGTGACAAAACACAGCAAAGCCAAAAGAAACATAAACAAAATAAATCCTGGTCAACTTGACCTCTGACTAAACATACAGGTTTCCTAACTAACAACTGGGATCAGCCTAGTGCTGTCCTAGTCCCTAAGTCCCTGGTTTTAAATGTCCAAGCAAATAGCCACACAGGCTTTGTCTCACCGCACAGGGGTTCACTCTCCCTAGACAGTCCACACAGGTCTGGGTCCAGGCATGAGCTAACATCTAATGAAGCTGGGAGTTCTTATAGAGGCCTAAATGAGCTGACAAGCTTCAGCTGGTCTCATCAACTCCCTGTCTGCACGACGCCCCACACTCTCCCTAGAGGTATGAGTCATCCATGAGCCTACTAGCCTCAGCTGGGCTTATACAACTCTCCACCTAGTTGTATAAGTCGGCGTAAAGCCTGAATCTGGGCGAAATATATCTACCCCCCTGGATGCAACCAGGTGACTTTACCTTCCTGCTGTCACACAGGGAAGAGGACGCTTTGGCAGCTGCTTTGCTAGTACCCTGAGCCTGGGTGAGAGAGGATGAGGAGGAGGGCTTGGTCATCCACTCTACCAAGTCTTCGGCATGATGTGGCTCAACATGTCCAGCTGCCGAAAAGAAGGACAAGCGTGTCCCATGGCCATGTGCTGATGACAATGCACCGCGTCCACGACCAGCACTGTTGCCCCCAGACACAGAGCCTGCTTGCCCTCTTTTATTGCCTCCTGACTGTCTGCCTCTCCTTGTTTGCCTTCCAGACATTCTAATAGATGGCCTGCAGGGAGATGGGAAAAAGCAATAAGGGCTACCTTCAGGTGTCCTTCTCTGTCCCTTTACTTAAGGATTTCTAAATATGGTTGAGGATGATTGCTTTCGCACAGAATAGCACAACGACAATTTCCCTGACTGTCCAAAAAACAAGGATTTCAAAGATGGTTGATGAGGAATGCTTTAGCACAGTATAGCACAAGGAGAATTTCCCTCACTGTCCTTCACTGTCCCTAGAAACAAGGATTAGCACAGTGAAAGAAACTGACACTCTCCCTACCTATAGTTTTCTGTCCCTAGAAAAAATGTTTTTTTAAAGATGGTTGATGATCAATGCTTTAGCACACTATAGCACAAGGAGAATTTCCCTCACTGTCCTTCCCTGTCCCTAGAAACAAGGATTAGCACAGTGAAAGAAACTGACACTCTCCCTACCTATAGTTTTCTGTCCCTAGAAAAAAGTGTTTTTTTAAAGATGGTTGATGATCAATGCTTTAGCACAGTATAGCACAAGGAGAATTTCCCTCACTGTCCTTCCCTGTCCCTAGAAACAAGGATTAGCACAGTGAAAGAAACTGACACTCTCCCTACCTATAGTTTTCTGTCCCTAGAAATTTTTTTTTTTAAAGATGGTTGATGATCAATGCTTTAGCACACTATAGCACAAGGAGAATTTCCCTCACTGTCCTTCCCTGTCCCTAGAAACAAGGATTAGCACAGTAAAACACACTGACACTCTCCCTACCTATAGTTTTCTGTCCCTAGAAAAAATGTTTTTTTAAAGATGGTTGATGATCAATGCTTTAGCACACTATAGCACAAGGAGAATTTCCCTCACTGTCCTTCCCTGTCCCTAGAAACAAGGATTAGCACAGTAAAACACACTGACACTCTCCCTACCTATAGTTTTCTGTCCCTAGAAAAAATGTTTTTTTAAAGATGGTTGATGATCAATGCTTTAGCACAGTATAGCACAAGGAGAATTTCCCTCACTGTCCTTCCCTGTCCCTAGAAACAAGGATTAGCACAGTGAAAGAAACTGACACTCTCCCTACCTATAGTTTTCTGTCCCTAGAAAAAATGTTTTTTTAAAGATGGTTGATGATCAATGCTTTAGCACACTATAGCACAAGGAGAATTTCCCTCACTGTCCTTCCCTGTCCCTAGAAACAAGGATTAGCACAGTAAAACACACTGACACTCTCCCTACCTATAGTTTTCTGTCCCTAGAAAAAATGTTTTTTTAAAGATGGTTGATGATCAATGCTTTAGCACAGTATAGCACAAGGAGAATTTCCCTCACTGTCCTTCCCTGTCCCTAGAAACAAGGATTAGCACAGTGAAAGAAACTGACACTCTCCCTACCTATAGTTTTCTGTCCCTAGAAAAAATGTTTTTTTAAAGATGGTTGATGATCAATGCTTTAGCACACTATAGCACAAGGAGAATTTCCCTCACTGTCCTTCCCTGTCCCTAGAAACAAGGATTAACACAGTGAAAGAAACTGACACTCTCCCTACCTATAGTTTTCTGTCCCTAGAAAAAAGTGTTTTTTTAAAGATGGTTGATGATCAATGCTTTAGCACAGTATAGCACAAGGAGAATTTCCCTCACTGTCCTTCCCTGTCCCTAGAAACAAGGATTAGCACAGTGAAAGAAACTGACACTCTCCCTACCTATAGTTTTCTGTCCCTAGAAAAAATGTTTTTTTAAAGATGGTTGATGATCAATGCTTTAGCACACTATAGCACAAGGAGAATTTCCCTCACTGTCCTTCCCTGTCCCTAGAAACAAGGATTAGCACAGTAAAACACACTGACACTCTCCCTACCTATAGTTTTCTGTCCCTAGAAAAAATGTTTTTTTAAAGATGGTTGATGATCAATGCTTTAGCACACTATAGCACAAGGAGAATTTCCCTCACTGTCCTTCCCTGTCCCTAGAAACAAGGATTAGCACAGTAAAACACACTGACACTCTCCCTACCTATAGTTTTCTGTCCCTAGAAAAAAGTGTTTTTTTAAAGATGGTTGATGATCAATGCTTTAGCACAGTATAGCACAAGGAGAATTTCCCTCACTGTCCTTCCCTGTCCCTAGAAACAAGGATTAGCACAGTGAAAGAAACTGACACTCTACCTACCTATAGTTTTCTGTCCCTAGAAAAAATGTTTTTTTAAAGATGGTTGATGATCAATGCTTTAGAACACTATAGCACAAGGAGAATTTCCCTCACTGTCCTTCCCTGTCCCTAGAAACAAGGATTAGCACAGTGAAAGAAACTGACACTCTCCCTACCTATAGTTTTCTGTCCCTAGAAAAAAGTGTTTTTTTAAAGATGGTTGATGATCAATGCTTTAGCACAGTATAGCACAAGGAGAATTTCCCTCACTGTCCTTCCCTGTCCCTAGAAACAAGGATTAGCACAGTGAAAGAAACTGACACTCTCCCTACCTATAGTTTTCTGTCCCTAGAAAAAATGTTTTTTTAAAGATGGTTGATGATCAATGCTTTAGCACACTATAGCACAAGGAGAATTTCCCTCACTGTCCTTCCCTGTCCCTAGAAACAAGGATTAGCACAGTAAAACACACTGACACTCTCCCTACCTATAGTTTTCTGTCCCTAGAAAAAATGTTTTTTTAAAGATGGTTGATGATCAATGCTTTAGCACAGTATAGCACAAGGAGAATTTCCCTCACTGTCCTTCCCTGTCCCTAGAAACAAGGATTAGCACAGTGAAAGAAACTGACACTCTCCCTACCTATAGTTTTCTGTCCCTAGAAAAAATGTTTTTTTAAAGATGGTTGATGATCAATGCTTTAGCACACTATAGCACAAGGAGAATTTCCCTCACTGTCCTTCCCTGTCCCTAGAAACAAGGATTAGCACAGTAAAACACACTGACACTCTCCCTACCTATAGTTTTCTGTCCCTAGAAAAAATGTTTTTTTAAAGATGGTTGATGATCAATGCTTTAGCACAGTATAGCACAAGGAGAATTTCCCTCACTGTCCTTCCCTGTCCCTAGAAACAAGGATTAGCACAGTGAAAGAAACTGACACTCTCCCTACCTATAGTTTTCTGTCCCTAGAAAAAATGTTTTTTTAAAGATGGTTGATGATCAATGCTTTAGCACACTATAGCACAAGGAGAATTTCCCTCACTGTCCTTCCCTGTCCCTAGAAACAAGGATTAACACAGTGAAAGAAACTGACACTCTCCCTACCTATAGTTTTCTGTCCCTAGAAAAAAGTGTTTTTTTAAAGATGGTTGATGATCAATGCTTTAGCACAGTATAGCACAAGGAGAATTTCCCTCACTGTCCTTCCCTGTCCCTAGAAACAAGGATTAGCACAGTGAAAGAAACTGACACTCTCCCTACCTATAGTTTTCTGTCCCTAGAAAAAATGTTTTTTTAAAGATGGTTGATGATCAATGCTTTAGCACACTATAGCACAAGGAGAATTTCCCTCACTGTCCTTCCCTGTCCCTAGAAACAAGGATTAGCACAGTAAAACACACTGACACTCTCCCTACCTATAGTTTTCTGTCCCTAGAAAAAATGTTTTTTTAAAGATGGTTGATGATCAATGCTTTAGCACACTATAGCACAAGGAGAATTTCCCTCACTGTCCTTCCCTGTCCCTAGAAACAAGGATTAGCACAGTAAAACACACTGACACTCTCCCTACCTATAGTTTTCTGTCCCTAGAAAAAAGTGTTTTTTTAAAGATGGTTGATGATCAATGCTTTAGCACAGTATAGCACAAGGAGAATTTCCCTCACTGTCCTTCCCTGTCCCTAGAAACAAGGATTAGCACAGTGAAAGAAACTGACACTCTCCCTACCTATAGTTTTCTGTCCCTAGAAAAAATGTTTTTTTAAAGATGGTTGATGATCAATGCTTTAGCACACTATAGCACAAGGAGAATTTCCCTCACTGTCCTTCCCTGTCCCTAGAAACAAGGATTAGCACAGTAAAACACACTGACACTCTCCCTACCTATAGTTTTCTGTCCCTAGAATTTTTTTTTTTTAAAGATGGCTGATGATCAATGCTTTAGCACAGTATAGCACAAGGAGAATTTCCCTCACTGTCCTTCCCTGTCCCTAGAAACAAGGATTAGCACAGTGAAACACACTGACACTCTCCCTACCTATAGTTTTCTGTCCCTAGAAAAAATGTTTTTTTAAAGATGGTTGATGATCAATGCTTTAGCACAGTATAGCACAAGGAGAATTTCCCTCACTGTCCTTCCCTGTCCCTAGAAACAAGGATTAGCACAGTGAAAGAAACTGACACTCTCCCTACTGTGACAGCAGGAAGGTAAAGTCACCTGGTTGCATCCAGGGGGGTAGATATATTTCGCCCAGATTCAGGCTTTACGCCGACTTATACAACTAGGTGGAGAGTTGTATAAGGCTAGTGGGCTCATGGATGACTCATACCTCTAGGGAGAGGGCTGGGCGTCGTACAGACAGGGAGTTGATGAGGCCAGCTGAAGCTTGTCAGCTCATTTAGGCCTCTATAAGAACTCCCAGCTTCATTAGGTGTTTGCTCATGCCTGGAACCAGACCTGTGTGGACTGTCTAGGGAGAGTGAACCCCTGTGCGGTGGGACAAAGCCTGTGTGGCTATTTGCTTGGACATTTAAAACCAGGGACTTAGGGACTAGGACAGCACTAGGCTGATCCCAGTTGTTAGTTAGGAAACCTGTATGTTTACTCAGAGGTCAAGTTGACCAGGATTTATTTTATTTATGTTTCTTTTGCTTTGCTGTGTTTTGTCACTGTAAATAGAAAATAAACCGCACCTTTTTGATTTTGAAAACCACAACCTCCGTTTGCTGGGCCTGTTTTTGTGTGGGGAGCCCATCCCGGGGGTCACACACACCCGCTGCCGGGCTAACCCCCTCACACTACCTATAGTTTTCTGTCCCTAGAAAAAATGTTTTTTTAAAGATGGTTGATGATCAATGCTTTAGCACACTATAGCACAAGGAGAATTTCCCTCACTGTCCTTCCCTGTCCCTAGAAACAAGGATTAGCACAGTGAAAGAAACTGACACTCTCCCTACCTATAGTTTTCTGTCCCTAGAAAAAATGTTTTTTTAAAGATGGTTGATGACCAATGCTTTAGCACACTATAGCACAAGGAGAATTTCCCTCACTGTCCTTCCCTGTCCCTAGAAACAAGGATTAGCACAGTAAAACACACTGACACTCTCCCTACCTATAGTTTTCTGTCCCTAGAAAAAATGTTTTTTTAAAGATGGTTGATGATCAATGCTTTAGCACAGTATAGCACAAGGAGAATTTCCCTCACTGTCCTTCCCTGTCCCTAGAAACAAGGATTAGCACAGTGAAAGAAACTGACACTCTCCCTACCTATAGTTTTCTGTCCCTAGAAAAAATGTTTTTTTAAAGATGGTTGATGATCAATGCTTTAGCACACTATAGCACAAGGAGAATTTCCCTCACTGTCCTTCCCTGTCCCTAGAAACAAGGATTAGCACAGTGAAAGAAACTGACACTCTCCCTACCTATAGTTTTCTGTCCCTAGAAAAAAGTGTTTTTTTAAAGATGGTTGATGATCAATGCTTTAGCACAGTATAGCACAAGGAGAATTTCCCTCACTGTCCTTCCCTGTCCCTAGAAACAAGGATTAGCACAGTGAAAGAAACTGACACTCTCCCTACCTATAGTTTTCTGTCCCTAGAAAAAATGTTTTTTTAAAGATGGTTGATGATCAATGCTTTAGCACAGTATAGCACAAGGAGAATTTCCCTCACTGTCCTTCCCTGTCCCTAGAAACAAGGATTAGCACAGTGAAAGAAACTGACACTCTCCCTACCTATAGTTTTCTGTCCCTAGAAAAAATGTTTTTTTAAAGATGGTTGATGATCAATGCTTTAGCACAGTATAGCACAAGGAGAATTTCCCTCACTGTCCTTCCCTGTCCCTAGAAACAAGGATTAGCACAGTAAAACACACTGACACTCTCCCTACCTATAGTTTTCTGTCCCTAGAAAAAATGTTTTTTTAAAGATGGTTGATGATCAATGCTTTAGCACACTATAGCACAAGGAGAATTTCCCTCACTGTCCTTCCCTGTCCCTAGAAACAAGGATTAGCACAGTAAAACACACTGACACTCTCCCTACCTATAGTTTTCTGTCCCTAGAAAAAATGTTTTTTTAAAGATGGTTGATGATCAATTCTTTAGCACAGTATAGCACAAGGAGAATTTCCCTCACTGTCCTTCCCTGTCCCTAGAAACAAGGATTAGCACAGTGAAAGAAACTGACACTCTCCCTACCTATAGTTTTCTGTCCCTAGAAAAAAGTGTTTTTTTAAAGATGGTTGATGATCAATGCTTTAGCACAGTATAGCACAAGGAGAATTTCCCTCACTGTCCTTCCCTGTCCCTAGAAACAAGGATTAGCACAGTGAAAGAAACTGACACTCTCCCTACCTATAGTTTTCTGTCCCTAGAAAAAATGTTTTTTTAAAGATGGTTGATGATCAATGCTTTAGCACAGTATAGCACAAGGAGAATTTCCCTCACTGTCCTTCCCTGTCCCTAGAAACAAGGATTAGCACAGTAAAACACACTGACACTCTCCCTACCTATAGTTTTCTGTCCCTAGAAAAAATGTTTTTTTAAAGATGGTTGATGATCAATGCTTTAGCACACTATAGCACAAGGAGAATTTCCCTCACTGTCCTTCCCTGTCCCTAGAAACAAGGATTAGCACAGTAAAACACACTGACACTCTCCCTACCTATAGTTTTCTGTCCCTAGAAAAAATGTTTTTTTAAAGATGGTTGATGATCAATTCTTTAGCACAGTATAGCACAAGGAGAATTTCCCTCACTGTCCTTCCCTGTCCCTAGAAACAAGGATTAGCACAGTGAAAGAAACTGACACTCTCCCTACCTATAGTTTTCTGTCCCTAGAAAAAATGTTTTTTTAAAGATGGTTGATGATCAATGCTTTAGCACAGTATAGCACAAGGAGAATTTCCCTCACTGTCCTTCCCTGTCCCTAGAAACAAGGATTAGCACAGTGAAAGAAACTGACACTCTCCCTACCTATAGTTTTCTGTCCCTAGAAAAAATGTTTTTTTAAAGATGGTTGATGATCAATGCTTTAGCACAGTATAGCACAAGGAGAATTTCCCTCACTGTCCTTCCCTGTCCCTAGAAACAAGGATTAGCACAGTAAAACACACTGACACTCTCCCTACCTATAGTTTTCTGTCACTAGAAAAAATGTTTTTTTAAAGATGGTTGATGATCAATGCTTTAGCACACTATAGCACAAGGAGAATTTCCCTCACTGTCCTTCCCTGTCCCTAGAAACAAGGATTAGCACAGTAAAACACACTGACACTCTCCCTACCTATAGTTTTCTGTCCCTAGAAAAAATGTTTTTTTAAAGATGGTTGATGATCAATTCTTTAGCACAGTATAGCACAAGGAGAATTTCCCTCACTGTCCTTCCCTGTCCCTAGAAACAAGGATTAGCACAGTAAAACACACTGACACTCTCCCTACCTATCCTTCTCTTTCCCTAAACTAAAGGAATCCAGGTTAAGCAAGAAAAAAAATGTCACTGTCCCTGCCTATGCTTCTCTTTCCCTGTTCCGGAACACACTACACTAGGCCGCCGTGCTGGCGGCCTTTTATAGTGTGGGGCGTGTACTAAACACCCTCAGCAATAATTGGCCACAGGCATCCTGCCTGTGGCCAATCATTGCTCTCCTCGCTGCCGGCGCTGTGATTGGCCAAGCATGCGGGGTCACAGTGCATGCTTGGCCAATCACAGCGCCTGGATGACACTGCGATAGCGTAGTGCATTGTGGGCCGTTCGCGTCACTCGAATTAGGCGCGAACGGCTCAAATCGTTCGATCTTCGTCGAACGATCGAACAGCCGATGTTCGAGTCGAACGTATGTTCGACTCGAACACCGAGCTCATCCCTATTCATCACTACCAAATAGTTGTTTCCAATACTCCACACTTATATAGAGGCATCACCTGCTTCTTTCTGTATACAGACTATTATACCTTGAAGTTATGTACACCATTTTTTTATATTGTTATGTTGCACTGTTATGTTGCACTTTGCAATGGAGAACTCCATGCAGATCAGGAAGCAACTTCCGGAAAAACTCTGCAATGCTCAACAAGTGTGGTGCATGAAAAACATAAACTCCACATAGCACAATACGTCAGTGATCAGTACCATCCTCCGGTCCTGCGAGGATGGTACTGATCACTGACGTATTGTGCTATGTGGAGTTTATGTCTTTCATGCACCACGCTTGTTGATCATTGCGGAGTGTTTCCGGAAGTTGCTTCCTGATCTGCTTGGAGTTCTTCATTGCATACTGCTCGTAGCTATCCTAGAGGACACACAGGACGCATTGGCTCCTACTGAGTGGATCTGACATCCAATAAAGCGCTGTATGACCCCTTGAGTAAGGGTGGTCGCTGGCTTTCTGGTAAGCCTTCAATTGTTCTTGTGTGGAGGGTGACATGCTGGTGACTCCTTTGTTTCAACTCATTGCACGGATCCTTTATCCTCAACGGATTCTTTGGACTTTTTCTTTATGATTTTTACTTAATGGACTTTTTTCTTGATAATATTTTAATATATTGTTTATATTGACTTATGCAATTTATAGCCCTTTTTGCACTTTAATTTATGAATTTGCACATTTAGCGCTGCACTTTGTTTACTTATGTTTCATGCGCCTGGTATCTGGGAATAGTGTACAGCAGCTGTTTTTTTTTTAGATTCTGAGCGCGGATATACACATTTCTTTAATGTAATAAATACATTTTTGGGTTTAATGCTGCTTTAAACATAACATACTGTAAATATGAGTTATAAATATAAGTAAACAGTTTCTCCGAGCTGCTCCCACTATAGTGGTGAGTGAACAGTGCTGATCCTCTATTGAGGCAGGATTAGTATTGGATTACTGTACAGATGCCCAGAAACCAGTCTCATTTAGCCAATTAGGACCAGGCCTTTTTCTGACATTTGTTGTTTATAAATAAAAATCTGTATTTTTTCCTGAAAAATTACTTAGAACCCCCAAACATATATACATATATATATTTATTTATTTATTTAGCAGATACCCTAGAGAATAAAATGGCGGTCATTGCAATATTTTATGTCACACTGTATTTGCGCAGCGGTCTTTCAAACACAATATTTTTTGGAAAAAATACACTTCAATTCATAAAAAAAAAAAAAACTTGGCCCAATTTTTTTGTATAATGTAAAACATGATGTTACGCCAAGTAAATACGTAGATACCTATCATGTCATGCTTTATAATTGGGAAAAATAATGGTTGCGCTAACCCTAAATGAGAGCATCGCAACTAAAAATAAATTAGTGCAAAAACATAGAGAACAAAAACATAATGTGATAATGCAATAGAGAACAATAGTACGATTGTCCTTAAATGAATAATAGTGAATGAACGCTCAATTGTGTCAAAAAGAGCGATACTAAAACAGGTTTCCAAAAACCAAAACACTGGAAACACTGAAACACACTGGAGATGTGAGGTTGATCCAAAAGGTTGGTTAAGTTAAACCCTAAGCAACAGTCTTAAAAATGGTCCAATCATACATTTAAAACGGTAACACATGAATGAAGTATACACCCGTGCAACATAAAAAAGTCTATAGTGAGGAAAAATTTCCGTGAAGGAATCTTCTTGTTTGCAGGAAACCAAGGAAATCCACCACCAAGTAAGGTAAGGTAATAACTGCTTACCAGAACTCCAGGACGCCCTACTACAGAGGACCAGGAGAAGCTTTGAATGGATATGGATGATCTCATCCAGATGACATCAAGGTAGATCCAGCCCCAAAACAGCATATGACACGACAATTCAGTGACAGTTCAATGGATCCCGGATTCATAGGTCAATACATGTAAAAAATGGGAGACTCCCATAGTGTAAAACAGTATTTGGTTTATTAAATAAAAAGGGAATCACACTTACAATTTTGCAGTGGAAAAAAAGCCTTAAGCCTGCGGTCCCGGCCGGACACACGCAGGCAAACCCGTCCTAACTGGATGGAGGTAGGTCCTCTTTATTTACCTTTAAAAGCAACTGTAGCGGGGTCCTCAATTTAGTGGGATACACTTGGGGGTAGTGTGACCCAAGTGTGTAATTGTGTTAGGGTTCAGACCCCTTTTTGTTATTCGTGGAGGATTGGGTGGTGTAATATTCTCCTTGACCAGTGGGTGTCAGTGTACCTACTGGCTCGGGGTAGAATCACTACCGCAGTGCTACCCTTCTTTGTCCCTTCCTGGAGATGGTACGGCCGGGGCGGGGAACCCGCCGTGGTATCGACGGGAGGAGATAAAAGGGGGAGACGCCCTCGCCACGAGGTCTTTTTCGGGGATCATCTCTTCACGCACCCAGGCACCTTAGGCCTGAGTGCGGGCGGTTCAAGGTTCCGGCCTAGGCGCCCCAGGCCTGGCCGGAATGAAGATAGAGTCCATCCCAGGCACCTTCAGCCTGGGATGAGGTACTATTGAGGAGGCCTGGGACCCAGTGACTCCGACTGGGTCCCGCGAGGGTGAAGTTGCTCCAGGGCACCCCTTGCGAGGGGACCCGCATCTGAGGTGAGGAGGCTGGGGAGGTCACCCGTTCGAAGACCCGGTGTAGTGTCAACCCAGTGACGGATGGGCCTTCGGTAACTCTCTTGGAGGACATCTTCCCCTGATAGAGGCCGCAACGCAACGGAGGTATTCATGTCAAGACTCCTACAACCCTTGGTCATAGCATAGGGGGGTGTAGGGACCCAGATCAGTATAGTGCCTCGACCTGCTCATCTCACCGTATCATGCCATCGCATTGCCTGTATGTGGAGATACGAAATAAACCAACAATTGGACTGTGATCGGTGTATGGACTCTGTTAATGGGAGCAAAGGGTGGTTCAGTGATTTCTGTACGACAGACTCGGTACATGCTCAGGAGGACATGGGCCGTAGCGCACCTCACCCTGTCGCGTGACATACCCCTAGCTAAAGAGGACGGGGTGAGGGGGTGGCTACACGTGGGGGCTCGTCGTCCGGGATAGTGTGTGTCTTGGCGATGGAACTGAGAACGTCTGTGTTTGAACTTTGCTGTCCGGAGGAGTTCCGAACAGGTCGGCCATGTGATTGGCCAAAGTGCATCCCTGCTCGGAGTTGTGGACATGACCCTAAGTCGGGAAAGGCCCACGCAGAGGAGCGTAAAAAGGGAAAGGTCCAGCCGTGTGAAGTATTACATGTGGGGACTGTTAATGCACTGCGCCACGAGGCACCCCATGACTGTACAATTCGTGGGCGGAGGCTGGCGGAAGCCCGCGAAAACGTACAAGTTGTGGGAGGAGTCTGGCCACGTGTGGAGATACACGTGGAGACTCCGGCGCGTGGTCAGCGCTTGATGGAACAGCAAGTGGTCGGGATGGCCTCAAGCTCCCCGTGGATGCCGGTATCTTACCCCACGAAAATGACTGCATTTGCTGCTCCCCTGACAGACACGGGAATAAGGCTCAGGCCCCGAGGACAGTTGGCTCTGTATTCATGCAGAGACACGGAGGCTCTCGGTGTGATCTGTCCCGGATGCTCGGGAATGGTGGTCCAACTAAAGCCATTCGGGCGATGTGAGGCATGCAAGGAGTTCCTTTTTGAGGTTGAACCATACACGGAAAGGCCCCAGGCCCTACGCCTCAACTGCATCACAGGAACCGCCACTCCGGAGGGAGAGATCCAGGCCTCTGCGGAGGTCCCCGTACGCGCTGACCAGGGCGAAGTGACTGCCCAACCAGAGATTGAGAGAGAAAAATCCGAAGACACTGCTTCGGTCACCACAGACTCCCTGCTGCCACCCCCGAAGAGGAAGATAGGCCTGGTGCAGGCATCCTGTGGTCGTGGTCGAGCTTCACCCTGTCGCTTGCCTGGCCTGGATGACACCGGTAGAGAAGAGAGTCCCAGACATCCCAGTTCTTCAGTAGGTCCAGGTGAGCTAGGGGCTGGGACTGTGGTGTTGGTTGGAGGTGTCGGGAGTTCACAGCCGGTGGAGCCCGAAAGGGAGGGTAGCCTTCCGTCTACTAGAGACTACCTTCCCGCCGAGATGTATGACACCTCCGACCTAGAGTCGTTGTCAGACTGTGGGGATGACGGGGAAATAGACGAGCTGTTTCACCGGAAGGGCTGGGACAGACGCCCGCTACCTGTGCTGAGTAAACCACAGGATTCCCCCATGTCCATAGAAGACAGTACGCTCCGGGCGCAGGCCCCGGAGTTCCCGAGGAAATCTAACCCTCTGACCAACTTTCCTCATTCAACTACATCACCCGCTCTGATGGTGGGGACGCAGCGTGCTTCGTTGCGGGCACCAAAGACAAAGCAACCCGAGATGGTGAAGGTACCTCGGCACCCGGAGGCCATCGTACAGCCAGGAGAAGGTGAGCGAGATGTGATGCCGCCCCTAGCCAGATTGCAGAGACTTTTCTCCCAGAGAGTCGCCCGTGAATATGGGTGGGAGTACCCCTACTTGCCTCGGAACTTATTGTATGAAGTTGAGGTCCTGCGACCAAGGTGGTATGACGAGTTTGTATGGGAAAAGCTTAAAGTACCCCATGCCAGGCGATACCTGTCATGTTCGCCGCCTGTGTCTAAAAAGTTCAAGGATTGCAGAGCTGATTGGAGACTTGGGCGCCATATTCATGCCGATAAGGTGCTCATCTGTAGGAAAGAAGGAGAGGATGTCGAGTATTCAGTGGAAGTGTTTGACGGGCACCTGAAGCCTCTGTTTCTGCCGGATCCAAGGTTCTACTTATAGGAGAAGTGAGCTCCTATCTTGTTGCTGTTGAAACTTTCTGGATGAGACATTCCCAGATGCCTAGAACTGTGCCCTACTTTTGTTTTGATTTGGGCTTTTCTTTTACTCACTGGAGACTTGGGAGCTGTTGTTTTTTTTTCTCCCTTTTCTTCATGTGCCAAAGGCAGAGACTTTTGGGGTAGAGTCAGAGTAGGAAAGCAGGAAGAATGAAGATCTCACCAAGTGTCATTACCGCAGCTCTGTCACCAGGTGGCAGTGTTGTGCAACGGTTGTTCGAAATGCTACACATGCATTACTTACTTATTGGAGTGAGCGGGTCTCTCGGCTGACGGACCCACTCATGCCAAGTTAACACAGAGTGTTAGGATGTGTTTTCTTTTTGTTGTTTCCCTTCTGCAGGAGATTCATCGGTCAAGACTACTGAGAGTGGGGTGGTTCTTAGACAGCGATGGGAGGGATTGTACATGTGTACAGAATAGATGTCTTATACAAATGTTTATCGTTTTATATTTCCCCTTTCGAGCAGGTCTTGGCACATTTAGTATCCAAAAATTTGAGGGATAGCCTCTGGGGCCCACTTCATGTCACCACTTTTTGGGAGACATGGGTGTGCACCTGACGCTGGGGACCAGCGTCAAATCACAGGGGGGAGTGTGTAGCGGGGTCCTCAATTTAGTGGGATACACTTGGGGGTAGTGTGACCCAAGTGTGTAATTGTGTTAGGGTTCAGACCCCTTTTTGTTATTCGTGGAGGATTGGGTGGTGTAATATTCTCCTTGACCAGTGGGTGTCAGTGTACCTACTGGCTCGGGGTAGAATCACTACCGCAGTGCTACCCTTCTTTGTCCCTTCCTGGAGATGGTACGGCCGGGGCGGGGAACCCGCCGTGGTATCGACGGGAGGAGATAAAAGGGGGAGACGCCCTCGCCACGAGGTCTTTTTCGGGGGATCATCTCTTCACGCACCCAGGCACCTTAGGCCTGGGTGCGGGCGGTTCAAGGTTCAGGCCTAGGCGCCCCAGGCCTGGCCGGAATGAAGATGGAGTCCATCCCAGGCACCTTCAGCCTGGGATGAGGTACTATTGAGGAGGCCTGGGACCCAGTGACTCCGACCGGGTCCCGCGAGGGTGAAGTTGCTCCAGGGCGCCCCTTGCGAGGGGACCCGCATCTGAGGTGAGGAGGCTGGGGAGGTCACCCGTTTGAAGACCCGGTGTAGTGTCAACCCGGTGACGGATGGGCCTTCGGTAACTCTCTTGGAGGACATCTTCCCCTGATAGAGGCCGCAACGCAACGGAGGTATTCATGTCAAGACTCCTACAACCCTTGGTCATAGCATAGGGGGGTGTAGGGACCCAGATCAGTATAGTGCCTCGACCTGCTCATCTCACCGTATCATGCCATCGCATTGCCTGTATGTGGAGATACGAAATAAACCAACAATTGGACTGTGATCGGTGTATGGACTCTGTTAATGGGAGCAAAGGGTGGTTCGGTGATTTCTGTACGACAGACTCGGTACATGCTCTGGACACACCGGCCCGAGGAAACATCAGGTATTGGCCTTCACCTCGCCCGCCGTTGTGGGGAGGACATGGGCCGTAGCGCACCTCACCCTGTCGCGTGACATACCCCTAGCTAAAGAGGACGGGGTGAGGGGGTGGCTACACAACATAAAAAGAAAAAAAATTTTTTTGCCTTTAAGCGGAAAAAAATCATCCCTTTAAGGCAGAGAGGCAGAAGTGACATCAGATGTCGCTCCGGTCCTCCACTTGTCCTCACTCGGCTTCCTGCCCAGGCATCTGACAGATCAGATCAGCTACGGGCTTACCGATAGGTCCAGTAAGCTAGGAGAGGGGCACCTCTCCCACTGCCTATGAAAGTGATCTTGAGGTGAATGCGCCACTGAGACAACTTTTATATGAAAGCCAATCGCCTGCTTTAAATAAAGATACCGGAGTTCTGGCAGCTAGCTGCTGCCATAACTCCAGTATTTAATGTCAAAATAATTATGTATATTTACAGTTAGGCAGTCGGGAAGTTAAAGGGGTGTTCCAGCCGAAATTACACTTTTTTAAAAAAAATACCCCTATAATACACAAGCTTAATGTATTCTAGTAAAGTTAGTCTGTAAACTAAGGTCCGTTTCGTTCGGTTATTACAGCATTTAGAAAATTTATAAACTAGAAATAGGCTGTGGCCATTTTAAGTGTGGGCATCTGAAACCAGACCGTATTTCTTCCTGGATTTCAGGCTTGCAAATCTCGCACATGCTCAGTGCTGCACAAGCAGTATAAAATGTTTCAGTTTCATGTTTACTTTTTTCTCCAGTGTCAGAGCAAGTTGCCACCCCCTATTTATGTAAACATCTCCTCCCCTTCTCCCTCCAGTATGTACAAGCAATATTATTCTAGACATACAGAAATCTGCTGATAAAGGTAATAGCTTTAAAATTATCCTAATTGTAAACTAAATCATTTGTTTCTGTGCAGATATATCTACATAATAAGATTATATTTATATATATCTTGTTATGTGTGTGTGTATATATAGATATACATACACACCTTTATTTATAATAAATATTGCTTGTGTGTGTGTACACATCTGTAAATAAATATATATATATACACACACACATACATTTATTATATACACACACACACATAATAATGTTATAATAAAGATTTGTGTGTATATGTTGAAAGGCTGGCCGGAGGCCAGCCTGGATTTGTGGGAGGAGTCTGAGGGAGTATATCTCCCTCCTCCTCTGGCTTGTCCCTCGTCGGCTCGTCTTCTTGGTGGTTTCAGCCGACGAGCGTCATTTCCGCCCCGCCAGCTGTCGTCATTTCCGGGTGCCGTCCGCACACAGAGGATCGTCTCGTGGGAGCTCCGGGTTTCTTTTTCGCCCACAGCGCTGGGCTGCAGGTACGGGGGGGGGGCAGCGGTGTCACCAGTTCGATAGGGGGGCCACACGCGTCTGGCCATACGCTTGGGGGCATGCGGCATGTCGGCCGCCACGTCAATACGATAGGGGGGGACATCAGGTCGCAGGAGGGTACTGTAGAGACTCTGCTTCAAGGCGCCACGTGCGTGGCCGGGGGGGGCGGGGGTGTTTGGTGGGTGCCTCTGTTCACGGTCATGCCTGTACTGCAGCACCAAGGGCTAGATGTTAGGCATAGCATGTAGCGTGTGCAGAGGGGAAGGGTGCTTTGCTCTGTCACTGTCTTCATGCTGGGTTTTGTAAGTGTCCTATCATGCTGCTGATCGGCATCACATCGAAGGGGGGGGGGCAGGCAAGTGGGTCGGTTCAGTGCGGCCATGTAGCAGCAGGCTGGTTCAGCTGCTACTGGGGGGGGGGGGCATCTTGCGGTGGGGTTGGTGCAGGGCCGGTCCGGTCAGCACTTAAATTGTCATGCAAGTGTTGTCAAAAAAAAAAAGGGGAATTTTATGTTGCTGCCATGTTCTGGGTAATTTCGTCATTTGTTTTGGCAATCGGTCTGGTCTACTGGGTGGGCGCAGCAGCTAGTTAACTTCCCAGCTAGGTAGTCTCACAGGCTCCTTGCTTTGTGGCTGACAGGAGGGGGGGGGGGGTTCGTGGGGCTTGGGCGGCCACAGGTCCTTTGCATGTTGCTGTCATAGGATGGTTTCCTGTCATATTGGGCATTTCATCAGGCTCCGTACGTTGGGGTATGCCGTTCTGTTCGTCATTTCTGTCTGTTTTCCGCTTTCACTTCTGTTCATGGTTTCCGACCATTCGATTGCCTCATTTCTGGTACATGTGGTGTTATTTCAGGTGGATTTCAGAGTTTTTCTCTCAGTATCAAGGTGCGTGTGTATGTTTCCTGTCACGGATTTCAGTTAGTTTTTAGTTAGGTTCACTTGCTTTCAGGGTCTGTCACGTCTACAGATCCGTACAGGCTGAGGTTTCGTTTTTAAGTGATTGGTTGGACCACAATCTTCTCGCCTGTACATCACTCATCATACGTTGCACCTTTCATTCTCTACGTTCATATCTACCCACCACGGTCTGTGGGTATCGTAGCCCTGAGTGTTCGTTTTTAATTGCCTGTTATTGCGCTGCAGGTTTCTCGGGCTCACTCATTCCATACATCTTAGGATTGGTTGTGTCACTTAGCTTAATTCACGCGCTATTGGTCTACCACTGATGTTTCACGTGTTCAGACTTAGTTAGGTTGGTGCGGTCCATGCATTCTTATTTTGCTATAGTTTGTTTTTCCTCAGATTTCGTTATGTCTCATGTGACAGAAAGCGACGAGTTCCCGTTCATCCCGCCTACTCCGCGTAGGGGTTCAAATCATGGAAGTTCACCTTCATTAAGGAGTTGGACTGTGCCTAGGATTATGGCCGAGCTACATCGCAAGGGCATTTCTTTCCCATCTACTGCCAGGAAAGCGGAACTTTTTAGGTTATGTTTCCCTTCTGCTGAACCAGTACCGTCTACCAGTGCGGAACACGCTTCGGTGCACAACTCCTTGACGCAAATCCATGCGATGTTAAATTCTTTCTCCACCTCTATGTTACAGTTACAGGATAGGATGGAGGTGATTGAGGCCCGGGCGGCTGGTGCAGCAGTATCAGCCAGCACGGAGGTGCCTGCGGCCCCCTCAGCCCCTGTTCTCCTGAGCCCGGCTGCAGGTAATATGTCTTTACCTTCAGTGATGCCTTCACCGTCTGCGGCTCTGCCGTCGGTGTCACCGGCCCATTTCATCCCTGCCAGTATCAAGAAAGATATCTTGGAAGGGAAGGATGTCAATCTAGCCTCCCTACTCATAGCGGCCCAGGATGTGTCTGAAAACAAGTCATTTGCTTGTGGGGAGGTGTCGGTGGTGCTCAAGACCAAAGATCCTAGGCTCAGTCGCAAACTCAGTGTACCAGAGTTTGTGCTGGCCTTCGGCATCTTTAGAGACATCATCTGTTCGGTCAGTCCAGGGAGGAGGGAAGAATTGGATCTATACCTTCATAAGGTTGTGGACTTGGCGCATAAGTACGGTGGTTCAATCTTCTACGATTATCATCGGTCCTTTGCGGCAAAGGTGGCGGCCACTTGGGCTCAGTTCCAAGTGGTGTCATGGTGGGGCACCATTGACATGGAATTATTTTGCAGGCATTTCGCTAGTCAAAGATCCCCTGTATGTGCCAACTGTCAATCATCGGCTCACACCACTGCCTGGTGTCCGAATTGCGAGTCCCCTAGTCAGATGGGGACCTCCAAACAGTCAGCTGGTGGATCTGCGGGTCTCCCAGGGCAGGTGGACAAAATGGGTAGACCCATCCGGTATCTGGGGAAGGCTCAGTTGTGCAATAATTATAACCATACTGGTTGCAATTACAACCAATGCAGGTTGTTGCACGTTTGCTCCAACTGCTTCAGAGCCCACCCCAAGTCCGCTTGCCTGGTCAAAGCCGTCGGTACCTCATGACTGTGCCGAGTCAATGTCTCCTTGTTGGAGGATTTCCTGAGTGATCATCCTTCACCAGCGTTCAGACAGTTTTTGCTGGAAGGGTTGTCTTCAGGTTTCCATACTGGGCTCATTACCCTTCCTACAGAATCGTTCGAGTGCAACAATTTGTTGTCAGCTGAGAACCACCCTGATATTGTCGATGAGTTACTGCAGGCTGAATTGTCCAAGGGGTTCTTGATCGGTCCGTTCCTGTCATCACCTTTTTGCATGTGGAGGGTCAATCCCGTCGGGGTTGTCTGTGGAAAATTCTCAAATAAATTCCGTTGATTTACGATTTGTCCGCGCCTCATTCATCTCACATTCCTAGTCTTAATTCTCTCATCCCCTCAGAGGAGTTTTCTCTAAAGTATTCATCAGTAGATTTGGCAATCCAGCACATTTTGCAGTTAGGTAGGGGTGCTTGGCTTTCCAAAGCTGACATCTCTGATGCATTCAAGCTGCTTCCTATCAGTCCTGCTCTCTGGCAATGGCATGGCATCAAGTGGCGCGGGCAGTATTTTTTTGCCACCAAATTAACGTTTGGGTCTAAAAGCAGTCCGTACTTGTTTGACACCTTTGCCCAGGCTCTTCATTGGATTCTGGGTTACTGCAGTGGTTGTCAGAGGGTAATTCATTATCTGGATGATTTTCTGCTGTTGGAAGATCCCGGTGTCCCGCCCAGGGATCTGCAGGTGCTTACAGGGCTATTTTCAGAATTGAATGTCCCATTAGCTACGCATAAGATGGAAGGTCCAGCAAAAATCATCACCTTTTTAGGGATTACGCTTGACTCCAATCTTATGGTTGCTAGTCTGCCCTTGGAGAAATTAGTCAGGATACGCCGCTCCATTCATCTCTTTGTTCTTTCCCCGGTATCTTCCAAGAGGGACTTACAGTCTCTCTTGGGGATGTTGAATCACGCCATGAGGATCATTCCGCAGGGTAGGGCATTTGTGTCGAGGTTGCTGGCTCTTCTCCCCCAGTGTCATGATTCTGAGTCACCAGTCAAATTACTAGCGGATGCCCGTGCCGATTTAGTCATGTGGGATCGGTTCCTGTGCGAGTGGAATGGCATCTCCATGTTCATCCCGCATCCTACTAGTAATTCTCCGCGTGTGTTCTCAGATGCCGCCGCTTCAGTCGGGTTTTCAGCCATTTTTGGCCAGGAGTGGTTGGCCAGCCGCTGGCCCCCCGAGGTTTTCCTTCTGCCAAAATTTGCCCTCACGTCAGCACTATTTGAAATTTACCCAATCTTGGCGGCAGCTGTCACATGGGGTCCTGGCTGGTCAGGCAACTCGGTCGTTTTCTTTACGGATAATTTGGCTACAGACAAAATTATCAATAAAGGAAGATCAGGGTCCCTGGTAATCATGTCCTTCATGCGTAAGTTGACATGGTTGGGCTTGACCTACAAATTCCATTTCCGGGGTGCGTTCGTTAGTGGGGATCACAATGGTGCAGCTGATGCTTTGTCCCGTCTCAACATGCCGCTATTTTTCTTACAGCATCCGGCAGCAGATCGGACGGGCCAGCCAATCCCCCATCACTCACTATTAGTCATGGATTGAATACTTTCTGGTCTCAGGCGATCAATCTGGCCAACAGGTCCTTGTCCAGAAATACGCTGAGAGCATATACCACGGGTTGGAAGACGTTCCTTAGGTTCATGTCCTTACATCCTTGCAATTCCCCAGAGGATACCAAGTACATCATGATGTTTACTGCGTATTGCCACTGTGAGCTGGCATTATCGGCCAGTACTATCAAACTGTATTTATCAGGTATTCAGCATTTCAGGTCCCTGCATGCGCCTGACAGTCCATCCATTTTTGCTGCTCACCCTCTGAAAGCCATACTGAGGGGTATACAAAGAAATCAGGGGTCCTCCCAGTTGTCTCGCCAACCCATTACCGGGCAGATTTTCCGTGACATGTCGGATATGCTCTCCACTTCCCCTTTTGGCACAGGTCCCAGTTTAGTTCTCAAGGCGGCAGTTTACCTCTGTTTCTTCGGGTTTCTCCGACCCGGGGAAGTGTCCAAATCCAGCTGTCATGCACCTGTTTTGCTCAGAGGTAGTCTTTCTAGATTTCCTGAGCATTATGAGCTGCAGCTTCCAAATAATAAGAATAGGCAAATTGGTCAGGGGTTTGTGGTTAAGTACTACCGCACGCACAACGGTTGGTGCCCGGTCGAAGTGCTCGACTCTCTTTGCCGTTTATTCTCAACACCCTTGAATGATCCTCTGCTCCCCTTCCCTACGCAGCCTATCACTTCCAAACAATTTATTAGCCATGTCAGGATCTTGCTTGCCAAATTAGATTTGGATCCTAAACGTTTCTCCGGGCATTCTTTCAGGATCGGTGCTGCATCAGCAGCTTCTAAGCAGGGGGTCCCTTCGTACATCATCAAACACATGGGGCGCTGGAGGTCCTCCTGTTATAGCAGGTACATTCCCGAACCTCACACGGAAGTTCGCAGAGCTTTTGCCGTGTTGTTGAATTAAGTGTTACCTGTTCATTAAAGCTTATTACTTACCTATCTTTGTGTCTTTTTGCCCTCTTTTAGGCGTACCGTCCAGCTAGGCCAAGGCACACCGCAGGCCTTGGTAGTTGGGGTTATCACGTATCACGCCGATCTGGTCATTGGGGTTCTCACGTATTACGGGTGAAGACTCCGACGACAAGTTGAAAGGCTGGCCGGAGGCCAGCCTGGATTTGTGGGAGGAGTCTGAGGGAGTATATCTCCCTCCTCCTCTGGCTTGTCCCTCGTCGGCTCGTCTTCTTGGTCCCACCCTCCCGTTCCCCCTTTCTCATTTCATTCATTTTATACTCATTCATTTCTCTTACATTTACTCAGGGTATGCCCTCTTTTAGGCGTACCGTCCAGCTAGGCCAAGGCACACCGCAGGCCTTGGTAGTTGGGGTTATCACGTATCACGCAGATCTGGTCATTGGGGTTCTCACGTATTACGGGTGAAGACTCCGACGACAAATATATATACTGTATATACAAACCTTTATTATAACATTATTATGTGTGTGTATGTATATAATAAGTGATTGTGTATGTGTAATATATTGTGACAGCAGGAAGGTAAAGTCACCTGGTTGCATCCAGGGGGGTAGATATATTTCTCCCAGATTCAGGCTTTATGCCGACTTATACAACTAGGGAGTTGATGAAGCCCAGCTGAGGCTAGTGGGCTCATGAATGACTCATACCTCTAGGGAGAGTGCTGGGCGTCGTGAGGCAGGGAGTTGATGAGACCAGCTGAAGCTTGTCAGCTCATTTAGGCCTCTATAAGAACTCCCAGCTTCATTAGATGTTAGCTTATGCCTGGAACCGGACCTGTGTGGACTGTCTAGGGAGAGTGAACCCCTGTGCGGTGAGGCAAAGCCTGTGTGGCTATTTGTTTGGACTTTTACTAAACCAGGGACTTAGGGACTAGGACAGCACCAGGCTGATCCCAGTTGTTAGTTTAGGAAACCTGCATGTTTAGTCAGAGGTCAAACTGACCAGGATTTATTTTGTTTATGTTTCTTTTTGGCTTTGCTGTGTTTTTGTCACTGTACATAGAGAAATAAACCGCACCTTTTGATTTTGAAAACCACAACCTCCGTCTGCTGGCCCTGTTTTTGTGTGGGGAGCCCAACCAGGGGGTCACACACACCCGCTACCGAGTTAACCCCCTCACAGTTGGTGGAGAACCAGTGGCAGTTTTTTTTAAGCCAGCATGGAGGAGATACTGAAACAGCTGGCTCTAGCAAATGCCAATCAACAGCAGACAAATGCAGGTTTGCAAAGGAGCCTTGCAGCCCAGCAGCAAGCTCATCAACAAGCCCAGCAGCAATCTGAGGCCCGCTTCATAGACCTGTTACAGAAGCAAGAGCAGAGACTACAACAAATGGAAGCAGTAATGCAGCAACGTCCGCAGACCAGTGAGGAAAGCCGTCCCACTAATACCGCGTCCTTTGGGGTGAGTCGTTTATTGACAAAAATGACTGGAGAGGATGATCCAGAGGTATTTTTGACCACATTTGAAAGGACTGCTGAAAGAGAAAAGTGGCCTGAGGAGCAGTGGGCTGGACTGGTGGCTCCTCTGTTAACTGGTGAATCGCAGAAGGCTTACTATGACCTAGAGCCTGACCAAGCAAAAGACTATGTGATGCTAAAAGCTGAAATATTGGCAAGGCTGGGTGTCACCCTGGCTGTCCGGGCTCAGCGTGTGCATAACTGGACTTTCCAGCTTGGAAAACCCCCCAGGTCTCAAATGTATGATCTCATTCACCTGAGCAGGAAGTGGCTACAGCCAGAGACTTTGTCCGCACCAGAGATTGTGGAACGTGTTGTAATGGATCGGTTTTTGAGAGCTCTTCCTACTGCCATCCAAAAGTGGGTAAGCCATGGAGACCCAGAGACGGCCGGTGGTCTTGTGGATCGTGTAGAGAAATACTTGGCTACAGAGAACCTGACGGCCTCTTCCAGAGACTCTCGGACTTTCCACCCTAAGACCAGACCATCCCCAGGGGCGGATAAGAGGATTCCAAGGGGTGAGGGTGGAGAGAGTGAGAGGGTGGGAGCTCTGCCCAAAGTTTGGCGAGAACAGCCTGGGAAGTCAGGGGCTCAAGAGGCAGCCAAAAGGATTGTTTGCTACCGCTGCCGGCAAGCGGGACATATTGCAGCAAATTGCCCGGTTGTGGAGGAACCCATGCAATGTGACTTTCTGACGGACAGACGTCAGTCGCTGTGTGCGACAGTCGCATGCACTGCCATTCGGGGAACTGAGAAACATTTATGCAAAATGTGTATTAATGGTAGAAATGTTGTGGTATTACTGGATTCAGGTAGCCTTGTGACCCTGATAAAGGCTGAATTAGTTAAAACAGAGGTCTCTGGGAATAGCAAGGTAGCTGTTATTTGTGTGCATGGGGACACCCGAGAGTATCCAGTGACTACAGTGTGTTTCGAGACCCCCAAAGGTACCCTCTCTCATCCAGTGGGGTTAGTATCTCAATTACCGCATGATGCCATTGTGGGAAGGGATTTTCCGAAGTTCTGGGAACTGTGGGATGATCCTGAGCCCCCCACTGGTGCCCCTATGTACCAGGAATGTGATAGCCAGAACTCCTCTGTGAGTGGTGAGGACTCTCCAGAATTTCCCTTGTCAGTATTGGCAGGGGAGACTCAAGAAACTGGAGAGGAGCCCACCTCCTCAGACGAAAACCTACCGTCTGTGGAGTTTTCTGATCTGGAGGTTCACAGGGAAAATTTTGCCACAGAACAGTTAAAAGACCCCGCCCTAATAAAGGCACGGGAAAACGTAGTGGAAATAGATGGCGAGTTAGTGAACCCAGATAATACCTGCACTTACCCATACTTCAGCGTAGAGAAGGACCTACTGTATCGGGTGGCAAAAAGGGCAGAAGAAACCGTTGAGCAGCTTGTGGTGCCCAAACCTTACAGGAAGTTGGTGTTGGAGTTGGCCCATGGGCACATTCTTGGAGGTCATCTGGGGACAGAGAAAACCCGAGAGAGGGTATTACAGAGATTCTATTGGCCTGGGGTGATGAAGGACATAGAAAATTATTGTTCCTCCTGCCCTGTGTGTCAGAGGTCGGCCCCGATGCCACATTTCCGTAGCCCGCTGGTCCCTCTACCCATCATTGAGGTCCCGTTTGAGAGAATCGCAATGGATTTGGTAGGTCCTATAATCAAGTCCGCTAGGGGGCACCAGTACATATTGGTTATAATGGACTATGCCACCCGTTATCCAGAAGCGATCCCTCTCAGAAATACCTCGGCCAAAACCATAGCCAAAGAGCTATCTCTTGTTTTTAGCCGGGTGGGTATTTGTAAAGAACTGCTTACGGACCAAGGTACACCCTTTATGTCCCGGGTTATGAAAGAGCTGTGTAAATTGCTCAAAGTGACGCAATTGCGTACATCTGTGTATCACCCCCAAACCGATGGGCTGGTTGAAAGATTCAACAAAACCCTAAAACAAATGTTGAAGAAAGTGGTGGATAGAGATGGAAAGGATTGGGACTGTCTACTTCCTTATTTGATGTTTGCTATTAGGGAGGTGCCCCAATCCTCTACGGGATTCTCCCCCTTTGAGTTACTGTATGGGAGACACCCAAGAGGGCTGTTGGATATTGCCAAGGAAACTTGGGAAAGTGAGAGTTCTCCCCACAGGAGTGTGATTGAGCATGTCGCCCTGATGCAAGATCGAATTGCACAGGTAATGCCCATCGTGAAGGAACATTTGGCCCAAGCGCAGTTGGCACAGCAGAGAGTGTACAACCGTGGAGCAAAGACCCGTACCTTTTCCCCGGGGGATAGGATATTGGTACTTGTCCCTACGGTTGAAAGTAAATTCCTTGCCAAATGGCAAGGCCCCTACGAGATAATGGAAAAAGTGAGCGAAGTGAATTACAAGGTCAGACAACCAGGAAGGCGAAAGCCCGAACAGATATATCACGTTAATCTGTTGAAAGCCTGGAGGGATAGAGAGTCCCTAGTCGCAGAAACTTGGTCACCAGCTCAAACTGGTTGCGTGATTCCGGAGGTTGGAATAGCAGCCACCTTGTCACAACCCCAACAACAGGAGGTTAAGGAATTTGTGCTTCGCAACAAGGAGGTGTTCTCTGAGCTGCCGGGACAAACATCTGGGGTAGAGCATGATATTATTACCCCGCCCGGTGAAAGGGTGAAGTTAAAACCCTATCGGATCCCAGAGGCCCGACGGGAGGCAATACGGGAGGAAGTACAGAAAATGCTGAACTTAGGGGTGATAGAGGAGTCCCAAAGTGATTGGTCTAGTCCCATTGTGTTGGTGCCTAAACCGGATGGGAGCTGGCGATTTTGTAACGATTTTCGTCAGTTGAACAAAGTTACAAAATTTGACACCTACCCCATGCCACGTATAGATGAGTTGATCGACCGGCTGGGAACAGCCCGATACATGACGACTCTTGACCTCACAAAAGGGTATTGGCAAATTCCCCTGGCCAAGTCGGCCAAAGAGAAAACCGCATTTGTAACCCCAGACGGGGCGTTCCAATATAAGAGAATGCCGTTCGGGTTACAGAATGCGCCGGCCACATTCCAGCGGAAAATGGACCAGATACTGAGGCCCCATCGGAAGTATGCTGCGGCTTACCTGGATGACGTAATTGTCCATAGCACAGATTGGGCCTCACATCTGCCAAAAGTGCAAGCAGTCCTAGACTCTATCCGGGAAGCGGGGTTTACGGCTAACCCCAAGAAGTGTACCATTGGGCAGGAGGAGGCCAAATATCTTGGGTACACCATTGGCAGGGGAGTAATAAAACCCCAACTCAACAAAGTCGAGGCCATCCAGAGTTGGCCACGTCCCAACAGCAAGAAGCAGGTACGAGCCTTTCTGGGAATCGCGGGTTATTATCGGCGCTTCATTCCCCACTTTGCTTCTAAGGCTGTGCCCCTAACCAACCTGACGAAAGGGAAAGGGTCGGTCATGATTAAATGGACCCCCGAGGCGGAGGCAGCATTCCAATTCTTGAAACAAGCCTTATGTAGCCAGCCAGTGTTGTACTCACCCGACTTCTCTAAAGACTTTGTCGTACAAAGTGATGCGTCAGATGTGGGGTTAGGAGCAGTATTGTCCCAGGTCTGGAACGGGGAAGAGCACCCAGTCATTTACCTCAGCAGGAAGTTGAAGTCCCATGAGGTAAATTACGCCACGGTTGAAAAGGAGTGTTTAGCGGTGAAGTGGGCTCTAGATTCCCTTCGGTACTATCTGCTAGGTAGGCACTTTGACATGGTTACGGATCACGCTCCGTTAAAGTGGATGGCTCAAAACAAGGAGACAAATAGAAGAGTGAATAGGTGGTTCCTGGCCCTACAGGAATTCAACTTCACAGTAAAGCATCGCCCTGGCGTTCAAATGGGGAATGTGGATGCTTTGTCTCGAGTACATGAATGCCTGATTGCTGGTGTTCCAACCCCAAGGTTAAAACAAGAGGGGGGGGTATGTGACAGCAGGAAGGTAAAGTCACCTGGTTGCATCCAGGGGGGTAGATATATTTCTCCCAGATTCAGGCTTTATGCCGACTTATACAACTAGGGAGTTGATGAAGCCCAGCTGAGGCTAGTGGGCTCATGAATGACTCATACCTCTAGGGAGAGTGCTGGGCGTCGTGAGGCAGGGAGTTGATGAGACCAGCTGAAGCTTGTCAGCTCATTTAGGCCTCTATAAGAACTCCCAGCTTCATTAGATGTTAGCTCATGCCTGGAACCGGACCTGTGTGGACTGTCTAGGGAGAGTGAACCCCTGTGCGGTGAGGCAAAGCCTGTGTGGCTATTTGTTTGGACTTTTACTAAACCAGGGACTTAGGGACTAGGACAGCACCAGGCTGATCCCAGTTGTTAGTTTAGGAAACCTGCATGTTTAGTCAGAGGTCAAACTGACCAGGATTTATTTTGTTTATGTTTCTTTTTGGCTTTGCTGTGTTTTTGTCACTGTACATAGAGAAATAAACCGCACCTTTTGATTTTGAAAACCACAACCTCCGTCTGCTGGCCCTGTTTTTGTGTGGGGAGCCCAACCAGGGGGTCCCACACACCCGCTACCGAGTTAACCCCCTCACAATATATACACACACACACACAGATATGTACACACAATATTTATTATAATAAAGGTGTATATATATATATATATATATATATATACTCGAGTATAAGCCGAGTTTTTCAGCACAATTTTTGTGCTGAAAATGCCCCCCTCGGCTTATTCTCGAGTCACCTTTTTGCGCCTGATCTTCCGGATTTAGGGACCCGGTACCGGACGGCCGTAGGTCCCCTGGACCCCAAACTTGGCACACATGTAACCCCACTCTTCCTCTACAAGTGTGCAAAGTTTGTTGTCCGGGGGACCTACGGCCAGGAAGTACCCATTTTTCAAATCTGGGCACCCCTTCCATAGACTCCAATGTTAAACGGTCATTTCTCTGGTGAATTTGGGGACCCGATATCGGCCGGTTGTACGTCCCCTGGACCCAGAACTTGGCACACATGTAGCCCCATTTCTCCTCTACAAATGTACAAAGTTTGTTGTCTGTGGGACCTACGGCCGGGGAGCACCGATTCTTCAAATCTGGGCACCCCTTCCATAGACTCCCATGTTAAATGTCAGTCTAGTCGTGGGCACAGTGAGGCATGGACACAGTGAGGTATGCAGATGGACACCCTAGGCTTATACTCGAGTCAATACGTTTTCCCATTTTTTTGTGTGGTAAAATTAGGTTTCTCGGCTTATATTCGAGTGTATATATATATATATATATATATATATATATATATATATATATAATATATAATATTACACACACAATATATATATTAAATGTGTGTGTATGTATATGTGTGTAATATATATACACACACACACACACACACCTTTATTATAATAAATATTGTGTGTGTGTGTACTTTATATAGAGAATATTAATATATATATATATATATATATATATACACACACACACATAATATTTTATAATAAAGGGGTGTGTGTGTGTGTGTGTGTAATAAAACATATTCCACTTTGATCAGAAGTTAAATCTGCAATAAACTGCAGCAACATTTCACCTCACACACATAAAGGAGTTTTGCAGGGAGAGGGCAGAATATACAATATGCACACTGAGTGCACATACTCCTCACCAGTGCCATCAAATGTTGTACAATGCCATGACTGTGCATGCGTGGTTCGTCGGATGCATTATTCGATGGGAGGCATTATTGGACAAGACACCTACAGTTGGCTACCAATGAGTTGATGGAGGGCCTGTAGACACACACAGAAGGTGACTTACCCCTCACACCATCTCCCTGCAGTGCATGCCTTCGGCTCAGGCCTCCTCTCAGTAGCAGGGCCAACATGGTAACAGATGATCAGCAGTTCCGTGTACTCCCTCTGTCGCCCCATTTCCCTCTGACAAGTGGCTCTCACTCCACCTCCATCAACTCATTGGTAGCCAACTGTAGGTGGCTTGTCCAATAATGCCTCCCATTGGATAATGCATCCGATGAACCTCGCATGCACAGCGATGGCTCTGTACGGCATGCGCTGGCATTGTACGTCATGCCATGGCTCTGTACGGCATGAATGCCATGGTACAACATGTGATGGCACTGTACGGCATGTCATGGCACTGGCGAGAGGAGTATGTCCGCTCACAGTGTGCATATTGTATATTCTGCCCTCTCCCTGCAAAACTCCTTGATGTGTGTGAGGTGAAATGTTGCTGCAGTTTATTGCAGATTTAACTTGTGATCAAAGTGGAATATTAGGCTATAATGTGACCCCCCAAGACTTCCCCTTCCCCTCTAGAGCTTCCTTACACAGGCGTGGACAGAGCAAGGCACAATAAGACTGTTGGATTTTGCCTCAGCGCTGTGTAGATAGGCAAATAATGCCTTCCATCGGATAATGCGTCCGACGATCCACGCGTGCGCAGTACGTAATGTCACTCTAGCTGGTCTCCCGATCAGCTGTAGCTACGTCATAACTGCGCATGCGCAGTGCGTCGGATGCTCTTTTCGACGGGAGGCATCATTTGACAGGACGATTTACAATGCTGTGCTGGCCGACATTGGATGCGATTAGCACCACACTGCAGTGCAAATCAAATGTGATGTCTGGGCAATGCAAACTCAGCCATACAGATTGTATGGCTGAATTTGCATTTGGACCGACCAAACTCACACAGGACCCATTTTTTTGGTTCGCACCAGAATCAAATCGCATGGGTGTTCACCCATGCAATCCAATTCCTGTCCGAATTGACAGTTCGCACTGCAATATGTGAACTGATTTGGGGGTGTCATTAGCTTTCTATTGATACTCCCAGCAGTTCGCATATGGCAATGTGAACTGCCTGCGAGTTGTATGCGATGCGGGAACCCACATTGGATTCTCAGGGTTCCCACATCGCTGCAGTGTAAACCAGCCCTTAGAATGATTTAAGGGTTGCCAGTGTTTTGTGTACAGATTGTTCTGCTTTTAGTTGTTGAAACTCGGTTAACATTGGTGCAATGCGAGAACCTTGCGACTTCACTGCAGATTTCCCTCATCGCACCTGACTTGCAGGCAATTCACCTCACACTGCCCTATGCGAAACACTGGGAGTGTCAATACAAATTTTATCACACCCCCAGATCGGTTCACATATCGCAGTGCCAACTGTCAATTCAGACAGCAATCGGATGGCATGGGTGTGAATGATTCTGGTGCAGATCAAAAAAAAGGGGGCTCTGCACGCCTTTGGTCCAAATGTGATGTGATTTCAGCCATGCAATCTGTATGGCTGAAGCCAGGTTCACATTGGTGCAATGCGAGAACCAGCGCAATTCCAGTGCTGGTTCCCGCATTGCATCTCTCCTACAGACAGTTCAAATTGCCCTCTGTGAACCACTGTGGGTGACAAAACCAATGTTAATGACACCCCTGGATCGATTAACAGATTGCAGTGCAAACTTTGGAATTGGACTGAAAATCGGATCGCATAGGTTACAACACCCATGCAATCCAATTCCAGTGTGGGGAAAAACAATTCCCTGCACCTTTTTTATGCAAATTCAATGTGGATTCAGCCATACAACTGTGTGGCTGAACTCGCATTGCTCAGACATCGCATGTGATTGGCACCGCAGTGCCAATCACATGCGATGTCTGATCAAAGCACAAGTGACGAACAGCGCACCAATGTGAACCAAGCCCAAATAGGTGGATTGTAGTCCCTTCTTTGCTTCCCCCTGTCTGAATGGTGATCTGCCTAGTTTACATAGGCAGATCCCTGTTTGGTGTGGTTTACAGAGAATACTTTTACTAATCGCAGATGCAATGGCGCTCACCCAAGGCTGAAATGCCAAAGCATATATACAGTGGGTATCAGAAAAAAATTCACCTGCCTTTAAAATAAATATTTAAATATGATTTATTAAAAAAAGCAAATGCTAAATAAATGTTGTAAAATACACTAAATTTTTATTGGCAAATATACATTATTGTTATAATAAAACATTTCTTAGGTTAAATCCTAGTTGTCCAATTATACCTAAAAGAAAACAAAAAATAATAAAATGAACAGGTTGTACATAGAAAAATCTAAAGCAATACAGAGATTAAGTAGAAAGTAAAAAAAAAAAAAAGGAAGAAAAACAAGACAAAAAGGAAGAACACAGCGATAGATACGAAATAGCGAGTCACCCCCCCTCCCCCAGCCTGCATAATCACCCCCCTTCCCCCACAATTACCCCCCAGTCTGCACAATCACCCTTCCCCCAGTCTGCACAATTACCCCCCAGTCTACACAATTACCCCCCTTCCCCCAGTCTGCACAATTACCCCCCCTTCCCCCACAATTACCCCCCAGTCTGCACAATCACCCCCCTTCCCCCATTCTGCACAATAACACCCCCCCCACAGTCTGCACAATCACCCCCCTTCCCCCAGTCTGCACAATAACACCCCCCGCCCCACAGTCTGCACAATCACCCCCCTTCCCCCAGTCTGCACAATAACACCCCCCCCCACAATCTGCACAATCACCCCCCTTCCCCCAGTCTGCACAATTACCCCCCCTTCCCCCAGTCTGCACAATTACCCCCCCCCCCTTCCCCCAGTCTGCACAATCACCCCCCTTCCCCCAGTCTGCACAATCACCCCCCTTCCCGCACAATTACCCCCCCTTCCCCCACAATTACCCCCCAGTGTGCACAATAACACCCCCCCACAGTCTGCACAATCACCCCCCCACAGTCTGCACAATCACCCCCTTCCCCCACAATTACCCCCCAGTCTGCACAATCACCCTTCCCCCAGTCTACACAATTACCCCCCTTCCCCCAGTCTGCACAATTACCCCCCCTTCCCCCACAATTACCCCGCAGTCTGCACAATTACCCCCCCCTTCCCCCACAATTACCCCCCAGTCTGCACAATCACCCCCCTTCCCCCAGTTTGCAGGGGGGAGTAAGATATGAGAGAGAAGTAGAGGCAAAGAAAAAAGAATTCAGGAGGGAGAGGGGGTTGTGCAGATAGCTCACGTACCTTCCCACTCAGGTTAGTCTCTACAGGAGTCCATGCAAAAGGCTGGAGTGTGGGCGGGGTTTGGGCAGAAACAAAGGGGAGGAGGAATGTTGGATCGGACAGTGGCGGCCCGTCAATAGGGGGCGCAGGGGCACCACCCCCCCCCCCCAAAGCTACTTATTAAAAAAAAAATTACAAAAAATAATAATATATATTTTTTTTAAGTGTCCCTTTAAGTGGGTGTGTTAAGGGCGCCGGACATGGGGTGCTATTGGAGGCATGACTTGTGTGTAAACACGTGATTGGGGCTAAGAAGCTCTATTGGCATAGTTTAGAGTGTGCTCGGGGCGCAAAGCTTAGCGCCCCTAACACTCCACCTCTAGCATTAGGTTTCCAGTGCTTGTAATTGATTGGGTCCATAGGGTGGGGCTTTAATCAGACCTGCAGCGTCATTGGCTCACAGGCTGCCTGTCTCCTTCAGTAAGTGAGGGGGGAAACCCAGCAGAAGAACAACTGCTCAGGGCAGACAGGGAGTGATAGGTCCTTGCAGAGGCAGCTGCCATTTATCTCCCTGTGACACAGACTCGGCGAGTCGGCATCAAGCAAGCAGTGCACACAGAAATCTCCAGGTACAATACATGCCAGGATTGAAGGGGGAGGGGGCAGAAGGGGCTTTTATCACTGTGTCCTGAGAGACTTTACAGCAGCATTTTTAATCTCCAACTTTACTTCACCTCTCTCTGTGTAATGCAGGTCTGTACACCTTCCCTATATCACACATCCCCCTTCCCCCCTTCATTAGCTTCTGATTGCATAGTTCACTGCTCACATCCTGCAGTATCTGTCACCATTCTAAGATAGTTTGTCCTTGCTAGATGGACCCCACATCCCACTCTGATCCCCAATGACTGTCTGTGCAGTTTTCTGGACAATAGTCCTCCGGCTCCAGGCTGTCCTGATTCAGATGTATTCAGTATTTGTGCAAAGCTAGGGGTGCATCATGTTCCTGACCTGTATAACTAAAACATGCTTCTTGGGCCAAATCTCAGCAGGCTGGTGCTGTGCAATGCATTAACCTGATCTCCCCAGCATGTTATTGTATATGGCTCCAAGGTGGATGGGTGTCCAGGTGTTTTCCTAGCACTGCAGGGACTTGTAGTCCCATACATGGGAGATTGCATGAACCAGAGTCCCAGCAGAAGATGAAGAACTACAAGTCCCAGCAGGTTATAGCATAGGGCTCCAAGTAGATAAGTGGTCATGCGATGCTGGGACTTGTAGTCCCTTACCTAAGAGAATTGCATGAACCAGAGTCTTAGGAGGGAGAGGCTGGAGAACTACAAATCCCAGCAGGCTGGTGTGCAATGCATGATCCTGATCTCCCCAGGAGAGGGTGAAGAACTACAAGTCCCAGCAAGAAATAGCATAGGGCTCCAACATAGATGGGTACACATGTGATGCTGGGACTTGTAGTCCCATACATGGGCTATAGCATGAACCTGCAGAACCTAGCAGAGGATGAAGAACTACAAATCCCAGCAGGTTATAGCATAGAGCTCCAAAATGGCCGAGTGCCCATGCGATGCTGGGACTTGTAGTCCCTTACCTAAGAGAATTGCATGAACCAGAGTCTTAGGAGGGAGAGAATGGAGAAGTACAAATCTCAGCAGGCTGGCGTGCAATGGGTTAACCTGATCTCTCCAGGAGAGGGTGGAGAACTTCAAGTCTCGGCAGGTTATAGTATAGGGCTCCAAGGAGGATGGGTGCCCCTGCGATGCTGGGACTTGTAGTCCCATAATGGGGGATTGCATGCACCAGAGTTCTATGATGCTGGGATTGTAGTCCCACACATACATAGGGAACAAAATCATCCGGGGACCTAGCAGATTATAATTTAAAACTCGAAGGATGATGAGTGGTCATGACTTTTTTTTCCAATGCTGGGACTTTTGTAGTAGTGTTGTAAGACGAAGAGGCTGTCGCCTGGAGGAGTGTGTCTGTCTGCCCTGCCACCCTGTGCTGGTCTGAGGGGGGGGGGGGGGGTGATTGCTGTGTCCACCACCCCCCTGCCATGTATATAGTGCAGCACTGTAGCTGACCTGATTGGGGGGGGGGGGGGGTTGCAGAATGCAGATACATGTGATTTAAAGGTGTGCAGAATGCAGATTTGTGCGATTTACAAGTTGCAGATATGTGCGATTTTTATTTATTTTTTCCAGGTTGCAAAATGCAGATATATGCGATTTACTAACAGTGTATTTTTTTTAGTTTGTTTGCGTCGATCTGTAAGGCTACGCTATATACCATGATCTGTGATGCTGGGGCTGTATACTCTGTCCTGTGATGCTGATCTCTATACTCCTGACACTATGAGTGGAAGCAAGTGGAATACAGGGGACGGAGTGGGTGGATTATATAAGGGGTGTGGCTTATGAGAAGTGGGAGGGGCCAATGTGGAGGGGCGGGGTCTTGCGCCCCCCCATCCTAAAACTTCACCAGCCGCCACTGGTGGCGACGGGCGACAAGCAGATACAGAGACTGACTCGTGTGTTTGTATGTGAAACAAACAAGGAGAGGGAGGATGGAAGGGAGCATTATGGCACTTTGGCGCCCCCACCTCCGCAGGCACTAGGGTGCACTGCACCCACCTCGGATCGGCCCTGCCTCCCATTCGTGTCATCTCCTCCTTATCTGCAAAAAAAACACGAGATTTTGGCAATAGGCGATTCGCAAGGACTACTGGGATACATGATGCCCATCCCAGGAACCCTTGCGAATCGCCTAGTGACGTAATCGCCTAGGCGAATAAGGAGGAGGAAGTAATGAAGGAGTACAATAAAAAGGTATTTACGAGCAAAAAATAAATAAAAAAATGTCCATTGTGAAAACTATGAGCTTAGGGCATGCAGCACAGACAGAGATAAAAAAATGGGTGGAACTCCGCTTTAACCAGTGACAGCATGGAAAAAATATTTGAATTGTGTTTAGTTTTTTGTCATGTCTTCATGTTGCATATTTCCACCTACATAAACAGCGATGTTGAGGTGGCATTTAAATAGTAAGCCAGCAAATTTTTTTTGTAAAATCTTTATTTGTACATCTCAACAAACGTAGCCAAAGGAAAATACATCCAGTACTGCCCTACTCCGATTTTCAAAAAAACAAAGGGAGGGGGTATAAAAAAATAAGGCAAAATAAACATACACATACACAACAGATAGTACCAGTGAAACAATAATTTCAACTAAAAGTGCAAAAGGTTTAATACTCAGGTAGTATGTCGACGCCCAGGTCTCCCCCGACTCCATGAGTGGGGTAAGAACCGAATGCTTTGTGGTTTGATTATAAAACTGAGGCATCTCCCAAAGGAGAGTTGCCGCGCATGGCCAGGCCGACCAGCTCTCCGGACAATAAGTGAGTTATCATGTAGTGTCTAGATTATCAGGTGGACCGAACAGGCGCGCGCGGGGAGGGGGACCCTCATGGGCCTTCAGCTAACCTCTTCGCGCTCCGTGGTTGCACACATGTGCCAATCCCCGAAAAAAAGGCCAGGAAATCCTACAGCAGCAGACTGCGTGAGTCCTTCAGGCCAGTCAGCCCGACCACACCGCAGCCACCACCCGGCGGCTCAACAGGCTAGATATCCTGGGACTAGCGGTCAAAGTAAGTTGAAACAAGGATAGAAAGAAATGGTGAAAATAAAAGAATAGAGAAAGAAAGAAAAGAAGGTAAGCTGGAACATACCTGGAATCTCACGCCCGACTCCGCCTCGCCACACCCCGCCAGCACAGTCATATATGATGGACAGCTAGAAGGAAAAAAAAACGCGTCTTGCCCCGTAACTTGCAATCTATGGAATGGCGTTATGGTGGCTCGGGTCAGCCCTCCATTCTCATTTGTGAGCCCTGAGGCCGTCCTTTGAGAGACGGCTCTGCCAGCTCCAGCAGGGCTACGTCTAAGCTGGAGGACACATGGCCAGGGTCTGAAACATACGCATTCCAGGTTGACCACGTGTCAGAGAAGCGGTCACGAGTACCCCTGCAAGTGGCAATCCAGTCCTCTGCCTCCCGTATGTCACCCACCCTGCGGCGCCACTCCTCCCCTGCCTGGGATTTGCAGGCACTTCCAGTATACGGGAAGCAATCGCTTAGCTGCATTCAATAGGTGCCGCAGCACACTTTTCTTGTACTGGCTCACCGGCATGGGAGGGATGTGCAGCAGGAAGTGGACCGGGGAGAGAGGGACATTGACCCGTAAAGTCCTTAATTTGGGACTTGATATCCTCCCAGTAGGGTCTAATCACTGGGCAGTCCCACCAGATGTGCAAAAGGGTACCCCTGTGGCCACAACCCCGCCAGCAATGGTCTGACGTGGAAGGGTAAATTCTTGCTAGGTCTACCGGTACCCGGTACCAGCGTAACAGTATCTTGTAGTTCGTTTCTTGAGTTTTAGAGTCTATTGCGCTAGATCGGGTTAGCTGATAGAGGCTGGACAATTCGGTGGGGGTAAAAACTATCTTTAGGTCCCGCTCCCAGGCCCTGACATAAGTGGACTTCGTTGTAGAAGAGGCGGTAGTAATCAGACGGTAGAGCTCAGAGATCATGTGGGGGGTAGGTTCCTCCGCTACAAAAAGGAGTTCGAAAGGCGTAAGGGTAGAGATATCCCGTATGGAACTCCCATGTGCCTTTAAAAAATGGATAAGTTGCCTATAGCGCCAAAAGTCCATAGGGAAACTTCCACTCCTGTCTCGAAGGGTCTCTAAGGGTATTAACCTACCATCCTGCATAAGCTTACCACAACTGGCGCTTCCATCGTCGACCCAGGGGCCGAAGAAAGCCTTCTGTTCTCCAGGTGGAAACCACAGGAAGCCTCCCAGTGGGGCTAGAGGGGACACAGGGGGCGCCAGAGCCAGATTAGCGTTGAGTCGGTCCCAGGACCTAAGAGCCTGGACCGTCAGTGGTGAGGTAAAGTCTGACAGCCCCCTGTGCTCCTGGGCCAGCCACGGGGCATAGGACAGGTTTCTGCCCGCCAGGAATTTTTTCAGGGGGACCCAGAGTTTGGATTGGGTATGGAAGCGCCAGTTAAGTATCCTCTGAAGGACTATGGCCCTGTAGTATGCCTGGATATCTGGGAGGCCCAGGCCTCCAGCTTCTCGTGGACGGCTCAGTAGTCTAAGCGCAATCCTCGGCTTCCGGTCATTCCAGACAAAGGCTGTTATCATACGGGACATCTGGGTAAAGAAACCCCTAGGCAGGGACACAGGGACCATCTGCATATAAAAAATAACACGCGGAAGGATATTCATCTTGATAATGTTGAGTCTCCCCAACCAAGTAAAAGCTGTCTTTGTCCAAAGAGTCAGGTCTTTTTTCACGGTCGCCAACAAGGGAGGGAAGTTAGTAGCATACAAGGTGTCGAATCTGTCTGTCAGTCGGATACCGAGATATTTTAGGGACAATTTGGTCCAGGTTAAAAAAAAAAGCGGATTGCAACCTGTCAGTCAGGGAAGGAGGTAACTGGATGGGAAGTATCTCTGACTTTGTGTAGTTAATTTTGAAATTAGAGAGGGACCCAAAATTCTGAAGTTCACACAGCAGGTTTGGCAAAGAGATCAGGGGTTCCGTCAAATAAAAGAGCACGTCATCTGCATAGGCCGAAAGTTTATGCTCCGTGGGGCCCACCGTCATGCCCTTGATGTAATGGTTCGCCCTCACAGTGCGCAGAAATGGTTCTAGCACCAGGGCGAAGAGAATAGGAGATAGAGGGCACCCCTGTCTCGTGCCATTCCTAATCGAGAATCTGGGGGAGAGGAAACCATTGACCTTGACCTGAGCGCTCGGATCCGAGTACAGGGCCATGATCCAGGTTAACATGTGTGTGCCTAAACCTAGGGTCTCTAGCACAGCACGCAAAAAGGTCCAATCCAACCAGTCGAAGGCTTTCTCTGCATCAGTGGACAGGATCAGAAAGGGGGGGGGAGTCAGGAAAAGTATGCGCCCAATGGATAAGTTGGATTGCTCTGATGGAGTTGTCTCTAGCCTCTCGGCCCGCGACAAAACCCGTCTGATCCGGGTGAACAACAAGTGGGATTAGGTGTTTTAGTCTGGTCGCGAGGATCTTAGCTACAGCAAAAAAAATTAACAATGAAACAAAATAAAAAATGGTGCATATACTGTATGCTAATAAAAGCAGTTCCACTGCTGTGTGCAAATATTTATAGATGAATTTGATTGCCCACTGTTCACCACTATCCAGTTTTGAGACAAGATGCCGCCTGTATTGTAGCAGCCAAGTTATTTACAAAGTATCAAAGTGCACTTTTTGCAATCCGCCACACGGCTGCATCTTTGGAATTTTGAAACAGTTCATGGCCTGAGGAGTGATGGTTTTGTGCAATTTGTTAGCTAAGAGAAGCCAGCAGATTTCAGAGCCCCAGGTTCTTTAAATAAATTCACCATTTCTGTTTTGAAAGTGAACATGTAAAGAGGTCCTTCACTAGAGAGTGAACATGTAAAGGGGTCCCTTACTAGGAAGTGAACATGTAAAGAGGTCCTTCATTAGAAAGTGAACATGTAAAGAGTTCCTTCTATAGAAACAGAACATGTAAAGAGTTCCTTCACTAGAAAGTGAACATGAAAAAAAGGGTCCTTCACTAGGAAGTGAAAATGTAAAGACGTCCTTTACTAGGTAGTAAACATGTAAGGAGGTCTTTCACCAGAAAGTTAACATGTAAAGAGGTCAACTACAAGGCAGTTATTATTTCACGAACGGTAGAATGGGTAAATGAAAAAAGTGCGAAAAAATGGATTAAGATTGAAAACACTTTAAGCAGGACATTTTTGCACAAAAACATATGGGTACCACGGAAGTATAGAATATTAGACTTAGAAGCACACGACCTAACTAGAAACATATTTTAAAATATGGGATTCAATTCATCGACAGAGAAAATGGATATACAATTCACCACTAATTGCACTCACAGGAACAATTTTTTTTTTATCCCTTGGAAGGAGACACTTTTTGGTGGTAGAATGGGAAATGCACAAATAAAGGATATGACTGAACATGGGAAGATAAAGGAAAAAAATGGGTGGAAGATCAGTGAGTGGGAATACTTACAATTAAAACACTTGGTAAATACATTACCTCAACCAATTAGAGATGGAAAGAATCTAAATCCATCCATCTAACTCCATTAAAACATGGGATAACACAAGTATACGGAATTGTGACAGACTTAGAAGGACAAGGGTTTCCCCCTTATATAAGGAAATGGGGAAAAAGAATTAGGCACGAAACTGGATGAACAACAAGTAGAGAGAATGATAGGAGCAGTATATAATTACGCAACGGACATAAATACAATATAAATTAACTACAAGTTTTTGGGTAAGATGGTACATAACACCAGACCAAACCCATAAATACCAGCAGGATAAACCCCCACATTGTTCAAGGGAATGTAAACAGATTGGTACAATGACACACATCTGGTGGGATTGCCCAAAAATAAAAGATTACTGGCAGGAAATTCAGGACTATATAGGAGATATAACTGGTAAAAAGATAATAAACAATTTACAGACGTGTTTGTTTCACGGTACAAAAGACTAAAAAAAAAAGACTATAGTAAAAACTTTGACTCCAATATTGTTAAATGCTGCAAAAGGGCTGATACCAAAGAAGAAGTTATGTGTAGGAAAACAAGATAAAAAGGAGTGGTTTGAAAGAATAGAATACCATCAGTAAAATTGAATACTTATGCAGCAGAGATACAGGGCAAGCTGAAAACTACAACAGTATCTGGGGAAGATGGATAGATTTCAAGGTTTCTGAGAAATACTTGGAAAAGATGATGGAGGGCAGCAGGGCCTGAAATAGGAAAGATAGGAGATGGCAAACCATATAGGGAATAGGGAGGGGGCAGAAGAAGGGAAAGTATAGTATTTTGTAAATTAAACACAGTTGGCAACAGTGTTTTTGTTTTGTTTTGTTTTTTATTAAATTTTGTCTACTTGTAAATGGAAGAAATTAAATAAAGTTTTGGAGGAGTACCACAATGATGTGAGTAAATGAACGTAAAGTTGAATAAGTCTCTCGATAGAGTTCTCTGAAGTGGCTAAGAAAAAAATAAATAAAAGAAAAAAACATGTAAAGAGGTTCTTCACTAGAAAGTGAACATGTAAAGATGTCCTTCACTAGACTGTGACCATGTAAATAGGTCCTTAGGATTTTTTTTATAGATTTACTGCAGCCCTTGTAAATAAAAAAAAATAAGCCTTATACACGATCGGTTTTCCCGTCGGAAAAAGTCAGATGTCAGCTTTTGGATGGGAATTCCGACCGTGTGTATGCTTCATCTGACTTTTTCTGTCGGAATTTCCGCCAGCAAAAGTTTGAGAGCAGGTTCTCTATTTTCCAGACGGAAAAAATTCCTAGCGGAAAAACTCTTCGTCTGCATGCAATTCCGTCGGGAAAAAAAACATGCATGCTTAGAATCAAGCAGATGAGCCGAACTGCCTATTGAACTTCATTGATCTCGGCTTGTACGTCACCGCGTTCTTGACGGTTGGAATTCCCAACAGGATTTGTGTGACCGTGTGTATGCAAGACAAGCTTGAGCGGAATTCTGTCGGAAAAACCATCCAAGGTTTTTCAGACGGGAAAACTGATCGTGTGTATGCGGCATAAGGGCTTGTAGTCAGAGTCACAGTTTTTTAAATTTAAAGTGGTTGTTAACCCACTTCTATAAAACTATATTATCTCCTCTATACCTTTTAAAGCGGAGCTCCACCCTAAAGTGGAACTTCCGCTCATCGGAACCCTCCCCCCCTCTGGTGTCACATTTGGCACTATTCAGGGGGAGCAGGGTGCAGATACCTGTCTAAGGGTATTCTGTGGGTAGTACGTCACTTCCCGCAGAATACCCGTTGTGTTCTGGGAAACACTTGGCTCCCAGAACACAAAAGGGACCAGTGAGAACGGCGCAGCGTGACTCGCGCATGCGCCGTAGGGAACCGGGCAATGAAGCCGCAAAGCTTCACTTCCTGGTTCCCTCACCGAGGATGGCGGTGGGGGCAGCAGAGTGACGAGCGATTGCTCGTCTTCTGCTGCCGACGTCGCTGGACTCCAGGACGGGTAAGTGTCCTAATATTAAAAGTCAGCAGCTGCAGTATTTGTAGCTGCTGGCTTTTAATATTTTTTTTTTCAGGGGAGCTCCGCTTTAATAAGATGTGTCCCTGTGCCTTTGTTCTGTAAAAAATTTGCCGATCTGCACCTATATAAGCTCCGCTCCGGGCTCACAGCTGATTCCTCTCCTCCTTCTCTCTCTGGCTCACAGCTGCAGCAGGTGGTGCTGAGCCTACCTGCTGACGTCAGTGGGGAGGAGGGGGGGAGAGAGGAGACAGACAGCTGACAATCAGCTGAGCGCCTCGAGCCGCGCTCATACAAGGTACAGATCAGATCGGCAGGTTTTTTACATTAAACAGGCACAGGGACACATGTATTAAGGTACAGAGGGGATAACATTATTTTATAGCAGATAGAGGAGCAGGGGGCGGGTGCAGGTACAAGCAGGGAGGGGAGGGGGGAGGAGGACAGAGCTGCAGACAGGAGAGCTGCGGCTGATGGAATCACGCGGACCACGGTATCAGGGACTTAGCAGCCATGATTATCGTGGTCAGTTTGCAGAGGGAAGGGTATAGTCAGGCAGGATCAGCCAGGTTTTTTAGGGTATACAGGGGGCCAAATGACACAGCACAAGCACTGTGCTGTATAACATGCTTTAAAGGAACAGTATCTAGTGGGGGGGTTAACAAACAATTTAATCCTTATGGTTTTTCTCTCTCTAATTATTGATTTATATTCATTTTCCTTAAAGCGGAGGTCCACACAAAAATGGAACCTCCGCTACCTGGATTCCCCTCCGGTCTAAGAGGTATTTGCACCCACTTCTGGGCATAGACCCCCGCATTATCTGCGGGAGTCTACGCCATGTTCGGCGCCCACCGCTGTCTTCTGGGAGACACACGGGTCCCAGAAGACAGCAGGGACCAGTGGCATTGTGCAGCGCGAGTCGCGCATGCACAGTAGGGAACCAGTAAGTGAAGCCGCAAGGCTTCACTTCCAGATTCCCTTACCGAAGATGACGGCGGCAGCATCCGAGGACTGAGTCGGCCTCGGGTGCCGACATCGCGGGCGTGCTGGACAGGTAAGTGTCCTTATTTTAAAAGTCAGCAGTTGCAGTATTTGTAGCTGCTGACTTTAAAAAAAAAAAAAAAAATTGGGCGGACCTCTGCTTTAATTTCTAGATATGAACTTGTGAACTTCACTACAGTGCCCTGAGGCCTCAATGTGAGCTTGGAGAGCACAGTGGTAGCCTTGGATCAGTTCTTATGCCCATGCCCTCTCTACTTCCAGTTTCTGCTCATTTATGGGTGGCATTAGATGCTGCAAATTTCCACCACCTTGGCTTATATTACAGTAAAAAAAATGGGTTGTGGAGCTGCTAAATAGTATGAGATTTAATACATTAGTCCATCAATAAGTCCTTGAAATGGATACTCAGTATATGTGAAGGGGGAGAGATGAAGAGGGGAGACCTGTATAGATTACTTTAGCAGTCCAAAACAACCTTTGCAGCCTTTGAGGGGGAAGTTGAAAGCAGACTCCAGATATGCAAATGAGAAGAGAAAAACAGGTGCCTCTAGGTTAGAACTGTAAACATTTTAATGAGATACAGGTGCATTATCCACTTACATGGAGGTTAAGGAAGTAAGGCACAAGTCCATCCACTATGGCGTGGCGTTTACTGCAGAGCGGCGTTCTGAACAGCAGATTTTTCTGCCTATGGTGGGGAAAGCCTAGCCAGCAGGATCTCTGAGGCGACAGCGCTGAAACCGAGACCAAAAATTGCCGCTCCAGGCAGATTAAGTATTGGAAAGATGTTTCTCTCTCAGAGACCAAGGGTGGCGGCAATGCACATAGCAATGAAAACAAAAATGGTGAGGACAGCCGCACTCCAATCCAACGTATGTTTATTGAAGAAAGACAGGCACTACAAAAACCAGGACAGCTGACGCGTTTCACACTTGTTCAGTGTTTGCTCATGAGCTATGAGTAAACACTGAACAAGTGTGAAACGCGTCAGCTGTCCTGGTTTTTGTAGTGCCTGTCTTTCTTCAATAAACATACGTTGGATTGGAGTGCGGCTGTCCTCACCATTTTTGTTTTCAGCGCTGAAACCGAGGCTTGGATCAGGCCGATGGTGAGGGCTGGAACGCGGCGCCGGGCGTGATGACGTCACTGGTCTGTTGCAACGGCGTTTCGGAGCATGCGCACTGGTAGATGGAACTCAGGGCACGCTCCTTTGTCAAGCCCGGCGCCACATTCCACCCCTCATCATCGGCCTGATCCAAGCCTCGGTTTCATCGCTGTGGTCCCAAAGATCCTGCTGGCTAGGATTTCTCGTCCACAGGCAGAATTTTATCGCTTCCTCACCACCCGCCAAGTGGTTCTGAAAACTGCTCCGACTGCGGATCACTTTTCAGAAGCGTGGCAGTGCCAGTGGTCTCTAGCACAGGAGCCTGTCACTGGGACATGAGGTGAAGTGCATCTGTCAGAGTGTAATAAAAACACAAGCTATCCAAATTTGGCTATTGTTCTACTTTTAGGCAGAACTAAACTCTTATGCCGCATACACGCGGCCGTTTTTCTCGTCGAGAAAAACAAAATTTCTTTTGTCATCCATGGACTGACACAGCGTGTCTTTACACTTTACACGTGGGTTATGTCCCTGCTTGCAGGAGAAGACCTAGGCAGAATGTGAGATGTTATACATACATTCTAAACAGCCAGAGCTGAACAGCCCCGCCCAGGGGGCGGTCCCTCCGGCATAACCCTCCCACTGCAGTCAGCAGACCTCAGTTTTTTTCTGCCTAGCAGAAGGAGAAGACGTGGCTCTCTCAGGAGCCAGTCTCCTGACCTATTTTTATTCCTTTTGGAATTTTTTTCCTATTTTATTCTTTTTGAGATCTTCTATCAACTGTCGGCTGGGCAACAGGTTGGGTACAAGATATCCTCGTAGTCTTCCCTGTCCGACCATCGAGCGTGCTGATCCTCGCCTTGTGTGCGTGAGACTCAGTTCACGACATGCCCCACGACTCCAGGGGTGGCCGGTGGGCTTCCAGCTCCGCGGTCCTCTCAAGATAGAACAGTCCGGCTGTATCTTTCGCGGTGGACCGGGCCGACAGCTACTCAGTACCGCACTGTGATAGTTCTGTCAGAAACACACCAGTGGGTCCCTCAGGGGACGGGTAAGTAGTCTCTTCTGGCTGCAGGTGAGTACATGCTGTGTGTTTCTTGTGTGGGGGATTTCCCTGTCTCCCCCTGTGTTTTTTTAATGTCACTCTCTGGTCACTTGTGCTGGCGCTGTACTGTGTGGGGTGCCTGGGGGCCATACTGTCCTGGGGGGGGGGGGGGCTCATGCTGCTCTGCATTCGCTGGGGCTGTTTTGTTTTTGGGTGTGAGGGGCCTGGGCGCCGTTCGGCGCCATGTTTAGTGTGTGTGCTGATTTTACATTGGCGGCCATCTTGCCGTGGCCCGCCGGAGCACATTGCGGCGGCCATTTTCTTGTAGCCGCACGTTTTTCTAGCACTAGTTTGGCCTCTAGCGCCACTGGGAATGGCGCGAATCTCCTCACACTCTCTCCTCTCACCTCACTCACGCTGAGCAGCGCGGCGCAGTGAGACAGAGCAGCGGAACCGAGCGGTCCTGGTCAGGTTGGTGGGTTCCCTGGGCATTCCCCTACTTCAGTCAGCACAGCCTGTGGGTGGTCTCAGAGAGGGACATTATGGAGTCAGAGTCACCAGCTTCCCCTCACATGCCAGAGGCAGCAGCCAGTGCTCCAGCACCTGCGGTCCCTATGGACCAGTTGTCGGCAGTCCTGGAATCATTTCTGACCAGGATGGAAGCTGTGATGTGAGCACAAGGGAGCAAAAAAGCGCCCTCTCCCCACTTTATCTCCACAAGGGGAGTGCTCTGATTCAGATATGGGCCTAGCTATTGCTGCTCAGGACCCTAGCTCTGAATATTTGGATGGTTTTGAACAGGACATTCCTTGTGAGGAAGACTCCAGTTCTGAGTCAGTAAATGACAGGGCGCTTGTTAGTGAACTCATTGATGCTGTGAGGGACACTCTCAAGCTAAATGCTGCGACCGCAGAACCTCAGGCGGATACAGTCTCCTTTGGTTCTTTTAAGACCAAGCCTTCTAAAAAGGTTTTTCCATATGTATCTTTCTTTGACCAGCTCATTGACCAGGTCTGGGAAAAGCCGCAGAAGACTTTCATGGTCCCGCGGCGTTTGTCTATTAGATACCCCTTTGAAGACGCCCTGCTTAAAAAGTGGGCTTCTCCCCCGGTGGTCGACCCTCCAGTCGCCCGTTTAAACAAGGCCACCACTCTCCCGATGGAGGGGACTCCTGCGTTTAAGGACCCCACTGACAGGAGGTCAGAAGTGGTGAGTAGAGCCATGTTCGCCTTGTTGGGATCCGCCCTACGGCCCATAGTAGCGGCGACCCTTGTGTCTCAGACACTCACGGAATGGGCAAAAACTTTGCACCAAACTGTGCAGGAGTATAACCTTCCTCCAGACACTATTGCTCTGGCCCACCAGATGGTGCAGGGTCTGATATATGTGTGCGACGCCACGTTGGACGCGGCCCCTTTAATATCCAGGGCCTCTGTCTCGGCGGTGGTATTGCGTCGTCTCATCTGGTTGAAATGCTGGTCTGCTGACCTAGCCTCTAAGAAGCTCCTGACGGATCTACCTTTTAAGGGTGGTAGACTTTTTGGTGCTGCTCTGGATGACATCATCAAGGATGTCACGGGAGGTAAAAGCACTCTCCTTCCTCAAACTATCAAGGGTAAGGAGGCCCGACGTAAACCGCGTCCTTCCTTTCCAGCAAAAAAGTTTTTTTTTCGTCCGTCAGAGTCCACGGGTAAGCCATCCCAGACTGACAACAGTGCGGCTGACGGGCACAAGCGCCCCTGGGTGCGTAAGCCGAACAAGCCGGCTCCCAAGCCCGCCTCCGCGTGAAGTCTTGCCCCCGCCCGTCTCTGGGGTGGGGGGACAACTTCGCAGGTTCACGGATCGGTGGACCTCCCGGATCTCCGACCGGTGGGTGTGCGAGGTGGTCACCTCAGTATACAGAATAGAGTTCCGCTCCTGGCCCCCAGACAGATTCTTTCCCTCAAATCTCCCTCTCCTTCCTGCCCATCGGGCAGCCCTCTTGGGGGCTGTACAGGATTTGATCGGGTCCGGAGTAATTGTGCCGGTTCCGTCCCAGGAGAGGTTTCAGGGGTTCTACTCGAATCTGTTTGTTGTTCCAAAAAAGGACGGGGTTCGGCCAATCCTGGACCTCAAGGCCCTGAATGCCTTCGTGAAGGTGCAAAAATTCCACATGGAATCCATTCGCACGGTGATCGCTACACTCCATCAAGGGGATTTTCTGGCATCCTTGGACATCAAGGACGCCTACTTGCATGTTCCGATCTGCGCAAGCCACCAGAAGTTTCTGCGCTTTGCGGTCGGCGAAGTCCACTATCAATTTGTGGCTCTTCCCTTCGGCCTAGCCTCGGCACCGAGGGTGTTCACCAAGGTGCTTGCTCCGGTCCTAGCTTTGCTGAGACAGCGAGGCATTGCTATCGTGGGCTATCTGGACGATTTTCTTCTAAGAGCAGACAGTGGCGCAGAATTGGAAGAAAGTGTGACTATCGTCAGTCAGACCCTCAGGGAGTTTGGGTGGCTCCTGAACGTTCAGAAGTCGGTTCTAGTCCCGACTCAGCGTCTGGAGTATCTAGGTCTGATTCTGGACTCCTTGGAGGCAAGAGTCTTCCTACCTCCAGACAAACTACTGACACTTCAGTCTGCAGTACGGGTGCTGACGTCCCGAATATGGTCGTCAATCCGCTTTTGCATGAGAGTCCTGGGACTCATGGTGGCCTCCTTCGAGGCTGTTCCTTATGCCCAAGCGCACACCAGGGCTTTACAGAAAGAGATCTTGTCCACTTGGGACAAATCCCCGTTGTCCTTGGATCTTCAGATCCAGGTGAGTCACCTGGTCAGGGCGTCCCTGACGTGGTGGTTGAGGTCCCCGGCTCTTCGGTCCGGGAAGTCGTTCCTCCCCATCCAATGGACGGTGATCACGACGGACGCCAGCCTGACGGGCTGGGGGGGAGTCTGGGGAGTCCTGTCGGCCCAAGGGCTTTGGACTCCGGACGAAGCCCTCTTACCGATCAATGTGCTGGAGATACGGGCAATCAGACTGTGCCTCTCCTCATGGTCGGAGAAACTACAGGGTCGCTCCATCAGGATCCAATCGGACAACGCCACAGCAGTGGCGTATGTCAACCATCAAGGGGGGACTCGGAGCTCAGCTGCGGCTTCCGAGGTCGCCCGCATCCTGAGGTGGGCCGAAAGAAGCGTGCCGGCTCTGTCGGCCGTCTACATTCCGGGCGTAGACAATTGGCAGGCAGACTATCTATGTCGCCAGATGCTGGACCAGGGAGAGTGGTCCTTGCACCCGGAGGTCTTTCAACTCCTTTGCAGACGGTGGGGCACACCGGATGTGGACCTGATGGCCTCTCGACTCAATCGCAAGGTGTCGAGGTTTGTGGCCAGATCCAGGGATCCCTGGGCGGATGCCTCGGATGCGTTGGTGGCCCCATGGGGTCAGTATCACCTGATATACGTTTATCCTCCGCTGCAGTTGCTCCTTCACCTGCTCCGCAGGGTAGCGACCAAGGGAATTCCGGTGATCCTCATTGCTCCGGATTGGCCTCGGCGTCACTGGTACGCCGATCTGGTACGTCTCGTCGCAGACGTTCCCTGGCGGTTACCAATACGGGGGGACCTTCTGTCTCAAGGTCCTATATTTCATCCTGCTTTTCAGTCTCTGGCTTTAACGGCATGGTTATTGAAAGCCAGGTGCTGAGAGACCAAGGTCTCTCGGATTCGGTCATTTCGACCATGTTAAGGGCACGGAAGTCTTCCTCCAGAAAGATCTATCACCGTACTTGGAGAGCTTACATCGCCATGTGCGAAGAGCTGGACTGGCGCCCACGAACGTATTCCATTCCCAGAATCCTGCATTTTCTGCAGCGTGGCGTGACCCAAAAGCTCTCTTTGAGTACCGTTAAGGGTCAGATTTCGGCCTTGGCCATCTTCTTTCAGCGACCGCTGGCGGGTCATCCCTTGGTTAGCACCTTTGTGCAGGGGGTTCGCCATGTGCTCCCCCCTGTCAAGCCTCCTCTCCCCCCGTGGGATCTGAATTTGGTGCTCTCGGTCCTCCAGGAACCTCCCTTTTGAAAATATTAGAGATATTCCCCTCTTGACATTGTCTCAGAAGGTGGCCTTCTTGGTGGCCATTACTTCCATTAGACGAGTGTCTGAATTGGCGGCCTTGTCCTGCAAGTCGCCCTTTTTGGTCATCCATAAGGATAAGGCGGTGTTACGTCCGCGACCTTCTTTTCTGCCAAAGGTGGTCTCGGCCTTCCACTTAAACGAGGACATTGTCCTCCCGTCCTTGTGTCCTCACCCATCGCATCCCAGAGAGTTTGCGCTTCACACTTTGGATGTGGTACGAGCCTTGCGGGTGTACCTGTCTGCTACTGCTTCTATTCGGAAGTCTGACTCACTATTTGTGGCTGTCTCTGGTCCAAAACAGGGCCAAGCGGTTTCGTCTGCCACCATTTCTAGGTGGATCAGACAAACCGTCATTCAAGCTTATGCTCTCAAGGGGCGGGCGCCTCCCTTTCCGGTTACGGCACATTCCACCAGGGCAATTGGTGCTTCCTGGGCTTTCCGACATCAAGCGTCGGTTGCACAAGTGTGCAAGGCGACGACCCGGTCGTCTGTTCATACCTTTTCTAAGTTTTATAAGGTTGATGTGGCTGCATCTTCGGATGCTTCCTTCGGTCGCAAGGTGTTGCAGGCCGCTGTTTGATGTTGCAACTCCTCCGTTGAGGAGCTCTGCCTTGTTTGGAGTGAAGTTTTTGGTTTTCCATTTATACTGCTCCCATCCCTCTTGACACTGCTTTGGGACATCCCACGTGTAAAGGTGTATAAGACACGCTGTGTCAGTCCATGGATGACAAGAGAAAATAGGATTTTTGTACTCACCGTAAAATCCGTTTCTCTGGCATCCATGGACTGACACAGCACCCACCCTTCTTTTCGAGTTTGTACTGCTTTGTTACGAACTGAGGTCTGCTGACTGCAGTGGGAGGGTTATGCCGGAGGGACCGCCCCCCTGGGCGGGGCTGTTCAGCTCTGGCTGTTTAGAATGTATGTATAACATCTCACATTCTGCCTAGGTCTTCTCCTGCAAGCAGGGACATAACCCACGTGTAAAGGTGTATAAGACACGCTGTGTCAGTTCATGGATGCCAGAGAAACGTATTTTACGGTGAGTACAAAAATCCTATTTTTTTTCCTTTAGACGAAAAAAACGATCATCTGTGGGCTTTCTGACGTTTTTTTTGACGAGAAAAACGGCATTAAAAACTACGAGAAAAATTAGAACATGTTCTAATTTTTCTCGTCGTTTTTTTCGACATGTTTTCCGCGGCAGTGTTTCCCATAGGGAAACACTGCCGCTGAGCCCACACACGGTCGTTTTTTTCGACCAAAAAAAAATGACATTTAAAACGGCCGTGTGTGGGGGGAACAAGCTGTTCCTCGTTTTTAACGTCGATTTTCTCGACGGTGTTTTCACCGTCGAAAAAATCGATCGTGTGTACGCGGCATGACACAAGAATACTTGAGTATTGTAGAGCACTGTAAGAAAACAGGATTACATATTTTTTTTTTTTTTTTTTTTTTTTTTACTATAAAGATGCAGTTTTCCCCTTACTTTGCCCATGGATTCTTTTCTTGCACTGTGGCTGAATGTCAAAATTTTACAGCGGTTACTAAAGCAGAATTTGCCAGGGCATGAATCATCGGTTGCTTGTAGTCCAACGTATGAGAACACAGGAAAGATGAGAAAGCCCGGCTGAAATGAGTAAGCAATGAGAATTTTCGACATTACTGGCAATTGGCCAACGATGTCACATACAGTATTTGCCAAATACTGTTGGTTTGGTTTAGAGCAGGGATATGCAATTAGCGGACCTCCAGCTGTTGCCAAACTACAAGTCCCGAGACTCTGACAGCAGCAAGCATGATACGAGGAGGCAGAGGCATGATGGGACTTGTAGTTTTGCAACAGCTGGAGGTCCGCTAATTGCATATCCATGGTTTAGAGGTTTGAGGCAGAGGTTTAGATCCACCTAATGGAACACAGAGAAATAAGTAACCTCTCTGTAGGTCAAAGTCATTACTGAAAAAAAAAACCTTCAGACAAAAAATGATTTTAGTTTATGTACAAACCATCTCTGTGCATGATGAGATGAATTTATACAGCTGATTGTGAAGGTAAAGGCATGTTTGATACACCTTTCATGAGGATGATGGGAAGTATATTGTACAACAAACTGCTAAAAATGAATTTACTTGAACTGCTAAACAAATTCTGAAATAAAGAATATAAGGGGTGCATATACAAAGGTTGCATTGTAACCAGAGGAGGGCAGTGTTGCTTTCAATAATGCATGTCTAATTTTTTTGTAGTATTGTTTTTTCTATTTTGCAGCATTGCTCAAACATTTCTTTTGTTTAAGGCTGATATAAAATAGTATGTTTTTTTTTTTTTTTTTTTTTAAAAAAACCTTGCAACCAAATAGATTACAACTGTCCTTTCTGCAGCTCGTGTTTAAAAAGAAAGGCTGAGCTCCTTATTGGTTGGTGTGTGCAACATGAAATGTTCCGTTTACATACAGCAGCTCCAACATGTTATTCTATGATGTTTTAAATTACTAAATTTTTGACTGTTTAAGGCTGGGTCTACACTGGCGTGATCGCAGACATCTTATGTGATCCGCACCGCATGCCTGTGCACATTACATGCAATGTCTGTGCAGTGGAAATGCAGCCATACAGAGGATGGAGAGCCATACAAGGAGCCAGAGAGGAAGCCGGCTGATTCCTTCGGAGGAGATGATGAGAACCTGCTCGTGGAACAGCGTGTGACGTCAGCGGGACCAGGGGAAATACCACGCATTTCAGAACGTGCACGAGGTTCGTACAGAGCACGCGCGCTCCTTTCTCAAGTGTACAGGGGAAAGGAGGATGAGATTTAAATGCTCTGCCCAGAGAGCGTCAGTTGCCGGATTGTTTGATGATTACACTAAACAGCAGTTGGTGTGATGTAGTAAGGATGAGGATAACGTTTAAACATGGTCAAGCAGCAATAATATATATTCACAAATGGTAAAAGGTTATAAATATATGTATATACACACGATGAATGCTGGATAAAATTTGTTATTAAAATGAATTGGATTATAAAATGGATTATTAGTTCAGTATTGCTATTGGGTAAATGGGACAAGGGTCAATTGATTTATAAAGAATGACTCACATACAGGTACATAGGGTAAATTTGATGTTCAATATACAGTCAGGTCCATAAATATTGGGACATCGACACAATTCTAATCTTTTTGGCTCTATACACCACCACAATGGATTTGAAATGAAATGAACAAGATGTGCTTTAACTGCAGACTTTCAGCTTTAACTTGAGGGCATTTACATCCAAATCAGGTGAACGGTGTAGGAATTACAACAGTTTGTATATGTGCCTCCCACTTTTTAAGGGACCAAAAGTAATGGGACAATTGGCTGCTCAGCTGTTCCATAGCCAGGTGTGTGTTATTCCCTCATTATCCCATTTACAAGGAGCAGATAAAAGGTCCAGAGTTCATTTCAAGTGTGCTTTTTGCATTTGGAATCTGTTGCTGGCAACTCTCAATATGAGATCCAAAGAGCTGTCACTATCAGTGAAGCAAGTCATCATTAGGCTGAAAAAACAAAACAAACCCATCAGAGAGATGGCAAAAACATTAAGTGTGGTCAAATCAACTGTTTGGAACATCCTTAAAAAGAACGAACGCACCGGTGAGTTTAGCAACACCAAAAGACCCGGAAGACCATGGAAAATAACTGTGGTGGATGACCACAGAATTATTTTCCTAGTGAAGAAAACACCTTTCACAACAGTTGGCCAGATCAAGAACACTCTCCAGGAGGTAGGTGTATGTGTGTCAAAGTCAACAATCAAGAGAAGACTTCAGAGGGTTCACCACAAGATGTAAACCACTGGTGAGCCTCAAAAACAGGAAGGCCAGATTAGAGTTTGCCAAACAACATCTAAAAAAGCCTTCACAGTTCTGGAACAACATCCTATGGACAGATGAGACCAAGATCAACTTGTACCAAAGTGATGGGAAGAGAAGAGTATGGAGAAGGAAAGGAACTGCTCATGATCCAAAGCATACCACCTCATCAGTGAAGCATGGTGGTGGTAGTGTCATGGCGTGGGCATGTATGGCTACCAATGGAACTGGTTCTCTTGTATTTATTGATGATGTGACTGCTGACAAAAGCAGCAGGATGAATTCTGAAGTGTTTCGGGCAATATTATTTGCTCATATTCAGCCAAATGCTTCAGAACTCATTGGACGGCGCTTCACAGTGCAGATGGACAATGACCCGAAGCATACTGCGAAAGCAACCAAAGTGTTTTTCAAGGGAAAGAAGTGGAATGTTATGCAATGGCCAAGTCAATCACCTGACCTGAATCCGATTGAGCATGCATTTCACTTGCTGAAGACAAACTGAAGGGAAAATACCCCAAGAACAAGCAGTAACTGAAGACGGTTGCAGTAGAGGCCTGGCAGGGCATCACCAGGGATGAAACCAAGCGTCTGGTGATGTCTATGCGTTCCAGACTTCAGGCTGTAATTAACTGCAAAGGATTTGCAACCAAGTCATAAAAAGTGAAAGTTTGATTTATGATTTTTAATCTGTCCCATTACTTTTGGTCCCTTAAAAAGTGGGAGGCACATATACAAACTGTTGTAATTCCTACACCGTTTACCTGATTTGGGTGTAAATACCCTCAAATTAAAGCTGAAAGTCTGCAGTTAAAGCACATCTTGTTTGTTTCATTTCAAATCCATTGTGGTGGTGTATAGAGCCAAAAAGATTAGAATTGTGTCGATGTCCTAAAATTTATGGACCTGACTGTACATAAAATGGATCAAATTGATGTATATCGATTGGTCGCGCTGACGTCACACGCTGTTCCACGAACAGGTTCTCATTATCTCCTCCTCCGCCGGCTACCTCTCTGGCTCCTTGCGGCTCTCGCAGCCTGGACTTGTGACTGCCCAGGACACGCTTTAGACGCCAGAAGAAATTCCAAAAGAGATGTTAAAGTGGTTGTAAACCCACTTTGACAACATGCACCTACAGGTAAGCCTAGATTGAGGCTTACCTTTAGGTGCATTAAATATCTCCTTAACCTACACGGTTAAGGAGATATTTGCTTTTAAAAATAGCGCTGACGTCATGCGCACTAGCAGGCCCGGGGTCATTGCCGGTTTTATGAATGGGACCTTGCCGGCCTGCGTGTGACGTCATCGCCGCTCCGGCCAATCGGAGCGGTGATACCCGGAACTAGCGAGAGGGGACATGGCGGCGGTGGACAGACCGAGGTGGACTTCGATCTCAGGTAAGTGACACATAATGAGCTAGTATGCTGTGCATACTAGCTCATTATGCCTTTCTCTTGCAGGTTAGTTTAAAAAATATATATATTTACGAGGGTTTACTTCCTCTTTAATCTCCTATCAGCATACCAGTCCTTACCTAGATGTAAGTGTTGGATACTTTTATTGTATTATATATTAAACATTGCACTCAGAGGCACTTTTCTGTGCTTTTTGCCCATGTCGATATCCTGAGTTGGCTTCACTCTTGAGAAGAGCTGGCCCTTAGGCCCCTTTCACACTGAGGCGCTTTGCAGGCGCTTTGCAGGCGCTATTGCGCTCTAAATAGCGCCTGCAATGCGCCCCAAAAAAGCCTCTCAATACTATCCAATGTGAAAGCCCGAGGGCTTTCACACTGGAGCGTTGCGCTTGCAGGAGGCTCAAAAAACTCCTGCAAGCCGCATCTTTGAGGCGCAATGGGAACGCTAAAAATAGCGCCCCTGCCCATTGAAATCAATGGGGTAGCGCCTCTAATACGCCCGCAAAACGCCTCAAAGAGGCGTTATTGCGGGCGTTTTTAACCCTTTTTCGGCCGCTAGCGGGGGGTTAAAATACCCCCGCTAGCGCCCGCAAATCGCGGCAAAAAACGGTATAGCGCCGCTAAAAATAGCGCCGCTATACCGCCAGCGCATCCAGCGCCTCAGTGTGAAAGTAGCCTAAATGCTTGTTATCCAAGACCCCACCATACATTATTATCATTATCATCATCATCTTCCAAGATCTACCATCCTTTATAATTGATTGGACATTTTATCCTTACCTGTTGACTTTCTATATTGAATCCATAGCCAGTTTTCTTTTTTATCCTGTTTTTATTACTTCCATTTACTGCGAGCCATAACTACATCCTGAGCGCTAGCATCTGTTGTTTTTTTTGGTAGCCATCCTGGGTCAGGCAGAGCCTATTTAAGCCTTTGGGGTGTATCTTGCATGTGGCTAGAGTAGGGACAGGTCTCTCACCTGGCAGGGAAGGAGCTTAGCTTCTACTATCACATCATGGTTACATGCTGTGAGTGCTCCCGTTTGGGTTGCCTTCCCACTGAGCCTGCTCTGTATTGCCAATCTTCAGTTACAATATATTCCTGTTTCTCTGCACTGGGTTTCTGTGTGTTTTCTGCTGCTGCACCATGCTGCACCTACCCACATGTGAACACATCAGAATACAGAACACAAGTGTTCCATTGTCAGCCATGCATATCTCTATTTTGATAATATGATGTTAGATATGTCTAAATGGCTGAGAACGGCCCCATTCACACACGTGTTACGATCAGGTCCACCTGTCAGTTTTTCAGGTGGAACTGATTAGAAACTCCATGTAAATCTACCAGCAGTCAGAAAGATCTGCATTCCTCAACTTGTTTCTAGACCTAAATGTGATGAATTGAAGGTAGTCTAATGTAAAGTTTGTTTTCATCTAGTCACACATAGCTTCCACATGGGCCCGGAAAGCTCTGGCTTTAGGGTCCATTTCAGTGTGGTCCAGCTTCACCCCTCCAATCTTGGCGTATCACACTGTTCGCTTTTGTTTTTTTTATTAACTTTACTGAAATGTCATATAGACATTTTATTAATTTCAAATGGCTGCCACGCACTGCGCTGCACTGAAAAAAAAGTACTTTTTTCAGCGGTCACCACTGCAATGCAATAGTGTCAACAAGGCACAAAAGGTGACAATGCATTTCACCTTGTCATATGGTGGGACTGCACTAGAATAGCCACGCAACGCAGTCCCACTGCCTCTAGTGTGAATACACCCTTAAAATGTTGAAAATAAATGGCATGGAGGACACA